>OX382355.1:26087063-26754873 GCA_947508005.1 Amphipoea lucens
CTCAATACTAAATTTCATCTTAATCGGTTCAGCGGTTTAAGCGTGAAGAGGTAACAGACAGACAGACAGACACACTTCCGCATTACAATTATTATAGTATGGATTGGTACATTTGATGGCTCTCCGCAGCAGAATAATAAAAACCAGGCCCTTAACATCCTTTTCACCTTCTTGTAGATGACCCTAATTACTATCTAAATGCTCAAAACAATATTATATTTTTTTACTATACTAATTTTCAGATATTAGTCAAAATAAATAAATTCCGCCCATAACAAGTTGTTATTGCACATAGCCTACCAGGGTATCAGAAGGAGGAAGATATCAAGAGTTGTAAGGTATTAAAGTAGGGGTGGGCCGGGGGCGGTTCCTGATTTAGCGAAAAAGAGAAAGTAAGTGGTAGAAAGGGACATTGACCGATACGCTTTTACACACACATTGAAAACAACAATGTAGCAGTTTGTAGTAGTTGTTGAAAATGTATTTAAGTTAGTAGAAGGTATTAAGCTGAATATGTATTCCCGGTACTCGGTGCCTATAATTTGTATGTATGTATTTTTTTGTATAGTGCACAAATATAGTGCGTTATAAATTTTCAAATTGTCTGAAAAAGCAAATTACCACTCATATTCTTTTTAAAGTTATACACAAACAGTGTCGGAATCATATAAGTAGTTTCAAGTAAAAACAAATCACTGTCTTTAAAAAAACTTAACTATTTTAATGCAAAGATATTTTCACAAGTGTTTCTAACGAATTAAATAATTGTATTAAAATTGCGTAGCGGCTACGCCGAAGCCTCAATATGCTACGTGCTAAGTTAAATATCTTTACGTAGCACCTTGCTATCGACTACGTGTGGAAATTTATTTCATGTTAAACTTTTGCAGAGGCTGTAATGAAAGCTATATAATTGTTGTACTTAGTAACGATACCTACAAATAAAAAGTAAAGAGTATTTTAAAGTAATCAATACCTACTCGGTTTTCCCAGCAGCAATCATTTTTTTTTTTTTTATAAAACAGAAACCTAAGGAAAAATAAGACATGCTGTACCGACCCTAAATAAAATGGGATTACTTCTAGATTTTCTAATTTTTCCAACACGTAAAATTTTTAAGCAAAAGAAAATGCTTATGTTCCCATCTTTAACATGCTTTACCCCTTTGGATACCTTTTATTTTTTTAAACTTAATATAAATTACACGCAGTTTAAACTGAACGTTCTACAATCCATAAGCCTCTTACTGTTTCATTATCTCCTAGTACACGTACGGATTCAGGATCCTGCGGATCCAGAACAACGCGTGAATTTTCACTGAATCAGACAAAATTAGCAATGAATTTTTTCCGCAAGCAGTTTACTTTTAACATTATATTGATAATCAAAGTAAGAAAATAAGATATATTCTGTGAAAAAATTCTTGCGAAGAATTTTCATCGGGATTATCTTTATTCCGTCATGGGAAATACATTACGATAACTAGTGCGTAAAAAAATGTTTGGTGTCAAAAGTACTCAAAATTATCGCAAAAATCGTTTTTCGTCGATTTATATTAGGTCCTTACATATGAAATTGGCGTTTTGTATGGAAGGAACAAAAAGTCGAATATTTTTTAATATAATATATTTAATTAATCAAAGTATGAACCATTGTTTTCAATGCACTTTTGCCATCTTATAGGTAGTTCATTGATCCCTTTACTAAAAAAACCAGTCGGACGGGAATCAATAAAATCTTTGAAGGCGATTTGGACTGCCCCATCGGAGTTGAATTTTTTCCCTTGCAAAAAGTTATCCAAATTGCGAAAAAAATGGTAATCTGTTGGAGCAAGGTCCGGGGAGTACGGAGGATGTCTAAGACATTCCAATTCAAGCTCTTCTAATTTGGTAGCCGTCTGTTGCGCAGTGTGTGGTCTGGCGTTGTCGTGAAGCAGCAGTGGCGTGGAGCGATTGACCAGCCTTGGTTGTTTAGCCGCTAGCTTTTCCATCATGGTTTGTAATTGCTGACAATAGACATCAGCTGTAATAGTCTGGCCAGATTTGAGAAAACTGTAATGAACAATACCGGCACTAGTCCACCAAACGCTTACAAGTAACTTTTTTGGGGTTAATTTTCGCTTGGGGCAGGATTTGGCTGGCTGGCCAGGATCCAACCATTGCGCTGAGCGCTTCCGATTATCGTAAAGAATCCATTTTTCATCACAGGTAATGATTCGGTTTAAAATACCTTCATTGTTGTGCCGGTTCAGTAATGTAACGCAGCAGTCGACGCGCGTTTGCCGGTTTGCTTCAGTCAATTCGTGAGGTACCCACCTTTCAAGCTTTTTAATCTTCCCAATTTGCTTCAAGTGAATTAAAACAGTTTTATCACTAACATCGAAGCCTGCAGCTAACTCGGACGTGGTTTGCGATGGGTCCGCTTCCACAATAGCCTTCAATTCTCCATTATCAACTTGGGTCTCAGGCCGTCCACGGGGCTTGTTCTGCAGGTCGAAATTTCCAGAACGAAAACGTTGGAACCAAAAACGAACTGTGTTTTCTTTTGCAACATGACCGCCATACACATCATTCACCCTTCGAGTCGTTTCCGCAGCACTAGTGCCACGGCGGAACTCGTACTCGTAAATAATGCGATATTTTATATTTTCCATTTTGTAAAATGAGTGACGCAAACAGAAAAAACAGAAGAAAAAAAACAAATGAATGACGGTCATCGAAGCACAAAGACATGAGTAAATAGCTGTACAAATTTGAATTTGGAATTCCTTACCAAAGAGGAGAAATTCGTGATTAAAGTGGCCAGTACGAAAAACGCCAATTTCATATGTAAGGACCTAATATATGCTAAGACTCCATAATAAGTTTTGCGCAAAATAGGTCGATGTTTTTCTGAGCATAAAATATCAATTTCTAATGGCATAACACTACTATTAGAACAATAAGTACGAATAGTTAGCGCTTAACTTTTCAATATTTTCCGAGCCGTATATTTATAGAATCGTTAATTCTACGAGAGTCTTGTCAGGATATTTGTGTGCAGTATTAAGCAAGGAAAAACTTATAATACTGAACATAAATTGATGTAACACCATAAACTATACTTTACTATAAGTTTGCTAAAAACTGGTTTTCGGGGTCTTAGAAAGCAAGATATCGTAATGGATTGTTGACTCAGTTTGTCTAAAATAACGATAATCCGGTGATAATTCTATACTACACTCTGATTTATTACGCAGATTTGCTTTTAATTTAACGTTTTTTTCCTAGGTTTTGAATATCAAAAGCCAACATTTTTTTTCGTTAAGCGTGTATTGGTATTTTCTCCCATTGCTGGGCGAAATGCCTTCCCTTTTTCCTTCCATACCCTTGTCTTTTGTGATCTCTTTGCTTAGGTATTTCCTGCTCTTACCTTAGTAAGAAACCATGAATGTAGTAGTTTGCGGAGGAATTTTTCGAAGCCATATTTTTGTTTGCCATAGGTATTGGAGTTTTAGTTAAGTTAGGGCATTATATTTTTATTATTAATATTTAGGTATAAGTTGTTGTTTGTTGAAAGTTACTGATTAGAAGATATAAAACTCAGATTTATCCTTAATCTTTCGAGGTTTAGGTTTGGCAACTTTAGTCCGCGTTTATTAATAAAGGGAGTTATGCATAGAAAGGGCGCCATCTATGACCTAATCTAACAAAACTAACTTGTATACTGCCCGCCCAAGTGCCGTTCCAGCCGCTATAAACTGTTTTTAGTTCTGCCATCCTAGTATTCATGCGGAACGAGCTAGCTGCGTTTACGTTCCGCGCGGGCGGTGTACACCTAAACCCTGATTAAATTAAATGAGGTGTTTAATAAATTATTTATGAATAATAGAAACTAGCAATATAACAAAGCTTCAAAATTTTTGTGCTATATCGAAGTGAGATATAAAAGGATTATACCCGTAAACTTTCCAGAATAAATTTAAATAAAGTTAAAAACCGCATCTTGGGAGAACTATGCGATCACACAGACAGACACTAAAAGTGATATAAATTGTATAAATAGATCATCATCTGCCTAGCCTTTTCCGAAATATATTTAAAAACTTACCGGGCGAATTTTTATTTATTTGATTTACACGGCTTAAGAAACCAACGTATATGTGTATATATAATAAGTACCAACATAAAGTAATAACAATAATTATCAATTATTTATTATTTTTTTCTTTTCTTAGAAACCTAATTGGGACTATTATGAATTTTTTAAAACAATAAATTGCCAAATCGGTCTAGCCTTTCTAAAGTGATGCACTTACCAACAAAGAGCATTTCATTTTGATTGAAATAGATTATATTATGAATCAATCTTTGGGATGTTCATGCATCCTTGAAAATACCCCTGGCTTACCGATAAAAACATGGGAAGCAATTGACAATTATAATAGGCATTATCGTTAGTTTTAATATCAATTAGAACGTTGGGATATATTTTTAAACAGGTCTACGTAACCATGGAGTATCATCGATTTATTTTCAGTGTCCCAATTACAATTGTGCAAATATCTTAAACAAAATCGTCGACTTTGTCTCTGTCACCTTTGACCTAGGCTAGAGTCAAGAGCAAGCCCATTTCAAAAAAAAAAAAAAAAAAAAAAATAAACGGTATCTATTATATTCAAAAAGCACTTAGGAACTAAGTTTTCCTCTACATTGCTGTCACTTGGTCGCGTTCGATGTAAGAAATTACCTTTGGGCTGGCAATTAGTGTTAACCATCCGTATATCGCAAACCAGAATGAAGTCTTTAAAGATTAGCACTCGGACCTAGAAACCGACTAGTTTAAACCGCAAACCGATTTTATTTTGGAAAGAGAACCTTAAATGAAACATGTAGAAAGTTTATCCCACTTAAGAGGAATAGGTATTTTCTCTGATTTTTACTACTAAGGTAACAATCACTACGAAGAGGTAGATTGATAAGGTGACAGCTCCGCGTGTTATATTATTATGGATACGCTGCTCTAGTTCCTGCATCTTTGGAAAATATTGTATTATCAAAGAAAATTACGCGAAGTTCAATGTTTACAAATATTTTAAATCCGTGTTCAGAAATTTTTATTTAGTCTTCATTTTTTCATGTTTCCATCCAGAAAATAATATTACACTAATTTATCCAAATTAACTTAATGTAACTTTTCTTTTTCCTTTTTTTTTAAGCAAACCCTTTTCAATACTTACTTCTATCCTTTTTTCGCAGGACATTTGCATATCGGCGATGAAAGAGAAAGATATAGAAGGCAAGTTGCGTGGAGTAACAAACGAGTGGTCGGTTCACGAGCTAACTTTCCAAACATTCAACAATCGCGGTGAACTTCTACTGAGGGGAGATACGACTGCTGAGACAATCGGACAGCTTGAAGACAGTCTTATGATCTTGGGTTCTTTGCTTTCTAACCGGTAATAAATCATGCATATTTTTCGTAAAAAAAACATTTATTCATGTTTAGTTTAACAGTTTATAAATCATTTAAAATTAGCAGCAGCACTTTTGTGGGAATTTGTTTTTTAATTTTAATAAAATGCTACTTAACTTTCATTAATGCTGACATCTTAATGTTGATTAGTTCTGTGTTTGAGCGATTTAATTTTAATTTTACGAACACCTCGCTTGGGATTCCTAAAAAAGCGGTGGCTGCTACATAACGGCCACAGTGTCGTTATGAAAATAATGGTAGCAGACTTTGACTTTACAGTGTCAAAAAACGCTCTTTGTGCATGTGCACATTTAACATTTTTTACTGCCCTCGAATACTTTCTAAAAAGTTTTAAAAAATTATTTGGATTTTCTCTTTGACAGTGCAGTATGAACTTGATTCTTCATTGGCCAAGATCTTATTGCAAAATATTATTAAATAGATAGAGTTTGCTGTAGGTACTAATTTCCACTTTTAACGTCCACAGCTACAACGCCCCTTTCAGAAAACAAATCACGCAATGGTTATATGATCTCCAGAGCACTAACGAGATCCTTGAAAGATGGCTTCTAGTGCAAAACATGTGGGTCTACCTTGAAGCCGTATTCGTCGGCGGTGACATCGCTAAACAATTGCCCAAGGAAGCCAAAAGATTTTCCAAAATCGACAAATCTTGGCAAAAGATCATGCAAAGAGCCCATGAAACACCTGGTGTAGTATCCTGCTGTGTGGGCGATGACCTTCTCAGACAGTTACTCCCACATCTTCAGGAGCAGCTAGAACTGTGCCAAAAAAGTCTTAGCGGCTACCTAGAGAGGAAAAGAACTATGTTTCCAAGATTCTTCTTTGTGTCTGACCCTGCGTTATTGGAAATTTTGGGGCAGGCATCTGACTCTCATACTATACAAAATCATTTGCTTTCGATATTTGATAACATCAGATACGTTAAGTTTCATGATATCGGTGAGTTCATTTCGCACTTAACTCACGGAAATACGTCGTATACTCGTAAATAACCTGAAATTCTCTTTGTTCGAACGTTGATCGCAGTATATTGAAAATAACACGTAGATGGATCAATACGATTTATCCCAAATATCCTTAAGACTCACTTTTAGTGTTGAGGACCTATTTATTATTTATATTATTTGTAGGTGCCACACACAGATAATTCCTTTAATTTTTGAGTTCTACTACTAACAAAAAAACAATTTCGGATTTCAGAATACAACAAGATGATAGCAATAGTGTCATCGGAAGGTGAAGAGATAAAGCTGGAGCGTCCGGTGCGAGCTGAGGGTTCTGTAGAGACGTGGCTCACCTCGCTGTTGCAGTCAGCACAGGGTAGCTTACACTCCATCATCAGAAACGCAGTGGCACTGATAAATGACCCTTCCTTCAATCTACTGCTGTTTTTGGATAAAATGCCTGCGCAGGTTAGGACTTAAGTTTTTGTTAAAGTTTTTAAGTTTACTAAAGTTGTTCTCCGCATCGGTCAATGAATTATTAGACTGAAGCTCGGAAGTTTAACAACCAGTCTCACTAAAGAGTATTATGATACCTAGTAACTCGGCTGTGGAGGTGAGATAGGCAGTCGCTCCATGCAGAATGCTGGTATTCAGCTGGATCCAGTTGGACTGGAAGCCGACCTCAACATAATTTTGAAAAGGCTTGGTAGATGACGACAAAATTATTGGCAACAAAGAATTTAGCTTCAAATTTGCATGTATAAAAGCTCAGCGTTGTTTTTGAACTGGTCCTTGACATTAATTTATATAAATGGTTTTTAAAGTCGATACATTTTTATTTTCCACAGATTGGTCTCTTGGGGATACAAATAATATGGACGAGAGATGCTGAATTAGCCCTAATGTCAGCTCGCCAGGACAAGAAGATAATGATGGAAACCAACAATAAGTTCTTAGAGTTACTGAATACGCTGATCGACCAGACCACGAGGAATCTGCTGAAGTTAGAGAGAATAAAATTTGAGACTCTCATTACTATACATGTACACCAAAGAGACATTTTCGATATGCTGGTAGGCTAACTTCATCTATAAATATGTTGTTACAGTGGAATAAAAGAACTGATCTATATCGAGACGTCCATTCATGAACACGGGTTCATAGAAAGTGAAACTACTACACTATGATCAGACCTTTGAGTTCATGTTGTCCTAGTCACTGCCTCACATTTTCGATATGATGGTAGGCTAACTTTATCTATAAATATGTTGTTACAGTGGAATAAAAGAACTGATCCATATCGAGACGTCCATTCACGAACACGGGTTCATAGAAAGTGAAACTACTACACTATGATCAGACCTTTGAGTTCATGTTGTCCTAGTCACTGCCTCTATAAATATCGATCGGAAGCAAACCCAACCCAATCTATGTTTATGTTTGTTTAACATCGTCACAGCAAATGCAACGTTGCGATTAGACAGACAGTAGACTCGACAGTAGACTTTCGTTAGCTCTAACAACAAAAAGTTAATACAATAAGCAAACTTTATCCACATTGCATGGTTGAAAATTTTGTAAAATAAATTGGAGCAGGAACTGCTAACGAAAACATGCATTTGTTAGGCTTCTTGTAGGTACCGTTGACTTTTTTGTCACTGTACATAAAGCGGAACCTATGCAAGTTTCAACCGTCTATCTATTACAGTTGTAAAGATAGACAGACTCAGTGTAGGCTGTCGTAGAAGAGCGCCTTTGACACCCACGCATCTCGTACGAGCGTGGACACTCTTATAAGCTATAAATAATCATGCTACCATCGCTCTAAGTCTACTGACTGCCCCATGGCACGTGCGCGTGCACGTGCAAAGTAAAATCGAGTATAATGCGTCTTAACATGGTCTTAACTAAGAATAGGAATGACCTTGCGCCATTTTATAATATTTAATCTTATAATGTATTGGCAAAACAGCGCCTCGTTTACTCAAAAATGGTTAACTGCATATTTTCTTAGCAAGCCCTTGTTTTCATGTTACATTGACAGGTCGAGGTCAATGACGTTCCTATTCTTAGTTGGAACGCATAATATACACGTGCGTTTGTTTCTTTGAATCGCGAAGCGTACCATAAAAACTTTTTTACAAAAAAAAAACAACCGACTTCAAAAAAAACACTACAAAGTGATAAATAACTTTAATTTCGGAAGTCGGTGTCGTTGGTTCCGCATTTTCGTTTTTTGACACCGACTTCCGAAATTAAAGTTATTTATCACTTTGTAGTGTTTTTTTTGAAGTCGGTTGTTTTTTTTTTGTAAAAAAGTTTTTATTTTTCACTTTTTAGTTGTACCTACCCCACAAAAAGTAAACAAAAAAATCGTTAATGTGGACAATGCAGATAAATTTTTAGATTTTTGTTGATTTTTCAAAAACCGCTTGTCCGATTTCGATAAAATTTTCATGGGACCATTTGGGAACTATACCCTTTCCAACAAAAAAAGAATTTTTCAAATCGGTTGGCAAGCGATGGAGTTATGCGCGAACAAACACAAAAAAAAAAAAAAAAAAACATACAAACATTCGAATTGAGAACCTCCTCCTTTTTTAGAAGTCGGTTAAAAACATTGCCAATATGTTTTTTTTATTATTAGATGTTTTACACGCGGTGATCAATGCTCGTGCCTTCTAAGTATGAGAAGAGACATTAGCCGAGGCTTTTTTATATTCTTTTCAGTGGGACAATAAAAGACTGCTATAAAAAAATGCTTTATGAGCCTACATAACTGTACTTGCAAAAACGAGCTTGAAACACTAAGGGCTGATTTTTCAATCGACAGATAATTTTTATTCGTGGAATAAAATTGACGTTTGACAGATTTTGTATCGAAGAACTGTCAAAAATTAAAAATTATTCCTCGTATAAAATTATCTGTCTTTGGAAAAATTGTTAAGTAAAAAATCATTAACGTTAGAAACTTGAACACTATGGGTGGGCACCAAACCCAAAATTATAGCACACTTAAATATTATGCAAGTTATCAAATATTTTCAGTGTCGCCTGAACGTCCGCTCGGCGAACGACTTTGAATGGCTGAAACAGTGCCGGTTCTACTTCAAGGAAGATGCTGATAAGACCTGGATCTCTGTCACTGACGTCACATTCACTTATCAGAACGAATACTTGGGCTGCACAGATAGGCTTGTGATTACACCTTTGACCGACAGGTAAGTTACCTATAAGTAAGTCAAGCTTTTTTTTAAATTTAGCTTTTATCTAATTTAATTTGTTAGTTTTTTGAGATAAACCTTAACTAGTGAAACTATAAAAGCTTGCAAAGCGAAGTCAGTGCATTACTATGTATACTTTACGCAAGATTTGCACCAGTTTATCTAATTGTTCGTTCCCGGTAGCTCTTTATGTATCCAACTGATTACATATCATTTTTGTTGAATTTCAGTAGATCGCACCTGTTCGACGCAGGGGCGTGTCGCTGGTTATTAAAAAAAAAAAAAACAAAAAATTGTAGACATGGACGTGTCTGAAATATTCTGTTACTTGTATTTTTCAGGTGCTACATCACCCTAGCTCAGGCGTTGGCTATGAGCATGGGGGGTGCCCCGTGTGGTCCTGCCGGTACGGGCAAGACGGAGACAGTTAAAGACATGGGCAAAACTCTGGCCAAGTACGTCGTGGTCTTCAACTGTTCCGATCAGATGGACTATAGGTAAACAAATATCAAACAAGTAAGTACTTAGGTAAACAAATATCCAACAAGTAAGATTTTAAATCAAATGGAACAAATAGATTGATACTGGACGATAAAATCTCAAACAAGAATAAAAAAAAAAATAAGTGCGAAGTATCTAGCGTTGAGATACTTCGCACACACTGATACACTTCATTAAATTTAGATAGAAGCGACGTTCTTAGTTTGTGGCTCACCGAATGTGGCTTAATTGTATTGTTACTTTTTGATTAATAAATTTATTATTTATTACAAAGAAGTTTTCGTTAACTAGTGCAATGGCGTCCTCTAGCGGGAGGGAGCAATTTGCTCTAAGGTCCCTATTTTAACTTGATACCTCCACGTGTTCTTCAGAAAATGGGCCTAATAGGTCGACGAAGTGAGATTATAAGGGGTCGGTTTTTTAGTTTTAAGGTACACCTAAAAATTATATGCTATAGGTACCAAAACAATCCCGATAGACGCACATGGTGTCTACCTGGGCCATATAATTTTCTCCTCAATTCGCTTATATGTAGAAGCGGACAGGACCGCGGAAAACTCATCGGTACCAGGAGAGCATAAGGCTTTGGAAGCTTGGAAAGCAGAAGTTCATAATGTTACGTTTACTACGCTTTTACTAAAACGTTATGATAGGCTTTTCACCTAGGTAGCTGGTAAATTAGATAATTAAGAAAGCGGAGTTGGTACAAAATGTCGATATCATCTGCCTTTATCGATAGACGTGGATGATAATTCGATTTTACGCAATTGGAATTTGACTGGATATGATGGGGGTAAGTTTGCTTACCGCCATACGTTTGTACCCATGAGTCAAAACTACAGTGGACTCTAAAATCTAAACACTATCCAAATACTGTTTACAGAGGTCTGGGGCGCATCTACAAAGGACTGGCTCAGTCAGGGTCGTGGGGGTGCTTCGACGAGTTCAACCGCATCGAGCTGCCGGTGCTGTCGGTAGCGGCACAGCAGGTCGCCGTGGTGCTCGCTGCCAAGAAAGAGAAGAAAAAGAGCTTCGTCTTCACTGACGGCGACGTCTCTGAAATGTGTCCTGAGTTTGGAATATTCATTACTATGGTAGGTACTACATCTTGTCTATTTTGCTATACTACAGATGTTAGACGACAGATTGTAAGTCATTAAGCGAAAATGGTCACAGAGTTCTTGGAAAAAGAACAAAATGAGATTTTTGCCTTACGAAAATCAAATTTAGTTCATATTTAATCTCCGGTCTTTGAGAGAATGCGTTGCTGAAACCTGTCAGTTATATGTAGGTATATAGTCTTTTCACAGCTTTTCTACATCTGACAGCTTTTCCAATTCACTTTCGACATTAGCAGAATAGTCGGCATCGGCTTTACTTGCCATGATTAAAAATAGAATAGAATACAACTGACAGCAACCTTAAACCAACGACAATAATGATCACTGTAAATGGACTTGGACAGCGAGTTCAAAAGAATACGTGTCTTACGAACTTAAAATTTCTTAGTTCCTAATCGTGTTAAACTGACAGGAACGCATTCTCTCGGTAGCCATGATATAAGTCACCTAGGCTGCATCGCAGCTATGCGCAACAATCTACTTTGCGATACTTAGTCATGACCACTAAAGGTACCTTTGTATACACGTACTGGCATCTAAGAGCTAACAGTTTAATCCCTAGTCATGTCTAACTTTTTTTTACTATAGAACCCCGGGTATGCCGGTCGTAAAGAGTTACCAGAGAACTTGAAGATCCAATTCCGTACGGTGGCTATGATGGTGCCTGATAGACAGATCATCATCAGAGTAAAACTCGCGTCTTGTGGCTTTCTAGAGAACATCACCCTGGCCAGGAAGTTCTACACACTATACAAACTGTGTGAAGAACAGTTGACGAAGCAGGTTAGTCAGAATATGTAAAGATATTTGTGGACCTAGTTTGTATCTTAGGTTAAATCATTGTATTCAAAACGAAGGGTAAACTGTGTGGACTGAAATCCAAACTTTGAAACACTGCCTTGCATGGCTTGTTCTAAAAATATTTTCAGAAAATAATGTTATTGATAATGGCAAGTTGTAATACTTACCAATTTACCTCCGTTTAGTAGTGTATTGGCCCAGTCTTACATACAACATAATACAATGCACCTAGACCAGAGTGCACTGTGATGTTACAATGTGCCCGAGATTGAACACACCGCGACACCGTGACACGTGTATAGAGCTTATGACATCCTAGTAACTAAATATCAACGGTTTCTATATTGTATTATGTAGTATCGAAGCGTTGGTTATACATAAGCATTGGTCTGGCCAACGTATGACTATTACGGGATCCTCGCGCTTTCACTAATATGACGTTTTTAGTACCTTAACTAATTAAACGTACTACTTATAGATGTTTTTTTCAGGTACCGAGCTATCTGCATATAAACTTAAATCGGTTTGCTAATTTGTACTTATAAAACTAATTTGACCATGTCCCATATTCTATAATTTCTTTTTACCACTACTTCAGGTTCACTACGATTTCGGTCTCCGTAACATCCTCTCCGTGCTACGCACCCTCGGCGCAGTTAAGCGAGTCAACTCTAAAGACAATGAGAGTACTATTGTCATGCGAGTCCTCCGAGACATGAACCTTTCCAAGCTTATAGATGAAGATGAGCCTCTCTTCATATCGTTGGTAGCAGACTTGTTTCCTAACCAGGCTCTAGAGAAGACAACTTACAATGACTTGGAGGAAGCAATCAAGAAGCAGGTGGATTTACTTGGCCTTATCAGTCATCCGCCTTGGTTGTTGAAGATCATACAGGTAAATGTATTAATGACTATCTGTCCCGACAAACGTTGTCCTGTTAACTTTTCAATATGGTTTTTGAGTTCATGCAAAAATCCCATAGAAAAAAGAATTTTCACTTTTTCCCGATTTTTCATTTTACAAAAACACACAAAATTGCTAAATCGGTCCAGCCATTCTCAAGTGATGCACTTACCAACGCATAGCTTTGTTTACGTTCAGAATATTTTTAGTTTTATGTTTAGCATCGTCTTGATTAATAAGAATATTGATAATGAACAATACTGGCCACCACCTCCATCAGTGCTGCCAACCTCACACGTCAACTTTCCAGTGCATAGATTTTTGACGTCTAGTCTCGCCGCTTTTGTTGGTAGTTGTGCACTGTGGTTTATTTTGGCCGTCTTCGTCATACCTGCTTTTCTTCATTGTCTCGTACAACGACAGCTTCTCCTTCAACTGACTATATGTAGTCGCGCCATACCGTATAGCCTTGCTATTTTCATAGTCCGTAATGCCCTTTACGATGTACTGTACCACTAAATAGTCGGCAATATTTATCATATCATATACAGGTTGAATTTTTCAAGTGGGCGTGGATGGCCAAATCCGAAACTATGAGGAATAGCGAAAAGTACTCAAAGGAGTCGCGGGCTCGATTTTGATGAAAACTAAAACTGCATCATTGGATTTTTGAAAAATCAATATTTCTGGCCAGGAATCGAACCGATTTTGAAAAAAAAAACACACTGTATTATTACACCATTCGATAGTGTCGCTAATAAGGATTTAGTTTGCCGTATGTCATTACTTTCCAGAATTTGATCCTTATTAGGGACACTATCGAATGGTGTAATAATACAGTGTGTTTTTTTTTTCAAAATCGGTTCGATTCCTGGCCAGAAATATTGATTTTTCAAAAATCCAATGATGCCGTTTTAGTTTTCATCAAAATCAAGCCCGCGACTCCTTTGAGTACTTTTCGCTATTCCTTATAGTTTAGAATTTGGTCATCCACGCCCACTTGGAAAATTCACCCTGTATAGTTTTCATTTAGCTCGATATTTGATTTGAAGAGATGCCTGTGCTTTCTAACGAATATACAACTTTTCGCCAATTTATATCAATTGTAATACTTCAAAACACCTCATGTAAATTTCTTGCATTCGCTTTTAAGCCTCTTGCAAAAAACTTACTATCACAAAAAACAACTATTTACCCGAATTTGTCCGCTATTATCCCAGAAGAGCCCCCAAAAGTTCTGGGAATGGTAGGGCAAAATTAAATAAAACTCAGCATATACTCGATATAACTATATTATTAATATCAGATACCTACATAAAAATGACGGAAGAAACCCTCTTGGCTCATCTTCGTTCTGCCACAAACAAAAAAAAAACAACTCTAAAACCATTCTTTGACAAATTAGGCAACCCTTTTATTAGTCATTGGGTACGTGTCAACATTTGTGTTGGGCCACGTATCTAATTATAATATTAGTTGTTAGGACAGTTTGTAAAAGTTTACTAACATAGTTTTTCAAGTCGTTGTAGGTACTATATGGATTGTGAGTACTTGTATGTGTGGTTCAAAATAAATTATATATTATTATAATTGTGTATTCCAGTTATACGAGACTCAGCGAGTCCGTCACGGTATTATGACGCTGGGACCGCCAGGCGCTGGCAAGACGACCTGCATACAAACCCTCATGAGTGCACTCACGGAAACTGAAAACCCTCACAAGTAAGAACACAACAGTCGATTGATAAATTTTAACAAATGACGAAGAACATGACGCATTCCTTGTTTTTATTTAAATAGACAACTTTGATAAAATAACGTTTGTTACTGTTTATTTGTGTTCTTAGTTTGAGAATTACATACCGATTTCATCGATTATTACGTTAGTTGACAAGATATATAATTCAAAGTCTTGTTAGTATTCTAAACCCCCACATACAATTGTATCTGGTACATGACTTTAAAGTAAATAACAAACTTATACGCTTTGGTTTGCCGACTTAATTAAAGCATTAATTCAGCAACGAAATATTGTCATGAAACTGACCAGCATTTGTCTTGTTACTTATGGTATTATGTTACCCTTAGCTTTGACAAAAGCTTACCAGTCAAACCTGGGTGCCATCATATTTTTTTGTTAGTAATGAAACTTAGAGTTGCAATATAATATAACCTCAAAACACAGCTTTATGACGGGCGGTCTCGGTGAAAGTTGGAATTTAATAAATACAACCAGTTCCCTAACTTTTATTTACTGATATTTGTTCAGGATTTAATAAAATGGTTTTTACATGCAGCTTGTTACTTCATTATGTCAAATCCAATGATAATTTTGCGAAAAAAGTTATAAAACCCTGATAAAATCGAAGGAAACCATGCTTCTGCTGAAGGGATTCTAGCCAAAGTACCAATAAAATGAGAAGCAAAGTAGACCTTAAAAGTGGTCGAATACAGCTTAGTATAGTTTAAAGCTGAAGTAGTATTTGTTACGTTACCCATATTTTGAATCTCCTTCTCGATTCTGTACTGCTTTATGGGCTCCTCGTATTGTAAACCGTAGTTTTGTGGCCAACTTCGCACTTCACGCCGGCGCATTACTCAGCAGTCCTCGTGGCATGTTTTAAATTTACTTTCAACTAGTTTCAGACTTCAGTTTCGTATTGAAACTAACAAAGGTGGGACGTGTCGTTTGCAATCTTCTAACTTATATTGCAAGTCTCGGACGTTCATCGAAATTTTTAGACATGCTTCATATTAATGTAGCTTTACATACTTTATCTTGTTGGTGGTATATCCTCAGGGCTCTAAACGCATGAGTATGCTTGTGTACAGTACAGAACATCATTTATGAAAAAATAATTAAGTAGTTGCTATGTCCAGCAGTGGACGTCTTTCGGCTGATGATGATGAGTTAATTAACACGTGTGAGAGAAAATTTGAGTGTCCGAAATGGCCTTTCTGTGTTTAGTATACTGGTTTATCTGTTTTACTTTACATAAATTACGTGCTATTGAAGCTTATATTGATGGAAGTTGGGGAACTTCCGCCTTTTCCATTTTAACCTCCATTGCCTGACGTGTATCAATCAGCAGGCCTATTCCCGTAATTAAATACGTTGAAAATCTAGTCGCAATCTCATCTCAGTGACAATCAATGTCGAAAATTTTACAAAAATGTAGGGAATTATGAGGAATTTTTGACTGATTGAGACTGAGATCAGACTGTGAACGTTCTTAAAATTACGAGAATTGCCCCCTCATGTGTGTCATAGACTCCATAATCCGCATTTCAATCATAAAGGCGAGACGAAGTTTTTTATTCAACATCATTTTTAGGCCTTCGAGCGAAGCCGGATATGATCCAGCCACCTATGATGACCCCCTTCAAGGCCAATGAGATAGTGAAACATAGGTCGTTGATAATTTAAACATCTTTTGATACGACTAGGGGACTTGATTTGACTTTCATGCTTCGGGATATCCAGTGTTTTACTAAATCAAGTTGAAAATTTCTAAAACTCTTTTTTCTATTCTATTCTTATTGTAAACTAGCTGCGCCCCGCGGTTTCACCCTCGTAACTTTCGATCCCGTGGGAATATCGGGATAAAAACTATCCTATGTCCTTTCCCGGGACTCAAACTATCTCTATACAAAATTTCATCGAAATCGGTTCAGTAGTTTAGGCGTGAAGAAAAGACAGACAGACAGAGTTACTTTCGCATTTATAATATTAGTTTGGATTAAAGTCGCTTTTCATGTTTGTCTGTGTGACTGCGTTGGTCTTGTAAACTACGCTACGGATTTGGATGCGGTTTTCTCTGTTATTTAGAGTATTCCGGAAGGCTTGTGTATTTATTACTACTATGTATATTATTAAACCTAAATTATAATAATGAAATCCTGATGTTTTGTATTAGTAAAGCCCGTGGAAAGCAGGGGCGGTCCGCTAGTATTCTATAATTAAGTTAAATTACAAGAAACAGAAACGTTATTGAATTTTAAAATATTACCTTAAATAAAACAGCTTGTAAGTAAGAAGACACAGATTTTACTGTCAGTTTATGTTTAAAAGGTACTTTATTTTCTTCATTTCCATTAGGTACGTGCCGTTTTCGTTGGACCCGACCTCGTACCACGACCCAATGATATCGCTACCCGCCCCGGCACCGAAATACTAGGGATACAGAACATGTGGAAGCTGGATCCATATTAATTATTTGCAATCTCCTAAATAGCAGTTGGAATTGGGAAGCTTGACAGGCCAAAAATAACTATATTGAATTTAACACATTAATTAAAACTGTCGCTTAACCTAGCTAGCTATCCCCTACGCACGAAAAGTACATTATTATATTGACTTATGGCCCCATTCAGAGGGATAATTCCCGTAATTTTAAGAACGTTCACAGTCTGATCTCAGTCTCAATCTGTCAAAAATACTTCTAATTTCCCTACAATTTTGACAAGTTTATTTATTTATTTAATACTTCAAGCACATACATGTACAGAGGCGGACTTAATGCCATAGGCATTTTCTATCAGTCAACCTTTGGGTGATGTAGAGACAAACAGTGGTGGTATAGTCGTAATCCTGTAAATACATATTTATTACGGTCGTGAGTCATATTTTAATCAACTTACAACTTTCTTTATATAATTTTCTATTTTATTTAAATAATTTTCTAACGATTAATACCTATAAACAATGCGACGTTTTACATTAGTCTCTTTGATTTTATGTTATCCTGTTCATCACATTTTTTTAACCAGTTTGTTTTTATCATCATCAGTTAAAACAAACATTATTTTGATCTTTTTAACTAGCTCTTTGATTTTATGTTGTCCTGATCAACAATTTTTTAATAATGTTTTCGTTTTGTACTATTCTTATTTTTTTAATAATCCCACGAATCTTTCAGTTGTATATTGCAATGATTGACTCTCGGCTCCCGAATTATATGTATGTATGAAACTCTTTGTTTTTGTGATATTATTACCCTGATTAACATTTTAGTTTAGGAGTTATTTTTTTACCACGTTCATAATCCTTCTTAAAATACAGTTTTAAACAACTTGGCAAAGTAACGCAAAACTGGCAGACAATTTAATTATAATTACAGTTTAGTTTTCAGATGTCTCCTTCCTTTTTAGTCTCAAACCGTACTAATTTTAATTCAATATTCACAACTGTCGTTGATAGGTTGGGGTTTCTACCAAATTACTCACTTGTACTAGGACAGAATAAACGCAATTGTAATTCCGTCCCAGCAGTACTCGTATGTTTCATTCAAGTGGATTATGAGTAGTTGAATGGGTAGGGTGATTGCTACCCCTAACTTTAGGGAGGGAAATGTCGGCAATGTGGTTGTTGCAATCTTGCTATCCTTGTCTCGAAAGTAACCTCGGTGGCGTCCGACATTAGCGTCCGAATAGTGAATGGAACGCGTCCAAATAAGTAGATCATACAAGGATTACAAAACCGAGAAGGAGTTTTTATTATCCAAATAAGAATTGTTATATCGTCGTGCTTTTTCGAAACTGTGAGAGGGAGCCATGTCCAGCAATTAAATGGAATAAAATTGATTGATACTTTGACCAACAACAACAGTTTTTTTTACAAAAAAAAAAATATTAATATCAATAATTAACACGACCGTCCAATGTTTTTGCTCGATTCTTAGACTGATAAGCTACAGACCTCCCGGCAGCACTCAAGTGATTAGAAATGCCCTACTGTAATATAAGACTTTTTATAGATTTGAAAGTCCTTACAGACAGACATTACAATATACAGACTATTTCATAAGTAACGTATGCTTATTAGTATAAATTCGTACGTGATTTGGAACCCGTATGCATGAAATTATAATCAGTGCAACCAGCTCCGCCGAATAGCCAAATTTTTTAAAAGTCCATGAGAGAGTCATATAATAACATACTTCGCTTATAATGTTTTACCAACTGGAATAAACGCCATAATTTAGCTCTCTTAAGGCAGATTTTACCCAACGCATTTTTTATATATTTATCTGAAGAACAATTTTAAATTTGGGACAGTTTTTCTTTACAAAAACGGGTGTTTTCTCGTACCTACCTACTATTTTGTCCTATCAGTAGATTCACGAGGGAGGATGTTATTTCTGTTGGCCCTACTGTAGTATTGAAACCACAATTTTGCTCCTTTATGAAGACATGAGACTAGGTGTAAGGCCTGGGTATCTCAGTTTCAGTTGTCATACTGCTTTCATATTGCATGGACCTCACTTTTACAGTTTATGAATTTTCTGATTATCACGGTGTGGACGATAACTCTCGTATTATTGTGGAGGAATCTCGCAAACTGTGAAAAAAATTAATCAAAATCAGTCGATTTCGTGCACGCTCCTTTACATTCGCATTATTAATTTGTTTTCAGAGAAATGCGAATGAATCCGAAAGCCATAACCGCCGCACAGATGTTCGGACGTTTGGACGTAGCTACAAATGACTGGACTGATGGCATATTCTCAGCTCTTTGGCGTAAGACCCTTAAGATACGGACTGGTGAACATATTTGGTTGGTGCTGGATGGACCGGTTGACAGCATATGGATCGAAAACTTGAATTCCGTACTCGATGACAACAAAACTTTGACTTTAGCAAACGGTGATCGTCTGACGATGTCTCCTACTTCAAAAATCATTTTTGAACCAGAAAATATTGATAATGCTTCGCCAGCTACTGTATCTAGAAATGGTATGGTGTATATGAGCTCGTCAGGGTTGACTTGGGACCCAGGTAGCGATATTTTATTATTTTGCTCGCCTTTGTTTGAGACTACGCAATGTCCCACTCATTTTATTCAATATGCTTATTAAAAAATAAATTATCTTATTTTTTATTTCCAGTATTGCGTGCTTGGCTTAAAACTCGATCGCCGCGTGAAAATGAAGTTTACACTCCACTCTTTGAAGAAACTTTTCCAGTAACATATACCTGGTGCACACAAAATCTCACCTTTAGCATGCGCATACTTCAAAGTAACATTATAGCACAAATGTTGAACCTTCTAGAAGGGTTAGTGCCTCCACAAGTAGTTGAAGCCGAGGATCCATCAGGAAACAAATCTCTCAATGGTGATGAGGACGAAGAAGAAAAAGATAAAGGCGAAGAGATCATACTGTTTACGCCTGAACACCTCCATAAGGTCTACGTTTTTAGTCTTGTTTGGGGATTTGGGTCTTTACTTGAAACTGATGATAGAAAA
The DNA here is from genome assembly GCA_947508005.1 of Amphipoea lucens. Lineage (NCBI taxonomy): Eukaryota > Metazoa > Arthropoda > Insecta > Lepidoptera > Noctuidae > Amphipoea > Amphipoea lucens. Next base: position 26,107,283 of record OX382355.1, read on the forward strand.
CGTTTCGATGATTATTTGAGAAAAAAGTTCAGTGAAATGTTAGACTTCCCGAAACATCCGAACAACAAACCGTGTATAGTTTTCGATTTTTTCGTCAAACATCCTGGCAAATGGGAACTGTGGGATGACTTGATGATGCACTATCAATATCCTGACACAGCGACACCTGACTATGCAAGCATTTTAGTTCCGATCGTCGATAACGTTAGAATTAATTACTTGATTCACTGTATTGCTAAACAAGGTAAAGCAGTGCTGCTGTTAGGCGAGCAAGGTTCGGCGAAAACTGTAATGATGAAGGCTTATATGAAAAACTGTAATCCAGAACAATTTATTGGACGTTCGTTTAATTTCTCTTCAGCCACGAGCCCTTTTCAGTTCCAAAAAACTATTGAAAGCTACGTGGAGAAACGCAGTGGCATGACATTTGGGCCTCCTGGTGGAAAGAAAATGTTAGTATTCATAGATGATATTAACTTACCACAGATTAACGAGTGGGGTGACCAGATAACCAATGAAATTGTAAGACAGACCATGGGTATGAATGGTTTTTACAGTCTTGAGAAACCTGGTGATTTTACCACTGTTATTGATATACTGTTTCTAGCTGCTATGGGTCAACCTGGTAAGTGAAATAGGTATTAAAAAAAAAGCTTAAAGGAATTATTATTTTACTTATATGGGTAATTTGGCATAAATCATTTTCCTTCTCTAGGTGGCGGAAGAAACGACATTCCAGCTCGCCTGAAGCGCCAATTCTCCATATTCAATTGTCCATTGCCCAACAACGATTCAATAGACAAAATCTTCAAAGTCATCGGAGAAGGGCACTATAATGCAAAACGAGGTTTTGCTGCTGAAGTTAGATCACTTATAAAGAAAGTGATACCTTTAACAAGAGAACTTTGGGCAAGGACCAGAGCTAACTTACTGCCTACACCAGCAAAATTCCACTATGTTTTCTCCTTGAGAGATCTTTCAAGAGTCTGGCAAGGAATGGTCGGGACTCTGCCAACTGTGATTGAGTCTGAGAAATGTCTGATGCTTTTGTGGAAACATGAATTTTCGAGAGTGTTCTCCGACCGGTTCACACATGAGAAGGATAAGGATTGGTTCAACAAAGCCATGTTTGACATTACTGAAGAAGTGCTCGGTACCGAGTATAAGAAGATGATGCTGGACAAGGAGCCTGTTTTCGTGGACTTTATGAGGTAAATTGGAAGGAAATAAGAGATTATGATTGACCTATAGATGCATTTACCTTTAGACCGTTAATAGAAAAGTGTGTTAACGGTCTAGAGCTAAATGCATCTATAAATATACAGTATGTTTTGGGTAGATGAATACTATATCTTTCAATATCTTTCAAATGCGAATAAATTCATAGAAAGTGAAACTACCTACTACACACACAACACCACAACTACAACTACTTGTCCCTCTATGCGAGTGATAGTCATAATATTAAGGTACCTCTATTCTTTGCTCTTCTTGCGAAAGATTGTATAATTAGCGACCGGGATCCATTCGCTCGCAGTTCTATGATATATCAGCTACCTACGTCACACTAAATGCGTCCTCATATCGACTCAGATGTTATATAGCAAATTAATCAATTAGGATTCTGCAGACTGTAGCAAGGCATAGTTCAGGTACATTGCCTCTCCATTGCCTGTGCTTTGCCTTTGTGTACTTTTTAGAAACTAATAGACAATTGTCGATGAGAGTATAAGACCGCCCAATCACTGAAACTCTTGAAAGCTAAAATCTTAGAATGGAATGTCTTTTTCGCTATGGCAGGTGGGCATTTGATGTTGGATACAACCTTTGTTGACACCCTTGCACCACGACACTCGTTGTCAGCTGCGGCAGTGTCACTTTCTTGTGCTACATGTCGCAGGTTCGATTAAAACGTCAATATCACAAGAAGTTGGCAGATTCGTCGCAGAACAAAGTTGTTGTAGGGTTTTTTATTTATGTCTCATAACTATTTTTTTTTAATATACACACATCAACACGGTCTAGGGATATTTTTAAAAAAGCGAATTACTATCAATGTGTTAATTATTTATATGACATTGTGACTGTTCCTAAACTGACCCTAAGCTGATAAAATTTTCGTTTTTCCTAAATATGTTAAATATTAGTGTTTGGGTCGGTTCCCCCTAATGGGGAAGAGCCGCACCCCGCCACCGTACGGCTCTGTAGAGCTCGTCACCAGACTGGACACTCTCCCACCGATTGTAATGAATTCCCAAGAAGTGTTTTGCCTTGTTCCGAGCTAGAATGCTGGAAGCAAGGGGGGATACCAGAAAGCAGTTTCAATATAAAATAAGGTTGGGAATTCAATGATAAGGTGATTAAGGAATGGAACTCTACTTTTCTTTTGATTACGAAAGTTATAAGATATGAGAGGAATACAAAAGGGTAAATGACACGTAACGCTTGTGTTGGGAAATACATTATTTAAAGTTACGTTAATTCATTTTCTTACAATAAACTACAAACCCACCCCAAGCGACGTGGGGCTGCTTACAGCAGCTGACAGCGTCATACGTGTATTGCTAGACCTGAACGCATAGGACCACTAAGGACACTGCTACGATTCTAACATTACACGTCCCTAAACTCTTACAAGCATGTCTTACTCAATCCTAAGACAGAGTACTGCGAAGTTCAACTGCCATTGAGCGAGACACATCCCAGTATTACTGGACGCGGACTATTGTAATGAACCCCTTACAGCGGCCTACTCTCCCTTTACTAAGACAATACAAAACTAGCACAAGCGTACCGCATCGTCAGTCGGTTGCAGAATTCTTTACGATTGCTCCTGCTATACGCCGAAGTGGTTATCTTGAATCGTCACTTCTCACTTCCTTAATCTTCCCCATGGAGAGGATGCTTTCAATGTAATCGGCAGCCGTGGGACCGTCCTTGTCAGCAACGGAGCGTTTCGATCTGGGCATCCAAATTGCATGTCTCGCTAATATAATTTGTGAGAGGCCCGAAAGCCGGATGTGGTTTAGCGAGACATGATTACTAGCGTTCCTTGGAACGAACTATCAACCAGTTTAGGGAACTTGGTGAAGCCTACCCCCGCTCCCGGGAAGTGTGCGCAGATCAAGTGCAATGCAAAGTATCCTGCAGTTAGTCAGTCCATAGGGGAAAGATAGCCATCACTAACGTTTGGTTGGTTTGTGTTCATAAATAAGAACAGCAGACTACAAGGTAGCACTATAATTCATATTGGCCCTAACCAAGTGCGAGTTCGGTTCAGCCCTCCATAAACGGTGTGCTTGCCCAAGTGTCATGTCTTGGCTGTGGTTATCTATAGTCTGTTGGTAGAGTATTTGTGTACAGTCTGGTGTCAGGTGTAACACACCATAGAGGGCTTTCTCCGAGTCCCTAGAACCAAACGCATGTGTAGGATATCTCAATTTAGTCATTTAGGAACAAGGAGGGATAAATATTCAACACTCACCCAATCCAGTCGTTCTCACACACACACTGAGATTCACGCCTTACACGCTACTCACATTATAGTAGACTAATATAACCTAGTCTAAAGCAACACTTATTATTTAACGTATTAAATAATACTCTCGCCCTCACGTTCTCTCAATCAGGCACACAGTTTCATTGCTATTGCCTAAGTTCAACCACTCACTCTCGTGGTCTCCTAGTGTTCACTCAATCTCCTAACTTAACTAGCCTGGACTCGCAAGTCCGTACTCTAAAGCGGGTCAACCCCGACTGCCAATAGTGTAGTCTATGCCCGACTGCCTCTCCGTCCTCGTTATAACTTCCCACATCCCATATCACCATTCCCAGAGCCGCTTTCCCTCGTTTCTTGGAACATCGGCTCAGGGCCATATTTACGATAACCAGATGTTGGTGATGGGTTTGGGTCGTCCTTAGAATTCGTACAAAATACTGCATCTTAAGTGACGTAAATTGCTCATAAAATATAAATGGAATGAGTCTCCAAAAGGTTCACTATTGTTTTACAATTTTAAGGAAATAGGATATTTTGTTATTGATCAGGGTAACTTGTCAAGCTGTTAGCCCATAAAATTTTAATGTGTTCCAAGAGCCATGTGCCGGTTTTAAAATAAATATAATATTTTGTTATTAAATAGGTCTAAGTGACAGACAGTCACATTCCCCCCTCTGAAAATCAGACGCGTGACGCAGTTCAGCGGATGAGCTTTCACAATAGGATAAACTATGCCTCTCCTCGAAAGTGTTACAGAAGATGTACCCATACCTATCTGCTATATTTACCAAATAATTGTACATATCCCAATTGGAACATAAATCCAATAAGATTCCAGTAGGATGCAATGTCTGCTAAAACTTAATTCTGTTTCGCAGAAGTATCTTCAACCAATACACAAGCAGTTAATTGCTTTATAATATTCAAACTATTATCCCTCTTCCAAATACTCTCTTCTTGATCATTTAAATAACATTACTGTACCTCAGTTCAGTTCAGACAACCTGTGCATGCTTATAATGTAGTTTTACATACCAGGGTCTCCTTAAGAGTATTTGTGCTACCGAGCACGCTACCTACGGTGCTCCATCGTTTTAAACTCAGCCTGTCGCAGTTGCCGCTGGCAGAGGCCTCTCCTAGGACGGCTTAGTCAGCTGTCAGCAGTCATATCCAAGAGCAGCTGAAATAGTCCGCACACAAACATATTAGACTTCATTCCAATTAGTCGCCCCCCTCTGATTCTAAGAGGTTAGAACAGTTTTGAATTCTAATAAGAGTTGGGAAGTTATAATACTGATTAGAAAATATAGGCATCCTCTAAGATGGTTGCGCTTGCGCAGCCTACTGCGCAACGAATTATTGGCTTACTAGCTCACAATGCTGCTAATTATCTATCTATTATCTATTATGCTGATAATTATATATTATTAATTAGGTTAAGAACCTTGGGGTTTGGATCGACAAACATCTATCATGGGATCCTCAGCTACAGGACGTAAGTCGCAAAATTTTTGCATCTGGTAAGTCACTGAGACGATTGCGGAACTTTCTTCCAACTGCCACTAAAATTGCGCTTGCACAATCCCTTTTACTTCCCATCCTTGACTACGCTGATGTCAGTTACCCAGATCTTACTGAGGCACAACTAGATAAGCTTGAGCGACTTCAAAACTTTTGCATAAGATTTATATTTGGCCTGCGCAAATATGATCACATATCTGAATTTCGTACAAAGCTCAAGTGGCTTCCCATACGTCTTCGCCGGAATTCCCATATCTTGTTTCAGCTCTACAGTATTTTGTTTAATCCTAAAACCCCCACTTATCTTAAAGAACGTTTCAAGTTCCTTCATGACACACATAATAATATCTGAGGTCATCGGAAAACCTGAGACTAGAGATGCCGATGCATTCCACTAGTTTCTATGATAAATCTTTTACTGTGCAAGCAGTACGGTTATGGAATGACTTGCCCGTGTCGATAAGGCGTGCTCAATCTTTGTCCACTTTTAAGACTATGATAAAAAAGCACTTTCTCTCTCCTTAAACATTGTCATTGTATTTTCTTTGCTCCTGTTTCATGTTTGTTATTATGTATATGTATATATTTATATAGATTAATAATACTTTATGTATGTATTTATTGTATTGTGTAAATGGTACACCACAGACTACCTACAGTATTTGTCTGTCCTTCCCGTTTTTAATCCATCCAAAGGTTGTCTTTAAAAGATCGCTCTCAGCGATAAGACCGCCCATTATGTCACCCATTGTAGTTTTCCATATTTATGTCTGTAATTTATATGGTGTACATAATAAAGAGTATTCTATTCTATTCTATTCTATTATCCACTCAGATTATAAAGGTGTTGACAAAACACCATCTGGTATATTTGAACTGGTAACTAGGTATAAGTACCATTGCCCTAAAACATGAACCTGTAATTTCTCGTAAGATAACAAAAATCATACCACGTAGCTACGGGTAACTCAAGTGTCTAATAAAAGTGAAACTTAGCTTCGTAACAGGAGCCATGCTACAGCAGTCAGCCGATGTCAGCTGTTTTTGAAGGAACTTCAAACCAAGCGCAACTCACAAACCAATGGTTCAGACATAGCGTAGAGGCAGCCGAGTGAAGACTTAAATATCCTGGAATTTAAAATAAGGCCAAACGAGTATCTATTCAATTAAACGACATACGTCGCTGACTTCGGAAATGGAAAGATTTAAGATTACTTCTTATGATGACAGTTAATGTAGGTACCTTCCCGGTAACTTTACTGTCATTTTATAACTTCTCGCTTCGTATAACTTACTAATAATATTAGGTTTACCGATAATAAGAGTGTCTTATACCTAAGCTCACTCCACACACACACATATCAATCTAAAACGCACAAACACATTTCATATCCACGAACTGTTAGATACAAAACTCACATTTGCAGGGAATCGAACCCTTTATTGCAGTAACACAGGAGTCCAAGCAACAATCATACCATTACCTACTTAAAATACGTCAATGCATGTGGGGATATAATCCACTATTAGTAGCGTCGGAACCAAAGCCCTACAATCAATGCGGGAATTGAACCCCCAAGCCGTGAAACAGGGATTCCAAGCAATCATAAAACAATACATCTGGCGGGAATCGAACCCAATATCCATGGCAATGGCATTCAAACGCTTATAAAGCAATAACATCAGGTGGACATCGAACCCACTATGAGTACCTACTTACAGAAATCAACCATTATTACCAAACCGTAACTTAATTAGACCATAAGTTATTGTATCAACCAATAACATCAGGCGGGAATCGAACCCAAGATTAATGACAATAGAATCTATGCACATCAGCAAATAAATCATACGGGAATTGAACCCGCTACGAGTAGTTGAATAATTCAACCACCATTATTATTGTGCAACATAACCATTCACGCGTCCCGGACGTCGCATGGAATGTCCCAGACCATTTTCTTTTTTTTTCCGGCGCGCCATGTGTCTCCTTTCAACTTATACACAAAAGATTTTTATGAACCCTATAATAAACTAAGATACTTTAACCGTTGTAACTCGTTTCTTTAACAAAATAAAACCTCCGATCAATAATTACTGATCGCAGAATAGAACCATAAAATTACGTCGTGTTATTTTTGTATACGTTGTGTTATTTTTGTATACGTTGTGTTATTTTTGTATACGTTGTGTTATTTTTGTATACGTTGTGTTATTTTTGTATACGTTGTGTTATTTTCATGGTAACCCATATTTTGTTCTTTCTCGTTGCACTGAAGTGAATCAGTACATTTAATGACGAGAATCCTGGTCACGGCACCACATGTGACTGTTCCTAAACTGACCCTAAGCTGATAAAATTTTCGTTTTTCCTAAATATGTTAAATATTAGTGTTTGGGTCGGTTCCCCCTAATGGGGAAGAGCCGCACCCCGCCACCGTACGGCTCTGTAGAGCTCGTCACCAGACTGGACACTCTCCCACCGATTGTAATGAATTCCCAAGAAGTGTTTTGCCTTGTTCCGAGCTAGAATGCTGGAAGCAAGGGGGGATACCAGAAAGCAGTTTCAATATAAAATAAGGTTGGGAATTCAATGATAAGGTGATTAAGGAATGGAACTCTACTTTTCTTTTGATTACGAAAGTTATAAGATATGAGAGGAATACAAAAGGGTAAATGACACGTAACGCTTGTGTTGGGAAATACATTATTTAAAGTTACGTTAATTCATTTTCTTACAATAAACTACAAACCCACCCCAAGCGACGTGGGGCTGCTTACAGCAGCTGACAGCGTCATACGTGTATTGCTAGACCTGAACGCATAGGACCACTAAGGACACTGCTACGATTCTAACATTACACGTCCCTAAACTCTTACAAGCATGTCTTACTCAATCCTAAGACAGAGTACTGCGAAGTTCAACTGCCATTGAGCGAGACACATCCCAGTATTACTGGACGCGGACTATTGTAATGAACCCCTTACAGCGGCCTACTCTCCCTTTACTAAGACAATACAAAACTAGCACAAGCGTACCGCATCGTCAGTCGGTTGCAGAATTCTTTACGATTGCTCCTGCTATACGCCGAAGTGGTTATCTTGAATCGTCACTTCTCACTTCCTTAATCTTCCCCATGGAGAGGATGCTTTCAATGTAATCGGCAGCCGTGGGACCGTCCTTGTCAGCAACGGAGCGTTTCGATCTGGGCATCCAAATTGCATGTCTCGCTAATATAATTTGTGAGAGGCCCGAAAGCCGGATGTGGTTTAGCGAGACATGATTACTAGCGTTCCTTGGAACGAACTATCAACCAGTTTAGGGAACTTGGTGAAGCCTACCCCCGCTCCCGGGAAGTGTGCGCAGATCAAGTGCAATGCAAAGTATCCTGCAGTTAGTCAGTCCATAGGGGAAAGATAGCCATCACTAACGTTTGGTTGGTTTGTGTTCATAAATAAGAACAGCAGACTACAAGGTAGCACTATAATTCATATTGGCCCTAACCAAGTGCGAGTTCGGTTCAGCCCTCCATAAACGGTGTGCTTGCCCAAGTGTCATGTCTTGGCTGTGGTTATCTATAGTCTGTTGGTAGAGTATTTGTGTACAGTCTGGTGTCAGGTGTAACACACCATAGAGGGCTTTCTCCGAGTCCCTAGAACCAAACGCATGTGTAGGATATCTCAATTTAGTCATTTAGGAACAAGGAGGGATAAATATTCAACACTCACCCAATCCAGTCGTTCTCACACACACACTGAGATTCACGCCTTACACGCTACTCACATTATAGTAGACTAATATAACCTAGTCTAAAGCAACACTTATTATTTAACGTATTAAATAATACTCTCGCCCTCACGTTCTCTCAATCAGGCACACAGTTTCATTGCTATTGCCTAAGTTCAACCACTCACTCTCGTGGTCTCCTAGTGTTCACTCAATCTCCTAACTTAACTAGCCTGGACTCGCAAGTCCGTACTCTAAAGCGGGTCAACCCCGACTGCCAATAGTGTAGTCTATGCCCGACTGCCTCTCCGTCCTCGTTATAACTTCCCACATCCCATATCACCATTCCCAGAGCCGCTTTCCCTCGTTTCTTGGAACATCGGCTCAGGGCCATATTTACGATAACCAGATGTTGGTGATGGGTTTGGGTCGTCCTTAGAATTCGTACAAAATACTGCATCTTAAGTGACGTAAATTGCTCATAAAATATAAATGGAATGAGTCTCCAAAAGGTTCACTATTGTTTTACAATTTTAAGGAAATAGGATATTTTGTTATTGATCAGGGTAACTTGTCAAGCTGTTAGCCCATAAAATTTTAATGTGTTCCAAGAGCCATGTGCCGGTTTTAAAATAAATATAATATTTTGTTATTAAATAGGTCTAAGTGACAGACAGTCACAACATGTATATATTTAAAAGATACGTTATTTAATATTCTACCATTTTTTAATAATGATTAAGGTACTTAGATTAAAATTTCAGGATTTTATGGAAAAAAAATGAAGCATAGACGGAAATCGTATATGAATGAACTTTTAATTTGTGAGTAAAAACTGAAAAAAATAGAAAAATCATTTAATTTGTGTTTATAAACTTGAAGTTAGTAGTCTGAGAAAGCGCCCATGATGTTCATAACACATCGGCAACGATTCGGCATGCTCAGAACAAGGTTGTCAATGTCTTGCTGCGGAATATTGTCTCATGTCCTTCTGAGGTGCGCAAAAAGTTGATCTTCTGTAGCCAGATTTTCAGGAACTTCCTTCAGAGCTCTTCTTTGCAGCATATCCCACGCATGCTCAATGGGATTTAGATCTGGCGATTGAGCAGGCCAGTCTAAGGCCCTAACATTATGTGTATGTAACCAAGCTGCTACCGTTCTCGCCGTGTGTGCCCGGGCATTGTCGTGCATGAGCAGGAAATCTTGCCCCATTTGTGTTCTGTGGGGCAAGATTACGGGCCCCAGCACCTGTTGGACGTATCGTTCTGCCGTCATATTGCCCCGCACCCAAACGAGATCCGTCCGTCCTCCAAGACGAATTCCTGCCCAAACCATAATTGTTCCTCCTTGGTATGGGTGAACTTCCTGAGGGTTCTGGAGACGGCTTCATCGTCCAGGAACTCGCCAAACACGCGTCCTTCGTGAATCTGGATGGAAGCCGAACCTGGATTCATCCGTGAACAGCACATTGGACCATTGCTCACGGCCCCAGTCCACGTGGTTCCGAACCCATTCTAATCGTCGTCCACGATTGCCTCTCCGTAAAGGTGGGACCCGGAGTGGTCTACGAGAGCGTAGATTGCTTTCATGCAGTCGCCTTCTTACAGTTTGGTCACTCACAAGCACTTGGTGTTCCACTCGCAGCCTTTGGACCAATTGAGTCGCCGTTGCATTTGGTTGTGCTCGCGCAGTAATTTGCAAAAATCGGTCTTGTCTGGGGGTAGTGATGCGACTTGGCCCCCGGTGCCTCTCCGCTACTTCACCTGTGGCACGATAGCGTGTCCACAATCTTGAAATTACATTTCGATGGGTCCCTATGGCCTCAGCAACATTACGCTGAACAGATCCAGCTTCCAGCATTCCCACTGTATTTTTACCGAGGGTCCGTATATAGGCGAGGAGTAATTAATACAGCACTATATTCGGTTATAGCGTATATTTAAATACTTTAACTTTCGAGGCTCACACAAAAAATAAAAATCAATCCTGCCAAGGTAAATGCCGGTAACGAAACCATAGCGAGATCTAATTCGACGCCAACGCCATCTATCGAGCTGAGGGAAAAACCTCGAACACTTATCGAACTGTTTAGATCTCGCCATGATTACGCTGTATATCCGAACATACCGCCCACCAAGGACATATTGACAAAATGTCCTTCTTTACCAGCCAGATTAATATAAAATTGGTATGTCTTTGGTGGGAAAAGAACAATGAATAAAAATAAACAACTTAAGTTCTAGATCCTTATTTGTAACAAAATAACACTTTGTAACACTTGGCAAACTTACCCTAAAACATACTACCATGTTCAAATACAAAAACCTTAAAACTATTTTACACTAATTGGTTACAGGTAATACACACAGTTTAGATGTTGGTCTTTTTATAGTCGAACATTGAGTGCGTAATGTAACAACCCGAGTAATACCGTCAGGCCCAGGATGTTTCCGTTCGATTCTACCCAACAACCACTTGCCAGGAGGCATATCGTCCTCTTTTACTAAAACGACTTCACCAACAGATGGCTCCGGGCTTCTATGGTTCCATTTATGACGCTGTAAGAATTGGTGAAGGTAGTCGTGTGACCATCGACGCCAGAAATCTTGCGTCATCCTCTGATGAAGCTGCCATCGTTGGAGGCTACTAACGTTAGCCTTTTCATAATTGTGGTCAGGCGGTAGCACTAATGGTTCCCCCACTAAGAAATGACCTGGCGTTAAGATCACTAACTTGTCCTGATCTTCCACATAAGACAATGGCCTCGAGTTGAGGCATGCCTCAATTTGAGCTAACACCGTTGTGATCTCTTCAAATGTCAGTGTAGAATTCCCAATCACCCGCTTTAGGTGATACTTAGTAGACTTTATACCTGCCTCCCAAAGACCCCCAAAGTTTGGTGAGTGAGGAGGTATAAAGTGCCACTGCGTGCCATTGTTTGCGAGCTCTTCTGCCAATTCTGGATTACAGTCTGACCTTTCCTCATTAAACAAGTAAAGCAGTTCTCGCGCGGCACCCACAAAGTTTGTCCCATTATCGCTGTGAATATCCGCACATCGACCACGCCTAGCCACAAAACGTTTGAAAGCAGTGAGAAACCCCTTAGTGCTTAAATCACTCACTGCTTCCAAGTGCACTGCCCTTGTGGCCATGCATATAAACAAGGCGATGTAGCCCTTGTAAGACCTGTTACCGCGCCCTTTCGATACTCGTATGTTTATAGGTCCTGCGTAATCCACTCCACTACTTAAAAAGGGTTTGTTCGGCGTTACCCGAGAAAATGGTAACTGCCCCATCAGTTGTTTACGTGTTTTGGCGGCATATCGTATACATCTTACGCAGCCCCTTACATACTTTTTGGCCAGCAACTTAACTCCCATGATCCAATACTTTGACCTTAAATATGTAATTATCAGTTGCGGGCCCCCATGCATGGTTTTATCATGGGCGTCTGCTACCAAAAGATTGGTTAAAAAAGAGTTATTTGGTATCAGTATCGGATGTACTCTTTCATAACTTAGCTGCGACATCTCAAGCCGTCCTCCAACTCTGATTATTCCCTTCGAATCCAGAAAAATGTTTAATGATTTTAATTTTCCATTATTATTTTCTACTTTATTGTTTTTCAGTTCTTCCAACTCATCCGTGAATCCTTCTTCTTGACATTTCCTTACGCATATCTCTGTTGAGTCTTCTAGCTCTTGTTTAGATAGATGTCGTGACCCTGTACCAACCCGGTTTTTATTCAAATTTAAGAATCTACGGCAATACGCTATAACTCTAATCAATTTCGACAACGAAGAAAATTTATTCCAAAAGGTAATGTCAAAGGTAACCGTATGCACTTTCACTTCTTCTAAATGTGTTACCAGATGTTTCGGCCTTTTGTACTCCACCACTTGCTGTCTTAAATAATCCGGACCCTTCCACCATATAGCAGTGGATTCAAGTTCAGCAGGGGGAACTCCGCGCGACGCACAATCTGCGGGATTCTGTTTTGACGACACGTGAGACCAGTAATGTGTGTCTAATAGGTTCAAAATATCTGAAACACGATTAGCCACAAAGGTTTTCCAGCGGCTTGGATGATTGTTGAGCCAAGCCAGCACCACTTCACTATCCGTCCACGCATGCCAATCGGCCTTTGGTATGTTCAGTACTTCGCCAACTTCCACCATCAATAGTTCTAAACGCGGAATAGAAACTTGTCTAATGGGTGCCACTTTCGTTTTTGAAGTGACCAAATAAATATAAATATTTCCTTTGTGATCGACAACCCTAATGTAAATGACTGCTGAATACGCCATTTTAGACGCATCAGAGAACCCGTGCAATTCAGTTTTCACGTTGTTTGATTCTTGGTGCAACCATCGTGGGATTTTAATATTAACCAGAAAAACTAAGTTACGGTGGTAAGTAACCCATTCTTGTTTTAAATTGTTTGGAATTTCTTGATCCCATTCTAACCCTGCTAGCCACAATTTCTGAATAAATATTTTGGCTAAGATAATACTAGGTGCTAACCATCCCAACGGATCAAATAATCTTGAAATCTCGGAAATAATTTTTCTTTTTGTTACAAGTGTGGTCAGCGGCTGGAGATCAACTGAGTACTGAAAAAAATCTTCGTTCGAGTTCCAGGTAAGTCCCAGAATCTTCGTAACACTATCCATTTTTATCTTTAACTCTTCATCAGTAGTTTGTTTCTCATCCCTGATTTTATTTAGTAATTTTTGACTATTACTCCTCCATTTTTGTAATGGAAATCCTCCTCTGGATAACACTTTAGTTAACTCCGTATATATATTAAAACAGATTTCTTCATTTTCAGCTCCTGTCATTACATCGTCCATATAAAAATAATTTAAGATTATCCTCGCTATTTCCGGTTGATCTAAGCACTCATCGTAGGCTAACTGTTGTAGCGACCGTACAGCGAGATATGGTGCCGACGCCGTGCCGAAGGTAACTGTATCCAATTCGTATTCTTCTATTTCCTTTTCAGGACTGTCTCTCCAGAGGATACGTTGTAACATTACATCCTTCCTATTTACTAAGACTTGCCGGTACATCTTGATTATGTCCGCAACGAGACATATCCGATGTGTTCTCCATCGCATAATCGTGTGCCGGAGTTCCGACTGCAAGGTAGGACCAACTAACAAATTTTCATTAAGTGACATCCCATTCGTTCCCTTGCAGGAAGCATCAAAGACGACGCGGACCTTCGACGTTTCCTTATCCTCCCGGATAACGGCATGGTGAGGTAAGTAGATCGCTTTTTGATTATTCTTTTCATCTTCTGCCACCTTTCTCATGTGTTTCAGCTCCAAATATTCTTCAAGAACTCTCGAATAATCTTCTTTGAATTTGCTGTTTTTGCTAAACTTGCTTTCTAACGATCTTAATCTTTTTTCAGCGATGCCCTTCGATTCACCAACCTTGCTCACCGGGTCTACATCACGCAATGGCAGCCTTACTATATATCGACCACTCTTGTCACGTTCCGTAGTAGCTGTATATATTTTTTCGCATTTATTCTCTTCCTCCGTTAGCATTTTCTTTCCAGATGGTTCCGCTTCCAGCTCCCAAAATCTTTTAAGCAAATCATCTGTTTCCAGGCTTGAATGCATAACGGTGATATGTGAGGGATTACTACAACGATCCACTTCAAAAGTCCCTGACAATATCCACCCTAACGTGGTGTCTTGCGCTAAAAGGGTTCCACCCACATTCCTTTTAATGCCCTCCTGGATGACTTGGCTGTAAACCTCAGCACCTAATAAAACATCAATTTTATTAGGCCTGTAGTATTCGGGATCAGCCAAATCATCATCGGTCAAGTCTACCCATTCTACCCTAGTTACTTTCGTAGCTGGGAGAAGGGCAGTGACTGACTTCAGGACGAAAGCGTTTACATTAATTTGGACAGAGGGATCTATTCTAGACCTCACTTTAAGCACAACGGTTGACTTAGCCGTCGCACTTTTGTCCCCACCTACGCCTATCACAGTTTGCCTGGATGGCGTTTTGTTTAATCCCAAAAATTGGACCGTGGATTCCGTAACGAAAGAACCTTGCGATCCTTGGTCAAGCAAAGCCCTAACCACTCGATAGGTCCCATCTTTCGACTCCGCCTTAATTAACGCAGTAGTTAATAAAACGGTTTTCCGACCACTTCTAGTCGAGAAACATGAAACTAGCGGCTTGCTTGACCCCTCCGCTTGTGCGGCTACTTCAGCGTTACTATTTTTATTATCCTCCTTCATCGCCTTTACAACGGCTGATGAGGTTTCCTCGTGAGCCCCACTACTATCTTCACCAATAACAGACCCAGAAGCACCTGTTGGGTGCAACAAAGAATGGTGGCGGCGTTTACACACCTGGCACTTGAGAGTATTTTTGCAATTTTTGGCAGAGTGGTTATTGTATAGACAAACAAAACACAAATTATGTTCCTGAGCGAAATTACGCCTAGTTTCATTTGACTCTTTCCCAAACTTTGGACCAGATGTAATTTTATGATCGGCTGAGCAAAATACACATGATACTGGCTTTTTATCTTTTATTACATCTGTTTGAAACGATTGAGTTCCTTTTGGGTGTGGATGTCTTTCCTTGTTATCTGTTTTATCTAAATTTTCCAAACCTCTATAGCGACTATTTAAAAAATCCGAAAACTGTATAAATGTAGGCAAATCATCACTAGAATCCGAAGCCACTTTGAGTTCTCAACCTTTCCTGGTCTCTTTATCTAATTTACCACTAATTATATGTATAACAATAAGATCCCAGGAAGAGACATCTACCCCTAAATTACCAATTGACTCCAAACATTCTGAAGTAGTAGTTATAAGCCTTTTTATTTCGCTAGCCGATTCACAGGACAAAGTTTTTTGACTGAGTAATCTTTTTATTATACCATTTGCTAGAAACTTTTTATTGTTGTACATTTTATCTAATTTAGACCACGCAATTTTATAGTTGTCGGATGTAACCTTTATGTTTCTTAATAATTGCTCAGCCTCCCCACTTAAATGTCCCTTTAAATAAAAAAATCTCTGTGCATCGTCGAGTGATGTGTTCTCGTGCACCAATCCCACAAATAAGTCTCTAAATGTTTGCCACTCTGAATATTTTCCCGAAAATGAGGGAATTTTTATTTCTGGCAACTTAACTCTGCTGACACTCTTTTCATTCTGACAAATAGACTTAGAATCCACACATAAAGCAGTTGAATTTCCTGAAGATAATAATTCCTTTAACTCGCTTTTAAACTGTATATAAAACTCTTCGACCTCATCATATAAGCCTTTCTTATGATAATTTGAACTAAGTAAATCAGACTTTTTTACCTCACTAATTATTTTTACATGTGTTTTGTGGAATAATTCCCATTGCTGTTCTAAGTTTTCAATCCTAGTTTCTATATAACAAATAGTTAGACGCTCTTTAGGACTTTTTTTAAAGTTAGATTTTGACTTGAGCATTTTAGCGTTAATGTCTTCCTGAATGTCGTTAAGCGACTCCATTTTTAATTAAAAAACACAAGTACAACACAAATATAAATAAAATACACAATTTTTTCGCAACTAGATACAACACTATAAATAAACTTATTGTCCAGTAAACACGTTCAATAGAATTCTAAGTTTCTTTGAAGCACTTCGATATTTTTCTAAGTCCCAGATTACGTTTAAATTTTTACAAGTGTTATAAACTTGTATTTCTATGTAAAATCGGGCATAGGTTCCCCGTCTGAACCACTTTTTACTTAAAATTAGCACAAGTCCAAACTAATATTACCAACGGCTAAGTTAATTATCTAGTGATTTTAAGGTTCAAATTTCAATGCACTTTCTTGAATTGTTGAAGTTAATTTCTTCTTATTAATAAGGTCGAAAATGTACTCACGATTTTTTCACCAATTATTTCACTCACTGGCACACTGATGATGTCGCGCTGTACTGCACCACAAAGCGGCGCGCTGTACTGCAACGCACAAGTGGCGCCCTCTGCTTGTCCACGATCTGCCGCACTTCACCTCCCATGCGTCACTCCTCCGGTTGTTGCTACCAGCTGTGGCTGCTCCACGCGGCTGCTCCTGGCTCCAACCGGTTCCACCTCCAGCTCTTGAGCACCTCACCTGGTGCCCACTGAAGGGGCTGCTCTGGACAGCGATCCACTGCCCAGTAATGACGCGTAGGGTGGTAATTCACTACCACCACCGGAACTACCACAAACACTCCCGACCGATCCGACTCCGAAGGACCATGTAATTTTACCGAGGGTCCGTATATAGACGAGGAGTAATTAATACAGCACTATATTCGGTTATAGCGTATATTTAAATACTTTAACTTTCGAGGCTCACACAAAAAATAAAAATCAATCCTGCCAAGGTAAATGCCGGTAACGAAACCATAGCGAGATCTAATTCGACGCCAACGCCATCTATCGAGCTGAGGGAAAAACCTCGAACACTTATCGAACTGTTTAGATCTCGCCATGATTACGCTGTATATCCGAACACCCACAGCTCGTAACATCTCCGCCCTCGTCAAATGTCGGCGTTGCATGGCTACAATACCTCAATTTTAGGTAACTTTATCTTTCGTTTAAAAATGAAAAAAAAACTGTAACTAAACGTAATTCGTATTGTTTTCTAAATTTCGCACAAATGAAAATTCCCTCTCCTATACATCAAGACATTTTTTGCCACCGAAACAAAAGAATTTTCAAAAATTTAAATTTGGAATTAGTCTGAGATAAATTACAAACAAATCGGTGTATAAAAGATTCCAATGCGGCCAGTACTTTTCGAGTTATTTAATTGAGTATGAAATATCCCTAGACCGTGTTGATGTGTGTATATATTGTTGTACTTATGTATGTATATATGTATTTATTCTTATATATTAGCTATAATTTTTTTTTTTCTTTCTGTTATTGCACACTGACTGGTAGAAAATGCCCAAGGCATTAAGTCCGCCTTTGTACAGTTTTTACTTGTGCATAAAGTTTTAATAAATAAATAAATAAAATATCGTCGTTTTGAATCTTGAATATAAAATTGCGAATAATAGTTATGCAGTGCAGAACTGCCCACATAAATGGCAAATGCCTGACCAGTGACATCGCCATACGACCTTGAAGTTTGATTCTGGTCTACGGCGCAGCCTTGTTTTATAATCTGCGTAAAGCAAGTTCTTGTCTATCAATATTGTACTCCTAAAAGTGGCTTGTACACGGTATCGGTAGAATAAACTACTATAAGTATACATTTCTAACGCGCGTGATTCGTAAGAAGTGAAACTACACATCACTACACACATACTCCCATGGGACCTGTATTGGTAGTTACCACCTTTGTGGTTATGCTTCTCTGGTGACAGGTTCTATAAATAACGATCGGGGTGCAACCACATAAGTACACCCTATATAAAATCTTTTACGTCACACTCTATGCACTCTTGCATCTCTCTGCTGTCTTGGTGTTTATGGCAAAGGTATCGATTTTGTTTTCCGTCCATTGCAACATCGCATGAAGAGGTACATTTTGCTTTTGAATGAATGTCCTTTGCGTACCATTGTTAAAAAAAAAAAACCTAACGGCGTGATTCCTGGAAAGTGAAACTACATATCACTACACACATACTTCCATGGGACCTGTATTGGTAGTTACTACCTCCGTGGTTATGCTTCTCTGGCGAGAGATTCTATAAATAACGATCGGGGTGTAGCCACATACGTACACCCCATATAAAATGTAATACGTCACACTCTATGCACTCTTGCATGTCTCTGCTGTCTTGGTATTTATGGCAAAGGTATCGATTTTGTTTTCCGTCCATTGCAACATCGCATGAAGAGGTACATTTTGCTTTTGAATGAATGTCCTTTGCGTACCATTGTTGAAAAAAAAATTATAAGGATGACGATGATGAACTTTCATTCACAAGCCGAAGGATTATGAAGGAAATTCCTAAAGCATTGCTTAATTTATTTGAAAAATTCGTTTGCGTTTGTCAACGTAAATACCGCAATGAATATTGACGAATTGTCAAAATGAAAGGCATTGCATTTGTTCCCCGCACGACTGTTTCTGAAAATAATGCCTTTGTATGAATGCAAAGTTGCACGAAAAACAGCTAATGCGTGATGTCACAAAATAAGTCCTTGAAGTCTGACTTAGTCCCATGAGTCCAACGAAATCCTTGAGCCCTAAGAACACATTCTGGCTCACACCGCATCCTCGTCGTTCATAAACTGCGTAGGGTAAAGGTGCTCCCACACAGCAGTTATATAACGTTATACAACATTGTGTAACACGATAACATTTTCAACGAGGTATAGATATTATAAATGTTATCGTGTTACACAATGTTGTATAACGTTATATAACTGCTGTGTGGGAGCACCTTTTAATTCTGCTTATGCAAAGGTTGTTTGTTTTCAGAGTTGTTGTGTTCAGTATCAGGGGACACACAAACTCTTATATGTAGCAGCGACGTTAAGCAAGCGATTTTGTACCTGTCGGCGGCATACTTTGTGGTTCGATTATACAAAACGCGTATTCTGTAACTTGTTTTTACCAATTTTAATTAGGTAACTTGCTATCTAAACATAAGTAGATAATCATTATTTGATAGAACACAACTATAATTTCGTTTTAATGATAATATTATGTATTGTCCTTTTTGTTATGGTGCGTACAGACCGGCCCAACGAACGCCAAACGATGGATATTTATCGTTCGCCAGCGTTGGCTTCCGCACGCTCGTTGGAGTTCGTTAATACGTCCAAATACATTTAGTGCTTCGGCGACCGTCCAAACAGAGTTCGATCAAATAGCTCGATTTCTTTGATGTTACCGCCACGCTTCGGATCGCCGGCACACGCCAACGAGCGATCGTTGGCATTCGCTACGCCGTCCAGATTGCAGCAACGAAGGTCAACGAAACCCGTTCGTTGGCGTTCGTTTGGCCGGTCTGTACGCACCATTACAGACCATGTGTAACAAAAACCAACTAACTGTAAACTGTCACCTGGAATTACCCTGCATTTAAATCACTCTGTAAATGGTTATGGTAGTGGCCATGTCATAATTTGCTTGTTTAAAGAGCGAGTTACTTGCAGTCCAAGAGTAATGCACAAGTTCTATGTGATATTTTATAAGCGCAAGATCTCTTCAGATTCATATTCCATTTTGCTTTTTTAACCGACTTCTAAAAAGGAGGAGGTTCACAATT
Organism: Amphipoea lucens; assembly: GCA_947508005.1. Lineage (NCBI taxonomy): Eukaryota > Metazoa > Arthropoda > Insecta > Lepidoptera > Noctuidae > Amphipoea > Amphipoea lucens. The sequence continues at coordinate 26,127,282 of OX382355.1, forward strand.
CGGATGTTTGTATTTTTTTTTATGTTTGTTCGCGCATAACTCCGTCACTTGCCAACCGATTTGAAAATTTCTTTTTTTGTTGGAAAGGGTATACTTCCCAAATAGTCCCATGAAAATTTTATCGAAATCAGACAAGCGGTTTTTGAAAAATCAACAAAAATCTAAAAATTTATCTACATTGTCTACATTAACAATCTTTTCGTTTACTTTATTGTGGGGTAAACGTAACTTTACTTTATTGTGTGTTTTTTTACTTTATTGTGGGGTAAAGTAACTAAAAAGTGAAAAATAAAAAACTTTTTTACAAAAAAAAAAACAGCCGACTTCGAAAAAAAAAACACTACAAAGCGACAAATAACTTTAATTTCGGAAGTCGGTGTCAAAAAACGAAAATGCCGAACCAACGACACCGACTTCCGAAATTAAAGTTATTTGTCACTTTGTCGTGTTTTTTTTTGAAGTCGGTTGTTTTTTTTTTTTTTTTTTGTAAATACGTTTTTATATGTAAGTCCTGATAAGTCTCTAGTAATCAATGCTTTATCTTATTCTGTCTGGATTACTTTCTTAGCTAACTAACACTTTTCGTGCTTCGATCAAGATTGTTCGAAGGTTTTGTTAAATTAATACGAGTAAGTATAGTAAGTAACCCTCAACATGTGATTTATTCGTTGGTTTTTCTAGTGCTGGGGTTGGCTGTTAGTTTGGCCTCATGCAAGTACCTAAAAATATGGATAGATTCGATGCACCAGGTTACCATGAATACCAGGATGTAGTTCCTCTTCTATCTCTAGAGTCTAGACGTGAACGCACACCTAAACACAGGATAGTCATAATCGTCTGTAAGCACTTGCGATAGCGATATACGAAACTACAAAGTGGAAATGTGACAGCAATAGTCTCTACTATTGCTGTCACATTTCCACTTTGTAGTTACTACTTTGTTGGTACTTTGTAGTATGTGTTGCGGTACCTCTGTACCGCAACACATACTTGCATTCAGAGGTATGTTATGTTATCATATACTATATAATTATATGCGCCGCACATTGGTTGCCATGGAAACGGTACACGTGCCAAAACTACCAGCACATCATGAACTACAGGCGTTAAAACCTAGATAGTAAAAGACCTTGACCTTAGCAACAATACCGGAGGAGAGCAGACTGATAGTAGATGGATAAGGGTGGCCGAAGAAAGAGATCCATAGCGTAGGTGGAAACTATTTTACACTATGTTGCGTGCAATCCAACTTATTTACTCATGTACATATTTTGAAGAATTTTAAAGCATTATAATTATAAAGATGGTTTTTCGCTTACAGCGATGTGGTGACAGTTCCAGAGTAAGAACTCAGGATGTGTTTATAGGATATAAGTAGGATGTGTTCAACTTTTGTATCAGGATCCTTGTTTTTTTAACATTTTCGATTGCATTCATTTATAATGTAAAATCGTAGTTTATAAAAAAAAATAAACATTTAACATTTAGATTAACGCAATAAGCCTTCCTACTGTTAAATTTTTACAATGAAAGCGATTGTAAGTAATAGAAGATAATGCCAGTGCCTCTTTATGGCAAAATAAATAACGATAAAGAAATCAATGATTGAATTTTCTAAAAATCAACAAGATATTGGAAGTTGTTCATAATTGTAATGAGTATATCTAATGATCAATTTATTGTCAGGTTTATTCCAGAGTAAGATAGATGAATTTTCGAACATGATCACTCCTTCCGATCCCTGTTGCGCTAGTACACGTGTTTACACATTTTCACACGTTGTGTATCCATGGCAACGCTCTGGCTGGGTGGACGCCATACAGAGGAGGGCCTATAACATGGTGGACAATCTTTTTGTTTTCAAGGCGACTGCTAATTATTGGGCCCAGTAAGTGGCCACATTGATCTTTGGCATTAGTGATAAGTTATAACAGGCGCATCATTCTGTGCTGTGGCTGAGGTAGTTACTTTGAATACAAAACTCTCAAGTTCTATCGTTGCTAAAATTTGTGGTCATATAGAGAAGTGTTAAACGTATCTTCAACATTCATTCGTTGCGAATAATGGTTGGCCCCGTCATAAAACATCTTGTATGGCTCCAAGAATTATGCATACCGGCAAAGGCGGCTACGCAACCGCTACGCCATGACGCCACTGCTATGACTTTTAAATGTTTGTAGTACTTAAAAGTATTTCGGCTCGGACTTCTTTCTCTTCTTCGTGTTTGCATTCGCACCCTCAATGCTTAGGCGTGTCGCCCACACGAGCTAGAGTCGAGGCGGCGTCGAGGCGCGGGCGCACGTTTTCTAGGGCGACGCGCCTTAGAATCGCGACCTCATACGATGCGTCTCCGAGTTATGCGATTTTCTGCAGTGTGGACCGCTTGGTACATGCTGACTTCAACAGCCTTCTACGACTACTACCTGCTACAAGTACGAGATACTTAATGTAAAAAACACTTCAATGTGCTTTAAAGAAGTTATGACCTCTTTAATAACATATCCTACGGTTTGAAAATAAATCGGCTGAAAATTTTTGTTTAGAAAAAAAAAAAAAATAAGTAAGTATATTAGTAGGTAGGTAGATCATTTTTTTTTCTAATTAGATAAATCTGTTTATCAAGAAATAAGAAACCTCGCGCATAACGTGGTGATTAGTAGGACCACAGGCAGTGGCCGCAGCAAGATGATTACAATCAGATTCTGAAACGAAGTAAATACTTTCCGTAAAACACTGCGCTGGACATACACTTGCAAATATCAACGAAATGATACGGGGCTAAAAAAGTTACCAATATTTGTTCGGTATTTTATTACACGTCGGTTTTAATTCATCGTTTACTACATTTCAAACACCATTTTGAAAAAAAAAAAAGACCTACAACAATGATGAAATCGCCCTGTTTTAACCAGGCAAAACAAAATGGTGCTTGACCGGTTTTGGTACGAAGTCCCATTGAAATGCGAGTAAAGAGCCCATACTACCTCAGCTAAAATTTACTCTTTATCTCGCTCATACGATACTGCTCGCGGACTGAGTGAGAGCGACACAGAGTGCGATACTGGGCGGCAGGCAGCGCCAATAGTTTAGGTATTTGCTTTTTACAGTGATAATAATGGTAATTATAAAAAAATAAATAACATAAGACCTGCTTTAAAGTAAGTTCAGTTAGTATGCAAAGTTTCATGATCTAATATGAAGTATTTTTTGAATACCAGCGGTTTATTGTTCGGGTTAGAGGTAACTTTGGATTTTTTTTCTATAGAGAAAATTTTATGGAATCGTGTTTTCGTCTAACATAGGACTTAGCATTAATCCTCAACTTTATCATACATTTAGTTCAAAATTAATGGTGCAGTATTTTCGACATATCGAAGGATCACGCTAAACCATTTGAGGTAGTATAGGCTCTTAAAGTAGAATGTAAAGCTATGTGAGCACAGTTATGCTTAGTAGAACGTGGTAGAACACTACAACCCTACTTGTTACGTTGTGAACGTAGCAATTTTCTTATTTCAAACTAGCCATCCCTTAGCTTAGCCTTAGCCTTGGGCTCCTGGTAGCTCATAGAGTTTCTGCGCTCACTTCGTGTCGTGATTTCACTTCACGCAAGCGCATTGGAGAGCATACCATGTGTCGGGTAGATACCACGTGGACGCTGAGCTTCTAAACAAACAAATCATCGGTGGCTACATACGTTAGTGCATCACAGGCCTCTGCTTCGCACGGGGTGCATTCTACTTTTTCTTCTCGTGTCAATGAGACATATTTAGCCCGGCCAGTACTTAACGACCTATATTGCTCTGTCGTTTGCCTCATTTAAATCCTGGAGGGGGGAGCAGGTGACATGTCATAACATCGTGATTTCTGTGCTTTCACACACAATACAAAACTACAGGAATATTTTTTTCTAAATTGAAGGTGAATAACACATAAATAATAATAATTGTGTAGTTTAGAACAGAGACACCGTACGAAAGCCGACTCCAACAAAGTTGGAATAAAAGGCTAGGCAGATTGTGATGATTCATGTTGCTTGAAGCGTTTGCTACGCAAATATGTGAAGTGAAAACTTCTTTAGGCGCGTTGGGCATTTTTTGAGATGGGAAAAACCATTGCACTCGCGACACTGTTACCGACACCCATTGAGTTAAATAAAACTAGAGAAGCAAACCTCAATAAAATGTGTCAAAAAAGTGTAACCACTATTTAAACGTGACGACGTAGCTTTGAAACCACTAAACATTTAAAAGTAAACATATATCTGTCTCACTTACACAAGTCGCAAGAATAATACCGTCACTTAGATTAGACAAAGACCGCAATATAAACATGCAATGGCGGGATGGGGTTGCCTACCCATGCAAAATTTTACCCAACTTTTTAAACCATAAATGACGTTCAAAAAAAACGTTAGGCCAAATTATTTATAAAATATTTGAATTATGTATTTCTTATTCGATGTGTATTAGAAGTTTATAACTAATGACAATAATTAAGACATTTTCTATTTATTTATTTTTTATTTATTCAGTTAGTCTCTTTTCTCAGCAATCTGATTATTTCCACCCATTTATCACGGCGTGCTGCATCTTTAGGCACCCTGGAACGTTGTTATTATTTAAAAAATATTTAAAATCACTTAAAATTAAAAACTCCCATAAATGTGGGAAACTAAAACTAAGTTTTTAGTGGTAACACTGAACCTAATTTACAAAATTCTGCATTTTATTTATTTTACGTTTATATAAACACAGAAACAATAAAATTACGTGTGGAAAATAATTCTGGTTAATTTATTATGTTTTTGTGATCTTGAATCGCACTCTTTCACTACGAATTTACCCATTTTGGCGATATTTTTGTCGTGTGTCACTTGGTTTACTTCGGTTGGCGCCACACAGAGCACTGAAGTGACATTAGCTACGCATACGGCTGTGGCCTTATGACAAGTGGCAACGCCTTGGCGCGGTAATTACTGATCTAGTGTAACATATATATCAATGCCGACACCGCGCTACATTTGGATGTGTTCGGCTGTCCTCGGAATGTACTCGGTTTTAATGTATTTCCGATATGTCAGTGAGTGATAGCAAGTATTTTGTTTGTGTTTTGTTTATAATTTGAAGATTCAAAAAATACACGCGTAACTGTTCAAGCTTTCACTTCTGTCGGCATTCCCTGAGTGCCAGTTTTTCTTTATTATTATTTGTCTGAAGATCCATAATTTTTTTTGTAATACATATAATTATGTCTAGAATAATCACTTGGTTTAATTATTTACATACAATTACTAGAGGAAGACATACTCATTTTTTATAAAAACTAAGTAAAATCCTAATTCGAGTAAACAATTACGAACGAAGGCAGAATGCGTTTCGCGCGTTTTTTTTATTTTTTCACAAACTTTTTTTTTTTAAATTGGCTCGCGCGTTTCTCTTTATCATACAGCCTGTTACTTGTTCATATAATGTTCATGATTGATCTCTTTGGTGATTGGAACTTTTGCTAACAATTTCCACATTCCAAATTCAAATCAGTCTCTAGGGATTAAAGAGCTATTTTAGTCCCTGTTTACGAAGAATACACTAGCTCTTTTTGAACAGATGTGATAAAAAAAAAAACTTTCTCGGACTACTAGGGAAAGATAAATCAAAGAGGGCATTCGATGCAGTGAAAACATAAATGTAAATTGTAGTGGGCCAGCTGCGCCGTACAGCACCTATGAGCCTAGGCATAATGTTGTATTGAGTTATACTACTGTGTTGTGATTTTCACACAGTGAAACCTTAAGACAATAACAACATAACATCTACATTTTATATATAAATATTTAGTATTCTAAGCAATTAATACCTGAGGGGCAATTCTCATATTTTTAACAACGTCGTTCTAATCAAAGTCTCATCTGTCAAAAAAGTTCAAAATTCTGTACACTTAGGGGCGTCGCTCACTGGTAAGTTGAGGCGGAGTCACGGCGGCGTCGAGGCATGGTCTCAATGTAGAGTCGAGGCGTGGGCGGCTATGCTTCCTTCACACATTCCAATTCATTTAACATGTCGTCGTCAGAAGATGAAGAGGTATTTGCACTCTTACAAGTATAATCGTACAATTTCGAAGAATTTCACGTTGGTTTCAAAATCGTAAATACGTCTACGCCTGAAACAAAATGAAAAAATGGCGGTGGAGTCGCGTCGCCGTCGGCTACAAGTCCACAACGCCCCCGCCACGTCTCCGCCTCGACTCCGCGCCGCCACCACTTCGCCCATGCCGTGACTCCAGGGCCCTAAGTCTGCTATTTTTTAAGAATTCATCATTCCAACACGATTGTCATTGTCATTGTCATTTTGCTAAAAGTTCGTAATCTGCAAATTCATAATGGTCGATCATTGGTCGGTCAGTGGTCTCGCAATGTAGTCGTAATAGAATCGTGGTAGAATGACATTGTCGTATTGCCATTATTATAAAACCCGTTAGTAGAAATGATTTTCGAAAAACTACTATTAAATTTAAACATTTATTCATGCCAGATTTCATTTATATATATTTTTACATATTATTTATTAGTGTTATATGCAATTTGAAGTAGATAGAAGTTCGTAAATAGCAAATCATTAAATTTCTCAATAATATTTTATCTGTTTAGCTGTCAAAGTCAAATGTGACATTACTTCTGTTTTTAACCGACTTCTTATTTCTAACGGCCGGTGTTTTAGTTATTTATTTTCATTTGAGTGTTTCGACGCGGTCTAGCCATAAGGGGAATGAGTTCTTCGATTAAGCCCCTTACTGAGTCCTTTCCAAGGCAAAACGTTTTTAAAAACTCCGCCTCGGGAATATCAGTAAAGGGGTTTGTATGCATTCTCGCCAAGCGACGGGCTCGACGACGTCTTCTGCATTCCACCCGTCTTCTTTCTCTAGCATCCACTGCGTTGGCTAGCTCGAGAATATGTGCTAGTAGTGAATACATTTCTCATTTCCACAAACACGAAATAATAAGCAAACACTTTGTTACCGAGCTTAAAAAGCAATGACTACACAATGACGTTCCAATGGTAGGTCACTGGTCAAATGAACTGTCAAAATTTTAGCTGATTACCGCTTAGGTCAGTCACTCATTTGTCATTATGTACGAGATTACCATTCAATGCCATTTCTTTCAATGGAGTGTCAGTGGTTGATCATTGGAAAGTCATAATGACGCCATTATATTAATAGATTACCAAACTTGTCAAAATCAACAATTATGAAACCAATGATAGACCATTCTGACACTATTGTAATAGCAGACTTGAGGCCCAGTATGTGAGCGCACTGCCATTTATTCCTAAAGAAAACGTAGAAGCGGCGCGCCGCTTGTGCGCCCGCGCCTCGACGCCGCCTCGACTTAGCTCGCAATAAAGAATTTGAAACCTTACATTTGACAATTTTTTATTGTCGTTAAGATTAGATTGTGACTTATATTTTAACGTTTTTTAATAACGAATATAGGCCTACTGGTTTCTGGGGTCCTCGATAAACTTTCAATAGGTATTTTATTAATTCCACAATTTATCAATCTAAGCAAAATTATACAAGTCAGGACCTGTATCATACTTTCCGAAAGGAGCTATACGCACAAACACAGTTAATAATGAAACTGAAATTATGTGGAACTTATCTGGAATTTGAATCCGGAGGTGATGTCATAATTTTAAAGAATCTGAGGAACGTAGTATTCGAAATAAAATGATCTAAAAAGTCTTTAGAAAATTAAAAATCTATGAAGGTGATGAAAGAAGCGATAGCCGATGACAGAATATTACTCACACATGTTACGTTAGGCTTTCCCATACTTATTCGGTTGGTGTATTCTTACTGCTCATATTTTCTTTAGCTAGAAATTATGTTTTTTGTTAGCTCAGCCTTACAGCTTCTATCTCCAAAACCTGCCGTTTCATTTGATAGGCAGCTTGCTAACAACGCCATCTTTTTAAAGCTTTTCGCAACATAATGGGCTTCCCTACCTTCCCTTACCGACCCTTACTACCCCTTGTCTGTGTAGATGGAGCTTTTCCATAGAGTCAATAATAAAGTTTCAATGATAAATGTTCTATCATTAATGTTTTCCCAGTACTTTAGTGATCGTCTTTTGACACAGCCAAGAACACTGCCCCCTCACGGGCCGATATAATTTCAACTTTGAGTTCATTTTCGAGAGACAAGTTTCGATTTCATTTTCAAGGGATAATCTTAGAAAAATATTATAGATAAACTGGGTATTTTAATGCGGTTGTGACAAAAACAACACACCAGTAAAACTGTTAAATTCTAAAATTCTCATGCACGGACTTTGCAGTAAACCGGTGAATGGGAATTATTTTATTAAAGACTATCTGCGGCGTGCGGTTTCACTTGCATAAGTCTCGATCCCATGGGAATATCGGGATGAAAAGTATCTTATGTCCTTTCCCGGGACTTAAGCTATCTCTATACCAAATTTCATCTAAATCGGTTCAGCGGTTTAGGCGTGAAAAGGTAACATACAGACAGACAGAGTTACTTTCGAATTTATAATATTAAGTATGGATTGTTTCCAACTTAATAGTATCCATAGATGAATGTGTACCTTGTTGTGTATATTTGCTAAAGTAGGTACCTATACAAGACTTACACCTTTAAAATTGAAACTTTTATTTAATTTAAAATGGGCTTGTTTTTAGCTTTTCAGTTAGTTTTAGTATAAGGTTGCAGTCGGGATTTTTAATTTTTTAATTACTTTTTTTTATAAATGGTGTTCAAGTTTTTTTATTTCCAGCTTTTTAGTTTACAAATGTGAAAGATTTCGCAGACAATTTAGTTCTTGATACGTGTTTTTTACGATTTGTCACTTTGAATTACTTTTAACCATATAAGTTATATATATTTTTGTAATCACCTTTTAAAACCCTTTATTTTGATATGCCACTCGATAGGTTTGGAGAATTTTTTTTTTAATATGGCGCCAAAAATCCGCCATTTTGGTTTTTTTTTTATTTTAATATGCCCAGTGTCACTCTCACATTCAATACGAATCTAACGACAACTATCGAGCCGTTCAGGCCACAGAGCGTGCCAAACAATTATACATACAAACATACATACTCTCGAAAAACATAACACTCCTTCTGGCGCAGTCGGGTAAAAAATAAATGTAAGTAATATAATTCTATAGGTAAAATAAATATGGTTTACACAGTGAATTTAAGTAGGTACGGTGCTTTGTAAGATATTTAATTAAGTATGGAACTACGCAGGCAAAGTACGTGCTTGGACGTGGAGTTTCGCACACCAGCCCGTTGTACAATACAATACATACATACAATATGAAGCTACTCGTTGGAGCTAAGCTTCAACTATGACAATGGGGTCTAATTTGATGCATCTGGGGATAGAACAATCCCACCACCGATGTTCCGCAGTATTAAATCTATCTAAAATCTATAATTAGTATAATATAAAGGCACTTTTCGTTTCGATCTGCATGATTGATCAGTTTTTCCTAACTCCAAAATCATTCATCTTAATTTAGAGAAATGATTCAAGGAGGTTTATGTGTAAATAATGCATTCATATTTAAGACTTACCAACTGAATTTCGACAAACCGTAATACGACAAGATTTTATTTTGACAATATGGAACTCCGACACGTCTTCATTTCGACAATACTTTAGTTCGAAATACCTTAAGTCCGACACTGTACTCCGACAAAGTGTTTCTTCGACATGACTTCTAGTCTATAATAAAGAAATCTCGCTCTCTATCGCTCGCTCGCGCTCTATCTCTTTTAGCAAATAAAATCGTGCAGAGCAGAATCAAGCGCCTTGTTAATAATATTCAGTTCACATTGTTTAGTTCCGATGCCCTCCGCAGCTGCATCAAGGTCACCGGACGCTGCCATCGAATGCATTAAGAGGGGCGATACAGAAAGCGTATTTGGTCACACAAGTACCTGGCACATTAGCTCAGGCTGGATAGAGCGTTGCGTCCGGGGTTGAGACGCGAAGGTCGGGGGTTCAAATCCCTCATGCGCCGCCACTCCTTTTTGAATTTATTGCGTACAAGATGATAAAATATTGAAAACGTTTGTGGTATGCGTTCAAGATATAAATAATATTGTACACAAAAGTGCTAAGAAATTTGATACCACATGATAATTGTGCATGTTCTTAAAAACAGAAGGAGGCGATAATAATCAAAATTCAAAATGCTTATGAAAACACAGAGTCCGCCGCGTAAACTATGCCTTCAAAATGTATTTGTCATTGGTTAAAAGATCTTTATAATTCCATAGAGGTATTGAATGAAGTTCCCATTATTCTAGGATTTAAGACAGATATATTTATCATTTTTACAAGCTTTTATTTAACTTGCAATGTTTGGTTCGAACCTACGACCTATACCTCGTAAGTCGCGGCCGTTACCGCTTGGCCAGCACTGCTCTTCAATCTTAATAATACATTTTAATAACTAAATAAATAATTCACACTCAAAACAATGGCACACGGGGGATCGGACCCTCGACCTTCGCTTTATCCGCACCAATCTCTAACCAACTGAGACAATAGTCCTTGTTTGAGAGGGTGAAATTCTGAACTGCATTCGTACGTTGAACTATGAAACACCCCTGCGTTTGTATGTACGGCTACATACATATTTTAGTTGCTTTTTAACCCTGTTTCACTGACTGCTGTGTCTCTCGTTGAGAAAAAGAAGCTTCTCTTTAAATGTTAAGTAATAATAGAAAGTCTATAGGTATATTTAGGATTTTTTAGAAGTTGAAATGGTCTAATTTATTTAAGTGACTTGAGGCTAAAAAAACCGCACGAGCCGATCGAATGTTAAGATACTCTTGCCGCGGTTGGTTCGTGGATGGGTGACCATCCATTACATATCGAGACCCCTCCGTGTCTCGGAAAGCGCGTTAAGCCGTTGGTCCCGGCTTTCGTTCATAGACCTTTGACAGTCGTTACGGGTAGCCAGACACCCGAAAAAGTCTGACAACTAGTCTTGGAGGAGTTGTGGAGGTCAGATAGCCAGTCACACTGTGTAAAATACTGGAATTTAGCTGCATCCGTTAATTCTGAACTCACAGTCCCCAACATAGTTAGGACAAGGCTTAGGCTGCTAGGATGATGGCGGTCTATTTTATTTAAAATCCTATTTTGCTAACATAAAATCCCAGTTAGTTAAATAATTTTTCACTTCTCATGCTCTAAAAGTTCGTCTTTATGTTGTGCTTAGGCGACATAAAATCGCTTTTTATGTTCTAGTGCATAAAGTAATTTTTTTTTCTGAGACTAAGGTAATCAGGCCCAACAGCCACACGCGCAATATAACTTCGCAGATTAAAGTCGTGATTTATTTCATTTTCTTTAATTTATACCACATCCGTGTTTTCTATCGTTAATTTAATAAAATCAGGTAAAATAGTTGTCATTTATTGTTTAAAAACGCAAAGAAACGTTTTTATGACTTGGCAGTATGAACTACCCAAGTCGAATGACAAATGTTGAAATTAAAAAAAATAAAGTTTCGTGGCGGTATTATCTGTGGTGGCGGGAATTAGCTATGCTTTGCAACATTAATTATGTACTGTATACTTTATGCCTGTTTCATTTTCTCAAAATCGAAGTGAAAAGCAGAGTGTATAACTCAGGCATAAACGAGCCATTTTACCCCTCGACTTAACTATCCACCCTCGCCTGCGGCTCGCGTGGATATAAACGTCTCGGGGTAAAATAGCTTCTTTTATGCCTTAGTTGTACAATCCACTATTATCTACACCAATGACATAAATCCTCTATAAAAGTTTCTGAAACAGTTAACTTATTGCCAACATTAAAACAACTAGTGATACAAACGAGTTTTATAATGTTGTAGGTACTAAACATTATGCAACTACTTTTCAAATAAATAACTTTGTCCTGCACGCTCGTTTCACTACCACAGCACCGTAATTTAAAAAAGTTATTCGAATTCACGTCGTATCCCGCCGACCACCATTTTTGTTCCATATTAGTATTGCAAAAAACTGTTTCAGAACCTTTTTATACAGGATTCATATCATGGGTGTAGATAGTCGTGTAAGCAAATGTAAATTTTAATATAGGCGTTTAATTTAAAAAAAAATGTCTACTTTCTTTCACGAATTAATTATGCAATTATTTTTCATGCATCGTCAAGTTCGACATCACACTAATATTATAAAGGCGAAAGTTTGTGAGTGTGTGTGTGTGCGTGTGTTTATATGTTTGTTACTTCTTCACGCTCAAACGGCTGGACCAATTTTGATGAAATTTGGTATAGAGATAGCTTGAGTCCCGGAAAAGGATATAGGATACTTTTTATCCCGATATTCCCACGGGATCGAGACTTATGCGGGTGAAACCGCGGGGCGCAGCTAGTGTGTTCATAAATCGATGTCTCTACGTTGCGCACAACGTTGATCGATTTTAAGTTTATTACGAATGATTGAACAGCTAATTTGCCACGGGTTTGCTAGTGCGCTATTTATTAACAATCGTAAAACGTGTCACAGGATAGGTTTGGCGGCTATGTCGTCACATTGGCCATTTCGTCGCTATCCCTAATAAGTCACTTTCACTAATACGTCACCTTGTGCATTTGGTCAGTTTCTTAACTCGTCTCATGCTGTATTTCGACTCATTCCCAACTCGTCCGATGGATATGTACAATTAAGCACAAAAACAAACATTTTCAGTACAACAAAATTTTATTATAAATGAGGTAGTACTCGCACAATCTTGTTAGAATTTTTACTAGAAAGACGATAAAGAAAAAAAAAAAAATCAACTTAAATAAAAATAGACTCTCTCGTAACATAAATAGGTAGGTACCTAACTAGCATTTTAATTTACACAAAATCGCCTAAAGGTAGACGATTAATTAAAAAAAAAAAATATATTAGGTGTTGAGATCATTGTGAACAGTCTGTTCGTCCCGACTTTTTTAACGCTGACTGTACGTTGTACATATCCATCGGACGAGTTGGGAATGAGTCGAAATATTGCATGAGACGAGTTAAGAAACTGACCAGATGCATAAGGTGACGTATTAGTGAAAGTGACCTATAAGGGATAGCGACGAAATGGCCAATGTGACGACATAGCCGCCAAACCACAGGATATGTGTTATTATTATTTTATTTCCGTACCTCAAGTGTCATTTCTACTATGATTGATAGGGAAGTGCATGTAATTTTCTTTTCGCTTACACAATAAAATATACCTAGTAAAATTAACCCAAGAAAGGCAATAAAAGTAAAGAAAGGTAAATTCAAATAGGTACTACTTTGTTTAAATCTCTCTTTGTTTAATTTTAAGGCCAAAATTATAAAACAGGATCAAAGTAAATAGCTAGCGAAATTCCGCAGACGTCATTGGTTTTGATGTTCAAACATGATAAAACGAAAAAAATGTTAATTGATGTTTTTTTTGTGGGGTACCGACCGCACTTGAGATATCAGTTAAAAAATTGTTTTTTTTTTTAATTTCAGACGTGATGGTTTTCGATATTTAAACACGATGAAACAAAAGAAAACAGATGTTCTCAACTCAATGTTTAAGTAACAAAACTACCAGCGTAAAAAAACATCAAATATTTTTTATTTCTTAGAGCGTTTTCACATTATCCGATCCGATATCGGTGTCGGACGCCGATCCGATATCGGGGTAAGTGAAATGTATGAAATATGTACTGTCTTTCATATTGTCCGGCCCGATATCGGATATCGGAGCCGGTACCGATATGCTGGCGGCACCATCGGATGCCCGTGAGCCGTCGGGCGATAATGTTTGTATGTGTGCTATACGTGTATCTAAATTGTCTCTTGTGTGCGTAGAGCCCGATGCGCGGCGGCCATTTTGAGCTTGATTACTAGTTTGGTTGTCATCATGGCGTCGTCGTCGTATTGTAGCTTGCTAAAAAGAGTATAAAATGCTCCCTCTGAATATCTAGCTACCACAATGGGATGTACCCAATACTGTCTGTGGACAGATCTTTTTTTGCGTCTCAAATATAATAGATACAGCAAATAAAGTTTTCTATTATAGTCTGCCACGATGACTTGCCTGCACTAAGCTATCGAGCAAATGGCCGTATCGGAACGATTTTGTCGGAAATTATGTGAAAATAGCACATGGTGTCGGCTATCGTTTGTCGGCTATCGTCGTCCGACACCGATATCGGATCGGATAATGTGAAAACGCTCTTATTCTATCGTGTTTAGATTGACCTCTTAAGAGGTTGCTGGTGTCTTTCCAATAAGCCAGTATATATTATATTTTGTGCTTTATCCATCAAAATACGCAACATAAATTAATTAAATGTTGAATACATAATGCATTAAAAAATGAAAAAAAAAATGAAATTTGTTTTTTACTCCCTATACAATATAATTATATTTAAATAATTAAAAAGTTGTGATTACTTGCACAATTTTATTATTCCCTATTATTATTTCGTGATTATATTTTTTTTCTTGTTTGATAGGGACGCTCCAGAACCAACCGGTGAAGAGGGTGAAGACACAGACATGGAGCTACCCAAAGTGTATGAGCCAGTATTTGATTACGACGAGCTTCGTGAACGTCTGGACATGTTTCTTGCACAGTTCAATGAAATGGTGCGGGGTTCCGGTATGGACCTGGTATTCTTTCCGGACGCTATGCTCCATTTAGTCAAAATTTCCAGAGTCATAAGACATCCCAGAGGGAATGTCATGCTCGTAGGCGTGGGAGGCTCCGGGAAGCAATCTTTAACCAAGCTATCTACATTTATAGCAGGCTACCGCTCCTTTCAAATCGCGTTAACCAGATCCTATAACGTCAGCAATTTTCTCGAAGATCTCAAGTTGCTCTACAGATCTTGTGGTGTCCAAGGGAAGGGAACTACTTTTATATTCACCGATCTTGACATCAAAGAGGAAGGCTTCTTGGAATATTTAAATAATATCCTTTCGTCTGGTGTCATATCAAATCTGTTTACTAAAGACGAACAAGCAGAAATAATTTCTGAATTGACTCCCATTATGAAACGCGAGAACCAGAAGCGGACTTTGACTAATGAGTTGGTGATGGAATATTTCTTGAACAGAACTTGTCAGAATCTGCATGTAGTATTGTGCTTTTCACCGGTAAGAGACTTTTGCCCTTCTTGTTGCATTAAATATTCTCTCGTTTTTTGATCATAAATGTAACACGGAAATCGAAATGCCGATCTTGTGTTTTTTTACAATACAACTTACTAATTTTCAGGTGAGCGAAGCATTTAGATATCGTGCTATGCGTTTTCCTGCCCTCATTTCTGGATGTACAATAGATTGGTTTCAACCCTGGCCTAAGGATGCTTTAGTTTCAGTAGCCGACCATTTTCTGGCAGAGTTTGAAATTGAATGCACTAAAGACGTTAAAAAAGAGCTAGTGACAGTTTTAGGGACAATACAAGACGTTGTATCTCAAGTATCAGTAGAGTATTTTCAAAGATTCCGTCGTTCATCTCACGTCACGCCAAAGTCATATTTAAATTTTATCGGAGGCTATAAAACAATATATCAGATGAAGCAGAAAGAATTAGGTGATGGTGCTTTAAGAATGGACACTGGTCTAGAGAAACTACGAGAGGCATCCATATCAGTAGAAGTTTTGAAAAAAGACTTAGCTGTGATGGAACAAGACTTGGCTTTAGCTTCAGAAAAAGCAGGCCGGGTCTTGACTGAAGTGACCGACCGGGCAATGCAAGCTGAAATTGTCAAAAATCAAGTACAAATTGTAAAAGAAAAAGCAGAGGTGTTAGTCGCCTATATTGCCGAGGAAAAAGAGAAAGCAGAAATCAAGTTAGAAGCTGCAAAACCGGCCCTAGAAGAAGCAGAGGCTGCACTGAACACGATCAAGCCGGCTCATATAGCTACTGTTAGAAAGTTAGGCAGACCACCACATCTCATTATGAGAATTATGGACTGTGTGTTAATTCTATTCCAAAGAAGGTTACATCCCGTTATAGCGGATACTGCTGCCCCTTGTCCTAAACCGTCATGGGCAGAATCTTTAAAGGTATAGTATACTGGAAACTGTAGTCAACATCTCTCTTTTAAGGTTTTCGTAGACAAACAAGGATCGCTTATGGTTTTCATCATTCCCGACTACATATCTGATATCACAGTCAATTTATTTTAGTACTCGAAATAATTGAATGCTGCCAATTCGTACTGTTGGATTACCATTATTAATGTTTAAGTATTGTTTTAGATGATGGCCAGTACTACATTTTTGTTGCAACTACAAAACTATCCAAAAGATATAATTAATAATGAGATGGTTGAACACTTGACTCCATATTTTGAAATGGAAGATTATAACATGGACACAGCGAAAAGAGTATGTGGTGACGTCGCTGGCTTACTGTCTTGGACTAAAGCTATGGCTTTCTTCCATAGCGTAAATAAGGAAGTTTTGCCATTGAAAGCTAATCTGCTATTGCAAGAAGCACGGTTGAAGGTATGTATCTTTTTATACAGTTAGTCATAAAATGTCATGTGTGCATAAGCAGATTTATAAACATGTGTTCGTTTGTATCGTAGGTTGCCATGGATGACTTATCGTCCGCTGAAAGACAATTGGAAGAACGAGAAATGTCTCTAAGAAAAGTTAAAGAACAATATGAATCGGCGGTTTCTGAGAAACAGCAATTAACGGATGCAGCTAATGTGTGCTTAAGAAAAATGACAGCGGCCACAGCTCTCATTAATGGATTAGGTGGTGAAAAAATACGATGGACACAACAAAGTAAAGATTTTAAAGAACAACTTGGTAGACTTGTAGGGGATGTAGTTTTAGCTACAGGATTTTTGTCCTATTGTGGTCCTTACAATCAAGAATTCAGGAATAACTTACTTGATACATGGATGGGAATATTAAAAAGTAAAAAAATACCTGTAACACAGGATTTAAATATAACCAATATGTTAGTGGAAAGTGCAACCATTTCAGAATGGACACTGCAAGGTCTTCCGAATGATGAATTGTCGGTTCAGAATGCTTTAATAGTGACTAAATCTAGTTCCTATCCACTTTTAGTTGATCCTCAAAGCCAAGGGAAGAATTGGATCAAAAACAAAGAAAGTTCTAATGAACTTCAGATTACATCACTAAACCACAAATATTTCAGAACTCATTTGGAAGATAGCTTGTCTCTGGGTAGACCTCTGCTAATAGAGGACGTTGCTGTAGAATTAGACCCAGTCATAGATAATGTCCTTGAAAAGAACTTCATTAAATCAGGTTCTATAGAAAAGGTAATTGTAGGGGACAAGGAATGTGATGTAATGCCTGGATTCATGTTGTATATAACAACTAAACTTCCCAACCCTGCTTATTCACCCGAAATAAGTGCTAAAACATCAATTATAGACTTTACTGTTACTATGCGAGGTTTAGAGGATCAGCTACTCGGTAGAGTAATATTAATGGAAAAATCTGACCTAGAGGAAGAGAGAGTTGCATTATTTGAATCTGTTATGAAAAACCAAAGAAGTATGAAAGAATTAGAAAGTAATTTATTGTGCCGTTTAACATCATCTGAAGGTTCCTTGGTAGATGATGAGGCTTTAATTCAAGTTTTACAAATTACGAAGACAACTGCTGAAGAAGTAAATGAGAAACTCAAAGTAGCGGAAGTTACGGAGAAAAAGATAGTAAAAGCTCGGGAAGAGTTTAGAGCGGTAGCCGCCAGAGGCTCTATACTTTACTTTTTGATCGTAGAAATGAGCAATGTGAACCTCATGTACCAGAATTCCTTAAAACAATTTCTGACCATATTTGATAACTCAATAACTAAGTCTACAAAAAGCAATGTAACCGAAGAACGAATAAATATCATACTTAAGTACTTGACGCATGAAGTATGGGCTTTTACACTACGCAGTTTGTACGAAAGACATAAGGCTTTGTTTACTTTAATGCTAGGGATGAAAATAGATTGTCAACGTGGGTTAATATCACACGACGAGTTCATGGCGTTTATAAAGGGTGGTGCATCGTTAGATTTAAATGCAGTCACTCCTAAACCCTTCAGGTGGATTCTTGATATCACTTGGTTGAATTTGGTTGAAATTAGTAAATTGAAAACTTTTAGCGACGTTCTTCCTAAGGTAAGTAACAAACAATTTTTAAACCGTTTTTAATCATAACATGTGAATATTACCTACATTGGTACAAAAAAACTGAGATAAAATGAGTATACGTGATGGCAATGTGTATTCGGATATCATGTTAAAGGCACAACTATCAAAATGGTAATAAAATAACACATCGGCTATTTAGATTATTTAATTTTATGTTAGAAAGTTAGAAAGGATTTGCTTTTCCAGATAACAAGTAATGAAAAAGAGTGGCGTGTGTGGTATGAAAAAGCTAAACCGGAAGAAGAAAGTTTTCCGAGCGGTTACCAAGAAAGTCTTGATGTGTTTAGAAAATTGCTACTTATTAGATCCTGGAGTCCCGACAGAACCTTGTCGCAAGCCCGGAAATACATTGTTGGTGAGACACATAATAATTATGATATCTATTTTATCAGAGACTAGCTTCTGCCCGTTGCTTCACCTATGGATGTCGGAAATTATTCCCCGGATGTTATTGTTTTGCGCAAAACTCTAATTATTTTTCTACATTAAAAGTAGTCTAAGTTAATCCTTATAATATCAGATATCTCCCAGTGAAATTCCCGTTCCATCCGTTTCGGAGATTAGCGGGAACAAACAGATAGACAGAAAAACAACAGTTTTAAAAATTGTTTGTATGTATATTTGTATAATATTGTGAGTATGTATAGAGTCTAGATGTATAGATAAATAATTATAGTTAGTACTTATTAAATGATCAGAAATAATATGACTTCAAATATTTAAAGATTCTCTTGGTCCTGAATATGGAGAAGGATGCATCCTCAACTTAGAAACAACCTGGGAAGAATCAGAACCTCGTACTCCCCTCATCTGTATTTTGTCAATTGGATCTGACCCTTCTGCACAAATAGCATCTCTAGCAAAAACTAAAGAAATAGGTAAGATATAAAAAGAATTTTATGTAAATTATTCGTCTTAAAAGATAATTAACCAATAAAATATTTTTGCTGCAGTTTTGAAATCTGTATCCATGGGTCAAGGGCAAGAAATAGTGGCAAGAAAAATGATATCAGATTCAATGAACGAAGGTGGTTGGGTTCTGCTGCAAAATATACATCTATCCCTCCCATTCTGTGTGGAAGCTATGGATGCTCTCATTGAAACCGAGCACATTCAAGAGTCATTTAGACTTTGGCTCACAACTGAAGTCCACACTGAGTTTCCGATCGGTTTACTACAAATGGCAATTAAGTTTACCAATGAACCTCCACAAGGTATAAGAGCTAGCATGAAGAGAACATACCAAAATATTACGCAAGACTCTCTTGATTATTCATCTTTATCACAGTGGCCGCCACTTCTTTACGCCGTAGCCTTTCTACATACGATTGTACAAGAAAGGCGAAAGTTTGGCCCTCTAGGTTGGAATATACCGTACGAGTTCAATCAATCTGATTACGCTTCCAGTGTTCAATTTGTCCAAAATCATTTAGATGAAATCGATCCTAAAAAGGGAATATCTTGGCCAACAATATGCTACATGCTTGGAGAAGTCATGTATGGCGGCAGGGTTACGGATGACTTTGATAAACGCCTACTTACTACCTTTACTAACGTGTGGTTTTGTGATGTTCTGTTGCGACCCGGATTTGAATTTTATAAAGGCTACAAAGTTCCAACAACGCGAAATATTCAAGGATACGTGGATTACATCAATCAGCTTCCGCTAACTGATACTCCTGAAGTCTTTGGTTTGCACGGAAATGCAGACATAACGTATCAAATTAACAGCGCCAAGGATATTTTGGATACTATCTTGAATGTTCAACCGAAGGAAGGAGGAAGCCAAGGCGGAGAGTCTAGAGAGAGTGTTGTGTACCGTCTGGCTGAAGACATGTTAGAGAAGTTACCGAAACAATACGTCAGCTTTGAGGTCAGAGAAGCACTACAAAAGATGGGCGCATTTCTTCCTATGAACATTTTCTTGAGGTAAAACTTGATTAGTAATTAGCTGATAAATCGTAAGTACGAGTACAGTCACGAGCATAAATGTATTACTATCTGACTTCATGATTCACTCATTAATATATGGCGGCAAATATACAAAGTGTCCCAAAATTGAGCAATAAGCGGGCACCAGAGCGTGGGCTTACTAATGACCACTCGAGAAAAAATAATGAAAAAAAATATATCTTAATTTCTTTAAAAATTTTAAGGAAAAAATTATTTTTATTGTTTTTTGCGTAAAAACTACAGGCATTATTGGCTTTTTAAGGGCTGTGGTGGATAGCAGTGCTAATTAGGTTGCCGATGCAAAAAAAAAAAAAACAGAAATACTTGACTTTAGTTAAAATTTTAAATATTTTTCTTTTATTATTTTTTCTCGAGTAGTCATGAGCAGATCCACCCTTTGGTGACCGCTTATCGTTGAATTTTGAGACACGTTGTATACGATGATTTGTAGATTATCAATTTCGTTTAATACGTGGGACACTCAGAAAGTTTTGCGAAAAAAGAAAAAATGTTCCATGGGTAATTTTTTTTTTGACGGACTTGTTGTTAAGTAGTAACAGCCGCACGGGTCGATCGATCAGGTTAAGCTGCGCTTGCCGCGGTTGGTCCGTGGATGACCATCTTTACATGCGTGCCTCAGAAAGCACGTTAAGCCGTTGGTCCCGGCTGTCATTCGTGGATCTTTGACAGTCGTTACGGATCGTCAGAAGCCCGAAAATCTAACAACCAGTCTTACCAAGGGGTATCGTAAGTATTACCCAGTAACTGGGTTATGGAGGTCAGATAGGCAGTCGCTCCATGTAAAATACTGGTATTCAGCTACATCCGGTTAGACTGGAAGCCGACCCCAACATAGTTCCAACATAGTTGGGAAAAGGCTAGGCAGATGATGAGGTAAATATTTTTTTATTAAATCTTTTCAAACTTTAAACTTTAACGTGGAGAGTACCTCCACGTTAGAGTTAGTCCACCGCGCTTGAATTTGTTATACCAACGGTACACGGTTGCCTTAGAAGGGCCTTCATCCATGAAATCGTAAAAAATCTTAGCGCGAAAATGTTCCCAGCGCAAATCCACGATAATTTAAATTAGCTCGCAAACAATGTGGAGGGAAATTTTGAAATTGGAACGTACCTATTTTTACTTACAAATAATCATATTTTAAAAATAGATTATAACTGGCCAGTCTCTCATACATAAAAATTTTTTTTGGCAATACTTTCTGAGTGGTATGTGTATTGTGTTATTCTGTGCGGTGGTATGGGTATATTCGTTACCTCAAAGCGCATCTAAACTTCATTCATCTATAAATAATCTCGGAAATGGAATTCCAAATCAAAAATATAAACAAAGAAATGTCATTGCCAAAGTAACGTTTCAGGGGTAGTCAACATTTCCCTAGTCATTATAGTTATTAAATTTTGTGCTTTTGAAATCACGCTGAAGCGGCGTCTTAAAATTATACATTTTGTGACCTAAGGTCTCCTCGTAAACTAATAAAAATAAAAGACCAATCACCTAAAAACCAATATTGATCTTCAGACACAGACATAGCAGTGCTTTGTCACTTTTTATGTATTGGTAGAATATCCTTTTTGATCGACGGCTCTAGCTGGGCATCCATAGTAGGTACGTTTATTTTATTACGCGTAAACATGATTTTACGCAACAACAAATTAATAAAATAAAACGTAAAATACAACAACTTAAAACTTCACGAGGGATACCTTCAATCACGACAAACTTCAGAAACCGGATAACTCCAAATAACCAAAACAAAATGGCGACCAGTACGTACGCTCATTTGAATCGATTATTAGGATAACGCAATATTATTTACGATTTTTTTACGAGTCTCTAGTTTAGAAGGAAAACCATAAATAAGGAAAATCATGAATAAATAGAAAATAATAAATGAAAGCCAAATGTTTAGAGCTTCTGTCTTATAGCCAGTACCATAAAAATAATTTGTACTATATTATTTCAAACAGTTATATTATTTTATTCTTGGATCGTAATTTACGTAACTATAAAGCTAAAAGCTGTGTGCTCAAAAGATTTTTTATGTATATTGTACCTGTTTAAGATATGCCTACAGTTTTAGCACTACATAATAGTACTTTTCGACAAACTACACAATTGAGGTTATTATTTCAAATTGGCAACACCTTTATACGCTTTATATACATTTTTGATCTTGAATTCCATTTCCGAGATTAGTTAACTATTTCATGGTATATTTTACCATACAATAGTTAACTACTATACCATACAATAATTTAGTACGTCAACTCAATAATGATGATTTACCAGTTTTTTGTAATTAAAATATTCGCAGGCAGGAAATCGATAGGATACAGAAGGTAGTAAAGACTGTCAGCTCCACATTGTGTGACCTGAAGCTAGCTATAGACGGCACCATCGTCATGAGCCAAGGGCTGAGGGAGTCGTTGGATGCCATGTATGACGCCCGTATACCACAAAAGTGGCTCAAGGTAAATTCAGATCTTAACTAAAGTTGTTTAGTCGAATTATTTCTCGTAGGTACACTTCCTTTGTAGAGACACCTCATCATCATCATCATCATCAGCCTATAATGTTCCCACTGCTGGGACACAGGCCTCCTCTCTGTGAGAGGGATTGGGCCGTAATCCACCACGCGGGCCCAGTGCGGGTTGGTAGATGTTACATGTCTTTGAATTTTTGGTTCTAGGACATGCCGGTTTCCTCACGATGTTTTCCTTACCGTTTTGAGAGCAGTGGTAATGAAATAATTTTACACAAAGTAAAGCGCCTGTCTGGGTTCGAACCTACGACCTACAACTCGTAAGTCGCGGCCGATACCACTGGGCCACCACTGCTCAGTAGAGCTCTGTAGAGACACGTAGGTTGGGAAAGTACCAAAACAATAAAAATTAAAAGTGTGCGGGAACGTAACAACCCAATCAAAATATTTATATGGTTAAAGGTATAATATTATACACGTATAAGCACTGCACCGGATCGGCATCACCTCACTTCGTCGGTTCGACGACAATCAGGCGTCAACCCAACGCAAGCGTGTAACCCAATTTGCTCAGCAGTGTCTCCCAGACTGGCTTCGCTTACGGCTGGGTAAAGGTCCTGCAACCCTATAGTCTGTTTCAAAAATGATGTGAAAACATTCCTAGTCCATAAGTATTCAGCTGCATCCTGTTAGACTGGAAACCGACCCCAACATAGTTGGGAAAAGGCTAGGCAGATGATGAATGTTCAATATTTATTAAACGTATAACTTCCTGCTTATAATTTTTTATGTTTATTTTCAAAGGTGTCTTGGGAGTCGGCTACACTAGGTTTCTGGTACACCGAGTTGTTGGAACGAGAACAGCAGTATAGAATTTGGCTTCGGAATGGAAGGCCTTCTGCATTTTGGATGACTGGTTTCTTTAACCCTCAGGGATTCCTCACAGCCATGAGACAGGTTGAATTATCATTATTTATTATACTTTAATAATCTTATCCATAGGTTGAAAAAAGCAGCAATCGATTCTATTCCTTTTTCAGGGCGTTAGTACACCTCCGTCGCGAAAATGATGATAGAAAACCGCTTAACGAATTCCGCTAAGAAACATTACTAAATTATGCCGCGATTCGAGTAGCGGAACATCATGAGAGTCAGTTGAATGCTACAATTCAACCTATTTGCAGAAAAATGTCGTTGGTTTCGAATTATGAAATACAATATAGGTCTAATTTGGACCTCTTTAGGCGGATACAAACATTGCAAGGCATGCATTAGTTTTTTCGTAAAATCAACATCCATTTTTACGTAAAATCTTTCGCCTTATAAACTTGTCAACTGTCACAAATGCGTGCGAAACAAACGGGGCACCGCAACAAAATAGCGGGCTTAGTGCGGTGTTTTAACTAGCTTGCAAACAGATCGGTGAAATCACGCATAAAATACTCGTAGATAGAATCATAGTTAAATCTGTGCGTTACAATAGGCAGTTTCGCTTGTAATACGATGGACAAGTCATGGCGGAACTACTGCGGTTTTGCTGCTATGGTTTCGCGGCGGAGATGTGATAACCGCCTTAAGCCGAGCAAGTAGTTATGTATTGTCAACCTTTTATTTGTGTGCGTGCTTCGTTTAAATAAAAAAAATTGCGCATACCCATGGACTCCGAGGTTTGACAATTTTTATATTTGGTTTGGGGTCCCCCACCCGCAGATACAGGATTATCCATTAATTACGCTACACCCTGTATAGTATATTAAATAATTTCCTGGTGATCTACAAGATGAAAAAGTGATTGTGATATTTGTGTATGCTATTAGGCGCGTTATTAATTAGCGACGCGTAGATATCGCTTTCTTTTCCTATGCCTATTTTCTTAGGCAAGTTCAATGTTATTGGTTTTGGTTCCCGCGCACCACCTCTTGTGTTCATGTAGGGCAGGGTCTCAAAAAGGAGGTGGAGACCCCTCCCCCCCTCTTCTGCACACCATACAAACAAATGTGCCCCCATACACACGATTTGTATACATTAATATAAATACATATTAAAATTGTGATTTAGGGCGTATTCTACCAAACTTTTATATCTAAATTAAGTCTTAACCTGATAATAAATTTTGAATTTTGTACAGTTTATCCATACTAAAACAGTCAGACGTCACTTTTAAGCCAAGAATAATAGATATCTGACTTTGGTAAAATCAGTCCTAATAAACCATTGCAGGAGGTTACGCGAAGCCACAAGGGCTGGGCTCTAGATTCTGTGGTTCTGCAGAACCACATCACTAAGTTGAACAGAGAGGATGTGCACGAAGGGCCCGCGGAGGGGGTCTACGTCTACGGACTGTTTTTAGAAGGTAGGATCATTTTAATCTCAGTAGGGAACTATAAACCTACGCGTTTATTGAATTTGTGGTATTCCCAAATTATGACAAAAAGAAAAAACAAAATAGTGCGCAAATTTTTTTTGAGATATAAAATGCCAAAAATTGTCTGAGGGGCAATTCCCATATTTTAATGATCGTCCGCATTCCAAACTCAGTCAATCTGTCAAAAATAGTCAATTTATACATTTTTAACAAGTTTTTGACATTAATTGTTACTGAGATGAGATTGCGACTTGGATTTAATCGTTTTTTTAAGTACGAGAATTGACCTTCTGGTGTATTGTATTTTATTTATATGAGGGCCTATAAAGTTCATATTTTACTTTTTCCAGGAGCTTCTTTAGACAGAAAGACTGGTAAATTGATAGAATCAAAGCCTAAGGTCCTGTACGAGCAGATGCCGGTGATCTATATCTTCGCAATCAACACGACTGCAGGCAAGGATCCCAGGTTGTACGAATGCCCAATCTACAGAAAGCCGCAGAGAACTGACGCTAAGTACGTGGGCTCTATAGATTTCGAAACTGATAGCAATCCGAGACATTGGACCCTAAGAGGTGTTGCCTTATTGTGTGATATCAAATAAATCAATGTAATAATATTATTGTCAATAAATTATTTAATATTTATGTTATAATGAATGGGTCTAACACCCTCCCGCAATGGCGTTGACAGGTAGCGCTAAAAAAAAATGATGCTCTATGTTATAACGGCGGCTACCTCACTTGGCATTCTTTTGGTCACGCAGCATAAATTTTGTTGGCATCGCAACCTAGCTGCGCCGCCATGGCACCTCAGGAGGAAGCTACGGCCCTTAGGTGTCCATTAGATGCTCAATCTTCAATCTTGCTTCAATGCTGACATTGTCATGGACTGTAGCAAGACTGAAGTGATGCTAAGACGATCAATCACACGAACATCTTCAGTACAAAATCCAAAATCTGGCTGGACAACATGAATATTAATAAAGTTAAAGCATAAGTATTATTAAGCACACGTCGCGTGTATCCTTGCAATATTTTTAAACAGATTTTTTCAAAGAAAACGTATCACAAAATTGTAAATAGTAGGTATATAATACTATTAGCTGCAAATATTATGATAACTTTCCGACTGCGCTTTACAAAATAAACAGGTACTTACTATGAACATTATGTTCACCCTACAAAGTTTTCTGAAATTTATCTTAAAGTATGACATTTAGAAGAACGGACGATATGTTACAATTAAGAAATCATCTTCCTGGCTCGGCATGCTGTGCTGGCGCTGCTGCTGCGGCTGCGGAAAGCGGCGAAAATATAATAACCTTACGGGATATTATATTTTCGAGCCGTTTGGGGTTGAAACCGTCGGGCCGTGGGATCCGAGTGCTCATGGTCTTTTTAAGGAAATTTCGAAACGGCTGGTTGACACTTCCCGTGACCCAAGGGCTGGCTTTTACCTTGGTAAAAAGCCTAAGCATTGTTATACAACGTGGTAACTCTCTCTCTCTCTCTTGTGTACATTACCAGTCGATAGCGATGCGGATGAATTTTTCGACGCTATATTTTAGTTTCTGTATAGTTTTAGTTAAGTTAGGATTTAATTTTGGTATTTTTATTTATTAATTAGGTATTAATTGGACCATGTTAAGCTGAAACGATCCAACCAACATTTTGTTACTTTTTGGATCTTTTTTGCGTATATAAAGTTCGATGTGTAGATTCTAACTATATACCTCGATTTTCGACAAATTGCTGGTTGGATCTTTTCTGCTTAACAGGGTCCAATTATATATTATGTAAATTAAATAAATTACTCATTTGAATAAAAAAAAATGAGAAATAGTTAAAAATCTTATTCTAATTTGCGTTAATCTATGAGGTTGAGCCTAGTCAAAATAAAGCCGAAAATATTGGGCTCTCCGTTCAGACGTTTTAGTCAAATTCGACTTTCATTTACTTCTTAACAATTAACTTTTGTGTCATTATTTCTTTTTAAATATTTCACATAGGTACTTATCTAAGTAAAATATTGTTAGTCGTATTTATGTATTTCTTCAAACAAATTCATGTTTTGCAGATTCCTCAGTACAGACAATAATGAATTGAGGGCCCTAGATATTAACTAAATAAATATAAATCTTTAACGTCATACTCTACAGATTTGGGAATTTCTTAAAATATTTAAGAAATTTTCAACTAAATTCTTAAATAAAAATTATTAACCCAGAAATAGTACTTACTGAGATTTAGGCACTTGCACTTTTTGCACGCGTCTGAATTGAGAGCCCAAGTTATTTAATCATAGCCGTTTTAATTCATGTTTGAGAAATGCCCTATGCCCATTTTTAACTGATTTCCCCATTGATTTCCCTATAAGTATTATTTCGTTTCGCAAGGGTTTAAATGCCTCGCCCTCAATGCAGATGCACATCGGCAGAGCATGACACTTTATTTTAACCGATCTTCCCTAATCCATACTAATATTATAAATGTGAAAGTGTGTGTGTCTGTCTGTTTATTTGTCCGTCATTCACGGCAAAACGGAGCGACGAATTGACGTGATTTTTGAAGTGGAGATAGTTGAAGGGATGGAGAGTGACATAGGCTACTTTTTGTCTCTTTCCACTCCCCTAAAATGGGGGTGGAAGCTTTTATGGAGCATTCCGCAATTTTCAAGGAAGAAAGCTAAAAATTGGTATGCGGACTATTTGTGACTAACGAAAAAATTGTGCATCACTTTTTTTTTGGGAATCTGCCCCCAGCCCCTAAAATAGGGGATGGAAATTTGTGTGACACTCTCCGCAAAATTAGTACAGGTTCTATGATACAAACGAATAATAAAATAACTTGGAAATAATTGCGAACTAAAACGCTTCAGGAAACAACAACTTCATGAAATCTCAAACCTACATACAATATCACACTAATATTTATCGAAAAGTTGTGTGTTTGTATGAATTAAAACAAATTAAATAAAACAATATTAAAACATTAACCATTAATCAATCAGCTTTTGAGAAAAAACCAACTTTCGAAACATAAATGTTACTCATGGATTCCGATAGAGGGCGCTGATAGGTTTCTGAATCGCGCTAACATTGTGTGCTCTCTCACACTATAGTGCATATGGTACCTATACTCATTGATTTGCTTTCGATTTTTGGTTATTCGTGTTCTGTGTTCTAAATCAGGAAAGGGGAACCATGTTACCCCGAATTTAACGCGAGCGAAGCCGCGGGCAAAAGCTAGTATTTCAATAAACCTAATGGTATAGGGTACCGCGAGTTCTTTTTTGTACGTCCAAGCGCGGGGCCCCCACAGCGCGGCGCCTGTAGCATACCTGGTACATGATAATCCGTGAGCATCAAGATGGAGGGACCAAACCTCCAATGTCTGTCCTACATATCTGAAAAATTAATACCATTAATTCTACTATTTGCTACCTTTGCTATAATTTTAGCTACCTCATCATATACATAATATTTTAACAAAATGCTTGGTCCCTCCATCATGATATCAAGATGGAGGGACCAAACTGATAGACTACTCCCTGGAATATTCTACCTACTTAGTGTTATAGTACCTTAATTCTACCTTAATATTATTGATTTTGGCTGCCC
Source organism: Amphipoea lucens (assembly GCA_947508005.1). Taxonomy (NCBI): domain Eukaryota; kingdom Metazoa; phylum Arthropoda; class Insecta; order Lepidoptera; family Noctuidae; genus Amphipoea; species Amphipoea lucens. The sequence continues at coordinate 26,155,949 of OX382355.1, forward strand.
GAAATATATATCGTTTTAAAGATATCGATTATATAAGTTGGTCCCTCCAAATTGACGATTCAATTGTTTAGTGCAACTGGTAAATGGTCGGTTTATTTTCGATCTTCGAAGGATACATATTTAATACCTATTTACTACCTTCTAATCGTGCAAAATTTCTTACGATAAAGTTTATTTTAAACTAGCCAAACAAAAATAAAGAAATAAGTAGGTACAACGTACAAATTTTGACATATGACCATTGATATATATGCATGGAATTATTATGTACTATGGTTGTACGTAGTACATAATAATTCCATGTATATATGTCAATGCATATGACACACCAGCTGACTCGACGGGGTGTTGTGAATTACGTCATGATAATCAGGAATAGCTAATATAAAATGTATCTTTAGTTTTTAATTATTACTATTTATTGGTTCATTTTATTTTATTCTCGTAATACTTAATGTAGGTAAACAAAGAAAAATATTGAAGGTACTATTTACTACCTTCTAATCGTGCAAAGGAGTGGTACTAAATTCCGAAGATTTTTAAACGCTAATGTGATGTACCTTATTAGAAAGCTTATTTATTAAGCTACTCGGTTATAGTTAAATATGATTTTTGCAGGCGCCTGTTTTTGTAAAAAAGTGAAAATTGTTTCAGTACAACGAAACGCACGTAGCCTTTATTTATTCATGTCTATGGAATATAATTATTTTAAATGTGGCTAAAGTTTCTGTTTCTAAAGGGTCTTTCAAATAGGGCGGGTCGATGTTGACAGTTTGCGGCGGCCGTATTGTTTTGGCGGCATCTGTCAAATGGAGGAGCGCGAGGACTATCGCCTCCAGATCCCATGGTGGCAGTCCGGCAAGGAGGCTTGCCGCCTCGCCCGAGATCGTGCGGTACCCCCGGATCAGCTTTACGGCTACCACCTTTTGGGGCGCGTTCAGATAGTGGGCGGCTCGCCGCCGCAGAGAACGCGCCCACACCGGGGCCCCGTATAGGGCCATGGACTGCACGACCCCCGCGTAAAGCCTCCGGCAGGAGGTGTTTGGCCCCCTCAGGTTGGGCAAGAGCCGCTTAAAGGCGGCCCCGGTCCTTTCCAGTTTGGGGGCCAAACGTCGGAAGTATTCGACGAAGTTCCACCGGCTGTCGAGGACGAGACCCAGGTATTTCATCGTTGTCTCGACGCTGTTGTGAACCCCTCCCACCGTTAGTTGGGATCCCGATGGTGGCCGGTTCCACTCCCCGTTGCGACCGGGGTAGATGACGGCTTTGTCCGTCAAATACGCCCCGACTACTCGACGGAGGTAGGTCGGCACCCGGTGATCCCGGAGTGCCTCCCCAATGCAGCTCCAGGGCAATGTGTTAAACGCGTTGGCGATGTCGAGTGACACCGCCACGACGACCCCACCCCGGGTCACCGCGTCCCCCGTCGTGAGGCCTCTCATGCGCATAATGGCGTCCACTGTCGAGCGCCCCTTGCGGAAGCAAAACTGGCTATCCGCAAGATCCGGCCCCGTCCTCACTAGGTGCCCGACGAGGCGGCCTACAATCACTCTCTCAAAGAGCTTGCTGACCTCGTCGAGCAGCACTATGGGCCGGTATGCGGACGGAGAGTCCGCAGGGCGCCCTGGCTTCTGAATGAGGACCAGCTTCCCCCGTCTTTCAACGGAGTGGAAACTGGCCCCTCTCCATACATGCGCTTAAGAGCGCCTCTAGTCGAGGCCCGAGAACCCTCGAGGCCAGGACCCAGACTATACCCTGCAAGCCGTCGGGTCCTGGGGCGGTATTTTTGGCTTTTAGCCTGCCTACCGCCACTCTCAGATCTACCCCGGTCACTTCAGGGATGTCGTCGTCGTCGTCTTCGTGGTCCGCTTCGGGCACCGCAAGTAGCGGAGCCATGGGCGGGGGAGTATGCTCCCCCCGTGAAGGGAACAGAGTGCTCACAACCTCCTCCACCAACTGGGGGCGGACACTCTGCGTCAGCGGGGGGGCCCAGGTGCGGAGTTTATTCCGCACAATTTGTAAGGGCGCCCCCATGGATCTCTGTTCAGAGTCTTCACCATGTCTTCGCGGGCCGTATCCTTGGCCCGCTGGACAGCCTCTTGGAGGGCGGTCTGCGCCGCTCTGTACCCCTCTTACAGCTCCGCCTCCGTGGCTTTCGCATCCGGAGGGCGGATGCGGTGCCTGGTGTACAGGTGTCGCGCGTCGACGCACGCCTTGCAAAGCGACTCCACCTCCTGCGACCACCAGTACACCTGACATCGGACGCATCCTGGCCGGACTCGGGGCATTGCCACGTCACATATCTCGGACATGGCCTCCTGGAGCCACTCCGCCTCATTGTCAATATCGGCAGGCCTGTCCGGTGATGACACCCAGGCCTGCACGATCGAGCCTTCCAGGAGGAGCTCCCGGTCCAGCTGCTTCGGCGCTCATCGCGGACCACTCGGGGCCTGTTGGACCAGCGCGCTAGAGGTCTGGGTGGAGACGTCGAACCGGATATACCGGTGGTCGGAGTAGGTCTCCCCCTCCTCTATGACGCGCCAGTCACTGACACACTGTGACAGAGCGGGGCTGGCGAACGAGATGTCCACTACGGACTCACCCCGCATCCGCACACACGTAGGGACAGAACCCCGATTCCGATCCTATAAGGGTTCCGTTTTTCATTCGGACGTAGGGAACCATAAAAAGTTACACCCCTATCCACACTGTACGTGTATATACTTATTAAAATGATTATATTAAAAAAAAATTCATGATAAAATATACCAAAGAGTTTTTTTTCAGTCTCTACACTTTTTTTATTTTTTTTTAAATACCGATTATCGATTAGGCTTTATGACCTTTTTTAATCGGAATAAGAAAATTGGGTGGATGGTCAGCACTAAGAAGCGTCACGTCGCAACTCAATTTTTAGTAATTTTTATCAAGATTTGATCATGTAGTTTATGTATGAAAAATGGTAAAAGTAAGAATACAGATATAATGACCATATCTTTATTTTTCCCTTTTGCATATTTTCATCAAGAGATTAGGTGGTTCATGTACATAATTATATTCAGCGATTTTAAGGTGTCTACCTTTTGCATAAGGTGTAGTAATATCTATTTTATACAACTTTCGCAGTAGAATGACGCGGTTTTACCGACCTCAGCATATAGTTAAAGATATTTGCCACAAACTTATTTTACAAAATAGGCGCGGTAACAATTTTTTTTTAATAAATTCGAATGCTGAAAGTTAAAGTAAATTCCTGATTATCATGACGTAATTCACAACACCCCGTCGAGTCAGCTGGTGTGTCATATGCATTGACATATATACATGGAATTATTATGTACTACGTACAACCATAGTACATAATAATTCCATGCATATATATCAATGGTCATATGTCAAAATTTGTACGTTGTACCTACTTATTTCTTTATTTTTGTTTGGCTAGTTTAAAATAAACTTTATCGTAAGAAATTTTGCACGATTAGAAGGTAGTAAATAGGTATTAAGTGAGCATCAAGATGGAGGGACCAAACCTCCAATGTCTGTCCTACATATCTGAAAAATTAATACCAATAATCTACTATTTGCTACCTTTGCTATAATTTTAGCTACCTCATCATATACATAATATTTTAACAAAATGCTTGGTCCCTCCATCATGATATCAAGATGGAGGGACCAAACTGATAGACTACTCCCTGGAATATTCTACCTACTTAGTGTTATAGTACCTTAATTCTACCTTAATATTATTGATTTTGGCTGCCCGAAATATATATCGTTTTAAAGATATCGATTATATAAGTTGGTCCCTCCAAATTGACGATTCAATTGTTTAGTGCAACTGGTAAATGGTCGGTTTATTTTCGATCTTCGAAGGATACATATTTAATACCTATTTACTACCTTCTAATCGTGCAAAATTTCTTACGATAAAGTTTATTTTAAACTAGCCAAACAAAAATAAAGAAATAAGTAGGTACAACGTACAAATTTTGACAAAATTTTGACATATGACCATTGATATATATGCATGGAATTATTCTGTACGTAGTACATAATAATTCCATGTATATATGTCAATGCATATGACACACCAGCTGACTCGACGGGGTGTTGTGAATTACGTCATGATAATCAGGAATAGCTAATATAAAATGTATCTTTAGTTTTTAATTATTACTATTTATTGGTTTATTTTATTTTATTCTCGTAATACTGGTAAACAAAGAAAAATATTGAAAGCGGTCTACACACCAAAGCCGCTGACCCGGCGGCACGGATCGCCGACCCAACCCGCCGGCCTTATTTTGTACAATCATGCCGCCGGCTTGCGCCCGCGCGGGCAAGCCGGCGGGGCAGCATGCCGATGCCGACGGCATCCCTCTCCACTCACTCAGTCAGTTGCCCGCCGGCTTTCATAGAGTAGTGACAATTACTAGAACACCACATGCCGCGGCTGTCGTGCCGCCGGCAAAGTCATTCGGCTTGGACATTCTGAAGCCGCCGGGTTAACCCGCCGGCACTAAGCCGAAAACAAAAACAAACTTTAGCCACATTTAAAATAATTATATTCCATAAGCGGTCTACACACCAAAGCCGCTGACCCGGCGGCACAGCCCGGCGGCTTGGTGCTTCAGAATGTCCAAGCCGAACGACTTTGCCGGCGGCACGACAGCCGCGGCATGTGGTGTTCTAGTAATTGTCACTACTCTATGAAAGCCGGCGGGCAACTGACTGAGTGAGTGGAGAGGGATGCCGTCGGCATCGGCATGCTGCCCCGCCGGCTTGCCCGCGCGGGCGCAAGCCGGCGGCATGATTGTACAAAATAAGGCCGGCGGGTTGGGCCGGCGATCCGTGCCGCCGGGTCAGCGGCTTTGGTGTGTAGACCGCTTTCAAAATTTTTCTTTGTTTACCAGTATTACGAGAATAAAATAAAATAAACCAATAAATAGTAATAATTAAAAACTAAAGATACATTTTATATTAGCTATTCCTGATTATCATGACGTAATTCACAACACCCCGTCGAGTCAGCTGGTGTGTCATATGCATTGACATATATACATGGAATTATTATGTACTACGTACAACCGTAGTACATAATAATTCCATGCATATATATCAATGGTCATATGTCAAAATTTTGTCAAAATTTGTACGTTGTACCTACTTATTTCTTTATTTTTGTTTGGCTAGTTTAAAATAAACTTTATCGTAAGAAATTTTGCACGATTAGAAGGTAGTAAATAGGTATTAAATATGTATCCTTCGAAGATCGAAAATAAACCGACCATTTACCAGTTGCACTAAACAATTGAATCGTCAATTTGGAGGGACCAACTTATATAATCGATATCTTTAAAACGATATATATTTCGGGCAGCCAAAATCAATAATATTAAGGTAGAATTAAGGTACTATAACACTAAGTAGGTAGAATATTCCAGGGAGTAGTCTATCAGTTTGGTCCCTCCATCTTGATATCATGATGGAGGGACCAAGCATTTTGTTAAAATATTATGTATATGATGAGGTAGCTAAAATTATAGCAAAGGTAGCAAATAGTAGATTAATGGTATTAATTTTTCAGATATGTAGGACAGACATTGGAGGTTTGGTCCCTCCATCTTGATGCTCACGATAATCCGGCACTGATCTTACCTTATCTAAATTGTTTTTAATTTAATTGAAAGGGAGATTCTAGAAAACCTTGCGTGGTACTTTCTGGCCGCGCCAAAGTTGCATTTTGCAAATAACCAGGCGAAATTGTATTTTTTTTGTGAAGCCAGAGCTAAATTTTATGTAAATTAACGTTGCTAGCTGTATACTGTGAAGCCAAATAAAAGAACAGGCTAATTGAAAAAAAACTGTAATAAATAAAATGACCCAACGCAACACGCTTTTATAAAAAACAATAAAAAAATATGTATAGCAAGAACCCAACCAATCAATGCGTGATAGTTCATCAAGCTTTCGAGTTTGAGTCTTAGTTTAAATCAGATACCCCGGCAGCCCTTAGAAAAACAGGGCCGACTTCATAGAAATTTCTTGACAACATCGTACAGCACAAGTACAAAAGCCCCTCCAGCGCCTCGGAGCACGTTAGAAAGGGCGCCTTTAAAAAACGCACCTAAACCTTCATTTTTTAATATTTTCACCCAGCAATCTGCTGTGCTCTTGTACTGGCGCTGTTCCACAGGGACTCCAGACTGCATCATCATTCGCCTTCGCACCGTGTCGAGTGGGTAGGAGGTGAACCCCGCAATGGTAGTCACAGACTGTATCAAACAAATTTATTAATATGTATGTATATATATAATTTATCTACATTATAAACATAACGAAAGTTTCACGTTTTTGTTGAGAACCATGCAGTGTCTCATTCGGTATATTTCCGTTAGGGCTGAAAATCGCATGACGTTGCATCGCGACGCGTGTTTTTAACCGGTTGAATGCCGTAATTACAGACACAATTAAAAAGCCATTGTGTATCGCGTGGATCCACGTTTAAGCATACGAATGGTTATTCCGAACCTGTACACTGAAGGCAAAAAGCGCCCCCCAAGTCATAGCAGGGCGTGGGTAAAGTAACGCGAAAAGCACACAAGTATAAAAGTTAAGGCTAATCTGAGGATGTTTCGGGACATTCCTGTTCCGGATAAGACGGGAAGAAACGCCCGGGGTGTTACCATTGTGTGGATCGCCCGGAGGACACAGTGGAGCATAAGGTGGAGGCCTCCCTTGCTTGAGCGGAGCACCACCGCGTCCGGCTCTGGTTCAGACCACGGTACGGAGCGAGAATGCATGAGAAGCCGTCACCTCCTTCTGCGAAGCAGTAATACTTGCGAAGGAGGAGGCGCCACGCGTGAGGGAGAAGCAATCTTTGCGCCCTCAAGCCCCAAGTCACCGCAGGAGACGCCCTGGGCGTCGGGAGTCGAGAGCCGATTCCCGGCCACCGGGCGCGGGCTTGCGGACGGCGAGCAATGGGTAGCTCGCCGTCCAGTAAGGACCAGGCCCGGGTCAACGGCGCGTTGTGTTCCACGCGCGCCTCAAAGAGATGTCGGCACAACTGATGCCTGACAAGGTCGCGGGTTCCTCGAAAGAGTTACCGTGGCCCTTGGCACAGGCAACTGAAGAAACACGGGTGAGTTTTAGTCAGTAAAAGTCTGACATGCCCTCCCGCTCCGCCACAGAGCGGGAGAAGTTATTTGATCATTTCCCACCCAAAAAGAATAAAAGGCTAATCTGAGGACTATAAGCCAACTATTAATGAAATAGTCCGCTGGCTAGAGACATCGATATCAGAAGCATTTACTGCAAGACATGACGCGGAACAAATTGAATTTTAAGTGAGCACCGATGGATCAAATTAATCCCTAGAACCACCCGCACTCTTATGGCTTGGGGGGCCTCTAGGTGTAGGGACACTATGTGTAGGCTCAACGATAGGACACGGACCGTGTTATCTATCTTTACATATTATTATAATGAAAATTAAATGAAGTCGCTTTCCGTGTCTATACGTAGTTTAGAAGAACAACGCGGTCACACCGCGTTGTTCTTCTAAACTACGTAACGGATTTTGATGCTGTTTTCACAATCATTTAGAGAATTTATTCTGAAATATTAAAAAACATTAAAATTAAACGTGAAAGTAAAGAAATCTCTATCTTTTGTCGAGTCGTAAGAACATGGGACAATTTTATGGGTAAAGCAGTGTAACAAAAAAAAACATTAACCTGTGCGATAGCCCAACTAACGAACAGCGGAGTGTTTGTCGGGTCAGGAAGAAGACCTTTTGCTGTATCGTAGAACCCGAAGTAAGCTGCACGATAGATGATGATACCCTGCACAGACACGACGAAGCCTCGGTACCATCCCAAAGGTCCATCCGTTTTTATAGTCTTGGTAAGGCAGTCAATGAGTCCATTGTACGCCTTACTTTTGCCTTTGCCGACGTCTGCTGCCAACCTATCGTACAAATTTTAAAATGTTTAACATGTTTAATATTAATTTGCCCTCTTCATACGAAAGTGAAAGATAAAAGAGATATAGCGCAATATGGAAACTACTAGCCACTTTCCCTTCTGTTGACCAGACGAAATTTTGCATTGAAAAGTCACATTTAAAGAAAATTGCTGTATGTGCACATTTTTGTATTTGTACTAGAAGACGCCGATTTTCCAGTAGCGGGAACAACAATAGCATGTTGAATCAACCTACAATGTTCCAGTAGCTGGGCCACCGGCCTTCTCTCTTTGAGAAGGAGTGGGCCATAATCCACACCATGCGGGTCCAATGCGGGTTGGTGCGGATGATACATATTTTGGGTTCTAGAGGTTGACAATGTTATCCTTCACCGTTTATATAGATTCAAGCGCATGGAGCATGAGTTCAAAAGTCACATGCAACGAACACACGACTCGGTTAAGTCGGGACCATTACCACTAGGCCACTAATTTAATATTGCAAAGCGTGTGCGGCACCGATATAGAACATTATTATATTAATCTACATCACCGATATAGAACATTATTATATTAATCTACATTAGACTTATTTTATTTACCTGGTTCGTGCAAAATCTAACGGGTATACAAAAGCCATAGATGATGCACCCGCGGCTCCACCTGATGCCAGATTGCCAGCAAAATACTTCCAAAACTGTTTATCTTTGTTTATACCGCCAAGAAAAATTTGCTTGTATTTATCTTTAAATGCAAAGTTCAGGGCTTGTGTTGGGAAGTATCGAATGACGTTCGCAAGGTTACCGCGCCATAACGAGAAAAATCCTTGCTCTTTTGGTACTCGGATTAATATATCTATGATACCTATTTTGCAAGAAAAACAATAATTAGTTTCACATGTGAATTTGGGCGATACATGGATGCTTATGTCCAGTAGTCAATGTCTTATGGCTGAATTGGCACCGCGGGAGACAAAGACTTCGGGATGAGCTCTACTTCTGTAAACGGGAGCGACCCGTACCAGATCAAGGTCCAAAGTAGATAAAGAAAATGAAGCGTTTATCCAGCGGTGGGTAAACACATGCTAATAAAAAATTAATCACTATGGCCCCCCAATGGTTAGATTACCACTTGATTCTTTTTTTATTTTGGGGAAAAAAGTCTCTTAAGCATCACCTTACTTTCGCCACGGAATACGTCCATAAACAAATCGTGCGCCGCAAAAGCTTCAGCTTTTTCACCTGGTTCAATACATTTAATGAAACAAAGAAACCAGCTTAGAGATAGTACCTATGCAACTTGCCTTTATAACGTTGGCCTTTTTTGACCTGTTTGTTAACATCTTGCACCTGTAAAAGAATCTTCACTCGCTCGATGGGAGCTACTGCGGTCTTTGACACGGCAGCTGATATACCACCAGCAAGAAAATCCTTTATGAATCCGGGTCCTGCTTTCTTTGCCCCTTTTATATCTTTTTTATCTGCCATTTGAATCTCTTTCAGCCAGTTATGGCTGACTCCTTAAATCTCGGAAAATATGTGAATAGGTTTCAATCTTTTTGACGGGTTCAAAGAGACAAGTACGAACACAAACTTTGTACCACCATTTAATATTCTTATAGAATGTTCAATGATGGCTCCTGATTATATTTCACTATTTAAATGAATTTATTAAATAAACAGAGAAAATGACGGACATGTCTAAAAGATATAAAACATATCAAATACAGTCAATCCAGGAAAAATCTCCTCATCACTTTGACGTTTGGCAGAAAGAAACCATTATACCGAAAGATACAAAAGACAAACGTAATTGTTTTGTTTGAATTTAGAATTACAAAAATCAACCAAAGACGAGGACATTGCCTCGATCACTGACCTCTATTATTACCACTGGACAGGCTGTTCCAAGCGTTTGACAGCAATTTTTTTGTGTCTTTTTGAAGCGCCACTAGCGAGTGTCCAGAGAACTAATTTTGACATATATTACATTTTGGTTGGGCTGTTCCAAACAATGTAAACGAAACATCGAAGCAATGTGTGGGATACATAGCAGGTTTTGTGATTAGATCTATCAAGAACAAAATTACATGTATTGATTGTTTGTTTGTACTTTGAAGCTTGATAAGTCACGAGCGGTTTACTGAATCAAAAAACGGTTTTCCCAAACCCCTAATATTTTTGAAAGACCTATCCAACGATATCCCACTTGACCTAGTTTGTTGAATTTTATTTTTTTCATTTTCACAATATGGCGTCCAGTAGTCGCCATGTTGAATTTTCATTAACGTCATGTCTTTAGTGACACTCGCCGGACTAAGAGGAATCGATTAACGTGTGAGTCATAAAAATCGGCCCAGGCGTTTGGTCTGTATAGTGCTTCAAAGGAACATACAAACATACACACATACATACATACATAGGCTGATAAACACATTACCACTCCTTTGCGTCGCGCAGTCGGGTAAAAAATAGAGGTGGACTAACTATTCCGTCACAAAGCATCGTTTCTATATGTTTGTTAGTGGAATTACTTTTTCGACAAGCATGCAAAAAGACCAATGGGAAGCCGCCGGTGGAAAAAATATTTCCGGCAGTTCTCACAGCAAAAGTTATAAAAGAATTGCTACCATAATCAAATACTTTGTTTCCAGAACTACGCGTTCATTTTTTGGAAACAATGATGTTTGAAACTTTAAATAGTCATTATGATGTATTAATTAAACAAATTATATTTAAGTATATCGATGTTAGAATTTTTGCAACAACGAAAAATTACTCTTTGTCAATTACAGGTCAAAGTATACGAAATTTCTTAACCCGTCAAATAATTTGGGCACGTCAGTAATTAAAATCGCTTATGCTGTTAGGAAGATAAGGCAGTTAACAGATGTAGAAACCGCGCGTTTAGTCTATTTTAGTTACTTTCACAGCATTATGTCGTACGACATTTTACTATGGAGTCGAGCTGCTGACATTGAATCCATCTTTATTTTGCAAAAGAGAGCTGTCAGAGCCATTTATAATCTACGTCGACGCGAATCTCTTAGGGCACTATTTATAATAAATGCTTTGACTTTGACTTTGAAAAATATAAATTAAATATATAAAACGTGTTTTATTTTACCTTTTCGACTGTTACTTAATACATTCATTATTCCATTATTATTATTCATTATTTCCTGTAAATTGTAATATAAGTAGTAATTATGATGATACGTTTATTAATGTAAAAATATTATCAAAAGTTATCGATATTTGCTCGCTGATATCGACATCACTAGTTTTAGTACCACAGACACTCGCTACGGCTAACAGCACCAAAATGGCGATTATCAATTAGGCACAAAAGCACTTTGACAGCCGCCAGTCCAGTGGTAATAATAGAGGTCAGTGGCCTCGATGCTCAGATCAAGAACGAATGGAGGCATTGGTAATTCTTTATATATGCCTTCTTTTATTCTTGACCTGAGCATTGAGCATTCATCTAATAATAAAGGTACGTACAGACTACGGATAAGTAATAAGTCAGGAAGACTAATTCAGAACAAATTCCACACAAAAAGTGGCCCTACTTCAAACCAAAACGACGCATGCATGATTCAAAATACGAACCACTTCCGAGGTTACAAGAAGATATGCTTGGTGTTTAGTTTAAATTCAGAACGAAAGCCGGGATCGGTTTGCGCGCGTGCTGCAACACACACTGCTAGAATGCCGCAACTGACAATTTCTGTCTATTCGCAGTAACTCGTATCGGTTCGTATTACATGCATGATTCACAGGTAGTGAGCTGGTTACATACCGAATCTATACATATTATAAAACAAAGTCGCACTTCGGGTCTGTCTGTGTGACAACAGATCTTCTAAGCTAAACAACGGAGTTTAATGCAGTTTTCACCATCATTCCGGGTGTTGAGAAGGCTTGGATATCAGAAATATCAGTATTTTGTTATGTCACCATTGAACCCCCACAAATAGTGGCGTAACTATACCGTTCGGGGCCCATGGCAATTCATCAGATCGGGGCCCCTTAAAGTCAAGAAGCAAAAAAAAAAAAAAAATACAATAAAACGAGTATGTAGACCAGTAGTGCAGTCTTTCTAGGTGGTTGGCCTTTTTTTGACAGAATAGTGTGGCGAGTTGACTACCGACTAACGAAGTCACGCCCGACCCGACGCATTTTCCGACCACGCTTAGGGTCAAAACACGTACTCATACGATACGACGTCGCATTGTGGTACTTTGCAACCGAAAGTATTGTTACAGACAATGTTTTACCCATAAATAAATAATGATATTTCGTAAGTATTAAGAATTTAAGATTGCTTGAAAGTGTTTTAACATACAGACAACCGACAAACCTATTGAGGTTTGTGTGATGTTTCCGTTTATATTTTGTTGGATGAACCATATAAAAAGATGAACAATATAAAAATAACCTATTTTTTACAACTTCTTTAGGCGTAAACGGTAAACGAAAATAGTAGATAGTCAACAATAAAAATAGATATTTGTCAACGTCTCGTCGGTCGCAACATGCGACGTCGTATCGTGTCATGTGTATGTGTTTTAGCCCATAAACTGACAAAACAGAAAGCGGACCGGTACACCCAAAGCGTCAATATTAAAAGTCCTGCGGCGAAAATATGAACTAACAAGAAAACCATAGACTTCATTTCTTCCAGGTTACATGCTCTGTAATTTCTTCCACAAGTGGTGATGACTTTTTTACCTACCGGATGCGTTCTAAAACTGGGAGATCGTTTTCTTACAAATGCGTTCAAATCTTGATACATTTTTTGTTTAATTTATGAACGTAAAAAAATACTAAATGTTGTAATAATAAATGGGGAATTATAAAACGAGCGAATAAAAACAAACTTAGCGACTGATGATGAGATACCGTTTTAATAATTTGAGCGGTATGAATTTGAGTAAGCGAAAAATTAACTAAACTAACGACGAATATTGATTAATAATAAAATCCAGAACGAGCTTACAAAAAGTGGGTTGTGATAAATCCATTTCAGATATTAAAATTCTAGCCGCACATCTAAATTACTAAGTGAGCGATTAGACACAGAGAGAGCACCCCTTTTTTTTTTTTTTTTTTTTTTTTTTTTTTTTTTTTTTTTTTTTTTTCGCTGAGAAATGCGTTACGCATCCCCGCTCGTGGGGGACGAGACGGGGTATGTGGGACTCCTGTCGGAATTACACACCGACAGTATACCCACTAAAACTCAGCGGTGTCCCCACATCGCCGTGATGGGAGGGCCATGGGAAACCGGCTCAGCCTTTACTTCCACAACCCTCCCGGCGCATGCCCGCCTACCTGGCGGGCCCCGCATGCCCCCCATGCTGGGGGGCTACGGGAATAGCCGGGAGCACCTGGCCATTCCCGTCCAACACTGATGGGGGCCTGTGCAATACAGGCAAAGGTGCCCCCGCACCAGTTGCCTGCTGGCCTCCATCTGGGAGGAGTCGGAGATGGCTGTCAAACTGACGTCTTCTTCGACCCCTCCTCCGCCTTCGGAGCAACGCCGCGTGAGGATCTTCCTCCCGCGCGCGCTCCGCCGCCTCCTTCTGGGACATGACGTGTTCGCAGAACGAGGCGACTGCCGCCCAGGACCTCTCATCCCTCAGCATGGCGTTAACCAAGCCGGGGAGTGATAGGTCCGGTCCGATCACCGCGATGAGACTGCGGCGCGGCTCGGACCACGACGGGCACACCTCGAGGGTGTGCTGCGCCGTGTCCCCCGCCGCGCCACAGTCGTGGCACGACGGCGTCTCCTCCCGTCCGATTCGGTGCAGGTACGATCCGAAACAACCGTGTCCGGACAGCACCTGCACCAGCCGGAAGGAGAGGAATCCATGCGACCGCTCGAGCCAGTCTCGCAGTACTGGCCCAATCGCGTCGAGGGTTCGGCGGCCGAAGGCTGCGGTGGCGAGGTCCCCCGTCCAATGGACGACGATGGCGTCTCTCGCCTCCCGCCGGACGGCGTCCCGCTCTTCCTGGGCTGGGCGTTCTCCTCTCGCCCTCCGCCCCGCCGTCCATTCATATACTCTGGCGAGCACCCACGCCTCGAGTTCCCAAGGAGGGGTGCCCGCCAGAGCACATGCTGCCGCGAAGCCCACCGTGCGGTAGGCCCGCGCCACCCGCTGGGCTATGGCCCTTTGGGGTGCCCGCAAGGCGGCAGCGTTCTCCCTCCTATGGAGGGAGTCCTCCCAGATAGGGGCTCCGTAGAGGGCCATACTCTTCAGGATGCCGGCGTAAAGTTGCCGGCATCGTGCGCTGGGCCCCCCCAAGTTGGGAAGCAGCCACGACAGCGCGCCCGCGGTAGAGAGAGCACCCCTAGGTTAGGTTACTTTAAACCCTTTACACAGAAATAGGGGCCCCGCGAAGCGGGGCTCCGTCGGCATAGGATGCAAGAGCGAGCGAAGGCCACCCCGAGGTTTGGTTTGGTTAGGTTACTTTAAAACCTTAACACAGAAATAGAGGCCCCACGAAGCGGGGTTCCGTCGACATAGGATGCAAGAGCGAGCGAAGGCCACCCCGAGGTTAGGTTTGGTTAGGTTTGGTTAGGTTACTTTAAACCCTTTACACAGAAATAGGGGCCCCGCGAAGCGGGGCTTCGTCGACATAGGATGCAAGAGCGAGCAAATGACAATACCTACTATTCATCAGTCAAAGATTAATATTATACAAATACCTCTACCGTGCATCGCGTATTTTAAGTAAGTCAAATTAATGTTTGTAAGTTGCTATTCTGTTGATTTCTCGTCACTCGCAGTCAGTCGCTCACTTATTAATACTATAACGTAAATTGATTATTTTTGTCACTTAAAACTTTAATTTACAGTCACTCGTTTAAATGCTACCTATAATAAATGTTAGGATCTTCCTGTGCTCACGGCCCTCTCGAGCCGGGCGCCCCCTTCGTCTGGGGGCCCGTGGCATTTGGCCCCAATGCCACCCTGTAGTTTCACCACTGCCCACAAACAGGGGCGAGGTGAGAGTGAAAAAAATATATCTTTGTGGTTTTATTGTGACAGAAACAAAGCTGCCGGGCCAGATGGGCTCGTTGCACTATGCCAAAATAATTTGTGGTGCAAAATATGAATAATAGCGGCACATCGCGGGCATTGAAGCTGTCCAAAAGTGCGGTGTGAACGTGCCGCACTGCCACAGGTCGGTCAACGAATTTGCAAACGTATGCGGCTGTGTCTGTGTGAAAAAGACCACTCATCTCTGCCATTGCGCGAGATGGACCACTGAAATGTACACTAAAGTGTACATTTCAGTGGTCCATGTGCTGTCACAAACCACAAATTAAACGATAAAAATGTGTGCGATTTGGACTGACCCATTGAGCAACAGTTTTTTTTTACCATTGGCAAAAGAGCAGATTTTGTCATGTCATCCGATCGTTCCGTTTCTCCTCGAGTTTCGATAATGTGTTTTGTGTTACGTGGTATTGTTGTGGCTTCTTTCGACGACATTGGCTTCTCCTCTGGACTTGAATTGTTTGATCGACATACGCTTGTACACTGGACACCGATTATCTGCCTACTCTATTCACTTTTGCGCGTTATTTCCCGGACTTCGATTTCTTGCCTATATATTATTTTTAATGATTGTATGTGTGTATAAAAGGCAGTTACAACTGTTACTAGGAGAACTTAGGCTGCAAGAGCGAGCGAAGCGAGCTTGGGACTTGGGGCACCCCGACTGGAACAGGTTAGGTTAGAAGGGGATGGCGGGGTCTAGTGAGCGAGCGAAGCGAGCGAACAGTCCCTCCCTCTCCTGCGAAACGATACTAAATTTTTACCAAAAATATTATCCCACACACCGTGGGATAATATTTATTTTTTCACAATGCTTAGCACTGACCTCTAATAAACTAGTATTTGTATGCTATGCTTGTGTATATGTACCAGCTGTACATGACCGATAGCACCATCCCTTTAAGGACTGGAATCATCATGGCATTAATACTTCATAATACGACCCCAGGTCAGTGTCACTGATGCTTAGGCAGTACTGGCTTTCTATAAAATTTAGAAAAAATATGTAATCATATCTGTGTCTATCGTGTCTATGATATTTTGCGAAGTGACAGGTATCAACCATGGTACAATTATATACGTATCAACCATCAAAAGATTTGCGCTATTAAAATTTTTCTAAAATTTATGTTATGACGTTATTCAGTCTATGTGGATGTGGTCACAGGGTGCTTTAGACTAAATTATGAAAAGATTAGTATTGTGTTTATGTTTGGTGAGTGGTTTGGTGTTTGGTGTAGTGCATCAAAATTTGTAGTAGGTACTTAATAATACTATGGTGACTATTACGTGTACGTAACATTTTTAGTGTTTGTTTTCGCTGAACAATAATCATACATTCGTCTCTTTGGTAAAGTTATATTGACTCTTCCACAATACAATAGCCAAAAGTAATAGCATTACGCATAGCGCACGCATACGCATAGCGTATTAGTGTGAATTCGGCCAGAAGGTGCTTAAGCAAGTAGCGGTAGTTTATATTATTTGTTTTTGCTATTTTATTATTTTAGTCATGCAATTGCAAACCAAGTATTTATGTTGCTTTTTAATTTAATTTAGGCGATGTGTCTTTTTTGTGCTCACACCATAAATGATTATTTTAAGTCTATACGTGAGGATTTGTAATTGGGTTTCGGGTGACTATGGTTTCCATTTGTGTTTGTTTTATTAGCTGAAAGTCCTCCATATACTAAAATAAATAACATTATCAAGATTTGAAGTTGAACATTTGATTGAAAACGGAATTGAAGTACTTAAGTCGGTTTATGAAAGAAAGTGCTAGTGACGAGATGTGTACAAAGTTTGGAGTTAGTAGTTCAGTTACCTAAATTATAATTATTGCAGTTAATACATCTTTTTCGAATTACGGGATTGAGATCTTCATGATATTACTTCGTGGCGCCTAAGTGGCAACGCTCGGGCGCTTGTGTGTGGTACGCCACTGTGAGTGAGCCCACATTCACATAGCATTTATGGGTTATCCTAAATAACTCGGGGTTAACAGCTAAATCCCCCTTTTCCATATATCCCTACTGATCCGCACTGGTTGGGATAGTTGGATTTTTTTTGCGTTTTTTTGCGATTCGGCAGCAAATCTCTCGATTAGACTATCCATTCAAATCGATTCTTAATAAGGGGTTCCAATAGTTTGGCCAAGGCTGAGGATAAAGCAATTGCTCTAAGGCTGTTCGGATCATCTACATGTTTGCCTGGCTTCAATAGGTGCATAATAATTAGTAACTTCCACTGATCTGGAACCAAACCATTACTGTAACAAAAATTAACAATCACGATGTCGAGGAAGTAGAGTTTAGCCTTGTCTCCAGGATGAACAATAAAAGAATATGGCACACCGTCAATACCAGCAGCTGAGTCCCGAACATGCCTGAGTACCACATTCAAATCTTTCAAAGTAAATGGCACATCAAAAGGATCCTCTGAAACACTTTGCAGGGACATATTATTGGAACAGTCAGAAGAGAGAGGAACATATGGTGGAGCAATTTTGACAAAAAAAGGTCAGCTGTTTTCCCAGTGATCGATGAAGAGACTGATGGAGAGCACTCACGTCTAAATCAGTTGATGCTTTTCCAAACTAACGAGACAGTGGCCTTTTGAGCCGGATCACTATCTCGGCTGTTGCCGCTGTGTATGATTATGCTTCGAAATAATAATGGACTGCTGGTTTATATATCTGTTATGAAGGTTAATGATGACGTGACGTCTGCAGTGCGAAGGCGAGACGACGACCACGACGACTCGCCCCCTGGCGGCGCGAAGTGGAGACGCGGTATGGCTCCGCAGGCATGGTCGCAGAAAGTCCTGCCGTGCGCCATCTAGCGGTGGCGGGGCCGTAACAGCAAATTTACCTAAAAATAAGCGCTAATATTGTAAAATTGGTCACATCAATAAAAAAAGTATATTTAAGTAAACGAAATTAAAATTGAAGATATTCTGATTAAACATTGTACAGACGCCAAGCACATGAAAGCTACCCGAAACTGTGAAATTTTTCCAATCAAATTTGAATCTTAAGCTTTAGCGGTTAAGTTGAAAATCTATTAAAGAAAGTTGACAGATTGTAGTAGCTTAATGTGCTGGCGTCTCTACATAAAGTAAAGGTAAAATTAATTATTCTTTGACGTTGATAATAATGGTAAAATTGATAAGAATCAAAATTATAAAAGCATATAAATAAATAGATAAATTATGAATGACGATAACATATGCAAGTGGAGAGGCGACAGCAAATGAGACGATACGTAATCCCGAAAGTAGCTATTCCCCTAAACCACCGTAGAAACGTTTTAGCTAGGGGACTACTTCCCTCGCAAGATGCGAGGGATGTCTTTGCAGTGGGGACGTGAATTCAAAGGGCATTGACCTCATCTGATTCAACGTAACTCCCAAAAATATTTAGCAGAACGTTAATATACAAACGGTTTGAAGTTCTATAGGAATTTACACGTATATTTATGACTTACTTTTGTGATCGTTCGTAAAGGAGTCATAATATATTGATGTGTAGCGGGTACCACTCGATATTCACGTGCACTGCTAAAACGAACGCTTTCGGCAATTATCGTTGAAGGAAACTGATGAAACGTATAAGGCCTAGCGCGCACTGCCGTGCGTTTTTCAACCGAATGATCTGTGAAATCGGGAATTTCATAGAAGTGCGCGCATTGCGGTGAGAAAAACGCATGCAGTTTATTCAAGGTAGGCCTCCCACTGCAAATTTGCGGTGAGTCCACCGCATATATAATTTTTTTCGCATAGTGACATTTAAAGTACCGCGCACTGCAGTGAAAACAACGCACAGAGACACCGACTAAGCAGTAATATGCGAATTTGTTTTTGAATACGCCTATAAAAATATCTTTATAACTTAAGGAAGAAGACCTTGACAGGCCTTTAAGCCCAACAAGTTATGCACCCAAAACCGTTTTGGTACTCTTTTTTTACAACAATAACTAGATATAGGTATGCAGATAGTAAATCTTTTATGGTAGTCTTTTATGACGATGACGTTCACACACACACCTTTAGCTGAATGAGACTCGGGAACCGTTAGCTGAGTGAGGCTCGGGAATGAGACCTGAGGGTTCCGTCTCAAAGCTGCGCTCGGCTGCCCGAATTTCCAATTCCAGATTGAAGAACAAACTTATCTTTGTAGCTGAAAAACAGTTTCTCCCATACATTTTACATTCACATTTTACTACCATATAAGATTGACTATCTAAATAAATGTATACGGTAATATTTTCTCATTGCTTGTCTTATTTCTTTTTAGTTAGATAGTAAGTATATTCATGTATTTATGTATATTTATTTGTGCTTATATATATTTATATATAATTAGTTATATATTATATTCATAGTTTTAATAGGTTTATGCTTATCTTTATATTTAAAATATTTATTCCTTAATTTTCATGATTGCACCTACCGCTGTTTGTCTCTGCATCACCCAAAGGTTGACTGGTAGAAAATGCCTATGGCATTAAGTCCGCCTTTGTACATTTGTGTGCTTGAAGTAAATAAATAAATAAATGTATTTATTCTTGCACAAAAATAACAAGTGATGCGCCCAAAACCG
Source organism: Amphipoea lucens (assembly GCA_947508005.1). NCBI lineage: Eukaryota > Metazoa > Arthropoda > Insecta > Lepidoptera > Noctuidae > Amphipoea > Amphipoea lucens. The sequence continues at coordinate 26,175,588 of OX382355.1, forward strand.
TTTGGATACTGTCCAAACGGTTTTGGGCGCATCACTTGACGGCCGTAGGGCCTATTAATTAGTTTAAACATCCTGTCATCCATTAAATTGTGTGATAGGTCTTCTTTTTCTTAAGATATAAAGATACGACGAACGACGACGTATTTTCTTTCTTCTTTTCTTTTATATCATCATAGGCGAATCCAAAAAACAAATTCGGATATTACTGCTTTCTTCTTTTGGTGTCTCGGTGCGTTGTTTACACTGCAGTGCGAGGTACTTCATATATCACTATGCGATACAAAAATACCACCGCAATTTGCAACGGGAGGCCTATTATGACTAAACCATATGCATTTTTAGGGTTCCGTACCCAAAGGTTGGCAACGGGACCCTATTACTAAGCCTCCGCTGTCCGTCCCTCCGTCTGTCAGCGGGCTGTATCTCATGAACCGTAATAGATAGAGAGTTGAAATTTTCAGTTTGTATTTCTATTGCCGCTATAACAACTAATAATACAAATCAAATAAAGTTACAAATGAAATGTACATGAGAGAAAGTGCTCGAAACGTCAACGGTACACCAAGTATACACAACAGTGTCATTGTTCTATTGTTATTGTTAAAACAATGACTTTACTGCGCCCATTCAACTACTCCGATGCGTCGGGTGTTTTGACAGGTGGGCGGGCAAACGTGTGAGAGGTTAAAGGGTCTCTATATAAGAAAAGTGTCGTTTGTGGCGTTTTTTTCTTGAGGTACAGAACCCTTCGTATGCGAGTCCGTTTCACACTTGGCCGCTTTTTTCCATCGCAATGCGCGCAGTGCTCTACATTCCACAGGGTAGAAAGACGCGCGGCAGTGTGCGCCAGTCTTTACCCACTGAATAACGTGTCATGTCACTGCGGGCTACAGTCGAATTCACAAAAGTTAGGGACAGCATTGTGACTACACGCGCTTTCAGTTGGAGTAAGATGGGACAATTACTTATTAGACCAAGTTACTATTGCGGTGTTGTGAAAAGGTGTAGTTTTTTTTTCGTGATTTTTGCAGAAATATAAGGTCATCGTACTGTAAAATACTAACTTAAAATCCAGTTTATATAACATTTGCATTTTTTTTTAATTTAAAATATGCGCATTTTTTTTTTAATTTAACAATTGTGTCTTTTTGGTGGAGCAGAGCGTGAATCAAATAATATGGGTGGTATGTGCCTAAAAATATTAATCAATATTATCATTCGCTCGGATTTAATTCGCTATGCACTTAGACCTAACCCTGTGACCGATATTAGAATTCTAGAAGAAGGTATTTATTATTAGCGCTCTTCTATAAAAAAGTTATAAGTAGAAGGATTGTATTACTGTAAAATTCTAGCAACGATAATTTTTCTTTAAAATCTTTTGGAAATTATTAGCATTATTTTTTTAAGGTTCCTCACCTTAATTGAGTTCACTTACTGTAATCTGAATTAGTATTTTTTTTTTTTCTATTTCTCCCTTATTTGACCCAACGCCTAGAAAGGGTTCTTGGAAAACAATGTGTACTTCTAGGTACATGATATCCTAGTAGAGATGCGGGATTACACGTTGCGGATGATCACACCATTTTGCACATTTCACAGAAAAAAATATTTTCATATTATCGGTCAGTAATTTATTTATGCTCTCATAAGCGATTTGTCTGCTTGATTTACAAACAGATAAGTAAGCTTTATCAAACTCCATAACACATTACCCAACAAACGCAAAGTATTTTAAGTTAAAAGTGATTTAAATCATTAAAAAAAATAATTTATAATAGTAAGTTGAAATGAAATTAATTAAAAAAAAAAAATAGTCTAAAATTTATTCCAATAATACGACTCTCTTGGTTACATTGTACCCTCTGTAAGTTAGTAAGAATCGATACCTTACAGGACAGGACAAAGGGTAAACGTACACACGCTAAGGCTCGTAAAATTCATGGAGTAGGTATCAGGCATGCCCGTTAGTTCCATGACAACCTAGTGGTGATGTCGATGTCGGCATTGCGATTGTACGTTGTTCGGCATTGGTAAAAAAAGTATAACTGTTTAGAAAAATATACGGCAGAAAAATATGCTGAAAAATACTGTATAACCAGTATTTTTCTAATAGTAGCTTCCCGCGACTTAGTCCGCGAGAAATATCGACCCTCGACCCACCGCGTCGCATCCCATCGCCCGTTCGCGCTATGACTTCATTTTCGCTTAACGTTCTTACATTTTTCTTTTGCTCGGCTCCTAAGGGTTGTAACATAATGTCTAATAGTCTATAACTTTACTTAAGAATTGGGCTATCAAATATCAAACAAGAATTTTCAAATCCTCCTGTTAGTTCCGGAGATTGTCGCATTCAAACAAACAAACTCTTTTGCTTTATATAGATTAAATGGAAAATATTCGATTAAGATTATTACTATAAACTCTTAAATATTTCCCAGTAAATGGTTTCCCACAATTTTACAACAGTTATCTGAACTAGTCTGAAGTTTAGCAATGTTCTGGAGTCACATTTACTTAGCTTTTTATCCCATTAAAAACATACCATGTAGATCCTAAAAAATGCAAATCTCGCATGCGAGTCACGACAGCATAATCACATAAGAGAATATTTTATAAAATCCTAATTGAACATAGTGCTAGCGGACCACACAAAAATAAATAAAGCTCTCAGAGCGCTAATACATATTAGGTAGATTTTATTGTACGTCGATTCCATTGCCCTGTGCGATTTACTCACTCCAAGGGTGATTATGAGGTCAAAGAATCAAATGGAGTTCGGCCTTTTCTAACCATTCTAAGAAGTATGGCAAAAATAAGTGTATAAAAAAAAATCACCAATTTCTTATAACTTATAATAATTATGATGCTGGAATAGCCACAAATTGCTAGCGTCGATATGAATGTATGCTGAAAGAATAAGCTGGGCTATACTAGGAGTGTATTGTATTCTATTGTCTTGTGTATCGGGTGGGCTGGTAGCCGCAACTTCACGTACAAGTACATTTTCTACTAGGAGCGTATAAGGCAATAGAAGAGTGTCTGTCGGTTTTCCGACAGTCAAGGTTACGTTACGTTAGCAAGTTCGTCGGCGCTGCCTGACACTATCTAATATAACACGATCGAGTTCCACGAACAAGTCGAACTGCTTTTGTAGAGTAACTAAAACATTTTATAATTTTATAGTATAAATTGTATTTTCCCGTGTTTTTTCGCAGAGTTTTATTTTTAATTATTCAATCCAATAAGTACCTACTTAGAGCCGTCGCAGTGTCGCCGGCCTAGTAAAACGTCTTTTTCTCTGTGAAACAAATGTCAACATTATTGGAGTCAAAATAAAGTCGAATGTAAATAAACTTCCACTATGTAGACCGCGAGAGCATCAAAGTGGACTGAAGCATGCGGATTTGTGGAGTAAATAAGAACTTTTCATCCACTGCCTTTCTCACAACAAGGCCTTAGTTTCAGTAGTTCCGTCAACCGGACTAACAACCGAACTACTGCTACTAGAGGTTATTCCCAGACAAACATTGGCGACGAACCCAACGGGCGCTTTATGTGAACGGTATTCGACAACTACGTAACTAGGTTACCTAGGTAATGTCCGAATACCGTACGCGCGTTAGCTTGGACTCTTGATAATGTATGGCTCTGAAGCATCTCTAGGCTCGCTACAAGAAGCGTGCGTCACCTTGTATGTCACGGGAGCCAAGCCTTAGATTCTGTTGAATGTGTGTGAAAGGTACTTAATATCATTTATAAACAGAACCAAGGACTGACAGCATCGTTAGGTTATTGTGACAGTGTCGGTTTACAGCTGCTATTGTTTGCTCTAAAAGGTCAATGCGCATTTGTCCGCACTGCACGTGCCATAGTCGTCAATTTTGTTGAAACCCTTGCACACAAACAACTGCATTCAAAGAATTCAAATGCGGTGCGGGCCGCGCTGTAGATGCATCCACCTTTTTTCACCCTTCTACTGTAGTATGGGTTAATAGGGTTTTTAGCACTACTGTTTTTAGGGTTTTTAGGGATTTTTTAGCACTTTGCTCAGAAAAGCAAAGTGCTAAAACATCCAGATTGTATTTGCATTAATTTTATGATTGTAGTCCATAATAGGTAGGTACACAGTTTTCAGTAATAGATTTTTATTTATTATTTTTACGGGTGCAGCTTGTAAAGATTTTATTTAGGCAGCATGATTCGATTAGGTAGATATTTATCAAATGGAAGATCTTGGTCAGAGCCTCCGCTGCCGTTGTGTCCGGGGCCCTACAAAGGCCCGGTATCGACCAAAGCCTACCGTTGTATGCGGGTCCCTACAAAGGCCCGGTATCGACCTAAGCGGAGAAGATGGAGCGAAGAAATATCGATTCTGAATGTTTACCTACCTATAAGACCATACCTAATTATTATAAAGCTTAGTCGCTTTTTGTGCTTGTTTTTGTGCGCTTAGTTCTTCTTAAGCTTTTGATCCGGTTTTCACCATCATTTAAAGAATTTATTCGAGAATTTTAATGTGTTTGTGTATATATATTTTTTTTATTTTAATCTGTATCATCATTCTCCTGTCCTTATCCCACTTTATTTGAGGTCGGAGAAACATGTTTTTTTCTTCCATACTTCTCTATAATATACATCAGTTTGGTCCCGAACAAATATATAGCATAGAAATCTCGATGTCTGACATATCGCCAAGTCAGTACTTAAATTACAGTCAGTCCACTAGGTTAACTGTTTTTGACAGCTGCCATAAAACGTAAATATTCCAGATTACGTAAATTACTTATCTTATTGAATTATCTTATTAATGATTTCGTACAAACATAATACCGTACGTGTATCAGTTTTGACAAAAAAAAAAAAATATATAATTGTCACACGAATTCAATTTAATTCTATCGTACTATGTGATGGGATCGTATGTATTCGCTTCAAATGAATATATCGAAAATAATCATTTTATATTATAGGTAAAGTCAGTACTTATAGAAAAACCTTGCACCCACTCAAATATCAATAAAATCCGCTCAATTGTAGAACAATCAGATTTATAACAATAGAAATTTAATTTTTTCTCATTAGGCACAATAATTAATATAAATTATTTGCCAGGGTACGGATTTGCCACCATAAACAAGATGTTAATGTTTTATTTAGATTTTAAAACTTTCATAAAATGTTATACATAAAACGTTGTTTTAATATGTAGTAAACCCCCATATTTATGCGTATACACTACAACACAATTGATACGGCAAACCAGTGTATACTTTATTTTTACGCTGATTTCCGCTATAAAACCTACAAAATTGAAATTAAAGTAAACAAAGCGGCTTATTTATATTGTTTTGTATTTGAAAATAATAAACATGGGCATAGAAACCGTACCATTTTTTTACCACATACAAATTAAACTGAAATTATCGAAATGTGTGTTACACAGTTGCTGCAATCACTAGTTCTATCTGTCAAAAAACGGTTAACCTAGTGGACAGAATGTAGACCCACGCGAAGCAGGGGTGGGTCGCTAGTGTAGTATAAATCTATGTGGTTTCCTTTGTTACTCATCTCCTCTCCGCTTAGCTGCAGTGGACACGTTTGAAGCGGTGAGGAGTATTGTCATATATTATGTTGAAAGAGAGCAAAGCGGAGATGAAAGTAGACGAATGCGGCGAAAGTATCATGGCCGCGGTTACCGCCGAGGTTGCCACCGCTATCCCCCGCTCTCCCCCACTCCCCCGCTATAGCCAGTGTGACTGTTCCTAAACTGACCCTAAGCTGATAAAATTTTCGTTTTTCCTAAATAAGTTAAATATTAGTGTTTAGGTCGGTTCCCCCTAATGGGGAAGAGCCGCACCCCGCCACCGTACGACTCTGTAGAGCTCGTCTCCAGACTGGACACTCTCCCACCGATTGTAATGAATTCCCAAGAAGTGTTTTGCCTTGTTCCGAGCTAGAAAGCTGGGAGCAAGGGGGGATACAAGAAAGCAGTTTCAATATAAAATAAGGTTGGGAATTCAATGATAAGGTGATTAAGGAATGGAACTCTACTTTTCTTTTGGTTACGAAAGTTATAAGATATGAGAGGAATACAAAAGGGTAAATGACACGTAACGCTTGTGTTGGGAAATACATTATTTAAAGTTACGTTAATTCATTTTCTAACAATAAACTACAAACCCACCCCAAGCGACGTGGGGCTGCTTACAGCAGCTGACAGCGTCGTACGTGTATTGCTAGACCTGAACGCATAGGACCACTAAGGACACTGCTACGATTCTAACAATTACACGTCCCTAAACTCTTACAAGCATGTCTTACTCAATCCTAAGACAGAGTACTGCGAAGTTCAACTGCCATTGAGCGAGACACGTCCCAGTATTACTGGACGCGGACTATTGTAATGAACCCCTTACAGCGGCCTACTCTCCCTTTACTAAGACAATACAAAACTAGCACAAGCGTACCGCATCGTCAGTCGGTTGCAGAATTCTTTACGATTGCTCCTGCTATACGCCGAAGTGGTTATCTTGAATCGTCACTTCTCACTTCCTTAATCTTCCTCATGGAGAGGATGCTTTCAATGTAATCGGCAGCCGTGGGACCGTCCTTGTCAGCAACGGGGCGTTTCTATCTAGGCATCCAAATTGCATGTCTCGCTTATATAATTTGTGAGAGGCCCGAAAGCCGGATGTGGTTTAGCGAGACATGATTACTAGCGTTCCTTAGAACGAACTATCAACCAGTTTAGGGAACTTGGTGAAGCCTACCCCCGCTCCCGGGAAGTGTGCGCAGATCAAGTGCAATGCAAAGTATCCTGCAGTTAGTCAGTCCATAGGGGAAAGATAGCCATCACTAACGTTTGGTTGGTTTGTGTTCATAAATAAGAACAGCAGACTACAAGGTAGCACTATAATTCATATTGGCCCTAACCAAGTGCGAGTTCGGTTCAGCCCTCCATAAACGGTGTGCTTGCCCAAGTGTCATGTCTTGGCTGTGGTTATCTATAGTCTGTTGGTAGAGTATTTGTGTACAGTCTGGTGTCAGGTGTAACACACCATAGAGGGCTTTCTCCGAGTCCCTAGAACCAAACGCATGTGTAGGATATCTCAATTTAGTCATTTAGGAACAAGGAGGGATAAATATTCAACACTCACCCAATCCAGTCGTTCGCACACACACACTGAGATTCACGCCTTACACGCTACTCACATTATAGTAGACTAATATAACCTAGTCTAAAGCAACACTTATTATAACGTATTAAATAATACTCTCGCCCTCACGTTCTCTCAATCAGGCACACAGTTTCATTGCTATTGCCTAAGTTCAACCACTCACTCTCGTGGTCTCTTAGTGTTCATTCAATCTCCTAATTTAACTAGCCTGGACTCGCAAGTCCGTACTCTAAAGCGGGTCCACCCCGACTGCCAATAGTGTAGTCTATGCCCGACTGCCTCTCCGTCCTCGTTATAACTTCTCACATCCCATATCACCATTCCCAGAGCCGCTTTCCCTCGTTTCTTGGAACATCGGCTCAGGGCCATATTTACGATAACCAGATGTTGGTGATGGGTTTGGGTCGTCCTTAGAATTCGTACAAAATACTGCATCTTAAGTGACGTAAATTGCTCATAAAATATAAATGGAATGAGTCTCCAAAAGGTTCACTATTGTTTTACAATTTTAAAGAAATAGGATATTTTGTTATTGATCAGGGTAACTTGTCAAGCTGTTAGCCCATAAAATTTTAATGTGTTCCTAGAGCCATGTGCCGGTTTTAAAACAAAATATAATATTTTGTTATAGGTTTAAGTGACAGATAGTCACACCAGCATGCATCTCCGCTCAGCTTCGGTGGATATGTCGCAGGCAGATTATACATACGGCGCCGTTCGTTTGCATACTGTCGTCGGTTTGCATACTGTCGTCGTTATGTATAATGCTTAGGCAAATTGATGAAGCTTCTACGCGTCATAAATGTTAGGGTAACCATGGTTATTAACAAGTTGGGCAATAAATACTGAGCAGTAAACTAAATATAAATGCCTCAAAGTAACTTAACATACATACATATATTAAAAAGGAAAATTAAATAAATATTAAGCAGTAAAGAGACTTAACGGGGAGTCACATGTGGGCAGTTAACGAATCGGAATGAGTCGCTAAGAAATCTAACTTTGAAATAGCGCCCGCCGGCAACAGCGGCAGCACCGCTCGCTTCGCTCGCTCGGCTCGCGCGCAATTGGTCAATCTAACTTAACCCATTAGGTGTGGGTTACCTTTTTTTTATCGTGTGGAAATCCTCATGGATGTCCACCACCCTGGGGTGGGTGGAAGGGTCTGTCAGACTCTTACTGACTAAAACCACACGGTGTCCTGCTGCTACCTTTAGCCGGGGTGCTGGAGTGCTTGCGCATTTCATCACGCTCCCCCGACCAGGTGTTGGTCCGCATGAATCCATGCGGACCCCGTCACCCTCAGCGGCCACAAACGGCCACTATTCCTCTACAGAGAGGCGCAGATCAGTTACTGTTGTAATAAATATATTATACCCTTTATTTATTAGCAGGATTGCGCTTAACGCCAGTTTGAATAGACACTTGAGTGTGTTTTACGAAGTCGGATAAACTCCAAAACTTTCCCTCTAGTCCACGGCTTTTTTAATGATCCCGTTTGAGATTCGTAATAATTGTTCAATTTTTTATAGTAAACGTCTTTAAAATCACTTGTTTCTTGCGGTACGCACTTGTTTTCATCTTTATTTTTCGAAGCACTCACTACTCGACGCCATTTTTGTGGTTTTGTTTAGCAGCACCTCAGGTGGTGGAAAATAGAACTAGTTCTATCAATTCGCCTAGGTATTATGTATACGGCGATTGAATCATCAATTGCGTCTCAAGGACGTTTACATAATGCTTAGGCGTTATACGTTTTGCCTTAGGCATTACGCATGACGGCGACAGTGCAAACTGACGACGCCGTATTCAAAATAACGAATTATACAATCTGCCTTAAACAGATACACCCATAGCTATTACTGACACAGTAATAATGACACAGTTTCCATAATATAAGGTAGGTTTATAAAGTCGATCCCAATCCAGTTACAACGACCAGTTTGCAGCTATTTGTAAACCTAGTAGGTAAAGTCCCCGTCACGAGAAGCTATACATTTTGTAAATAAAGAACTTCTACTAAGTTACGTAGCGACAATTCAATCAACAACAAATAATCCCAAATTCAATCAACTCAAATTAACATACGTGTAATACGAAACTAACGAGCAATTTCACTTGGTCAGGTTATATTTTAGCGATATAAAGCGCTGTCGTCTAGTGTTTTGTGGTACTGGAACGCGTCTGATTCATGGAACGTAAACATTTGGGCCGCCATTTTGACGTAAGTTCACGCTGACGCTGTCAATACTGCAGAATGCGGATGCAGAATACTCGGAATCGTCCGACGACAGTAAATTTCATGTGTGTGTTAACATAATTATATCCTTATTAAAAAATAAAAATCATTACAAAACTGTTTTTTTTATTTGATCCAAAGGTTGCGAAATGTCTGTTTACAAAATTTATAGCTTCTCGTGACGGGGACTGTAGGTATTTAACAAATCGGGTCTCGTTTACAATTCGCTTCCATTAAATTGCCATATACTAGGTAGGTAAGTATGTTTTTGTGCACTTTAATTGGTACAACTTACCTAAGTAGGTGCTATTAAAACTTTGGTAGCTTAATAGCTTAATAGTGTTTCTTTTTCAGACAGCAGATACTGCAAGGCTTGACCTCATTTTTCTGAAACAAGTTAACAACACTGGCCTCAAATCTGCTGAGGAACAAATAGCTGCACGGGAAACTTATTTCTAAAGACTCAGGTATGTGGTTATTTTTTCCAAGTTTGTATGAATATACTCTTAGACTACACGAATATCATCAACTGGAAGAGTTTATTATATGATACGGTTACAAGAGATTATGTATAGTCGACATCGTAATTGCTTTACCATATTTGACGAAAACTCCCAGATTGGAACCTGACTAAACTGAGGTTAAAACCATAGAAATCTTATGTCTATGATTGAAACGATGCAACGTGTCCTGGAATTAACGCACACCACCAGACACCCCCATTAGAATATGATATTAAAATCATAATACATACACGAAATTTTAACTATTATAAATAATTGTTTATATATATATTATAGTTATTTATGCAACTGTTGTATAATAAGGGGTATTAAAACACGAATATGGGTTTATCACATGAGTCGATGCCGAGTGTGATAATAGTATCACATGAGTGTTTTAATACCTAATTATGTACAATTGCATACAAGATTTTATCTACACCCATGATATAAATCCTCTATAAAGGTTCTGAAAAAGTTTTTTGCAATACTAATATCGAACAAAAATGGCGGCGGGATACTACGTGAATTCGAATAGCAATTAAGTTCGTTTTTTAAATAACGCGCGTGTATGACAGTGTTCTTTTTTTGAAAAGGAGTTGCATAATGTTTAGTACAATATTATAACACTCTCGTTTGGATGATATTATGGTTACCATGACACTGGTTGTTTTAATGTTGGCAATAAGCTAACCCCCTTATTCATAATCCTATTTTATCTCTATTTTAGCTAAAATAGGTTTATAGAACGTTTGTCTTTATATGTCACGTTGTCATTTCTGTGTGTAAGAAAGAGACAAACCCCATTTTAACTAAAATAGGTTTGATAAGTTTTATGAATAAGGGGGCTGTTTCAGAGAGTTTTATAGAGGATTTATAGCATGGGTGTAGATAAAATTGGTTATACTGATTGTGGGAAAAAATTGTGGTCACTTTACAAATTTACGCATGCACACAGTCGCACACGTATAATGATCTAGCATAGTGAGTAGGTACTTCGTCCATTTTGGTTTGTTTTGACTGGACAGTGGAAGTCTGACTATAATTTATGTATTAATAATAATTTTGGGTTAACAAATTACCTTTATTAAAAATGACAGAAATCGATTCAGTAAACGATTCTGAACAAACTACTTTCATAATGTGCACCAATTCAGTTACGAATTGTATAAATATCACGTCAGCCTTAAAGCAAAAATAGACCTTGACGTTTTATAACATGCAAGTAACATTCAACTTGATGGTAAGTACGAGGTCAGCAGGTGAATACATAATCAAAAATACATAAAGAGCCATTTGACATGCATGCTTATAAACTATCGCTATATGAACATTTTAACGGTTTTTTGGAAACTAAAATACATTTTGCAAAACATTTAACCCGGGCTCCCTCCGTGAGATTGGCAGTAGCACCAAGTGGTTGCTGGCCTTCCTCGAGGAGCTGGGTTGGTCGAATAATCGATATTCCCACCAGTACGCACAATACGCGCATTGACGTGGAGCTGCGGATAACAGCCCGTATTATCTCATATTTAAAGAAACAAAATTTAACTTTTTGTTATAAAATACACGAATTCGTAATTAGAAACCTTACTTTTCTTTCAAAGAAATGACCTTGCAACAAACAATTGATCTGCCAACGCAACTTCGTTATATTCTAAATGTAACTCACAAGGCCGTCCTTTCGCTATTTTTATCTCTGTCACACATTCCAAACGATTTGGGCGGCCCTCTTTTACCTACTAAACAAATCGATACCATTCAGGATTACGTCACTTGAAGAGGCCTCTACTGCGGTTTCAACGTCAATATGACAGTACTAGCTAAACGCGCCTTTGGGCAATATAACTATCATCAAAATAAATGAAACAAAAATGAAAAGAATGGGCCTAGCTTGTCAAAATAATACTTGTAAGTGTACTGAAATGTACCTACCCGAATTATTACCACAGTCCTATGAAATCCTTCAACTGCAAATATAAGTTTGTAATCGCAAAAAAAAGTTTTTCTGATGTGATAAAACTACAAATGATCGATTTTCGGACTTTTTCCTTTACTTGTGCTGTGAGACCTTGCTTCTTGCCAAATTTCATGAATCTAGGTCAATGGGAAGTATCTTATACAGGGTAGAATTTTCGATGCGTACCTGGAGGAAAAGTACTGTAAATATTGAAGACAGCAAATTTTACTCAAAGGAAACATTCCTTTATTTTTAAAAAGAAGCAAAACTGCGTTTATATATTTTTGAAAATACACTTGCCACACCCGGGAATCGAACCGATTAAAATCCGAAAAAATAGCATCCTATACTTTTACGGCACCAATCGATAGGGTCAGTCATAAGGATCAAATATCCCTAACAAAAAGAGCGAAACCGTATAATTCCACAGCAAGATGGTGCTCCTGCCCATAACAGCAGAATCACCACTGCCTATGTTAATAACCATTTTAATACCTGGATTGGTAGGAACGGCACAATCAGATGGTCTGCGAGATCTGCAGATCTCACCCCTTTAGATTTTTTTTATTAGGATATGTAAGAAATCAAATTTACCAAAAATTCTATACAAGTGTAAACGAGCTAAAAATTGAGGTTCACAATACAATTTTCAATATTCACCACAACACGTTACTAAAAGTTACTCAAAATGAATTCCTTAAAATAAGAAATTTGTGCCTCCAAGAAAATGTAGCTCATTTCGAGCAACTAATTAGTTAATCTGTCAAGCTCCGCTAATGGGACACAATTGATTTTCTATTGTTTCGTCGCCGATCGGCGAACCGCGCCGCTTGACCGGTTAATTTACTCGTTTTTCTCGTTCGAATGAAATAAGTTTAGATTTCAAGGTTTCTGGTTAATTTAATTTACCATGTTTGCTAGAGAGATTTGATCCTTATGATTGACCCTATCGATTGGTGCCATAAAAGTACAGGATGCTATTTTTTCGGATTTTAGTGGGTTCGATTCCCGGGTGTGGCAAGCGTATTTAAAGAAATCTTTGAATGTAGTTTTGGTTCTTTTTAAAAATAAAGGAATGTTTCCTTTGAGTAAAATTTGCTGTCTTCAGTATTTGGAGTACTTTCCCTCCAGGTACGCTTCGAAAATTCCACCCTGTTTATTTTGATTTATTTGCGAGTATCAAAATATGTCGCGTAAATGGCCGATAGCAAAACGACCTATAATCATAATCAAAAGGACACTATATCATCATCTGCCTAGCCTTTTCCCAACTACGTTGGGGTCGGCTTCCAGACTAACCGGACGCAGCTGAATACTAGTATTTTACATGGAGCGACTGCCTATTTGACCTCCACAACCCAGTTACTGGGTAATACGAAACCCATTGGTAAGACTGGTTGTCAGACTTTCGGGCTTCTGACTTCCCGTAACGACTGTACAAGATCCACGAATGACAGCCGGGACCAACGGCTTAACGTGCTTTCGGAAGCACGGAGGGGTCTATGCATGTAAAGTTTGAGTTTTGAGTTTGAAAAAAAAAAAACAGTACAGTCTCCACTAGGTATAAAAGCTAAAGGAACTACACATTTGATGGTTTCCTTGCGTGTAAAGGCTTGTTTAGGTACATAGCGATGCATTAAGTATACTTACCTGCATCGCTGTGTATACTTAAACAAACCTTGCAAGTGTCGGAGTAATATGGCGTCGAGGATTAGTAAGGAACTTAAATGGCTGCTTTGATATGTATACTTATTGTGTATGGTTACTGTGGAAGACAGAACTACGGTCAGTCCTATGAGTTATCAAATTGTGGTGCATATTACATGATTTACAGGTGTGTCTGTGTGTTATCTTTGAATGGATTAAATGCAGTACCTAACCAGTAATCATGTATTCAGCAGAGTTAATTCGTATACATCTGCATAATACTAGATATTCATATATTATGTCCATCAGCGCCATCTCTTGAAATTTTATGAACTCGAAAAAGGTATCTTGGTGCTTAAATAAGGAGGGACGACTGTTGGCACGATTGAGCACTCCTATTGCGTCTTCGCTCCCGGCCAAGACTACCGGGGCTCTGGTTAGTGAGGGTCCTCCCACTTTTCGGCAATAACTTACCTACTTGCGTTGCGCTTCTGGTTAAATTGCATTTATACATAGTTAAATCTGTTTATATAGTAAATAGGTATAAACCCACTTATCAACCCTTAGTTTAATTAATAAAATACCTTTCCTTAACGAATTCCCTTTTTGTGCTCACAATATAATATCAAACAGGCTTCTAGATTAGTTATTTCTAAAGGTATATCCAAAATATAAAATTCACGCAGTCGATGACGTAGGCCATCGCCATGATCAGGGACATTATTGTTAAGAGCCACCCCCGTGTTGTCCCACTGCCGGGCAAAGTCATCTTCGCTCTCATTCCACCTCTCGATGCACATTATGGACTTATTAATCTTAAAATTCAGAGAACTGTCACAAGTGTCGCGTAATATCCATATCAATGAACACAAAAGTTAAATTAACAAGCAGAACTGCATCTTTCTATCGTATTAACTTTTTTAAGACAGGTAGTAGGTAAACTGAAACATAATTGTATGGGTGTACACCGACGTGTTTCTGAAAATCAATTACTTCGTGACTACAAAACTAATTCATAAAAATTATCTTAATAGTTTTTTTTAATCTGCAATTTTTATTTGCTTGGACGTTGTCATGATTTAGCCACCAAAAATCCAGATTAGACTCGTTGATTTGGATCCAAATCAACTAGTCAACTAGACAGAACATGTTTACTGCTTCTACTGATGGCCCTTTAAATATTCCTCGTTATAACCTAGTTTCGCTTATACTGTCCAATTTGTATCAAGTCATCCGCCACGAAGGCCGCGCCTCAGTGGTAACAAAAAAAAATATGTATATAAAACATCCGAATTGAGAACCTCCTCCTTTTTTGAAGTCGGTTAAAAATCAGTATAAACTGGCTTCATAATTTCCTGAAACTCCGTACTACGCGAGACGTAGTACGAAGCAGTGCACGGAGCAATGCAGCGTACGCACGTCTGTGGTACACCACTTTGGCTCACGGCCAAAGTGTTACCAGACGTGCAGCCAATAGTACAATAACTAATAAGTACCTAAAGTTGTAAGCAAAGCGGTTCAACTGAATTCGTAGGTAAACCGCTCCGCATTTATGCCGTTCTGGTAGAAGCCGGCCGATTTGTACGGTATCATTTGTGCTATACACGCTATCTATTAAGAATCTCTGTGAACAATAAAGACAAAGTCAGAATGAATAGTAGAGCGCTTTCCCGAACATAAAAAAGAATGCTATAAATTACTCCAACGTGTACAGATAGATGGCCTCGCAGGTGCCAATCAGCGCATAGTAGTTAGACTGTGCTAAATAATTCTATAATATCCTTCTTTCTTTCATATGATTGACTTGCTCGAAGAATAAATGCAATATAAAATATTTAATACAAGCAGCCATCCCATCTTCCTAGCACGGCTGCAGGTGCGGAAAATCTCAAACGGCGCAATTACTCCTATCTTATTGGGAGTTATATATTCGTGCCGTTCAGAGTTAAAACATTAGGGCCATGGAGTCTGAGTCGAGACATCGCTAAGCAGTTGGTCGAATTTTCACGTGACCAGAGGGCTGGCCTATTTTTTGGCTAAAGAATTAGCATTGCCTTATAACGTGGCAATGCTGCCAGCCTTTTTACCCGACTGCGCGACGCAAAGGAGTGGTAATGTGTTTATCAGCCTATGTATGTAAGTATGTATGTTTGTATGTTCCTTTGAAGCACTATACAGACCAAACGCCTGGGCCGATTTTTATGATTCACACGTCAATCGATTCCTCTTAGTCCGGCGAGTGTCACTAAAGACATGACGTTAATGAAAATTCAATATGGCGACTACTAGACGCCATATTGTGAAAATGAAAAAAATGAAAGTCAAGAAACTATGTCAAGTGGGGTATCGTTGGATAGGTCTTTCAAAAATATTAGTGGTTTGGGAAGACTGTTTTTTGATTAAGTAAACCGTTCGTGACTTATTAAGCTTTAAAGTACCCATTTTCGTTAGAATCAAGTGTGTCCCCCCTCTACCAACTAAACGCGGCAGTAGTACCTATATATTACGAAGTTTGAAGAGAAACTATCACACTTAGTGGGATTTACAACTCATAACTAAAAAGAATAAAATAAAAAAATTAAATTTAAAAAATCAAAAAACCCGACTGCGGTAAAAAACTTAAGTTAAAAAAAACTGAAAAGCTAAAAACAAGCCCATTTTAAATTAAATAAAAGTTGGAAGCAGGCGGGACCCATACCATTTTTCTATGTTCAAACTCAAATGGGTCCCGCCTGCTTCCAACTTTTATTTAATTTAAAATGGGCTTGTTTTTAGCTTTTCAGTTTTTTTTAACTTAAGTTTTTTACCGCAGTCGGGTTTTTTATTATTCTTAACCTTCCTTTTTATATCAAGTATTTGTACATATTATTACTTTATGTTTAACAGTTTTAGCTTACATAATAATATTATGTAAATATTATCTTGGAAATTGAAATAACAATTATAATTTTCAGCTCTGAAAATATATTTTGAACAGTTCATCAAGTACGCGCTACATGTTTGCTTACTTTATGTTGTATACGTTTCCTGATGATGATTGGACAGCTTAACTTTCTCTTTCTCTCTGTTTGTAAAGATGGTATTCGGTTCACGACACGTTGTGCAAATATGAAAAGTAACCTAACAAAAAAGTACTAGGCTTACATGAACTCAAGATAATATTTCATTAGTATTATTAAGTACTATTTTTAGTTTATAATTACATAAAATATAGCCTTTGTCCTGTTTATGTAGAATGTGGAATAATGGTGAAAGAATTTTTCAAGTAGTAGCTGTGGTTCCAGAGATTACCCTCCACATAATTATACAAAAACTCACAAAATACGCTATCTCTTTAAATATTAGTATAGATGTACATTTTATGCGTCGTAGCATACCTACCGTGCGTTTGTATCACCAAGATGACATGACTCAAAAAGATTTCCATCTTCACAATATTCAGTATTATCAAGGCCGTGGTCGTATTTATCCTTTTTAGCCACTTTACTAAACTTTCTGTCCATTTTTTTTTGTACTTTCTTCGGTAATAATGGAGTTAACCTCTGTTCATTTTTAAAATGTGCGCATTTCAAATGTAGCCTTGACTACTTGGGGCTACGTCTTTGCTATCTTAGCTTCATCGTTGCTATTCAGGAAAAAGATAGCCCGCAAAAACACCATAATATATTATATTGTAGGAGACGTTTTTATGAAATAGAACTTAACAAAGCTGCAATTTAATTAAGTAAAAATATTTCTCCATCCAAATGTACTTTGAATTTTTTCATGAAAATAAAGTCTGATTGTAATTTTAAACCTGCCATGTATCCATTATTTACGTGTCCATGGGTCGCTATAAAGATAGCCGCGGTAGGCATTACAGTCACCCACCCGCGTCTAGCCGCTTTGTGGAAAATAGGTCAGCCACCTCGTACGCTGGCAGTGAAGCTTACACACGTCACAATAAAATTAAACACGTGGATTACTCCGCAAAGCGCCTGCGTGAAAGTGTCAAGGCAGCGCAATACGATACTGGATACAAGGACACTATGAGGCATGATCAAGTTTAAAACTATATCATATCTTCGTGCTATTTTATTCTTAATTTTAATAGTTTAAGTTTACTATTTTATTGAGCATTGGTTTATTCAAATATTGAATTATTTGTCATAGCTATTGTGTATCATCACTTCGCACACATTACGAGGATGTATAATAAATTAAGGGAGAATTTCAAATATCCATGCCTGTACGCGATCATCACTTAGATAACGCGTGCAAGAGCTATGTTTCATCAATTAGATATTGTGGTGATCGGTAAATATATGACACATTAAAATTAGCACAGTTGGTAATATAATATCACTCACGTCTTAAGCTAGCTCTGATGATGCATCGCCTTTCTGGAAGTTTTAAGCATAATGCAGGCTGCCCTAGTGACATCTTGTAACAAGCGAGCAAACGTTGAAGGTGCTCTGGCTTGTTAATAAATGTTATTTTTCAACACTAGATGGCTCTTAGCGTAGTCTAATAAACAAATTACTTGAATAAAATGTATTTTAAGTTACTATGTCAATGACAACAATTCCATTTTCAATAGGGTATTTTCCTAGGTAAAAAAATAATAATTAGATTTAGTCCGTCAGTTAGATTATCGAAAAATAATGGACCCTTATTTTTTCTTTTGTCAATCAAACAAAAAATGACAAAGATAAAGCGCGTCAAAATTTGGGAGTGGGGTGTCGTGACGTCACGCCGTGCTAAAAAGTGTCGCACGGCGTGACGTTACGCGGAACCTTAACGGGCGATATCTTCATCATTTTTTATATAATTGACAAATGAAAAAATAAAGGTCCAATATTTTTTGATAATCTAACTGACGGACTAATTAGAGTTTTTTAGGAAACTAGCCTATTAACAGTAATAAAATTGTGGTTAGCCTTTGAGGTAAGCATAGTCTTGGTTAATTAGTCTCATTTCTATATACAAATGATTTTCATATTTTATCACAGGGTTTCTTGTATTAGACTAAGATTTTGTTATTATATAGAAGTAACTGGATGTTATGATACAAAATAAAATAATAGCAATTTTTTATGAAAGCTATTTATTAGATGTTAGGTGTGGGATTCGAGCCCACGCTCCCTTCCGAGAACCAGAGCTTAAGTCTGGCGCCTGAAACCACTCGGCCAACCTGACTTGTCAAGTGTAAGTGAAATAGCTCTGGATATAGTTACTTACGTATGTTAGCTAAGTATACATTTTTATGTAGTTTCCTTTTACTTGAAAAACACCTGAACAAATATATGTATTTAATCGTGAAAATGGTTATTGAAGTTGATATTGTATCGTTTGAAAATAACGTTAGAGATTTATTTGTATACAAAAACGTAAAAACTCTTTTTATGAGGTAAATGTAATATCGCAAACAACTAGTCGGTTATTTATTGCCTAAAATATCTGGTTCGTAACAATAGGGTAGTGTCCTGGGTAAAAAATAATAATTCTAATTAGTCCGTCAGTTAGATTATCGAAAAATAATGGACCCGTATTTTTTCTTTTGTCAATCAAACAAAAAATGACAAAGATAAATCACGTCAAAATTTGGGAGTGGGGGGTCGTGACGTCACGCCGTGCTAAAAAGTGTCGCACGGCGTGACGTCACGACGAATTTTGACGTGCTTTATCTTTGTCATTTTTTGTTTGATTGACAAAAGAAAAAATACGGGTCCATTATTTTTCGATAATCTAACTGACGGACTAATTAGAATTTTTTAGGACACTAGCCTATTGTCTGATTAGGTAACTATCAGTTTCCTTAATTAAAAAAATATATAATCTTGTAGAAATCTCATCTCAGTGACAACCAATGCCAAAACATGTCGAAAATTTTGGAAAATTAGAGGTATATTTTGAAATCAGATTGCGAACGTTCTTAAAATTACGATAATAATTGCACCTTTGGTTTTTCGTCAATTCACTCATGAGTTAATGACCATAGTTTTGGTTATAAGTAAAAAGTTCCAAAAGGGTGGCGGCACATGTGGGACTTGAACCCACGACCTTCGCGTTTCAACCCCGTACGCGAATGCTCTAGTCTATCCAGCTGAGCTAATGTGCCAGTACTAAGACCGACCAAATTTGCAATCCCTATCGTCCCTTTCCGTGCATCGTCGACTAGAGCGCCCTACGCGGCTACAGCCTTCAACTATTCTGGGCGCCCGGCAGCGGACAGACGCGGCACTAAAACGCATCCTGGGGAAGGATATAGGTTACTTTCTGTCTTAAAACTAATCCTATAGGGGATGAGAGTTAGTAAGGGTAACCTAGCATTTGTTAAATTAAGCATATGAAAATTTAAATTGATGCTTTTGGTAAGAAATACGGAATCACGTCTTGCAACGTATTTTTTTAAATCAACTTCCAAGGGGGTAAAAAAGGGGATTATTTTAAAATACACATTGTTATACCTATAGAAATCTTTTAAAGGCGAGATAAGGGATTGGAAAGAGTTTGTATCTTAAGATAAGTCTTTATTTTAATAAAATCGGTCCACTAAGTCAAAAGTAATCACAATTTATCGGTTACCTTTTCACTCCTTAACGGCTGAGAGGATTTGGATTAAAAGGTACACGGAAAAAAATAAATACATAGATAGGCCATGGTTTGGGTTAGGACATACGATAGGATACTTTTATTCCGGTAGTACATTCCCGTGGGATGATATCCGACATCCACCCGGGCGAAGCCGCGGGCAAAAGCTAGTTTAAATATAAATGAAGGGGTAGATGCCTGTCCTGCTCTTACAGCAGTCCACCCGAGTTTATACAGCGCTCGTACACTTGTAACATGAATGTGTACAGTGTTTTTCCGACTAGGGATAGAATCTTACGTCCTGCTCACTAAATCTACTTTAGTGCAGTTGGAAATGGTAAGAGCGAGACAGAACTAAGAATCCAACTACCCCTTGGAGCGACACAGCTGGTGGGAAACTGATGTTCTTACCTCAGTATTGTACTCTAAATCTCCTTTGCAACTCTGGTAGCCTGGTGACTTTCGAGAATGCTATACATTCTCTAGGATTCTCAAGACACCGAAGGCATTATTTTAATAAAAGGATTTATTTATTTCTAGCTTTAAAGTTGCATAAAGTTAGCCATTTATTTAAATATTTATTCGATCCTGCTCGTCGTCCATCGCTAAATAGGTATATTATATAAGGCATATTTATTATGAGTATATTTTATGCAAAAGGAGTTAGAAGATTTTTGTATGGAGGGTGGCCCTAAGGTCGGCCGCCATTTTGATTTTTTTTCAGAATCGCGGTGCACAACAAAAGTTATATACTTAGATAGAGGACACTTATACAAACAAAAATGTAATATAACATAATATCCTAAAGCGTCAGGTTTCGGAGTTATTCACCAAAATATAAGTCGAAAGCAACAAGGATTTTTTTGTTTTTTTTTCCCTCTAGGTAAGCATATTGAACTATTTAGGTAATAGAAACGTTATGAAACCTTTATGGAGAAGAAACAAATGAAGAATAGACATTTTTTATTAAACACGGCAATTTATAGTTCGTTTTATAATCCCAGAGACTAATCTGACATTTAAGTCTTTTCTATTTTCGTTTTTTTTAGTATAGAAGTTTGACATTACACTTGTCAGATTAGTCTCTGGGATTAAAAAACGAACTGTAAATTGCGGTGTTTAATAATTTATTTAAAAAATGTCTATTCTTCTTTTGTTTCTTCTCCATAAAGGTTTCATAACGTTTCTATTACCTAAATAGTTCAATATGCTCACCTAGAGGGAAAAAAAACAAAAAAATCCTTGTTGTTTTCGACTTATATTTTGGTGAATAACTCCGAAACCTGACGCTTTAGGATATTATGTTATATTACATTTTTGTTTGTATAAGTGTCCTCTATCTAAATATATAACTTTTGTTGTGCACCGCGATTCTGAAAAAAAATCAAAATGGCGGCTGATTTTAGGGCCAAAACCTTCAAACCCCTTTGAGCTATATCTTCAGCCGCTACACCAAATATGTATTAAAAGAAATATAGTTTGTGAAAATTTATAAAAATGCGCTTTTAAACGATACATACGATATTATGTTACATTAAAAAAAAAACTAAGATCGAATTGACCCATCAAATAAATCGAAAAAAATCTTGGCTAGACTGGCGGTCTGTGCGCGCATCATTGAGACGTACCATTATGCTAAATTCAAATTCCTACGTTGCAAGAAAAACCACTGTGACAGACGGCCAAGAAAGTGAGATTATAAAGGCTTCGATTTTCATTTGTTGGGAACCTTAAAAATGGAGGTAGATTTGTACTCTAACCCCCTTATTCATAATCCTATTTTATCTCTATTTTAGCTAAAATAGGTTTATAGAACGTTTGTCTTTATCTGTCACGTTGTCATTTCTGTGTGTAAGAAAGAGACAAACCCCATTTTAACTAAAATAGGTTTGATAAGTTTTATGAATAAGGGCTAAATCTCCTTTGCAACTCTGGTAGCCTGGTGACTTTCGAGAATGCCATACATTCTCTAGGATTCTCAAGACACCGAAGGCATTATTTTAATAAAAGGATTTATTTATTTCTAGCTCTAAAGTTGCATAAAGTTAGCCGTTTATTTAAATACATAAATATTTATTCGATCCTGCTCGTCGTCCATCGCTAAGTTTATTATATACTTAAGGCATATTTATTATGAGTATATTTTACGCAAACTTTGAGCTATATCTTCAGCCGCTACACCAAATATGTATTATAGGAAATATAGTTTGCGAACATTTATAAAAATGCTCTTTTAAACGATACCTAATACGATATATTATGTTACATTAAAAAAAAAAACTAAGTTCGAATTGACCCATCAAATAAATCGAAAAAAAAATGTCTGCTAGACTGGCTGGCAGTCTGTGCACGCTTCATTGAGACATACCATTATGCTAAATTCAAATTCCTACGCTGCAAGAAAAACCACTGTGACAGACGGCCAAGAAAGTGAGATTATAAAGGCTCCGATTTTCATTTGAAAGGAACCTTAAAAATGGTGGTAGATTTCATTTGTTACTCCTTTAATTACTAAA
Source organism: Amphipoea lucens (assembly GCA_947508005.1). Lineage (NCBI taxonomy): Eukaryota > Metazoa > Arthropoda > Insecta > Lepidoptera > Noctuidae > Amphipoea > Amphipoea lucens. The sequence goes on from OX382355.1 coordinate 26,198,207, forward strand.
AAAACCTAAATAAATACCTAAAGATAACAATAAAGCAACTGTGGATCATCGTGTGAATAGCTCGCTATGCTCACTTACTCGAGCCCCCGTCATCCTCTTCAAACCGTATAGGAATTATTAAGTACGGATTTAGGTAGGTTGTGCTAAACTTATGGTTAGGTATATAGGTGGCTGGCTGGGAGGCTGGGGTAGCCCTTGATGACATTAGTTGATGAAAGTAGTTTAAATTATGGCCGATAAACAATTTTCTAGTAGCAATTCAGTCCAGTGCTCCAATCCGGTGCTGGAACGCAACTGGAATAATCTAAACAGCGTTTTTATTCTAGTAGGTACCTACAGTGCACTGTATCTAGTGTGACATCCAATTAAATAACTGTATTGGCGGTCTACTTTATAATCCTGCGCATCCATAGTTTTGCTATTGGAATCGTCTAACGAACCATTACGTGTTTAGAAGCGGCTTTTAGTACAATATACAAAGTTTATCCAGATCTGACGACTGGAATAATGTCCTCAAGTTGTATGATTTTGGCTCGTACAGCTTTGAAGAACAGCCACATATACGTAGGTATTTACTTACTAAGGAAACTTAACAACAAAGAACCCTACATAGACTTATTGTAAACTAGACCTTCACAAACACTGCGGTAATTTTCAGTTTCCCTTTCGTCAGTATCGAGGGTTCTATGAAAATACAGCAATGCTTAAATATTTTGCTCTTTATTCCAAGAATGCAAGAAATACTTAAGCAGTTTCCACATTGCATTAAACAAACTTATGTCAATGTCAGAACGGGGTTAACGACCTGACCCTCATTTTATGTTTCCCTAAAGCTATAGTCAGGGGTTGCCTACATACACGACTCAGTATGGGGCATACTGAGTCGTGTATACGCAAACCACCCCTATGAAATCGTTCATCGCTGCCATTATTTCTGGTGCGGTATAAATGGATAAATATCGTTAGTTTAATAATAAGGAGATCCACAGGATTGAGTTGTCTCAAAGATGATAAATAAACTAGAGCAAAGCAACCATGAGTCAAGGTGACTGTGGTGACTCCTATAGTTTGCAAGAGTGAATAAGCAATATCTGGCTAACTAGTGCAAAAGCGGGAGAGAAAATACACGAGTCGTCACAAATCGTTTCGTAGAATTCAGTAACAGCAAAGTTGTTGTAGTATTCGCACGTCACGTTTTAGTCGGTTGGAATAAGTTCAAAAAATTGTTTTTAACTTGGAATTAAATTATTTGTGACAACGGAAGTGGAAGAAAAGAGGCATTAGCTTGTAGTACATAAGAAAGTGATGTTGTGTTTTGTGAAATCAATCGGTATGAGACAAAAATGTTTGTGAATGTTCGCGTGGCGCATAGCCATTCTCTGTTAAAATCTTACGTGTTTGATGTTTGTTCATTTCTCAAACTTGACGTGAAGGTAAACTGCATAATAAGCGAATTTTGTAAATAATAAACTAACCTTACGTAGTACAGCTGTAACATTAACCTTACATATATTATTTTTGTAAAATCAGGGAAATTAATTGTTAAGAAAATTGACTACTATACCGACTTAAACTGCCCATATTCAAATGACAATTTTATGAAATGTCTATATATAACACAGCAAAATGATGTAGGGTGTCAAATTCCTTAACAATTAATTTCCTTGACTGTGTACATATCCTCACGATTGTTTATTATGTAAATATTTTAAGTCGTAGGTAATCTTTGTCTTATAGCTTTAGTCCCTCGTTCAGGCTGTCGGGAGACCAGCGCAGGGTTGTATGGTGGTGGTGTAGTAGTGTATGATTCAAGGCGCTCCTAAACAGGCATTACTTTTTTGGCAATGATAGCTGGCAAAATTTTATGAATGGTGCGGCAATACTTAGCTATAATATTGGCTGCAATATTCAGCAATATTATTCTTATATTTTCCGTTCGGAAACCGTGACGGAAAATATAAGAACGTGTGCGCTAAAGAGAAGATTTTGTATGAAATGCGCGTGCATTCAGGGTCTCCAAATCAGGAAATCGGACGTATGCGACCAGCCTAACGCGGGAAAAAATATTGTTGTTCGTCACTCATTTTGAAAAGTAATTGCATTGACAAAAAAGTTCTGCCGAGGTTAACCTACTTAGTTTTAATTTCCGCGCATTATTTGAGAAAAGTGCTATACAAGCCTTGGCCACAACTAGGCATTGATGGACTTACGTATGTGTGCCTCGGCTTCGCCTCGGCACACATTTGCACGTTTCTCCATCGGTGCCTCTTGCTGGCTACTGCAGTAATGTACTATTTCGTGTCTGTCTGAGCGACCACGTTGTTCTTATAATTTACACAACGTATTTTAATGCGGTTTTCTCAATCATTTAAAGAATTTATTCCGAAAAGTTTATGGTTAAGGTTGTTATTCAGCTGCATCCGGTTAGACTGGAAGCCGACCCCAACATAGTTGGAAAAAGGCTAGGTAGATGATGATTCCGAAAAGCTGCGTCCAACATATTAGATAAGACTCAAGCTTAACGTAAAAACTAGTTCTAGTTGTAATGCCTCAGTCTTGAGTGAGGTTTTGTAATACGGATAAGGGGGTAAGCCCCTTACAAATAAACGTTGTATAGCGTCTGTATAGTTACACAACGCTTTGTCTTCCTCTTTCGAATGTCAAATTACTGACGACTGAAAGAGAGAAATCGGTGTGTAACTATTCATGTTTATTAGTAAGGGGGTTTGAGTATAATAGCTTTGGCAAGAACCAGTAGATCTCACCCGGTTTACCATACTATCTCTGCCAGGCAGCCTGAACGTTTGAAAATGTATTTATGTATGTTACTAATTACTTATAATTATCGGCTTTAAGCGAATTGTGTAACTAATTAGTTCATTGTAAAGCTTTGGATTCCCAAGAAAGCGGTGTTGTCACGGGTGAGACCTAAGGCTGCGTTTCCACTAGAGATGAGCGAGGATGCGTAGCGAGGAATGTGTGTAAAACTAATCAATAACAACGCTAACTTAGTTCAAGCTATGAAAATGAAGCGATGTTATTGGTTTGTTTCACACACATCCCTCGCTACGCATCCTCGCACATCTTTGGTGGAAACGCAGCCCTAAGCACCATTTCCTGGAAGAGCGGTGACCGCCACTTGCGGCCCTACTGTATAAATTAAGAGCATTTTTTTTACACTTTAATATCGAAATATTTGACAGATTTTCACGACGCCCGTTATAAACATGACGGAAACGTTCTTCTAGAATTGTAATTTTGTGAGTCGCTTTTTCTCGGTCACGTAGTTTACGTTGCATTTGATTTAATATGCAACCATAGTTTTTGTTTACCTACCGTAAAACTCTGAAGTGGTCATTGTACTGATCTTTATGAACAACTTTTACTATTGGATAAAACCTTTTTTTTATTATTCTCAAAAATACATGCCTTTATTGTTTTTTACAGTTTTACTCGCCAAACTTTCGAGTTTGATGGCGAGAAGCGCCTGTTGGATACACATCATATACATAGTAAAAACTAACCTTAAAAACTACCAACTATGCACTATTTCACTCGGGGATCAGTCACACCGGCACAGACAGGGAGACTAAAAAACGCGAAATAAAGTCTGCTGTCTCGTACATTTTGCCTACTTATGTGATCATGAAATGTATCGGACAGCTATTTTTTTAACGCAAATTTCGCTCGTGTACCCTCACTGTAACGGCCGGAATATTGCGACAGACAAAATCAGGCACTATGTAAAAATGACGCCGTTCTACAGCAATGTCGTCATTGATAGTAGTCGTCATCTAGATGTGCAGTCATTTATGTCGCGGCATCGCTTTCTTAACTCAAGCTTAGGTCCGTATTTTCCCAATTCATGTTAAAGATTTTTGTATTTACAGTAACTTCATGTTTTAAACCCCAGCCACGTTTAGACACCAACTAACAACGCAATATAACAATGTTTAAGTTGTTACATTTCACGAGGGTGCGTCAACCAATGTAATTTAAACCTTATGTCTGTGTAATTAAAACTCAAATGACACGCGCTTATTTCACATTAAAACCGACAAAAAGAGCTAGCGCTACCTTTTTTTATTGTTAACATGATTGATGACTGTACCTATTCGCTAACGACTGTAATATTTAAAAATAAACGCCTGAAATGCATTGCCATCGTTTTGTTTTTATTTGTATATCATAATTTGTATTCTAAAGCTGTGCTCACGATTAACCTGTACACTAATATATGCATAACATGCATTCAATCACAGTTCAAGCATTTTGAAGGAAATTCTTAATCCATTGCTTCATAGCAACAGCTGAACCACAGAATAAATAGTACAATATCAAAATGCGATCAATTGTCATTTTATGTTTGTTGCGCAATTACCCACTGGTCTCACATCATGCCAACTTTCAGTATCCAATAACCAAGACAGTAGCATGAACGATCTCGTCGTGATCGTGACATAACAAGCGAGTCGTTTGATGCAGGCGTCGATGCTTGTACGACTTTATAATTTATGTTATAATGTTCTAATGTGCTTTATTCAACATACTTAATTTGAAAATTCACTGCTCTGCACTCGTATTGAATAAATATGAGTAATTATCGAGTTTCTCGCCATGCATTCTTCTCCATAGGAACCTACTATACTTTGGAATGGGCGACTAGCTTTATCTTTCTGACTGATCGACTCCTTGACTTAAATAATTACTTTGAGTTTACTTTAAAAAACTTAACCGACTCAAAGAAGTCAAATCATTTATTTCAAGTGGGTAATTAAAAAGCACTTATCAGTGCCAAAATGTATTAAAAAATAATTTGTAAGTGGCCAAACGACTGATTGAGATACGCCCTTCAATGTATGGCTCATGACTCAACACGACTTATTTAATCGAAAATAGTCTGAATCTCGAAAAAAAATCAATAGATCGGATCAGATTACGTCACAATGCGTCACAGCGCAATGCAGCAATAGTGATCCATTTATCGGCACTTACATTTTCTCCTTCGTGGGTATAAAGATTTTTGAAACGTAGCGAGAAAATCTTTCTTGTTTCGGCTTGGCGCCTGGCGGTGGTAACAGGAATTTAGAAGAGTAGATAAAGTCTTCCGCACATCTGTGTTAAAAAACTAGCTTAGGCTGCGTTTCCACCAGAGATGAGCGAAGATGCGTGGCGAGGGGTGTGTGTGAAACAAACCAATAACATCGCTTCATTTTCATAGCTTGAACTAAGTTAGCGTTGTTATTGGTTAGTTTTACACACATTCCTCGCTACGTATCCTCGCTCATCTCTGGTGGAATCGCAGCCTTAAGCTGGTGTTTTATTCTATCAGGACTTTGTATTATGCTAGGCCAGCTCAACGTTAGTGCTACTACTGATTCAGACGAGTGGTCGACTATACCTACCTACTGTCAACGGCTACGGCACAAAAATTTTAGATTTTCTCAATTTTGGGTTTATTATCACACATCACATCATTATTCAGGTTTCATACAAAATGTGTGAGTTTTGCAGTGTGTAGAAACGACAAGAGCGTGACCGGCATAATCTTAATTTTCGTGTATTATGTCGAAAAATAAATTAATGTAAATTGTCTAAAGTGCATCGTGATAACAGTGTCCGTTCGTGGGATCATCGTTGCTTATCAGAAAAAGCAATTCTCCCGCCATGAGTGTCACATACAGTCACGAGAATAAACATTTTACTTCTGGCTTCTGCCCGCGACTTCGACCGCGTCAATTTTCTTGTTTTAACATAAAATATATCTGGATATACTTTATGTTAAAACAAGAAAATTGGTAACACTCGGCTATACTGTAGCTTCCCATTATAATGAAAGAAGTTTCGTAACTATACTGAAGATAACCCCTACAAACAAACTCACGTTTCTATGTGCACGCCGTCATAAGAGGTGACGCAGCGTTTTTTTTTTGTCGCAGCCGACAGCAATAGAAATAGTGGGACAATCAGTCAGAATCAGGCCCAGTATTTCTATCAATAGAAATGCTTAATAGAAATAGTGGGACAATCAGTCAGAATCAGGCCCAGTATTTCTATCAATAGAAATGCTTAATAGAAATAGTGGGACAATCAGTCAGAATCAGGCCCAGTATTTCTATCAATAGAAATGCTTAATAGAAATAGTGGGACAATCAGTCAGAATCAGGCCCAGTATTTCTATCAATAGAAATGCTTAATAGAAATAGTGGGACAATCAGTCAGAATCAGGCCCAGTATTTCTATCAATAGAAATGCTTAATAGAAATAGTGGGATACACCCACAAAAAGTACCTCTTTAAAATACTATATTGGTGGACAGTTCGGCAATAATATCTGATTTCATGATTCATTCTTATAACAGATTTTTCAAGAAGACGGCAAACACAGAGTGAATTTTTGAGACGGGGCATTAAGGATACCTAAAAACTTTATCGGACCGACTGAGGTTTGAAGACTAGAAAAGTTCGAAATCACAAAAAAACTTTTTCATACATTTTGTAGGATATGGGAGTTTTACTTACTTTTTTTATATCTTTGTGCTTTGAGAACAGAATTTAGATAGTTGCTTGAGATTTCTGTTATTATGAAAAAACAATCCTCAATGTTTCCTCAATTTTTCCTCATTAATTCTCAACAAAAACCCTAGAACGGAGTTGTATGGGAAAATAATTTTGCGATTTCTTACTTTTATAGCGGCCATGCAGACTATCCATCATAAAAACGTTAGAATGTCATTTCCTTCGAAATGTATGGGTAAATGTTTTTTGCGATTGCAAAAACACTTTTCGCAAAACCTCAATTAGTCCGATAAACAAGAAACGTGTTTGATTGGCATTGAACAAGTTTTTGTAAAAAATTATCATTTTATTGCTGACCTTCCAATTAAAAAAAATCAAAGAATGCAGATCAAATCATCTCAAAAAGTTAAGGACAGTCTCGTAAGACCATTTTCCTGGAGCTACAATCTGCGAATGGCTTATAGGCTCATCTCTGGTGGAAACGCAGCCTTAACCGGTCAAGCGTCGCAGTTCGCCGATCGGCGACGAAACAATAGAAAATCAATTGTGTCTCATTAGCGGCGCTTGACAGATTAATTAATGCGCCCCTAGTTAGGCTGCGTTTTCATTAGAGATGAGCGAGGATGCGCAGCGAAGGATGTGTGTAAAACTAACCAATACCAACGCTAACTTAGTTCGAGCTATATAAATAAAGCGATATTATTGGTTAGTTTTACACACCCTCGCTACGCATCCTCGCTCATCTCTGGTGGAAACGCAGCCTTAGGGTCAGTTCACTTGCTGAGCACACTCGAAAACCAATTTTGGCGCTCTGTTAAAGTAGTTCCAACGCCTGTCAAAGTAACCCTGGAAGTCAAAGTAGCCCCGTTTTGCGGTATATAAAGCGTTGCGATTTCATTTCCATCTTGAACGCTGAATACTACAGTGGTGGAATTATATTATGTACTAATATAATTCCACCACTGTAGTATTCAGCGAGATGTGCTGGCGTCTGTAGACGCCAGCACATCAAGCTACCCGAAACTGTCAAATTTTCCTAATCAACTTTGAACCTTATGTTTTAGCGATAAAGTTGAAAATCTTTTAAAGAAAGACAGATTGTAGTAGCTTGATGTGCTTGGCGTCTGTACATTTCGGTCGCGTGGTTGGCCGCATCGGTTGGTTGGTCGGAAGGTGTGTTACCAAAGTGCCAGCCAAAACCACGACTGGCCCTGGTCGCGGCTGCATAATTCACAAGGTCCTTATCGAAAATAGAAAAGTCTGGTACTGAATTATATGGGAAATCTAACGTGACTCGTTGTGACGGCAGATCGCCCATTTCATAAGAGAATGTTTTGCCTTGGATGCAAATATTTTTGAATTTATGAACAGTGCGACGAGCCAGCCGCATAACTAGAAGTGGCTCCATCTGTAGATTTCAGCAGACAGTAGCTAGATTGCAACCAGCAAAATAAAAAGTTGTGAGTTGTACTTGCTAGGTGACTACGTAGTGCAACATGGTGTCGTATAGGTGTCGCTACAAGTTACAACAACTGCATCCTCCTGCTTGCGTATGATATCCTGGTACTCGAAATATTATTACCCTCGCGAACCCCGCGGTGGCCTGCCTATACAAACCACCAATTGATTAAAAAGCGGATGCGCTAAGGAGCCCGCAAAATACAAATTTTCTTACGTTTTATTTAATTACAGGTCAGTGTCTGGTTGTATTTGATCAAAATATGATTTCTTTATAGCAACAGCTGTCATTGTGTATTGAACTAATTAGCTGTGAAGCTATCTTATTTTAAATAAATAAATTAACATCTTCATACAACTATTCTGAGTTACAATGGGCCTCAAACGTCATGATTTCCTGAAATTGACATTCAATAGGGTAATTTGAACTTAAATATGGTCGTGAGTTCGAACCCAGGCAGTCACTTCTATTCTCAAAACGGTAAAGTAAAACATCGTGCGGAAACTAGCATGTCCTAGAACCAAAAATACGAAGACATGTGACATCTACCAACCCGCACTGGGCGCGCGTGGTGGAATAGGGCACGAACATTATGGGCTCATTATAATTATATAACCAAATTTTGCTCAGCTCTCCACGTGTACCGTGACCCTAGAAAAATAAAAAGTAGAAACAAAATGTAATTGTCACAAATACTAATAACAGCCATCCATTACATCGGTAATGGTTGTTGTCTAAAGTTTTTGTAGAAAGCTTAGGTAATCTTATTTATTGATTTGTATAATTATTCTCAAAGTCAAGTAGATGATAAAGCGAAAGCATTTGCATGTAAATATGATACAAACTAAGCATCAAAATCTTTGTTGTTTCAGGTACTTAAGTGCAAAACAGCAATAATAAATGTCCACGACTTGCCGTGCCAAGTGTTTGTCACATGACGGCATAACAATGAAGTGCCGCTGCTGCCCGGTCAGCCTGGTGAACAGTCGAGGAGCATGCAGGTAAGCTTCCTTAGGAACCTTGATTTACGGATAAGTAAATTCACATCGATTCATCGCTACTGACATCGAGTCAATTAATGTTAGTATCTGCAGTTACACGGACAATTTTTGGATACTATCTATTGCCGGAGGTGGTGAAGCCATTAGTAGAACACTAAGGAGCAATGTTGCTCCAATTATCGCGGCAATTATTGCTCGTGCTAGCGCTTAGGTATTTTGTAATCGAGACGATTGCAGTACACCATTAATGTTTTGATCATTTTACCATTTCATAACAAATTATTGAAATGCACAAATCGTAAAATTATATTGTTTGGCTACCATAACTATTTTGATGTATCCGCAACAACACCGGATTTCAATGATAAAGAACTTTAGGCTTACATCGTAACACAGAATTTTATTATAATACAAGGTATGCAACAGCTGCTTCACGGTCTTGAGAATACTCGTAGGCAATTCTAAAAGCCTCTTACTATAAATTTCTTGACTGCCCAATGCCGCGAATGTGCATGGTCTTCGGATCAGTATGATCATTGTGCAGTTTTCGCCTGATCACATGACACGCTACTTTGCGTTACCCCGACAACGATGCCGCCAACTTTGTCAAGTCAGCTGGTAAATTATGGCAAATACTGCAGCGCTAAGACAAGGCAAATGAAATAAGGCTGGTTTTAGTCTTACGCCGACGGCACGCGCACCGTCAGCGCTGATGGCCGAGATATATGAACTTCTAGGAAGCGTTTTTGAATGACGCTTAGCTATCAGCGCGCACGGTGGTCAGCGCTGATAGCTACGCGGCCGTACGCGTCGCGCGTCGGCACCACGTAGCTGTCGGCGCTGACGATCGCACGAGCGCCTCTGCTTTCAGTGAGCGTCACAGAGTACTTTTATATGTGAGCGTTCTAGTGTCGAGCGGAGCAGACGTCGTCAGCGCGTACAGTCATGGACTCATGGCGAATCTATAGAATATTGGCACGATTCGTAAGCTGCAATGAACCAGTTTATCCTGTATTTTTGCCAGTAATTCGTCAAAAGTTCTAGTTGACATTCGAAAGTAATTAAAGAATTTACTTTCGTCAGCCCTCAAAGTGACATATAACAAGACACAGTCTCCTGCAACGGCTCTCTGCTCAATTAATGGATGAACATGGAGTCTTCGTCGTCGCTGGCTTTTATTTTTTTAGGATAGATAGTACAAAGCAGCAATAATTAATACACTCCGCATTTTGGTCGTCGTCTGTACAGTAAGGCGGTCAGTACGATACTAAAACGAGGCACGCTGAGCCTCAGCGCTGACAAACTACGCGCTGAGCTATGAGCGCTGACGGTGAGCGTGAGACTAAAATCAGCATAATATTTAAGATCAATTTCCATGTTTTATATGGCTTGCTTTGCATTCATTCAAATACTCTGTCATAGTTCATTAGATATTTACCAAAGTATTTTCACAACAACGCCAAAATGTGCCTTGTTGAAGCTCCGTTGGCAAATAAAATTGTAAATATTGACGTTGTGGCAAAATTTGATTTGAAAACTATTCCAAAACTCATGTTTTGGAATAGTTTTCAAATCAAATTTACATATATTATTTAATTCTGTTTCACTTTCGTAACTTATAATACGACAATTCTGTCACCGTTCAGAAGAAATATGCTAATGGCAACGTAAAACCCATTTAGGTTTAGCAAACCTTGCTAAAAGTGTGAGTACACAAACGGAGCCTTCCGTGCGACGAAAAACTTAAAAATAACATAGGGAGGGACTAGAATGATATAGCGTTAAAATGGTACTTGCCCCATTTTAAACATGCACAAGTTCCCTATTCTATCGTGTGATGTTCATGGGCTCCTAGTACTCGCTTAGTACTGTTAGTAGTCGTGCCGACTTCACCTCGAACGATGAAACCCTGACGTATAGTGCGACATGTATCGAAATGAACGTGGCGAAATAAAGAACTAAAATTAAAAGAAAATTGTCGACATCGGCACTAATTGCCATAAAGAAAACATTACGAACAAATTATTACGAGCGAACGGATACTATAATAATAGTATAATGCTTTTGGAAGTAAAAATAATAATATAAGTACCAACTCTCTAGCATTTTTTTGGTACTCTGTGTTTTATTACAGATTATTTCGTAACAGTGCTCCTAGTTGGAGGGGTTGCTGTTAGTAAGGAAGTTAATAGCCTGCGCGATTAAAATTTTGTAACATTTTTTGCATAATTCTGTATTAAATTAGGTGTTCGGTCTTATTATTGTCGTTTTTCTACGTAGCTTAGTTTCATGGGTTATGGTTATGGCCCAAATACGTACGTTAGGTTACGTTTTGCTATTGTATGTGTGTTTTTTTTCCTTACGTAATTATACCTACAACATAAGTAATCATAACTTATATAGAGAAATATTTATGTATGTTGACGATTTGTTTTATTATAAATGAATACAGAGCAGCTATTTTATTTCGCGGCCTTTCTTGACGAATCTCTCTTTAAAAACTAAAACTGGAAGAAGTGTTGCCAAGTTAGTTTCATTTTGCTGTTAGTCCACTTGTTAGCGCTGAGCGAAATCAGCGCAAAATGGCAAAATGTTACTAGGAGCCCATGAAGCATTAGTAGATGGAAACATTGCCAATCCGATACACGTGGACTGCTTCTCTTTGCGCATGCGTAAAAATACGAATACAACTACATATTATACGAGAACGTACGAAGCATTTTGAGGCACATTTATCTTCCATCCTTCGGGATTTAAGTACTAAATGCCTAAAGAGGAGACACTTTTATATTTTTTTAGCTGTTCGTGCCCGTCATCGCCCGGGTGAATTTTATGCGAGAGTTAAATTGAGATTTTCATAAAAAAATACGATCCAAACGTATCGTGTATTTTGAAAAACTAAAAACAATAGTTTTTCATTATGTTGACTATTATTTTATTTCATTTAAGGCATATGAACTAAGGTAGCCCGCAAAAGGACATCATTCATTTTGTGCCTAAAAATTAGAGTGCCTGCCAGAAACATAAACCTCTTGAGCATTTTTTACTATTACAACGAAAGTCTACAATTAACCCCTCGGCTGCTAATTGAGATTGAAAATACTAAAAATCATATTTTTATAACAAGTTTATAGTTAAAACATGTTCAGGATGTTAAATTCAATTAAAAGTTGGTATTTTTAATGTTACGCTTAGTTCATTACAATGAACTAAGCAATAGTCGACTTGTCGACAAAAACAGAGTTTTATATTTGTTGAGCTTTTAGCATTGTATGTAATTGTGTATTATCTCGTCAGAACAAAATATATTCATGCGGTAACCCACATCAATTAATTTAATGTCCTTTTCATTTTAATTGGGGGTTATTGTATTGGTAGCTGCTGATATCTGTTGGACACTGATTAATTCAATGCGGAAATTATCACAGCCTTTCTGGTACGTTTGTACGTGCTCACATTATTAATCGTGTTCTAAAACTTTTGCAGTAGTTTTCGTGCAGCACTAACCCGAAGAAAAGAGGTGGCTTTATTTTTATAAGGACTTTATTAAAACATGGTACGCCATTTACCGGCGGGCACACACAACACACTACAGAGTTAAGGAAACAGTGTTACCAGCATTTTAAAATAAATTTACTGTTGCCTATTTAATTTCTACACACTCCCTCAACAGTAATTTTATTTATAAATAACATTTTTTTTTTTTTTTTTACATGTTAGGCTACCCCTTAACAAATTAGAAATGGACTTCCCTTTAACATGACACTGACATTTTACTGATAACATAATATTTAGTCTTAACATTTACTGACCTATTCTATTAACTCAATACAAAATTAAATCTCTTAGTTTACTGAACAGATGTTTTCCTAGAGGTTTTGTAAATATGTCTGCAATGTTACAATTTGTTTTTATATATTCTATGTTCACCAAACCTTTATTAATATTGTCCATTAACCAATGATATTTAATATCCATATGTTTCAATCTCTTGTTATTATCATTATTTTCAACAATTTTAATGACACTCTGATTGTCCTCAAAGATATTACAAGTGATTTCATAATCAAAATCTAACAATAGTTTTTTCAACCACAATGCTTCTGAAACAGTTAAAGTTAATGCAACATATTCGGCTTCACAGGATGATAGTGACACACAAGACTGTTTCTTTGTTCCACATGAAATAGGACAATCACAAAAATAAAATATTTGACCTGAAGTAGACTTTCTATCCCTGGCATCTCCTGCCCAATCTGCATCACTATAACCTTGTAAATTTATATTCTTATTACACAAATTATAAGTTAAAGATAAATCAATAGTTCCTTTAACATATCTTAATATTCGCTTTAGACATTGATATAAGGCCTTACTAGCACATTGTAAATATCTACTTAAGAAACTTACTGCTACAGACAAATCAGGTCGTGTATTACAAGCATAAAGCAAACCCCCTATCAAACATCTACAATCTTTTTCTATATCTACAGATTCTGGTTTATCCCTTTTTAGCAAATCAAAATTAAAGTTCTGTTCAATAGGCGTTGATACACTTTTACATTCTGACATTTGATAACTATCTAATAATTTTTGCAAATATTTCTTTTGGTTTATTACAGTTACACCATTCTTAAAATCTTGTTTAATGTTTATCCCCAAATAGTTACTTGCTAAACCCAAATCTTTCATTTTAAAGTTCTGACACAAAGAGTTTTTAAATGAATTTGGTTATTTCCAAAATAAAGCAAATCATCCACAAACAATAATACATACATGTAGTCATTACCTTTTCTTTTAATATATAAACAAGGATCATTTTTAGATCTCTCAAAATTTTCTTTTACAATAAAATCGTTAAATTTAGTGTTCCAATATTTAGGTGATTTTTTAAGGCCATAAATTGACTTTTTTAATCTACATATTTTGCTATTAGGTAATTTCATAAAAACAGTCTCTCTAATATCACCATAAAGAAAAGCTCCAGTTACGTCCATTTGATATATTGGATGTCTTTTCTGAGTAGCTACTGCCATCAGGGTTCGAAACGTTGTCATCTTCGCCACAGGTGCATAGGTATTGTTGTCACAGTTCTTTTGCTCGAAGCCACGAGCTACCAGTCGCGCCTTGTAGATTGGATTTCCTTCAGTTTCCTTTATCTTGAATACCCATTTGCTACTTACTATCTCTTTACCATCTGGAACATCTTGTATTTCTTCCCAAGTATTATTTTCTTCTAAGGTTTTTATTGCTGTCTTAATAGCTTCTTCCCATTTCTTTCATAGCTTCTGCATAAGTAATAGGTTCTTCACATGAAATACTCAAAAAACTATTTTCGCTATCCTCAAATTGTTGATTTATTTCGTAGTCTTCCATCCATGCAGGTGTTCTTTTTATTCTTTTAGGCCTTTTTTCACATATTTCTTCCTGTTCTTCACTTATTTCTTCTTGTGTTGTTTCATATGTCAATTCTGGTATTTCTTCTGTTACTCCGACAGAATCCTCATATTCTTCATTGAATGAATTTGTTGATTGTTGATCAGATACATTTTCATAGTTTTCCTCCCGATCACAATCATTTTGAATTTCTACTTCTGTACTTTTCTGATTAGTTTGGTTAGATTCAAATGATATTACTTCTATTTTATCTATGTGTTTGTTCACAAATTTTTCACAATTTTCTTCTCTCTTGTTTTCTTTTAGGAAGGTCACATCCCTTTTGGTTTCCACATTGTTCTTCTCAGGTAAGTAAATTCTGTATCCTTTAATATTTACACTTTCTCCATATCCAACAAAATAGCCTATGTCTGCTTTACTGTCGAACTTCAATCTCTTTTGTGTTGGAATATGCACTCCTACTTTAGATCCAAATACATGCAAATTTGAAATGTTGTACATGGCTTTGTTCCACCATAATTCATACGGCGTCTTGTCTTTTATTCTACTTGTTCCCGTGTGGTTTATCACAAATACAGCAGTATTAACAACTTCTGCCCACAGGTTCTTGCTGAGGTTGCTTTCTATTAACATGGTTCTAGCAGACTCTACAACTGTTCGCATTTCCCTCTCAACGCACCCGTTTTGTTCAGGAGAGTATACTACACTCCTTTGATGCTGTACTCCATAGGATTTTAACATACTTGTCATCTCTTCACTACAGAATTCTTTTGCATTATCTGACCTTATATATTTAATTTTATGACCAGGATTATTTAATGTTTCTGTTATAAATTCTTTCAGGTATTTAATACTTTCACTTTTCTTTTTCAAAAAATAAACTCTTCTGTATTTAGTGTAGTCATCTTTCAATAGTAGGAAAAATTTAGCTCCACCCAATGATATTTGTTCAACAGGTCCTCCTATATCTATGTGTATTATTTCACCAGGTGCCTGACTTCTGTTTTCACTAGTCGGAAATGGTAACCTATGTTGTTTTCCTTTTACACAGGATACACAAGTTTCTTCACTTCCTTTATTATATGTAATATTACATTTATCTAGTATTTTTCTTACTTGATTAATGTCCTGGTGACCTAGCTTTGCATGCCATTCTGACAAATCCGTGCTACACTTGCCAACCATAGCTATTTCCTTTTCATATTTAAATTGCATAATGTACATTTTTCCTTCTCTTTTTGCTATAGCACATACATTATCATGCTTAATAAATTTGCTCTCATTTGCTGTAGTTATCAACTTGTAGCCTTTATCTAATGCTGCGCTCATAGAGAATAAATTTACCTTCATATCGGGTACATATAAAACACTGTATATTGTAGTTGGTATCCAGTTATTCCCATCATATGCACTCAATTTAATTTCTCCTTGTCCTAATGCTTTAATCACTGAACCATCCCCAATTATGACATCTTTAGGAACTTGAAAGTTACAATAATTAGAAATACTGTCTTTTGATTTACACATGTGCTCGGAAGCACCACTGTCCAAGTACCAATTATTATAGTCTTTGCAATCAGCTGTTAGCGCACTTATTGATCCAGTTGTAACAAAAGCATTTTG
Organism: Amphipoea lucens; assembly: GCA_947508005.1. Classification (NCBI taxonomy): domain Eukaryota; kingdom Metazoa; phylum Arthropoda; class Insecta; order Lepidoptera; family Noctuidae; genus Amphipoea; species Amphipoea lucens. The sequence goes on from OX382355.1 coordinate 26,214,205, forward strand.
TTTATTTTCATTTTTATTTTCCTGAGGTATTGTTTTTTCTTTATTGAACCAACAATTTTCAATTTTATGTCCTTGTTTTTTACACTTAGTGCAAAACACTTTCACACTGTTATATTTGGATTTACAGTCAGCTTTAATATGTCCTAGTTTTCCACACTTAAAACACTTTCTGGATGCACTTTGCGCTTTGAATGCTGAAGTTTGTACTCCTTCACTTTGTTTATTTCTCTGTTCCTCAATTATGAGCCTAGCTGTCAATTCTGCAAGCGTTTTTTGACTTGCCGGTACTGAATCCCAAGCAGAAATGAAATGGCGGTAATGTTCTCCAAGCGATGAGATTATTTTCGTTATCACCATACTTTCTGGGATTGTTCCTTGTGCTTGTTTGATACGGGTCACTAAATCCTCTATTTCAGCTATAAACGTTGTAACGTTTTCGTTGTCACACAACTTTATTTCAAAGAATGTTTGCTGCAGTAAGTGCAATGACGCATCGGAGTTTTGTTCATATACTGTAACTAATTTTGTCCACATTTCTTGTGCCGTTTCGCAATTTTGTATGTGTATCATCACTGATGGTGACATGCGAGTTACAATCACGCCTTGTGCCTTAGCGTCAGCTTGTAGCCATTTTTGTTTGGCTTTGTCGTCCTCTTCCGGACTTATTTTGTACGATCCATCTATTACTCCGAAAACGTTGATTGCCTTCATTATAACCTTGACCTGGAATTTCCACGTCGGCCAATTGTTAATTCCTTCCAGCCTTGTGTTAGACTGAGGATTTGATCCGAAAATCTCGGCGTCCATCTTTTCTCCTGTACGTTCCTTGCTTGACCACAAGTATTTTCACTTTACCGTGATTTACCGCACTTGTCTCAATTTCTTCTGGGTTAGAACTGGGCCCATAACCTTTTGCAGTAGTTTTCGTGCAGCACTAACCCGAAGAAAAGAGGTGGCTTTATTTTTATAAGGACTTTATTAAAACATGGTACGCCATTTACCGGCGGGCACACACAACACACTACAGAGTTAAGGAAACAGTGTTACCAGCATTTTAAAATAAATTTACTGTTGCCTATTTAATTTCTACAAAAACTCATTTAAAAATAAGCCAATTCATCACATCGCATTCCCATACAAATAAAATAAGCACCAACGAGCGCCATCTCTTGGGATTAATAGTAAATGAAGAAAGACCTCTTCTTCCTTATGGAGTCTTAGTACTATTAACACAATTTTAGTCTCGGAGTCTTTTTCACTTGGTTTTCATCCGTGTCGTCAAACAATGCGACTGCTTCCTATAGTTCCTTTTCCAGAGAAAATAGAGATGTATTTTTACCCGACTGCGGTGAAGCCCAAAGGGAGGGTTATTGTTTCAGTTTTTGGTATTCAAATGCACTTAAAACATTCAAAAACTCAAACACTAACATAGATTATTTTGTTTCAGTTTTTAGTACTTATTTAAACGCACTTAAAACATTCAAAAACTCAAACAATAATATAGATTACTTTGGAAAAAAATCACATTGTCATGAGCTCGAATCATAACGCTGCTGCTACGCTGCGGTTGGTACGCCGTTGCTACGCCGTAGCGCGTAGCCACTATGTCATTATGCTGTAGCATCCAAGCGCGCTACATGCATAAAATCACTTGAATTCTCTGTAACTTCTGTAACAGCTGTCATTTTAATTCTGCGAGGTTTTAATGGCTAGAATGTGTAAACAAGTCGATTTTTACAGTCCCGTAGCTCAAAAGGAAAAAAACGGAGCCCTTATAGGATCACTTCATTGCCCGTCTGTCTGTCTGTGAGAAGATCCTTTTTCTCAGGAACGCGTGGAGGTACCAAGTTCAAATAAATATCCAATACGTACGTCTACGGTATCACTCCATGTAAAATACTGGTATTCAGCTGCATCCGCTTAGACTGGAAACCGATTCCAACATAGTTGGGAAAAGGCTAGGCAGATGATGATGATAACGTAGGTCCACGGTCCCTTGGAGCTCTAAAAATATCAAGCTTCTAAGACAACGCAATAAAAATTATGCGCAATACATATAAAATAAATAAATTAAAACGTATAGGGTGTTTCCCGTTGACCTAGAATCATGAAGTTTGGAAAGAAGCAAGGTCTCACAGAATAAGCAAACGAAAAACCCGAAAATCGTTAATTTGTAGTTTTATCACATAATATTTATATTTTTTGCGATTATAAACTTACATTTGCAGTTGGAGAATTGACCGCACGTCACGATGTATGGGAGAACATTTTTTCAACAACAAAGTAATGTTTCTTCTTGGGATAAATTCTTCCCTACTCTGGAACTCTTCATTGTGCGTGGTACAACACGCACTTGCTTGTTTTTTTTTATGATGATTTGAATGCATTATTATTTGTTGAATCGGGAAATTAAATAATGGGTTAAGGTGTCAAAGTACCTACAAACATCATCAGTTTTAGGCATCGTATTTTTTAAGTAAAAATACAAAACAAAAGGGTAAAAACTCCAAAAGGTAGGCGGCACATGTAGGATTTGAACCCACGACCTTCGCGTGTCAACACCGTGCACGAATGCTCTAGTCTATCCAGTTGAGCTAATGTGCCAGTACACATTGATTCCAAATTAGTGTCCTGTATTGTCCTTTTAGTGGATTGTGCGACAAGAGCGCCCTCTGCCCCGCGTCTGATTGTGGAACCAGACGCGGAAAAAACGCTTTTGGAGCTAAGAGATACAAACCATACAAGCTAGATGGCGTTTATTGTCAAAAAGAAAGAAAAATGTTTTTACTACGTAACTATAAATATTTTATTACGTGTCGTACTATAGTATAACAGGCATGTTATACAGAGGAATGTAGAATATCAGGAACGTTTTGGGTATGAATGTAAATAGCTACTCGTTTAAGAGTAGGGGCAGACGAATGAAAAGATGGACGGACTGTGTGAATGACGATAGGGCAAGAATCTCCGTAGACACCCCCTGTATACGGAGATGATGACTCATAGAAAAGTATAGAAGAAAACTATGTGCCGACCCCAAATGAAAAATTCAGATATGGGCAAGAGAATGATGATGTCTCATGTAAGTCAATTTCCATTAATTTGCCAGACACCAGCGGGGTAATTGCGTAACACACTATCAGTAGCAGTGGGTTTCATTTTGACAGTTCAACAACATTCATTGCGTTATTTACGTTGTTGAGCAGACACATTTTGCGATCATAATTATGAAGCAATGGATTAGTAATATCCTTCCAAATGATTCAGATTGAGATCAATATTGTGTAACGCAATTAGGATACTGCACCGGTTGGTAACCACCACGTCTGTTGTATGGGAGCCCCCCTTAAATATTTATTTTATTCTGTTTTTATTATTTGTTGTTATAGCGGCAACAGAATACATCATCTGTGAAATGTTAAGTGTCTAGCTATCACGGTTCATGAGATACAGCCTGGTGACAGACAGACAGACGGACAGCGGAGTCTTAGTAATAGGGTCCTGTTTTTACCTTTTGGGTACGGAACCCTAAAAACAATACAGAAATAATCGGGTCGTCTTAAATAAAATTCTTAACTTAATTTTCAACATTTATTGAAGTCAGTAAAACATCCAGAGAATTGTTAATACATTACATAGATATTTTTTTGCAATACAAACATTAACACACATATATTTTTTGGAATACAAACATTGATACACATATATTTTATGGAATACAAACATTTACACACAAATATTTTTTGAAATACAAATTTACACAATTCGAGTTGGGATAAAACATCGTGTATAATTGTGGAGAATTCACATTATATAACAATTAAGAACATCACAATATTAAACGTGTATAATGATAAAAGTACGTACATAATAAGTACATCGAACATTTAACAGTTCTAGCATTAATTATCAAAATCGAAGCACGTGAGGAAAAGAATCTACTCAAACAACAATTTGTGTTTAATTACTTAAACTCTAACATCTACGTTGCTGAAAGTTATGAGACGTTCAAAAGTCAAAAGGTATGGCTAAACAATCGCTAATGATTACTTAACTTTAACCAACGTTTATAAATAAACCCCTCAATGTAAACGTTTACCAATATCAGAATTATACATAACGTTATAAACCCAGAATCTAATCGTGATGTCTTATTTAGTCTTATTATCAACCTTGTAACAGGTTGGGAAAAAGTAATCGTACAGTTCCTTCTGGCTAGATTGTTATAGAGACTAGCCGAAAATATTACTATATTGTGTTTAGTTATGCCAACATACACATTACATTTATCGGGTGCGCCAAAGTTCACCTAAATTTTCAACTCCGATAATTGGAAATCCGAAAATGTTCTTCCTAACATTTTTCATCCTAACAATCACAATTCCTAACTACTCTGTCTCTAATGTTCATAATTCCGAATCATTCAACTTCATAATGTCAGTAGCAATAAACATTATTATACTTTTATTTGTTTTCCTATATTTTCTCAACATAACCATCTTTTACACTATTATTCAAAGTCATATATTTTTTGTTTAGATCGTCGACATAGGATGCAAAAACGAGCGAAGGGCACCCCGAGGTTCGGTTTGGTTAGGTTACTTTAAACCCTTTACACAGAAATAGGGGCCCCGTGAAGCGGGGCTCCGTCGACATAGGATGCAAGGGCGAGCGAAGGGCACCCCGAGGTTCGGTTTGGTTAGGTTACTTTAAACCCTTTACACAGAAATAGGGGCCCCGCGAAGCGGGGCTCCGTCGACATAGGATGCAAGGGCGAGCGAAGGGCACCCCGAGGTTCGGTTTGGTTAGGTTACTTTAAACCCTTTACACAGAAATAGGGGCCCCGCGAAGCGGGGCTCCGTCGACATAGGATGCAAGGGCGAGCAAAGGGCACCCCGAGGTTCGGTTTGGTTAGGTCACTTTAAACCCTTTACACAGAAATAGGGGCCCCGCGAAGCGGGGCTCCGTCGACATAGGATGCAAGGGCGAGCGAAAGGCACCCCGAGGTTTGGTTTGGTTAGGTTACTTTAAACCCTTTACACAGAAATAGGGGCCCCGCGAAGCGGGGCTCCGTCAACATAGGATGCAAGGGCGAGCAAAGGGCACCCCGAGGTTCGGTTTGGTTAGGTTACTTTAAACCCTTTACACAGAAATAGGGGCCCCGCGAAGCGGGGCTCCGTCGACATTGGATGACATAGGATGAAAAAAAAAAGTGTTTATCATATTAGACTAAATAGGTTTTATGTCTATTGAGTGGTGTATCAAACGATTTTATATTGTCTGTTATTCTTATAGAAATTAGTTACATTAGTAGTTATGTTTAGGGATAAAAGCGTTATGATAAAAAACAGTAGGAGTTTAAAATATTTACATTAATGATATTATTGATTACAATTTTCGGAAACATGAGTGTTATGAACATCGCCGGTAGCACTACAAATAGTATGAATGAAAACTTTAGGATGAAAAATTTTAGGAAGAGTGATCATTCGGATTACAAATCGTTAGGAAGAACAATTTCGGGTAAAGAACTTTAGTTGAGCCAATATGGACCCACATTTATCGGGTTGAACGACATTGGTCAAGTCTGATATTCGGCAAATCGGCAATTCGGCAAATTTGATATGGGTCAAAGCTGTAGTTCGTCAAATCGTCTGTTTGTCCAATTATGAAATTTGCCAAATACGCTATTGGTCAAGTCATTTAAGTACAATCAACTGTAAAAATGAAAGTACCTCATATTTTTTTTTTATTAACTCGTTTATTCAATTCATATTTATTTACATAGAATTCATACCCAAAACAACTGTTTTAAACACTTTGCCGCATCTAATTTTCCACTCAATATTTTTTCTGTTATTTTTTCTATTTTGGCATCTTTTATGATGTTAGATGTTTTCCTCTGCTTCTCACCTTCTTTTTGGGTAAGTAATATATGATATATTTACAAAACTTCTAATATTTACAAGATATAACAACTGAACCGATAATTTTATTTGATATAATGATCAGTTAATATAATAAACGATTGATATAATTTTAATGTCACAAATTTCTATAAGAATAACAGACAATTAATATAAAATCGTTTGATATACCACTCAATAGACATAAAACCTATTTAGTCTAATATGATAAAAACTTTTTTTTTCATCCTATGTCATCATATGTCAACGGAGCCATTTCTGTGTAAAGGGTTTAAAGTAACCTAACCAAACCGAACCTCGGGGTGCCCTTCGCTCGCTCTTGCATCCTACGTCGTCTATTGCGTTCGTTGAGTTCGGGTGCAGTAACGGTAACGGAAATAATTCGGAAGCCACGAAGGCTTTCTAACCTAAGCTGTCCGAGTCGGATTGCTCTGAATCGGGGTGTTAACCATAATGACGGTATCAATATATATTTTAAACGATAGACCTAATGATTTTCGATTAAATAAACGTTATATCCAATAACGTTATACGAAGTAAGTTTTAGAGTATATAAATGTTATATGTAAAGAAATTATATCAACAGTTGGTATATCTCACGTTTATTATATCTTGTGAACGTTATTGAAATGAAAATATACCAAATAACTTTATACGATATGAAACGCACCCCCTAATCTCCGATGCCAAGCCTCGACTGCGTTGGTGGTACGATGGCGTTCATTTGCACAACACCACATATCCTGAGAAACCCTTTTTTGCCATTGCTCAGTAAAATGTTTTTGAAAATTTTCCGCCCTACTATCATTTTTAGCCAGCATTTTCCGCCTAGGTCCTACCTAATCTAACAGAAAGGAGGTAACAATCGAAACAAATTAAACCTCAGAATACTCAATTACTACATTTTCATGATGTAAATAGGAACTTACGGCAGGTGGCTTTTCCTTTTGTAAGTTCCTACAAGTAAGTTAGGTATGTGAATTCAAAATGCATGTTTTTATCGACTGACTGTACATGGACTTGACCAATAGCGTATTTGGCAAATTTCGTAATTGGACAAAAAGACGATTTGACGAACTACAGCTTTGACCAATATAAAATTTGACGAATTGCCGATTTGACGAATATCAGACTTGACCAATGTCGTTCAACCCCATTTATCACTAGCTGACTCGGCGAACTTTGTACCGCCTCAGAATGAAATAAATAATGTGACATAGTTCAATACTTAACTAATGCAGAAAACCAAAAATACATTCATGGTGATCGGTTGAACGCTCTTGGAGTGAAACAAAATATATACATATAAGTACTTTTCATCCTAAGCCCACTTTATTTTCAGCCACTCTAGAACGCAATTCTGACATACCGATACGGCTGTTATCATTATCTGTGTCTCGCTGCTCATCCGTTAGCATTTGACGTAGCTCGTCACACATTTGATTGCCTTCTACGACCTATGTCAGGCCTAGGCATAGTAAATACACTAAACTATTTTACTAATTATCCTACTAAGATATCCAAGAAAAAAAAAAAACACTGATTAAAGTGATTTTATTTTGACCTAAAGTAATAAATTGCCGGCACATTAGCGTGTTTTCGTTAACTAATTATTTTTCTTGTAAGTATCTAATACGTTTTTCTTATATATTTTTGACCATCGTCCTAATTTTGGTGGTCTGAATGATTTCTAAAAGTTTGTCCATCTATTTTAATAGGACCTTATATAGATAGATTATGAACCTGTAATTTAATGGCGATGTCATATCGTCGACTTTAATGTCCATCAACTACGTAGATAAAAATTATGTCTCATTATTTCTTGATAAACACACAACTTGCTAAACAACATTAATTGAAATTTAATACAATTTGTATAATTGGGAAGAGCATCTAACGGTAGCCCTGGGTCATACCTAGATTGAAGCTATGGTGATAGGAAGTGCTATCAACTAGGGTGTAACGTAGGGTGGTTATGCAACCTGCAGCATCACCGCCCTACTCATTGCCCCATCGCCACCGTAGCGTCGCTGCCGTAAAAAATCCGGCTCAGCAGTGTCTTATTGTGCTCAAACGGTCGAGTAGGGTTTCACTCCTTCACTGTTTTCACTTTCACACAAACCCCCTTACTAATAAACGTTGTACCTATAGCGTCTGTATAGTTTCAACGAGCTTTGTGTAACTATACAGACGCTATACAAGAAGACAAAGTTGTCTTCTTCTTTCGAATGTCAAATTTCTGACGACTGAAAGAGAGAAATCGGTGTATAACTGTTCATCTGATATAATACGTTTATTAGTAAGGGCGAAAGTGTATTCCAAGATCGTTCTACAATGTTCGAATTCATATATATATGTATGGACTCGTTTACCATCAATGAGTTTAAGAAGAATATTTATATAGAAGTTGAATCAAAGTATTATCTTGATGTTGGTCTGCTGATTGGCATCGAAGAACATGAAGGATTATATTTCCACATTGTAGGTTTGCCATATTATACATTGTGGTAATATAAACCGATACGCGTTCTTCGTGCTCTGCCTACGACAATTCAGCTGAATCTGTTTACTGTAGACAGGAAGCCGGCCTCAACATGGTTGTGAATAGGCTAAGCAGATGATGATGCTGTTGTCTTGGGTGACGACGGCGTTTCGATGACTCAGGATGCGGTTCTATCGCCATCTGAAATGGGAGAAATTCATGTTATTATAAATCAGATCATCATACGAACTTTTTAGCTGAAACAAAAATCATAATTTCAGAGTTGTGTCCCTTTTCAGTTCCTTTGTTGCCTCTAAAGCTTTTTCGATCTCTGTGAATCGGACTAAGGACAAGAAATAGGCATTTATTTTTTTTATGTCCAAGTCTTCATAGCAGCCATTTCATGAAGATGTTATTCAAAAACTAATACCATTTATTTCAATTGAGTAAACCATTTACAGGCTTTTGAATTCGTGTTCATTGTCACCCAAGAGAGTATTATTGAATAAACGGTTAGGTTAATAAACACACATGTTATAAGATCATGGTCAGGGACAAGTACGTGAATTAGTAGTCGGTCGTCCACTTGATTGCTGTTGGCACTGTTCTGGGTTCCAAGCAATTGTCAATGTGAAGAAATCAATGTCCTTTCTTGTAAGAGTAGATTCATTTGTGCTGCAATTCGTCATCTATTGACAGCAATACATTATTGTTGTAATTTACTACTGGCTAATCTAAATATTCCTAATATGTTTTTATGCTGACAAGTATTTGTTTTTTTTTTATACATGACAATGCCGTCACTTCAAATAAAATCTCCTATACAATTATATATTACTGTCTTTTTTTTAAATCTGTTTTTATTTAGGGGTTTTCATCTTACAGATATGCCAACCCCATCATACCCTTTTACAATATAACTACATACATCGAAATTTATTTTATTTAACATCTATTAGGTATAAGTAATATTTATTACATATACCTAGATACTAATAGTTCAAAAAAAAGTGAATCACTCAACAGGTACTGTCATTAACTCACAAAATTTTTTAGTGGTCTCTGAACACGGTAAAGATAAAATTGACTGTATTAAGCCTACATCTAACCTATTTAGTTCCATACCAAAATCCAAAGTGTCTCCAAAGTGTCTTTCCATACCAAAATTATCAAGTTTCCTTTAATTTTCAACACTTTATCAGCACGAAGAAGGAAGCGTATGGTAGGGTATTCTATTAGTAATTTATAAAGGTGTGTGAAGCTCAGCGCGTGAAAGGAAAAATAATAGTTCCGATAAAAATGTCACAAGTAAGCAATCCAGAAACTGGAGATAACACTAGTATTTGTAAGTCAAATTCTTCGTCTATTCCTATATTCTGCCTTCAGAATAGAGATGGATATACTACGTCGAAATTTAAGATGCGCAATTATCCTTTACACGAGGATCTATGGGGAACAATAGTCGGTTATCCTGAAGGAGATAAAACCCCTGCAACTATTAAGGCAAAGAATGATTGTAAGGCACTTACAAAAATATGTTTGACAGTAGATGGTGCAGCTATTACTCATGTAAGATGTACTAAACCTGCATCCGAAGCATGGAAAGCCTTGCAAAGTGCTTACGAAGATAAAGGAACGTAGATTTACGGGACGTAGATTTGCCTTAGAGCGCAGGTTATACAGATTGAACTTGACAGACTTCGAAAATAACAAACTGTACATAAACGCAGTAATGTCGGCTGCACAGGACCTGGCCGACATCGATAAAGTGATCGACGATACTTCAATTGCAGCAATACTCCTAGGAGGTACCAAAGTATGAACCTCTGATTATGGCACTAGAAAACTGCAATGTTGCCGTCACTACTGACCTAGTCAAAACTAAGCTGTTGAATGAGTTATCAAAGACAGATACAGAACGTGTAGATACGGTACTCATTACCAGAATGTAACCTAAACCGAAGAAAAGAAGGTGATTGTGTGTTATGACTGTAACGTCACTGGACACAAAAGACCTGATTATACTTTGCAGAAGACGAAGGATAAGGCTAATGGAGTGACTATGGATAGTACTTCATTTACTGCTCTTAACACTTCAGGCACCTCTAACAAGGATGTTTGGTATGTAGATTCCGGGGCTACTAAGTATATGACTTCTAGACAAGACTGGTTTCAAAACATTTCAAGCTTAGATAATGGAAAAGTGACTGTTGCAAACGGTAAACAGATAAAGTGTAGTGGAAAAGGCAATATTTCAATCAATACACCTAACAATGTGGTTAAAAACATATGTGAAGTTGCCCTTATACCAGATCTAAAAGCTAATTTACTGTCAGTACAGAAGACTATAAAAAAGGTTTTGTATGCGTTTTTGATAAGAGCGGATGTACTTTTTATAAAAATTCTACTTTTTCTTTTACAGGTGATTCCATACTTCATGCCTCGCCCTGTGGTGGTCTGTACGTTCTTGACTGTAATACAAACATTCCCCGTAATGCGACTAATAGTTATGTAGCATATGACACACTGACTGTCTGAGCAAGTATTAACTGTGGCACAAACGGTTAGGACATTTATGTCGGATAGGCATGAACCAATTGAAGAATCATCAAGTAGGTATAACTTCTACTGAAATCGATAAAAGTAGTTGCATCGCGTGCGTAGTGCGAGTTTCGGGTAGGTGTAAAAAGAAGGCAGACGTAACTCTAGTATTGATTTTATATTTAAAACAGTAATTTACAGTATTTTCATTAGTTTTATATATATTATCGGTGTATAGCCTATACACAACGGGTACTCACGTTTGCAGCACGTTTATGTGACTTAAACAATAATTTTACACCACCTGCCAGCTCATCACTTCACAACACTACTTTCACTTCACCAAACACAAGTGGACAATTACCATTACAATGTCTCAACTGGATGAGATAATATCGGCACAGAAGACCCTAGAGGATAGCTTTACCCGGAAGATGAGTGAGTTGGAAGCGCAGATACAGTGTGCAGGTCCTGCCAAGGATACCGTAGCGAGGGTAGCTGACGAGTTTCGCACCTTCAGAGAGCTGATCTTCAGCATGCTGAGTCTGCTGAGAAGGCAGATCAGCGAGTGTGCTAGACAGGTCGACGGGTTGGAGACCAGGCATCGGCGGAAGGCACTCATTTTCCAGGGCATAGCAGAGGTTGATGGGGAAGTCAGCAGCGCAGTGATCCAAGAGGTGATAAGTGAGAAGCTGTCCCTTAAAACTATCACTGCATCCTCCATAAAAGTCTGCCACAGACTTGGCCTAGCCAAAAAGGATCACCATAGGCCCATCCTAGTCAAGTTCTCCAGCTATGACGACAGGTCTGCGGTCTGGAGAGCGAAGACGGGACTGAAGGGATCATCTATCTCTGTCAAGGAGTTTTTGACTAAGACCCGACAATCCATCTTTGGGAAGGCGCGGCTTCACTTTTCTATGCGGTCGTGTTGGACTCAGGACGGTGTCATCGTTGTTAAAGCCCCAGATGGAAGCAAACATAAGGTGACATCTTTTGAGGAACTGAATCCGCTGCTGGTGAAGTATCCCCGGGTTCAAACGTCTGGAGATAGCCTGAAAAACAAGACGCGTTAGTCATGGTATCAATCTGCAATAATTATACACTATATTATTTACGCATTTGACACCCATTAAGTAATTAAGATTTCCTTACCTTAATGTTTGCTATCTTCCTTTGTTATTGAACCTTGTTTACTTTTGTCTCGTATTCTTACATAGTAGTAAAGTATTTGTTTTCTGTTCTCTTTCTCCTCACAAGTCTTTGAGTTAACAATAATTATGTAAGTAACGCATACTTTAGGTTTTTTTACCCTCAACCGGATTTATTTTTCTCACTTTTTGTTTTCATTCGTCTGTGCATGTTTCTAATGTCGTTGTCAATGTCAACTATTGTCATAATGTCGGTTATTATCAATCAAAGTAAACGTCATACTCATACATTCTTGTAAGTTTGGATACGTTCACGGAAAATGTAATATCATTTGAATGCTTAATGGGTGCGTTCGGAATAATTTAAATTAGCGGAAGAATTCCTTTATCTATGTATTTTGTATGGATGTAACTTTTGTTTTTTTTTTTCTCTTTGTATTGTATTCACTGTCTGTAATGATGATGTTAGCTGGCGGGTGGTGCAGAGATGCAAGCGTCCTACCAGTGTTTCGTGTAGGTCTCTGTTTTAGTATACTCGTATATTTATATTTATTTAGTATCTATATCTGTTTTTATTGTATTTATATATATTTTTATCCATGACAACATCTGATAGCGAATCTTTTTTTTCTGCCAACGAATCTACTGCCTCTTCTGGTGATGATAGTTTTTGTTCTGTTACGGAAAACCTTGGTGAACTTTTGCGTCTAAGTTTCAGCCATAATATTGGCCGGCTGTTTAACGTCTGTCATATAAACGCTCAAAGCATTCCAAGCCACTACAATGAGTTGTATGAAACTTTTTCGAACAACAACGTCCATGCCGTCCTGATTTCTGAAACTTGGCTGAAACCTGAACTTTTATCCACCTCTTACTCTCTCCCAGGATTCGTTCTTTTGCGGAATGACCGAGTCGGTAGGAGAGGAGGTGGTGTAGCTATATACCTTCGTGCTGATCTTCCTTTCAAAATTCTCTCTACTTCTTCCTGTAATACTTCGGCTGAGTTTCTTTTTCTAGAGGTCGGTGTCAAAGGAGCTAAAACCGTTCTTGGTGTTATGTATTGTCCGCCCGCACTTGATTACTTCACCGAGTTCGAATCGGTTTTAGAATCTTTAGGTTCGGAGTACGCACATCACATAGTCTTGGGGGATTTTAACACCAATCTCCTTGCCCACAACTCCCATCGATCCCGTAAACTTTTAAATCTGGTCGAGTCAGCTAGTCTGCATGTGCTGCCTCTCCAACCAACTCATCATAACACTGCCGGTGATGATACTTGGCTCGACTTGATCCTCACCTCAAATCCTTCCCTAGTCTCCTCACATGGTCAACTTGACGCTCCTGGTTTTTCCCATCACGACCTTATTTTCCTGTCTTATGTCCTTAAATCTCCTAAACCCAAACCTACGTTCCAGTACAGGCGTGCCTTTGCGCGGATGAATTGTGAGAAGCTTGCACAAGATGCTTCTAATATTGACTGGACACCCCTGGAGGAAGCCACTACAGTTGACGATAAAGTTACGATTTTTAACAATGCTGTAGTTAAGCTGTACGACACCCACGCTCCTATCAGGCGAGTCAAGTTAAAGCGCCCACCTGCACCGTGGATGAATGTGGGAGTTCGGATGGCGATGCGACGAAGGGACCGCGCGTTTCGGAAGTTTAAAAGGGATCGGTCGGATGATAATTGGACCCTCTTCAAAACTGCTCGCAATCGTTGTAATCAGATGATACGCAACGCTAAACGTCGCCATATTCTTGATAACATCACTTCTGCTTCTCCTGCTGATATCTGGAAATTCCTTGGAACACTAGGTATCGGCAAATCGCGGCATTCAGACCTTCCTAACGCATTTGGCTTGGACGATCTAAATCGGCATTTCTCAACTGTTCCTACCCTTGATAATCCAACCAAATGTCAAACCCTTGACTTCCTTGCTGGTCTGACGCGACCCAATATTACCCCCTTTGCCTTCACCCCAGTCGACCCGGGAGAGATCAAAAAGATTATCCTGTCCATAAAATCCAAAGCCGTTGGTTGTGATAACATCAGTCGACACATGATCGTGACAGCGGTTGATCAGCTCCTTCCAGCAATTTCCCATATAGTTAACTTCTCCCTTTACTCTGGTGTTTTCCCTTCCCTGTGGCGGAAAGCCCATGTTCGACCACTGCCTAAAATCCCTAATCCCACTCTTCTCAGTCACTTTCGTCCAATTTCCATCCTTCCCTTTTTATCCAAAGTACTGGAGGCCTGTGTACATAAACAATTCTCCAACTTCATTCACAAAAACTCCCTCATCAGTCCATTCCAATCCGGGTTCAGGCCCGGGCACAGTACTGTTACTGCTCTCCTTAAAGTGACTGACGATATAAGGCGAGGAATGGAAGACACTAAAGTGACGGTTTTAGTGTTGATCGATTTTTCAAATGCTTTCAATACCGTCAGTCACGAAGTCCTTTTATCTATCCTTTCCTATCGCATGGTCTCTCACGAGGTTCTGGAATGGTTTTCTTCCTATCTTCGGGGGCGTCAGCAATCAGTTCTCGCTGGTGACTCTAGCTCCAGTTGGTGTGATCTTGAAACTGGCGTCCCTCAAGGCGGCATTTTATCTCCACTTTTGTTCTCTATCTTTATAGATCTCATAACTTACGAGCTTCAGTGTGCGTATCATCTTTACGCTGACGACTTACAGCTCTACTGTCAGGCAGGTGTAGACAGCTTATCCGGTGCGATCGAGGAGCTAAATCGGGATTTACGAATAGTCAAAAATTGGTCTGATCGCTTTGGGGTGGCGGTTAACCCAACCAAGTGTCAGGCTATCATTGTAGGGAGCCCCCATAGCCTGAGGAGGTTGAATGGTTCAACGGTGCCACCGGTTACCTTTGATGGCACAGTGATTCCGTTTAGCTCTGACGTCAAGGATCTGGGTTTGCATGTTGACACTTGCCTTGACTGGCGTAAGCAGGTCGCGATTGTGAGCAAGAAGGTTACTGGAACGTTGCGGTCGCTCTATAGGTTGAAAAATATTCTCCCATCACACATTAAGGCAATGCTTGTACAGTCCCTTATCTTCCCCATAATTGACTATGGTGATGTGTGCTACTATGACCTGAATGCAGATCTTCTCAATAAACTTGACCGACTTCTTAATAGCTGCATTCGATTCGTTTTCAATCTTCGCAAGTATGATCATGTATCCGCACATCGAACGCTTTTAAAGTGGTTACCTATCCGGCAGCGCAGAGCGTTGAGGGCTTTGACAACCTTGTTTTCTCTTCTTCACAAACCCACTTCTCCTTCTTATCTGACTTCTCTTTTTCAATATTTATGCTCTGCACACAGCAAGAATCTTCGTTCCGAGAATAATCGTCTTCTTCGTTGTCCTTCTCATCGCTCTGGTTTTATAAAGTCTTCTTTCTTTGTCCAGGCGGTCTTCCTTTGGAATGCGCTCCCTCAGAATATCAGGACGGTAACCAATGCGTTCACATTTAAAGTGAAAGCTCGAGAACACATACACAAGAAGTTGGCAGATTCGTCTCAAAATTAAGTTGTTGTAGGGTTTCTTATCTATGTCTCATAACTATTTTTATATATATATATATATATATATTGTTGTACCTATGTATGTATATATGTATTTATTCTTATCCTTAGTTTTAAATATTTTCTTTTTTTTTTTTCTGTTATTGCACCTACTGTGTATTGTCTCTGCATCACCCTAAGGTAGACTGGTAGAAAATGCCCAAGGCATTAAGTCCGCCTTTGTACAGTTTTTTACTTGTGCATAAAGTTTTAATAAATAAATAAATAAATAGAAGGCAAACAGGCTAGAAAACCATAGGTAACCAAACAGAAGATAGCATTTAATAGAGCGACATCACCTTCACAATTGGTTCATAGTGACCTTTTTAGACCAATGTCCACAACATCTTTTTAAGGAAACTAATATATATTAGGTTTCGTAGATGATTTTATAAGAAAGATATTTGCTTATTTTATAATATCTCCAAAGACAGAAAAAATCCTAGAACAACTATTTATTTTTTGTTTAATACCGAGTTTAGAGTTAATCGGACTACGCGTTAAGATTCTTCCATACAAAGTTAAACAAGGTTTAAATCATGACTACTTTCAAGTTATAAGTAAGGGACAAATTCTGTTTATTTCAAGCACTTGTTGAAAAAAGTTAGACTAAAATAAAAGCTATTAGGACCGATGGCGGTAAATAGTTTGTGAATAAGGAGTTTGCAGATTTGCTTTCTTTTAAAAAAATCGAGCACTATACAACGGCGCCATACAGCGCACAACAAAATGGAGTTGCGGAACGAACAAACCGTTCCATAACGGAAAAAGCAAGATCGATATTGGCTGAAAGCGCACTCCCTAAAGCATACTGGCAAGATGCGTTCCAGGTAGCTGTTTATTTAAAGAATAGGTCCCCTCATCGAGCTTTAAATGGAAAAATACCATATGATAAGTGGTGCGATCGCAAATGTCACTTAAGTCACCTTAGAGTATTCAGATGTAGAGCCCTAGTTCTTATACCTTCATGTCAGAGAAAGAAATTAGATTTAAAGGCAGAAGAAGCGATCTTTGTTGGATATTCAGAAGACCCTAATACTTATGTTTTTCGTAGTCCTTCTAATGCAAGAAGTGTTCTGAAATCCAGAGACGCAACTTTCTTTGAAAACTGTTTCAAGCCACTTAAACAAAAGAACAGACTCAATGTTATTATTTCAAGAGAATACTAGTGCTGACAATGAGGAATTCTTTGATTGTATTGATTGCACTGACAATTCAAGCTCGGAGGCAGAATTGTCAATTCAACTAGATCCAGTAATTCCTGAGAGTGTGGATACAGAGACAATCAATACGGCCGAACATCCAATACTAAATGAGCCTAGATATCTCTCAAGAAATAGGAAAGCACCTGATTTTTTAACATATCAAGTTTCAGATGTTTACTCAAATGAACCAACAACTAGGTACTATGAAGCTACTCATGCCGTAGATTCTGAGAAGTGGCTGAACGCAATGACTGATGAGCACAAATCATTAGTCAAATTTAACATCTGGGAGCTAGTGAACAGACCAAGTAAAAGGGTGATGCCGTGCAAATGGGCTTATAAGCTAAAGAAGGATGCTTACGGAAATATTACAAAATATAAGGCAAGACTCGTCGTCAAAGGTTTTGAGCAAACAAAAGGTGTGGATTACTACGAGACTTGCCCCTGTAATCCGTCATTTTTCCCTACGCACGTTATTTGCACTAGCTGCCGAGTTAGGTCTGAAAATGAGGCATATGGATGTCGACACAGCATTCCTAAATGGAGATTTACAAGAGGAAGTATTTATGGAACAGCCTCTTGGTTTTGCAGCAAAAGGACAGGAGGATAAAGTCTGTTTGTTGCGTAAATCTCTCTATGGTCTAAAACAGGCTCCTCGAGAGTGGAACAGAAAGTTAAATGATGTACTTGCAAAAATAGGTTTAATTGGAACTCCTTCCGAACCTTGTGTTTATACAAAACTTTTTGGTCGCGAACTCGTTATATTGGGAGTCTATGTCGATGATATAATTGTCTATTTTCTTTTTGACATGACTTTTGAAATTGTCAAGAATGATCTGTCACAATATTTTTCATTAAAAGATCTCAGCAATTTGAAATCCTATTTAGGATTACAAATAGAAAGTTATAAAGATTGCACTGAAATATGTCAATCTAATTACATCCTGTCCTTATTAAATAAGTTCAATATGAGCGAGTGCAAAACAGTTAGTACTCCCTTGGCCCAGAAAAAGCTAGAACCAAAATCGAGTGATCAGAATGATGATGGTGAGTCACTGCTCTTACCTTATCAGACTTTGATAGGATGCCTTATGTATCTGGCAGTAAACACAAGACCCGATATCGCATACGCGGCGAGTTATTTAAGTCAGGTTAACACATGTTTTACGAAAGAACATTGGCGCGCTGCAAAAAGGGTTCTGCAGTACCTCAAGAATACATTGGATTATTCTTTAATTTACAGAAAAGATGGAGAGTCCTTAAAAGGATATGCCGACACTGATTGGGCAAATTGCATGATTGATAGGAGGTCATACACGGGTTTCGTGTTTAAGTTAGCGTGTGGTCCAGTGTCCTGGGAGTCAAAGAAGCAGCCCACAGTAGCCCTTTCGTCAGCAGAATCCGAATATATGGCACTCACAGCAGCTACAAAAGAAGCTTGCTACCTACGTCGTGTCATTTATGAAGTAACAGGTAAACTCAGATCAGTTGATTTAGCGTCAGACAGACAAAGTGCCATCAACTTAGTTCATAATCCCGTGCACCACAACAGGACGAAGCATATTGATACCCGTTTCCATTTAATTCGGGAAAAAGTAACTGACAAAGTAATTTCTTTAGAATATTTGCAAAGCTGTGACATGTCCGCTGATGTGTTAAAACCACTCGAGCCTGTGGCACATATGAGGTGTATTATATAGTCAGTATAGGTTTAGTAACTTAACCCTTTTATTTTCATAGGATAATTTTTAGATTAAGGGGGACTGTTGTAATTTACTACTGGCTAATCTAAATATTCCTAATATGTTTTTATGCTGACAAGTATTTGTTTTTTTTTTTATACTTGACATTGTCACTTCAAATAAAATCTCCTATACAATTATATATTACTGTCTTTCCATACCAAAATGGCTAAGTTTCCTTTAATTTTCAACAATTATGACAAAATAAAAAAAACTATCTACTTCAGTAAAACAAAATCGTCGCTGCGGGAAGAAGTATATACCTAGTGAATACCACCGATGTGGAGAAGTAGAAGCATCGCGTGACTATGTGGTTGCTTTGGTGGTATGGCTGCGTGTTTCACGTCAGGTCGCGTGTTCCGCCTCGCGTGTTATCACGCCAGACCTGTGAACAATATTAAAAAAATCCTAAGTGCTGTGTTATATTCAGATTAGAATACCAACTTAGCACTGTATGTAGTGACATCAAAACATATGGTGTTGCTTTGTGATAAATAATATGAAAATAATGGTATTGTGTCATGTTGGTAGTTATATTTGAAGATATGGGCATGACATGGGTAGGTAGATTTGATGACGGCATTTTTTGCAACATAGAAGAAAACAGCTAGGTACATTAAAGGTTACATAGTTATTTTTTTATCCTTTTTAATCTCAACAAGGTATTACATTCTTCTGAATTGAATTGAGTAGGCAGATATTTATAACGTAAGGCATGCCCGATATTATAGCATTCTGTGAGTTCCACATCTTTTTAAGTCAATGAGGTATTTAAATTTTGGGGTGTCTTGTCTCAGAGAGTTTTAATGTTTCTTCGATGTCACATATTTGTGCCGCTACTTATACAAGTAACGGCATAAGCGGCAGTAGAAAACAGCAAATATCAGCACATATATTTTCTGTCTTCTTGATAACAGATATTAATGAATGGATCAGGAAGTCAGATAAATTGCCCAACTGTCCTAAGTAATATATTTATGCTTGTGACTGTACAAAACTACATAAGTTACAACAGTGTTAGGTACTTACCTTTGAAAATACAATGATTGCTGATCTATGTTGACACAGTTTGCAAAAGAATTAGCACTACAAATTTAAGAGTTCAATTTGGTCGTGGCTTCTGGGTGCAGTAATTTGACACGATAGTTTTAGTATGGGCCTTTGCTCAATTCATGAAGAGTCAAGTAAATTCTACTGAAAAAGTTAAATGAGCAATGTAATTTATAGTTTTTACTTCATATCAAAAAAATTGTGTATTTAATTTATGATTTAATAAGTAATGGTATTAAATAATTAATTAGTTTTGTGTGCATAAATACCAGTTTACCAGTGTAAAACTGTTAGCGAGATCTGGCCGTTATAAGCGATAATTTTAGTCTTATACCCTACCAAGTGTGTGTTGTACATCAAATCTTAACATTTAAAACTTAGAAAAATTGTAATACGATTACAAGAAATCTCGCTTATAAAAAAATTCATCCTAACAAAATACGCTCGATGCAAAGTCGACTCTGACTTTGCAGTGCTATCTTCTTACGAGCCATTGTTACTCTCCAACAACCATCCTAATTCCTCCATCTCCCTGCTTTCCCAGTACCAATGCACCCTCCATCTGGAATGTGTATAGCATTTATTCTTTAATAACTGAAACCCTCCTTTTAAGGTCGTTCAAATTTATGTAACATATCACGTCTCGACGCACGCATATACGTCAAAAATGGCGCTTAATATCTTCAAACCAAAATAAGCGTTGTTTCAAACCACAATTACAAAATTATGGCCTTGCCGTACGTCAAATAATAACGAGTACGTAATCGTTATTATTTGACGTACGTATGTTACGTTAACCAACCGTTTGAAACAACCTGCCCTAAGTCTACCAACCCGCACTGGGCCCACGTGGTGGATTGTGGCCCACTCCCTCTCACAGAGAGGAGGCCTGTGTTCCAGCAGTGGGATCGTTGTAGGCCATCACAATCGTTGCCAGATCTCGTACCAATTACGTTATTTCAAAAATATTTAATGTGCAGTTTTGACTTAGTTACTTTTTTATGTTTTGATAGATAGATTTATTGGACTTTTGTAAAAATGGAGGTATCTCAAACTATAGGTAATTTTAGTTTATATTTATTTAAATAATTAAACACATTATTTGTATGTATAGATCTACATGAAATATTGCTTCAGTATAGTCGCAAAGATAAAGAAATTTCGTATTCGCATACAGAGGGGGGTCTGTGAAATAATGTTACCTTAGATCTCGCAAAAATGTCATGAATCTTTGCCAACATGTCTGGTCGTCAGGTTCTGGTGACTCCATCTCAATCGGTAGTAGTAGGTATTTAGGCATTGCACAGATAAACTCTTCACCTATAATGCAAAAAAAAAAAAAAATTGCCATTGAGTACCACTGACCCAGACTAGACCCTACCAAAAAATCTTTAAAAAATAATTTGGCTGGTAAAACGGCGTCGCTAATTGCTTATAGCACTATCCTCTAGACAATCTTTGGATGGCCACGAAGACATTTGATGTAGGTACATAAAATGTACCTACATTAAATGTATGTGTGTGATGTAGACTCGCTCAAACTGGACCAAGCCTTATCATATTGAGCACTTATCATGATGAGCATGAAGACCATTACAGCCACCACCATAAGTTCATTTGGTGATGCATTTTTAACTGTAAGGACAAAGTCTTAAATAACCCCCTCGTCAAAACTGCAAATCTTTATTGGACTCCATCTTGAAATAAAAAAAAAGAGTTAACTTACCCTATAAAACTATGTGAGTTCGCTTCCTCAACGTCACATTAACATTGATATCCCTTCCTATTATGTCGTGATCGATCTGGGTCCGCAGGATGACTCAACTTTTAAACGCAATCTTCCTCTTTCAAACCCACAGAAAATTTCTAAGTGTCACCTGAAACTGAAACATCAAGCTGAACGAAAATATGCTTATGTACCCTATTGCGTAAATAACAAATCTAAAAAGGATGACGGATCTACAACGTATGTTCACCTAGAAAATAAAATATAAAAAATATAAATCAGTGTTCAAAATATTTAAAACGATAAAATAAAATAGTGAAAGATAAAACATAAATCAGTATTCAAAACATTGAAAACGTACTGCATCCACGTTTTTTTGTCAAGATTAATACTTACTAAATAACGTATACTAGCCGTTTGATGACAAAGGCGTCGTTTACTTCTAACACTTATGTACTGCAAATGGCTTGAACATATGTATAATTCATTACTTGGAGCCAATATGTCGCTCACTCAAAAGGTAGCTGGAAACTACGCTGATGGCAATGGATTCGTCGATGGGAAAACCTGAAACGATCAATTGACCTACAAATGCATTTCTTTGTTCTCTTTTTACCATATGAGGTAAATAGCGAAAATGACAAGGAGAGCATTGATAGCTTTTATGTTGTCAGTAAGAAAATTAACAGGTGCAACTGAAATTCTCGTTAGATGGACCGACTAGCTTTGATGTGGTCACTAAGAAAATTAACAGGTGCAACTGAAAGTATATTTATTTATTTAACACTAAGTGTTAAATAAATAAATATACTTTTCCAATGGTGATAAATACTACCACTTGCTCACTTTAGATGTCACTACTGGTGACTGTTCCGCAGCCAGTTGTTACAACCCTAACATTTTTCGTAAACAAACTACTCATTTTACGAATAATTATAAGACCACACACACAACACACCCGCTCTGAACATCCGCTGGTTCCAAAAATACGGGAATCCATTTGTTTTTCAAAGGTGTTAGTGGAAGAAAACTATGAGAGAATGTTCGGCAAAGATAAAATTGAAATGCCAATGCCTACTTTTCCCCAATAAATACATGCTTTTTACCAATAGCAGACGCTTCTCTTTTCTTTAGGAGAGGAAGTGCCCATTACAAGATGAGTTCATGGGCCACTCTCCAAGTTGCGGAAATTATTATCGTATTTTAATTTGTGATGAAAACTAAACAATGACGTAAATACAATGTATTTGACAGAAATTAAATGACGGTTAGGGGACACTGTACAGTGCTGCCATCTTACAAGTTTTTCCACATAGAGTTAGTCGGATGGAGCTCGTATCTTGAATTCGAATCAGATGCAGTGTGCAAACGCTCTAATCATAGCATGATAAATTTTACCTATTATAGGTTAGTCATGGTCACTAGAAGGGGGTGCGAGGGGGTGGGTTGAAATAAACATTCAAAAATAATAAGACATATAATAAAAAAGCCTGATGTAATAATAGAGAACGTAACTTATACGAGGCGGAGTGCTAACATTTTTGAGCTCGCATTGCTCGCTCTTGCATCTTACATCTTCAGTTCTTAAACTTTTCTGCGTGAGTCGAAAAATGTATTCCTTGTTCTGTATGAATGGTCCAAACAAAACCTATCATGTTCGAGGCAAGGTGCTAACGTTATCGAGCTCGCTTGCTGCAATGCTGTCTGTTTAATTTTTTGTTATAAAGTTTTTTTAATTTTCGATTTTAGCTTAACCCAGATCGATTGACCCGTGCGGCAGTTATTACTTAGCCACTAGCCCCACAGTGAAAGATCTATCTGCTAAATATAAAACGCACGCAACATAAAAAAAATTAGTGGGGAACCTTTATCAAAGACCTTGATGAAGCCAATATAAATGACGTCAGCCTAAATACCATCATCAACAGACCCAATTCAAAGTTTTGCAAATAGAACCAGGCACCACTATTGCCGTTTTCAATTTTAAAGGGAATATGCCAGAAGTTAAGGATTTGCTATACGTATATGATCATAAGTGGACACATTAACCGCCTAGGATCTCACAGCTAATAGTTGGAACTTCCCTCGACACCTTTCCGCCTCCAACATCAGATAATTTTCATACCTCAGCTAGGTCTAAAGTTTTCAACAAGATAAATTAAATAAGCCCAAATACGATGTAACTGCTGTTACCTGGGTGCTTACTCTTGAATTTAATTCCGATAGATCGACATTAGAATTATGACGTTTCGTACTTTTGAGTTCGGTTTAATTAAACTAAAAGGTAAAATTGGATGATTGATTTTGGAGCCCGGCCCTAATTTCCACTTAGTTCACCAAAATGGACACCCAATTTTACCTTTTAGTTTAATTAAACCAAACTCAAAAGTACGAAACGTCACAATTCTAATGTCGATCTATCGGAATTAAATTCAAGAGTAAGCACCCTGTTGAAGAGCTCTCTCGACCGTGTTCCGTCTTAATCATCGGATCAACTCTAGATCTCTATTTTGTTAAAGTATCGTCAGATCTACGTAGGTGTGTGCCAAGTTTGAATACAATCGGTTCACAAGTGAAAATTCAGTAGGGAAATCCTCACTAGGCTGAGTGTATATAACTAGTGGGGATTTCTGGAAAAAAAATTCCTACTGGTGGGGATTTGTCGGTAGGGATTTCTGGAATAAACCAAAATTAATCAACACCTTCAAACTAGCATCCTTTTGGGTGGATTTTGTATTTCAATTTTAAATTGGACCAAATTCCCTATACCCTTTCAAATAAAAAAAAAAACAATCGTCTAAATCGACCTACTCTGTAAAAAACATCCTCATCTTATGAGCTACTATAACCTAACCTAACCCAATATATTTTTTTTAAATTGAGGAATGTCCGTCAACTGTTTGATAAAGCTGGCAAAGATGGAAAGCCATACCCTAAAATTAACGATAATATTAAACTAACGATTTGTTTACGTCTTGACACTTTTCTATTCAAGGTTTTATTATAACTACGAACGTATTCATGATGCCGCATCTACTCAGCTATCAACTTTTTGCTCTACGTATGCTGGCACAAAAACCCTCTGGGCTCGGGGTACCATAATCAAATATTGTTATGAGACTGAGATTGTATTTATTTGGTAGGGTGGTGCGTCTGTGTGTTTGTTTCTAAAGTATTTAATTATAATATGAATGAAACCAGTAATTAATAAACATTTATATTCACAATATTGATTTATTATAACTAATAGTTCGTATAATAAGAAACAGTTGTTGTTTATAGTCAAAAACATAATATTTGCCATTTCGAAGTGATTTATTTTGGTTAAATTACATTCGAAATTAATTATAACATAATATAAATAAAAACTTTTTACCAAAAAAACTAAACCTCCGAAAAAAACTGAAAAACAAAAAATAATAAACCTTTTCTATTTAACCTTAATAAATAAGTTCTTAAACTAATGTAAGTATACCTAAGTAATTTTGAGTCGGCGCCAAACAAGCAAATTAATATCGTTTCAAGTGGTCGTGCGGAGAGCGCATTTTTTGTTTGGAATGTTAATGTTTATCGCTGGAGATTTCACGTTGCATTGTTAATTTGATTTGGTTATTTCTTTAAATTTAAGGTAATTTAGTGATCTTTGTTTATTGATTATTTTTATTTTATAATTTTTTTAAATAGCTACCTACCTTACTTTAGATATTAACTGTTAAATCCTACTTTAACTATTATTTTTTGTATAATAAAATACTTAAAAAAAAAAACAGGCTTTATATACCAACATAGATAGGCCTTTTATTTTAATTGTAATACACAGCTCAGCATTAAAATCTGTGAATGAACAATAAATCACCCCATTTTCCCACCCTTAGGGTAGGAATTTTTTTCAAAATTTGCATGAGATCAACTTCGAGGTAAAAAAAGAATTATCAAAATCGGACTACTCTGTAAAAAGTTATGCGTGATCACACAAATAAAATAAAATATACGCGTCGAATTGAGAACCTCCTCCGTTTTTTCGTCGGTTAAATATAGTAGTTATACGCGTTAATTTATTACAAAAACGAAAATAGAATACAGAATTGAGAAACAACATTTAGATGGTTCATACAATTATTTTTTTTTGGCTCTTGTGATACAGGAACTCCTGTTACAAGAGCCGGGGCTACACTTAAATAAATATTATGCATACTAGCTGCGCTCCGCGGTTTCACCCGCGTTTAATGAAAACATATTGTGTCTGTGTTAAATATTAAAAAGAAATTATAAAGACTGTAATGTTATAAAAATCGCTTTCCATTTATGGTTGATTAGTGGCGCTAAAAGATAAAAAAGTGAGGATAATGTAAGATAATAATAATTGATGTGGTGTTCCGAGTGATAAAGAATACAATGTTAGATAATTATTGATTAAAGCAAGATTGTTGTTTTGCAACATCACTGCAAAAAAGGAGGTTCTGTATTCGACCCGTATGTATGTATGTTTGTATGTCCGCGATTTTCTCAAAAACTTATAAACCGATTTTGATAAATCTTTCATTAATATGATCTACATACTTTCAGGAAGGTTTTAGTATATAATACATTAGGTAATTATTCTTATGTATGAAGTTATATGTATGTATACTGCCTCTCAGGCATTTCTATGCGAATTTTGATGATTCTTCTAGTCGGCGTCTTCAATTCTTCAATGCACTAGTATCAATTGAATTTGTATGGGGTAAGTACAACTAAAACGTGAAAAATATTTATTTTTCCAAAAAAAAAAACACTACAAAATGATAAATAACTTTAATTTCGGAAGTCGGTGTCAAAAAAAAACGAAAATAATGCGGAACCAACGACACCGACTTCCGAAATTAAAGTTATTTATCATTTTGAAGTGTTTTTTTTTTTGAAGTCGGTTGTTTTTTTTTGTAAAAGAAAAATTTATACAGGGTGATGACACTGCAGGTTAAAACTGCAGCGTTTATAACTAACTTCTGGCGGTGGTTTCGGTTCTTTACCAGCTTCCGGCTCTGTTTCTTTAGGATCATTCTTTTTTGCAGAGTCATTCTTCTTTGGGGGAAGATGACTCTGGGTTTTCTTCAGCTCAGCTGTTTGGTTGAGCTTAATTTTTTTAAATTGTTTGCAGATGTTTTTTTCGAAGTCGTCAGTGCGCTTCTTAGTTATTTTTTTTTCCTTGTTAATTTTTTTTTCCTTCTGTTGCCGTTTTTTCTTTTGTTTAGCCGTCATTTCATCTGTAAAAAGGAGCAACAGTAAAGTTAGAACTATATTGAATTGAAGAAAAATAATAGCTTAAATAGTGGTTGCACATATTTTGAATACTGTGACCCTTCTATTTATGATTGTAGGACATTTCATTAGCAACCCTGATTTTGTTCAATCTTAAATGTGATTTCGGATGGCGCTACTATAATATGAACATTTTCCTACTGTCTCTTTCAAAATAAAAACAAAATTTATCAAGATAGAAAGTATGGTTAGTGTATTTTCGCCAAACCTAACATGATAACTTGTAAATCCTTTGCATCGGCTTGGCAGGGACGGCTTATAGTGTAGCCATTGCATGCGGCTTCGCCCTCGTGGAGGCCCGAAAATATTCCACGGGGACGTTCTGCCGGGATAAAGTATCCTATGTCCTCTAGGACATGGTCTTTCCATCTGCGGATTTTCTTCCAAATCTTTTAAGTCGACAAGTCGTGAAAAGTAACAAATAGACTTACTTTAACTTTGGACAATACTTTACATACTTTTATCTAGAGCAATTTATTTATTAGACATGAGACAGTGGAAATAATATTGATTTATTCCGGCTAACCTCGCGAGAAGGCCGCCCTGCCCAAGTATTCAGATGATTGCTGTGATCGACGATTGTGTATCATATTATTATGTGTATCATATTATAATTATGAGCACTACTGACCTGGCATAACAATCTTGCGGCCGTACATATTATTTTGCTGGCGAGAAATTTCAACCGTGGTCCAGTGCCCCACCTGGTGTCCGCGAAAGGATTGATCGATCTGTTTATTTGCGCAGGTGCCAACTTACTAGCTATAGTTGAGTAAGGATGCATTCAGCCTGGCACCAAATATAATAACCAAGACTTGAAACAGATGACGATTTCGTGGCCACTGAACTTCAATGCCGATTGAATTGAACTGAAAGAACTTGAATATCGATTGTAAACCTTATTCCTACTTTTTTTTTACAAAAAAAAAACTGTGACAAAAAATATTTGGATTTGGATTATTATATGGATTTGGGAGGGCCTTTGTCCAGCAGTGGCTGGACACGGGCCCTCCCAAATCCATAATTACTTAATTATTAAATTGGTTTTATTAAAACTATAGGAAGTAAGCATTGTAACATGAACACGCACATCCACGCACCCGCGCCCCCCACCGTGCGGTTGGCCGCGCCCCGCACTGATGAATTCTATTGTGTTTTAGATGCTGCAAAACTTAATTTTATTTGATTCACCCTACGAAACTCTTTCTTTATCAGTAACGTCATGTAAATTCTACTAAAGCTCATCATATTTTTGTAAATAACATACGTTTATACGGTCTGCTTGCGATTTAATAACGATTTAGAAATAAAATCTATTTCGACTAAAAAAATATGAAAATCTCTAAGAACGTAAAAATTATATATGCACTTAGAAACAAGATCAATTGATTAGTAATCCTAGAAGCTTGCATATTTGATGAAAGCTTTCAGGATTCAGAACCACTCTGTTCTCGTATTCACTTTTTAGTGTTAGGGGAGACGCGCCTTTACATATTTTTTCATAATCCGTAGAACGTTCCGTTGCACTGAATTTTGCACAACCTCTTTTAACTCTAGGTTTTTAATATTCAGATTTGTTAATCATTGTAAAAAAGGATACCGTTTTATGTTATTAAAATAACTTTCTATTTAAGTCCAGTAAGCTAATAAATAAATCAGATTTCATCAAATAGTAATTATACATACTTCGTCTTTGGTCTCTAAAACTATCCGAGTTCGGCCTAATAAGTAAATTCATAATATAATCGACTAAAACTGAAACAGAATAAATTAATCGTATAGTAAACATTTGTTTTCGAAATCAGTTTTATTATCAGCGCACCAATGTTGATGATGGCTTTGAATGATGCTCATTGAAAATAGAAACACGATCACAATTTTCTTGGCATATATTTTCACACATATGCAGTGACTGACCGCAGACAAAACTAACCTCGGGGTGCCCTCTCTGTATTTCTAGTCGCTCACTTAGTAATTTAGTCGCACGACTAGAATTTTAATATCTCAAATGGATTAATCACAACCCACTGTTTGTAAGCTCGTTCTGGATTTTATTATTAATCAATATTCGTCGTTAGTTTAGTTAATTTTTCGCTTACTGAAATTCATACCGCTCAAGTTATTAAAACAGTATTTCATCATCAGTCGCTAAGTCTTTTTTTATTCGCTCGTTTTATAATTCCCCTTACTTTAATGAACCATAGTATAATAGTGTACTTGAAATCTTTAATGGATATACAATATTAGTTTTATATAGTAAGTAATTGAAATGTCTAACATCGGCTTTACTTCAGAGATTTGAGCTGTTGCAACTATAAAGAATTTTATGTATTGGTAACCTTTGTGAATAATTGCAGCGCGCTCCACTCATCTGTCATCTCTCGCCCATTACAACATAGATAAAATAAACTGGTGAATCAATAAAGTTCACTTACCTGACATAAACTAGGCAGTCGCTTGTACAAACCACTACGTTATTCGTTCCGAACATCCCAAAATATTAACCAGTTGAAAGTTTAATTTGCTGAGAGAATACGATACAGTACTACAGGCGATATTGACGCCTTTGGAACCCTTTGATAAGGAAAGGAAATCTGGAAGAAAACCTTTGATAATAAATACAAACGAAGCTCATCAAAATCTCCACTTCGTCGCACTACAGCAGCTCGATAGGCAGCTTCAGCAGCAATGGGATTTTTGCAATTTTTATATACATATGCCAAATACAAGAGTAGAGATCCAGACTACCTTATTAACAACAGTCCAGTTGATTGTAGCAATGTTATTGGCATTACGTCGTGCTACATCTGGGAAGGTGTGGTTGTAGGATTAGATTTCGTGGATGTTGTTTTGTTTAACATCTAAATCTTTTACAAGATAGAATGTAATCCCCAAATACATTATTATCAGTATTTGTCTCTTTTATTATATCTAGGGGCAATTCCCGTAATTTTGAGAACGTTCACAGTCTGATCTCAGTCACAATCTGTTAGCTTTTAGATTTTTCTCATTTTTCCAATTTCGTACCTTAAATTAATTAACAATTTATTACGAACATTTTAAAACAAAAAACAGCCAAATCGGTCCAGTTGTTCTTAAATAATGCGCTTACCAACAAGCATTAAGAACAGAACATCGTTTAATTTGATTAAGGATAATATATAGGATAGGATAGGATTAAGTAGGTACCAACCCGCACTGGGCGCGCGTGGTTGAGTATTAGCCCACTCCCTTTCGAAGAGAGGAGGCCTGTGTCCCAACGTCGGCACATTATAGGCTATTATGTATTTTATGTACTCGTAAGTAGGAACCTTACAAGTTCTGGCTTGTGTACCTGCTGTTTTTAGGGTTCCGTAGTCAACTAGGAACCCTTATAGTTTCGCCATGTCTGTCTGTCCGTCCGTCCGTCCGTCCGTCCGTCTGTCCGTCCTCGCTTAATCTCTGTGACCGTTAGCACTAGAAAGCTGAAATTTGGTACCAATATGTATATCAATCACGCCGACAAAGTGGTAAAATAAAAATTGGAAAAAAATGTTTTATTAGGGTAGCCCCCCTATATGTAAAGTGGGAAGTGATTATTTTTTTAATTTCAACCCTAACGTGTGATATATTGTTGGAAAGGTATTTAAAATGAATAGGGGTTTACTAAAATCATTTTTTGATAATGTCAATAATTTCGGAAATAATCGCTCCAAAAGTAAAAAACAATGTGTCCCCCCCTCTCTAACTTTTGAACCATAAGTTTAGAAAATATGAAAAAAATCTGAAAAGTAGAACTTGATAAGGACTTTCTAGGAAAATTATTTTGAACTTGATAGAAACAACAGTTTTTGTACAAAAAAGACAAAAAGTTGTACAAAATCATTTCTGGACTAACTTCGTAGTATAATCGTATATGCAAGCATTTTTTTTTAACTTCGTTTACATATTTTATTATCCTGAACGTATCTTTTTTCAAACAAAAAAATAATTATTAAAATCGGTTCTCGCAATCCAAAATTACCACCGAAAACTTCTGGCACGTCTATGTATTAATTAGTAACCCAATTCCCCGAGAGATGGCGCTGTAGGTACTTATTACATTGGGTCGGGTTTTATCGAATTGTACGTGGGAACACTTATTGTGACGGACAGGAAACTACGGAACCCTACACTGAGCGTGGCCCGACACGCTCTTGGCCGGTTTTTTTATTGTTGTTGTTGTTTTGTTATGCATAACATTAAACTTGTGTTATAAAACAAATCGATGTTAAAAGTCCCTGACTCCTAGAGATTAAAAAAAAGAAAGATTAAAAAAAAATATGTTCCATTATAATCAAGAGGTAATTACCTCGACTACTCTGTTAATCAATATTGTCGTAATGTCCACGTTGTCGCGGTTGGAGTAATATACTAGCTAAAGGGTAAATAGGATATTTTTGTTTATGGTAAGTTTTGACTAGATCATTGACATGTTATAACTAAACTTTAAATACCTCAAGCTCCTCTTCACACACGTTGGTGCAGTTAGTTGTTACGGGCCTTACATATTAACCCCCTTACTAATAAACGTTGTATAGCGTCTGTATAGTTACACAACGCTTTGTCTTCTTCTTTCGAAAGTCAATTTACTGACGACTGAAAGAGAGAAATTGGTGTGTAACTATTCATCTGATATAATACGTTTATTAGTAAGGGAGTTAGTATGCTGGATATATAACAGAACGCCACACACTCCTAAAGTTATACACCATTACACACAGTCATCACAACACAGTCATGCGTTTGAAAAACTTAGAAAACATTTAAAACTGTATCATATTCTTAAGTAATGTAGGTACTAAATAAGAATCCGTCACTTAACTTTCGATTACGAGAAAACTATTCTAAAGTAGGAGCTTTTAAATATTTATTATTGCAAATGATTGGTACTGCACGAGTGCCTGGCAGTGTGGCAGTGACAGTCGCTCAAGGTGCCCCTATACCCTGTGTATACAATTATATACATGCGCTTTATTTTAGGTCTCTTTCCCTCCTAGTCGTTAACTACGCGAGTGAGACAAGGATTGCAATAATTGAATACCCAAAGCCACCCCAAACATTTTGCTGCTAACTACAGATATGGGTATGTCAGACACTGAACCTATACTGCACCCTACTTCGGTGCTCAGACAGTCGCTCGGCTACCAGGGCGTCATTAACTATAGATAGCTACTTTTAACTGAATGTAGTACCTACATTTGCATTCAGACTGATGGGAGTACACGGTTACAACGATGTGAATAACATCACGGCTACAAAAGCTACGCGATCACAGCCGCTCTGATCAATGTTTCACTAAAAATTTATATTGGAAACTTAACTAATGAAACACAATTATTAGTTATCTATTGTTAGGTTACGCCCATCACGATTCACACGGGAAGATTAAAGAAAACAATAATATCTTTTCTCGAGATTTGCTCTTATATTTATTTAATTTACGTAAAAATACTAATCGAATAATTGCCACATTTTCAGTAAGTCGACGTAAATTGCTGCACTTTAAACCTTCCACGAAAACCCGACACATACACTGAGAACTACTCACTGACGATCTTAGTCCTTTAGAAATTATGGAAAGAAACAATAATTTTTAAAATCTTTCTCTAAGTACACCATAAATTTAAGGAAATTGTGTCGGAGAGGATCGGATGGTGCGTAGAGAGAGAGAGAGAGTCTACTTCCCCCACTATTCTGGTGTTTTGTTGCATAGCTGTACAGATGTATGGACCTACGTTCAAATGCGGACACAGTTTGGATGTCAGACGGCTCAGCGAGCTCGGCCGGGCCGCCAAGCTCGCTTTGCTGTTTGATAAAATGAAAACCAGGCAATGCAGGTTGCAAGAAGATTTTTTTTTGGTTGCACCTGCTCACCACGGTGCGCAGGTGCAACAAAAAAAAAATCTTCCACAGTGTGCTGTGGAAGAATTTTTATTCTATTTTAAAATTATTTTGTAATTTATTGACCCGCTTAAATAAGTTTGTTTGTAAAGTGTTTCTGGTGTAATTATACTCAAAAACTGAGCTAGTTAGAAAATTAATTTTAGTTTTAGTAAACATTTAACCTATTTTACCACTTTGGTAAAGAACCCTAGAAATTATAAATTGCGAATTATGCCTAAGTACTAGATATCTGTTTTAACTTCGGTGCTGCGGAAAAGATCATTGATTTATCTAATAAAAGTACAAATTAACGATTTTCGGAGTTATTCCTTTATTTGTGCTCCTTCCCAAATTTCATTATTTTACGTCAACGGTACAGTATGGTTTGTTTTTTATTAATTTGAGTACCAAAATATGTCGCATAAATGACCATAAAGTTTAGTGCGTTGACTTAAAAGTTTAATTTTTTAGCTCAAGTGACCGTAGACCTAAGTAGTTGATACCTCCACGCGTTCATGACGCTACTAAGTTCAGATACAACACTGACTGGATCGATGGCGAAGATTCGTAAATTGGCTTTTCTCTTAACAGGGTATAAGTTTTGTGGATTTCGTCTGAAAAATATAGTTAGAAACTCATGACTAGTGAGACCATCATGGTAGTGAGAAGATGGTTGGTTGACGCTTTTAATAATACCTACCTATTCAGTTACAATAGAAAATAGTTTACTATCCAGATAATACAGTAAGCAGGTTCAAAGTTAAACGTACAGACGTCATGAGTAGTTTAAAATAATACCTACAGCTAGATTATAAAGTATTATTTGCCAGTGAGCCCCAGACTAGACAGTCTGTATCTTGGGGCTCGGGGTTCCAGAGTGGGGATTGGAACTATAAGTACAATAATACTAGCTTTTTATTATCCTACTGTAGAACAAAGGCGTTCATATACACAGCTAGAGCGAGCAATCATGACAATACATTGCATGTTGAGGAGTTTAGACTTAGAATTCTGATCGTATAGGTATTGAGTGGAAGTCTCGCAAAGTATAAATACAAGACGACGTTACATTACGTTTGCACTGACATTTCCTATCCTTTTGTTTTTCACAAATTATTTTATTTTGGAAATTCATTGTAAATAATTTAAACCTACCAAAATTACCTATAGAATTTTATTTTGAACATCATCAGTCGTTTAATCTTGACATATTCATAATTTCACTGGTCCACTCTTTCGCCTGATTTGACCGCGCTGTATTACTTTCTAATGAATTAGCCTAGGACAATTTAGCGGCTGAAGGCAAAAAGCTGCTATCTTCTGGGCACGTTCGTTCCATCATAGACCTCATCTATCGCTTTCCATCAGGCGTGATCGGAGTCAAGAGCGCGCCCATTTAGCAATAAAAAAAAAACTGAACTGAAATACCGTTGATAACTCTTCATGTTCATAGGAAAGTAGTGAGTTACGCTCTAAAAAGCCAGTCTTTATAAGGCTGCAGATAGCAGTGATTTACAAGGAGTAATTATTAAAACGAACTATAAAATACTTCCATGAGTTTTGTTTTATTGTGTGATAACAATATTTTATTATTATTATATGGCCCAAAATAAATAAAAAAATGATTGAGTTAGAAATAGTTGCATGAAAAGGTTTCACGACTTATGCGCGCTTACATTGGCGCCGATTCCCTTGTTCACAAACTAAACTAAATTTAATTTCAGTGCATCTTTTTCATTCTATTTCATTAAGAAAAGGACAGAAGATAAATATTAGTTTAGACCTGTCAAATTAGTCAGCGCCTAACGTAAATTGACGTATTTTTGATAGCCAATTTTTTAATCAAGTCTAAATTGTCTATGGAGTAACTTAATTTTACAGGAATAAACTAATATTTATCTCCTGTCCTTCTCTTAATGAAATAGAAAGAAAAAGATGCACTCAACTTAAATTTAGTTTAGTTTGTGAACAAGAGAATCGGTGCCAGTATCTGCTAATAAATCAATCTAAAACAGGCTTGTAATAATCTGAATCTCTTTCATTTAAAAACAAACTCTTGTGTTTTTACTTGCATTGCAGCAGGAATTATAGACTGACACATTGAACGGAACGCTGATATAAGAATAATTTTATAACACAAACGAACTAATAAAATACGCCGTCTAAAATACTAAACGCCAGTGATGGTCTTAATCTCAAGATAGGACCTATGTGGTAAGAGTAGTCCTGTGCTATCAATTTAGTTGAGTTTCAAATGCTACGCTGACGTAGCTAGTGGCTACACGCTACGACAACATAGCAAAGTGCTTCGCGCAGCATGCCTAACTTACCATCTCTTTAAATAAACTATACAAACACGTCTCCGTTATTATGTGGGACCACAACACGGTACTTAATACTTTGTTGCGTCGATTTCTGTATAAAACTTGTAACTCCGGCAGTGAATGACTCCAAGGATCCGTGTGTAGCGTGCAAACCATCCCAGAGGTTTTTTTTTAATTTTCCACGACTGAAAAAGTACCTACAGTACAAACGGTGCATCCTAAGTAGACAGCCATTCAGCTATCCTTGCTTACTTACTTTTATTAATACAGGCTTGCCAACTCGGAGGTATACAACTTTAAATATTTTTTTTTTTTACTAACGAAGTTTACGCTTTTCCATAGATTATGTTTTTCCATAACTATATTATTCAAGGCTGTCAGTTTTGTATGAAAAATAACCAAATCTAATCCAACCTGAAAATTATTCTATCACGTGCTACGGCGTTCTAACAAAGTGCTCCGCGCAACACATCTAACGTACAGGGGGCCTAGAAAGGCCACTTTGGCAGAATCATAAAAGGATAACATTATGAATCACAATAAAAGTCATAAAATGGTCACAAACTGACAATTCATAATATTATTTGCGTACAATTTCATATCACGCAATTCATCTGTTTGACAGTTTTGTATGGAGATTCGTAAAATGGTCCACAAACCGTGGGTTGACAAGTAAAAGACAGTCATTAAATAAAATTTTAGGTCAAAATGACTTTTCTTCATTAAATACATTTTTCCTGCTATTGTTAGAAAAATACTAATGCATTTAATGAAGAAAAGTCATTTTGACCAAAAATATTTTTTTTTTCATTTTACCATTTATGTTCACACATATTATATAAGACAAGAAAAAACAGAACAGAAAAATAGGTACAAAGGTGATGCTTATTTCATAATTTTTATGAATAAACGATAAACGATATATATATATAAGAAATCTCTTCTAGCATACCTGCGATAGGACAAGAAATAGAGAGATGTAGACAGCGTGTTAAAGAGTAAAGGAGACAAAAAAATACATAAAATCTAAAACAATTCAATTAATAAAACTAAATAAATAATACGAGAATATACTTACATACATACAAATAAACATACATATTTCTAAAATAAAAATCACTAAAATGTAAATAAAATAATGAAAAATACATACACAACTATGATAGGGTGGAAAGATAGTGTTCTTTCACTGTTCTTTTAAAAACTGCAATTGTATTAAATGACTTTTACTTGTCAACCCACGAAAATATGAATTGCTTTAATGTCAAATAATATTATGAATTGTCAGGTTCTCCATTGTCCAGTTGGTATTTGGACGATGGAAACATGTCATTTTCCCCATAGACCAATTGGTCAAATTCCAATTGGTCCATGGAGCACCGACGGACTTTTATTATGATTCATAATGTTATCCATTTATGATTCTGCCAAAGTGACCTTTTTAGGCCCCCTCTATCTTTATAAATAAATAAACAGGCCATTACATAAATATAGTACTTAATCCAGATTTATTTGAGAAAGAAATATTACTATAGGAATTATTATTAAAGCGTAGCTACACAACTCCCGAAAATTACACAGCGGAAACTCGGCGTGCTTAATGTACTGTGAAAAGTTACGCGACGTAATTTCGTCTGGATGTGTTGTTGGTTATTTAAAACGTATGTGCAAGCACGCTAATTTTTCATAATACACACAATACTGCTTTTTCTGCATCAGCCACTAGACAAGACGTGCGCCGCTGTCGCTCCGAAATACGATTCAATTGTGAAGTCTTCTTGACGCAACAACTTTGCTACCACACATAGTTTCTGGCGGCAACAACGCGACTTCAGACAGCTGCAGTGAGATACCTATCGCTGTGTGTATTGGCTGCAATTAGGACTGGAGACCAAAAGTTAAGGTGTAAGCGGATTGTCGACACGACGTACTATCTGTAAAAATAGAGATTGTGCGTTACTGTTAATTCAAAGAGAAGTTAATAATTATTATTATACAGTGAGTAATGAATGTTAGTAAAAAGCATTTTTCGGAAAAAGGTGTGGTTATTTTTCATCATAATTGTAAGCAAAGCAAGTCTATTGTACGTCGTTTGAACAAATAATATACATATTATGTTTTTATATCTCACCTTAATGTGAAACGATGATATGTCGTCGATGGCGCATGGTCGAAAATATCGGGCTACCGGTTGAGTACTGCCGCTGCGTTTGCTTGAGGAGCACCTGGCTCCAGGTTGTGTGAAAGTTGTCGTAGGTCCTTCACTTCAGGCTGGCTCTCGGGTTCTGAAGACAACGTCATAGGAATATTACAAAAAAAAATACTTGACTCTGCAAATAAATTTTGGTCATCATATTTCTTAAACATATTAAATGTTACTCTTAATGGATGTCCCAATAGGGTTTATTTCTATTAGGACACCCGTTTATTATCGGTTGTGTAAAATTATAAAATACAAAACCGTAATTAAAGAGTATTAATGTTGCGCAACTGGTTACTTACATGTTCTCTTAACCATGGAAGTTAAATGGTATGCGCGCGTGAAGCTATCACACCAGGACAACATAATGCTACACTGATGTGATATATGTTGTCTTCTTGCAAGCTATAAAAAGCAACGGCACGCGACGTGTGCAGCATGTAGCAGATTATAATATACAGAGTTGATACGACAGAGGGGCTTTCCTTTAAACTGCCTATACTAGATACCATTTTCAAGCTCTGTACCAAAAATCAATCAAATAACAGCAGTAGTTTAGTCGCAAATGATTTTTTAAGTTTTTACCCCGTTTGAACACGATGTATCTTTCGTAACAGCTGATTATGTCTAACGCATAGGTCATGCACCTTAAAACGATAAATCTGAGTATAATCTACAATACGTTGTTGCCGCTCTGACGCAAATCACAAGTACAACCAAATATTTTACAAAAAAGTTGGCAATGCAAACAAGGAAGCAATAAATACACATACTTGCACTTTCATTACGAGAGTGACAATCATAGCAAAACATCCCGCGCGTAAACGAAATAGAAATAGGTCAGTGTGTTGCTATTGCATCCTAGATCCTTGCGATCGATAAGTGGGGTTTCCCGGCCTCTAAAAAACATGTTTTTTCAGTGCTCCGACGCCACCCTTTCGGAACGTGCGTTATGTAACACGGAAGCTCCTGCGCCACTTTTGTTCTGTCGAACTCGCGCGCTGACAATTATTATTGTGATTTTGTTTGGTTATTGTGATAGGACACTAAATTATAAGTTTAAGACAGTATTTGAACTAAAAAATAGGATTATTTTAGCATTCTTAGCGACGGACAGTGATTTAATTAGAAAAATAAATAACAATCTTCTCCGTCGGTATGATTTGTGCATTAATGTGAATGGAGGACACATCGAGAATTTAAAAATTTAGTGTTTTTGTTGTGATTGTTGTTGTGCGCGTACTTCAAAACCTTACCTAACATAAAAGCCGCCGCCCGCGCCACTGCCGGCGTCGGACGCCCGCCTAGACACGAGATAACACACGCCGCGCTCCGGCGCGCGCGCGAAGTTGCCACTTTTGTTAGCCAGGTATCTAAGTTCAGTCAACTTTATTTACAAAGGCTGTTGCGTTTTACTCTAATTTGTAAGCTATTTAGTTAGTTTGAAAAAAAAAATTCTAATTTTTGGCGCTTTTTATTTTTACACCGTATTGAATTAATACTAAACACCTATAGTTACGTAGTGTAATTTAATATCCCCTCTGTCATTTATCAACTCTGTATTTTTTACACCACCTGCTCAAAATAAATGTCATGCAAAAGTAATCCAAAATAAGTCATTATAGCCCTTGGATCTAACCGGGAAATAATATCTTGAATTTTATTATAATCCGCTGGTCAACATAGCACCGTTTGGGATTCAATATAGATATAGCACCCGTGGCTTTAGAAGTTTAGACACCGCTTTGTCTAATTCAACACATGTACACTGTGCACGTGAAGTGGCTCTTATGCACCGTTTTTACGTTCATAATGCAGCGTGTTATGACAATTAATAGTGTATACTTGTAT
Organism: Amphipoea lucens; assembly: GCA_947508005.1. Taxonomy (NCBI): domain Eukaryota; kingdom Metazoa; phylum Arthropoda; class Insecta; order Lepidoptera; family Noctuidae; genus Amphipoea; species Amphipoea lucens. The sequence goes on from OX382355.1 coordinate 26,253,189, forward strand.
ACTTAATAGTGTATCAAATTCTGGAAAGAAATGATACACGCCAAAGTAAAGGAAAGTGGACATTTTTAAGAATAACTAAAATCAGATAAACATATTGATTAATTATGGTTTAACAATGAACTCAAAATATAATTTATTATACTAAAAACATAAGTTAACGGCCAAATAACTACTGCTACAGTGCAAACGAGCAAATCACTTACATTCTAGATACTTAAAACCTGTTACTATCTTAAAATAACTGTTTTCTGTTAAAAATGCGCCCTTTACTGTACTTTGTCGTATATCATTTTTTTTCCAGAATTTGATCCTTTTTAGCGACACCATCGGGGGGTATACGACAAAGTAAAGTAAAGGGCGCATTTTTAACAGAAAACAATTATTTTAAGATAGTAACAGTTTTTAAGTATCTAGAATGTAAGTTATTTATTCGTTTGCACTGTAGCAGTAGTTATTTGGCCGTTAACTTATGTTTTTAATATAATAAATTATATTTTGAATTCATTGTTAAACCATAATTAATCAATTTGTTTATCTGAATTTAGTTATTCTTAAAAATGTCCACTTTCCTTTACTTTGGCGTGTATCATTTCTTTCCAGAATTTGATCCTTACTAACGACACCGTCGGAGGGTGCAATAAAACAGTCAGTGTTTTTTTTTTTCAAAATATACGAGTTCGATTCCTGGCTAGAGCAATTGATTTTTCAAATATTTAATGATGCAGTTTTAGTATTCGTCAAAATCGACCCCGTGACTCCTTTAAGAATTTTTCGGTATTACCTATAGTTTCGGATTTGGTCATCCACATGATGACTTGAAACATTCATCCTGTATATACAGACGAACTGATAACCTTCCTCTTTTAGAAATCGGTTAGAAATAAATTTGTATCTCATGATCTGTCATTTAATCTAGTTAACTAGCAGCTGGCGGCCTAAGCAGAAGTGTTGGGACTTATTTAACAAAACTCTCATAATGAACTATCACTGAGATTTGGAGGCGATATCAGTAACAATATCGAGCGCAGAGGTTCGTAGTTACCATAAAACCTCGAATAGAAAAGTATTACGACGTAAACAAGTCGTTACTTTAATGTTCTCGTTAATTTTAGTAAGTATTGCTTTCCACCTTTGCCAGCTTTATCAAACAATTGACGGGCATCTCTCAATATTTTTTAAAACGTTGCTAGTTCGTTAGATAGCCCATAAGATGAGGATGTTTTTGAAATAATTGGTTTACTTGGTGTCATAGTAAAATGTTGAAATAATCAACTTTGTTTATGGTGTACTCCGACAATGTTTTAATTTTGCTACTTAACTTTCAATCATTACGTTCAAGTGTTTAGTATTTTCAAACTTCTGAATATCGAGAAATCTTCAAAAACGTGTCACCTTCCAATGGAAACAGTAATCGAAGCTATTAGGTTCCTTGATTTAGGGATAAATGCAAAATTATGGTTACTTTTGGGTAATTTTCTGAATTGATGAAATTTCCTCATATTTGCCAAAAGGCTCCATGATCCCTTCTGATATTTATATATTCACTATCAGGACATGTAACACTATTGCACAGAATAACTTTCATTCGCCCTGAATATCCTTTTAGAAATGGCCCAAATCTGAGTTTTCAAAGTCGTCAGATTTGGGGAAAGTCCACAATTTCTCCGTCAGATTTGCCTATTTAAGTCATTATGGGTTAGGCCAGACCCGATCATGCCAAAACCAACGCCTCTGAAGATCACTTAATTTCGGCCCTTTTTTGAAATCTGAAAGTGGTCTCCTGACCAGGGGTCTCCTATCAGAAACTTTTTAAATATGTATATTTTCGGGGTTCTCTCCTCATGCCAGACCTACTCAGCTATCAACTTCTCGCCCTTTTTTTTTTTTTATTATTTTTTTTTTTTTTATATATTTTTTTTTTTATGGATGGGAAATCATCAAATGACCCCTCCCGCTCTGGGTGGAGCGAAGGGAGTGTCAGACTCTTACTGACTAAAACCCATCCGTGTTCCTTCCTTAGCCCTTTATGTTCCGGGGTAGCGGTAACCCTTTCGGACAATCCCGCACCCCCGGCAGGCTTCGGCCTTCCTTTATGCTGACATCTCTTTGAGGCGCGCGTGGAACACGTACGCGCCGTCCGGCACGGGCCTGGTCCTGATCGGACGGTGAGCTACCCATTACTCTCCGTCCGCAGGCCCGCGCCTACGGTGGCCGGGAGTCGTCACGCGGCTCCCGACGCCCGGAGCGTCTCCCGCGGCGGCTGGGGTGTGAGGCTCTTTCCCTCAGCCGTTCCGCCACCTCCTTCGCTAGCATGACTGCTTCGCAGAAGGAGGTGACCGCCTCCCACTCCCTCTCGCCCCGGACCATGGCTTGAACCAGGGCCGGACGCGAGAGGTCGCCGCCGCTGTCGATCGCCTCTACGAGGGCACGGCGGTGCTCCGCCCATGCGGGGCAGACCTCCACCGTATGCTCCACCGTGTCCTCTGGGCGATCCTCGCAGTGGTGACACCCGGGCGTCTCCTCCCGCCTGATGATGTGCAGGAACCTCCCAAAACATCCGTGTCCGGTGAGGACCTGCGTCAGGCGATAGGTGAGGACGCCGTGACGCCTCTCTAGCCACTCCTCAAAGAGGGGTCTTACCGCCACTAATCAACTTCTCGCCCTGAATATGCTTGCTCAAAAACCCTCTGGGCTCCCCTACCATTATGAAATGGAGACTTGAAGCAGACGTGACGTTAACATTTAATGTTTCGTATGGTATGGAACAGTAATACATTAGAAATTAGAGTGAATGATTGATACCCTCGACGGCAGCCACGCTGACTGTTCTGTCCTGGAGGCAGCGCAAGGCCGTGTCGTGACGGCCCTCATCAACGTCCCGCATGGCCGCGACCACCGCCCCGGGGGCTCGCACCACCAGGCTTACCGCTATACGCGGCTGGTCTCCTACTCCGTCACACACAGAGATCAGCTGCCGTGCCGCCTCGGTGTGCAGTTCCTGTGGTCATGCGGTGGCTCGCGACGACCCGCTAGCATTTCGACAGCTATTTTCACCTGGAAATTTTATAAGCAAAATGTTTACAAAAACCATAATCAGACTATATCGTTTCCACTTCTGGTGCACAGGCCTCCTCTTCATAATGTCCATAAACGGTGGTGTACGGACATAAACGCGCTGGGCCCGCGTGGTGACGCGGGCCCAGCACGGTTTGGAAAATGTTAGTTTTATATTAATCACTCGTTCAACTTCACAATGTAAAAAATAGGGGAAAGAGAACAGGCCGAATGAGAAGGGCTGACATTCATAACATTTTTTTTTTAATTTACGCAGTTTCACTTTCACAATAACAAGCTTTAACGTATGCACTGGCTCGTTACTAAGGGAACTTTGTGTTCCAATGACCATGAATTATGTTTAAAAATAAACAGAGTATTTAAGCACTTTAACTCGAATATTTCTGTAAATACGTACAAGAAAAACCGGCCAAGTGCATTTCGGACCACGTACAATGAAGGGTTCTGTAGTTGGAATGAATTTATCCCATGAACAAACTTAACATTGTAGTTGAAAATCATGATCTCCCATACATTGCAACTACGGTTATTGTGTATTGGTCGACTATTACTCGTAAACTTGTAAAGCTCACTTAAGTGTTATAGTTTTTCTTTAAGCTTCATTATATACAGGTACTACTGCCGTGACATTTGAATTTCTAACTTTAACCGTTCAGTTGGTAGAGGGGGGACACACACATGACTCTTACGAAAATTGGTACTTTAAAGCTTGATAAGTCACGAACGGTTTACTTAATCAAATAAAGGTCTTTCCAAACCCCTAATATTTTTAAAAGACCTATCCAACGATGTCCCACACTATGGGAAGGATGAAAAAAAATTATCATTCCTACTTTACATGTAAGGGAGGTACCCTAAATAATTGTTTTTATTTTAATTTTATTTTAACACTTTTTCGGTGTCATTAACGTGTATACTCATGCCAAATTACAACTTTGTAGTACCAATAGTTTTTGAGCTAAACCGCGGACAGACAGACAGACAGACATGGCGAAACTATAAGGGTTCCTTGTTGAATACGGAACCCTAAAAACGAAGAACAATAATACAATATAAATATTTTGATATGAAATGAAGTCAGAATAGCAAAACGTTTTGATGGAACCCCCGTTTTGTTGTGCTATAATAACTAAGCATCGTTTTTATTAGCGTTCAGCGTAATAGTCGACCAACTTAAATTTGTAGTGGCAATGTATGGGAGATCATGATTTTCAACTAACATGTTAAGTTTGTTCATGGGATAAATTCATTCCAACTACGGAACCCTTCATTGTGCGTGGTCCGAAATGCACTTGGCCGGTTTTTGTACAACATTCTACCTTGCATTGACCACCATTGAATGTTCTCAAAAAAACACGTAATATTATACATACCAAGAATGGGTTGCCTAATGAAGTCTCGTCAAGCCTAATGAAGGCTTCTCTTAATTGTAATCCTAAAAGAGCAACGCCGCGGTCTTCAATTACTGTTTCGCCTGAAATGTACCAAAGTGAGCCTTTACTATTACGTTTTAAGAAAAAAATACATTTAAGTAATTAAACTTCTCTTGCACCCAAGTTTCCATGCAAATAAACAGCGCATTGCACTACTTACGTTTAAACTAAGACAGACTGCTTGGAAAGAGAAATCAGTGTAGCGAATAACAAACTACAGTAAAGTTGACGTCGTTTATCGTAGATCAAAAAAATAAGTTCGGATACCTATAGTCGCAATAAGAATAAGACATATACCTCACGTTTGTTTCGGCATGATAAAGTGTTGTGGTTTGTCGCGGTAGGCCATCATCGATGGTCAGTTGACGAAGTCAGTAGCACCAAAGAAGCCAGGCAGCATCAAATACTCCGTGGTCTGCAAACGCAGTTTTAAACTCCACCTGTAGTACACAATTGAAAGTTTATAACATAATAAAAGTACGGATAGTATTCCTCTCGGATGAAAGTTAGGATTCAGTTGGTAACACCTAGCCGATCTATTCCGTATACATCTCAACGTCAAAATTTAGATAATTTAAGTTTGAAGTGCGCTGTCAAGTATTAGTGTCTTAGTATCAGGAATGACAGCTCGCTTCACCTCAGTTTTCACGTTGAGATTTTTACAGAATAGATCGGCTGTATTGCAAAATTATTAGATAACAAGCAGAGTTAATGGTTACATGAACTCACCAGGAACTTCGCGTTTGTGTACAGTGGTAACCATCACCCATCAATGCATTATGCCTAGCGTTGAAGTGTTTACAGAAGTAGTGGTCGATAGTACTTCCAGCACATGCGCTTTATTGCTTTGGCAAGCATCATAAGGGCCTGAAATAAATCGTACACGTTTTTCAGAACACACCTCTATGTCGAAATAGTTAAAATATGGCAAATCAAAATAAAAACTATTTTACAAAAAAAAACAACCGACTTCAAAAAAAAAAAACACTACAAAGTGATAAATAACTTTAATTTCGGAAGTCGGTGTCGTTGGTTCCGCATTTTCGTTTTTTGACACCGACTTCCGAAATTAAAGTTATTTATCACTTTGTAGTGTTTTTTTTTTAAGTCGGTTGTTTTTTTTTTTGTAAAAGTTTTTATTTTTCACTTTTTAGTTGTACCTACCCCACAAAAAGTAAACAAAAAGATCGTTATGTAGACAGTGTAGATAATTAATTGTTAGATTTTTGTTGATTTTTCAAAAACCGCTTGTCCGATTTCGATAAAATTTTCATGGAACCATTTGGGAAGTATACCCTTTCCATCAAAAAAAAAGATTTTTTCAAGTCGGTTGGCAAGCAACGGAGTAATGCGCGAACAAACATAAAAAAAAAATACAAACATTCGAATTGATAACCTCCTCCTTTTTTAGAAGTCGGTTAAAAAAATATCGAAATGAAAATTATGCGACTCATAATCTCGTTCGTGGATAGGCAGACAGATGCCAATCCCAACTGAATTGAATGTTGAAGCACTTTTAGTTTCAATGTTTTTACTTTTATCGCAATTTGACATAATTTGTTGGTCGCAACCATAAAAGAAAAAACTTTTGTTTTTATTTTTATTGTTCGAATAATATAGTGGCAGCAGTGTTTGAGCTTGTGGGGGCATAGTGAGTTAAGTCGTTATAAGTTTTATTATGCCTACTTACGGTTTTAGTAAGTCGTACTACTTCTACCTCCGCCATGGAGTACTCAACGTGTTGCAGCTTGCATACCATCTCGTCAAAAGTATTAACCGACTCCCATGGGTATCCCACGCAGCATGTGCTCATCACTGTCCCCGGCGCAGTGCCTCCAAAACCTCGACTTTTCTCGTCTCGCCCTTGAAGCGGGCCAAACACGTACAGAAGTTCTCTCCTCCGTCAACAAGCTTAACAAGCTCGTTGTAACGCACCCATCAGCAGTCATCGGCTCAGACGACCGCGCGAAGGATGAAGAAAAAATCGTCTCTTTTAGCTGTCGTTGGCCTCCGCCTAAGACCTGGCAAAGGCTTCCATAAATTTTGTGAGCTTGTTGAGGATCTGCGACTGTCTCGCAGCTGGTGGCGGTTACTGATGCATCGGTGCTTTGAAAAATTGAGGGGCTATTCTCGTAATACAGTCTGATCTGTCGCAATCTGTCAAAAAATCTTCTAATTTCCCTACATTTTTGACAAGTTTTTGACATTTTTTTATCGCCGAGATGAGACTGCGACTAGATTTTTAACGTTTTAAATTACGGGAATTGGCTTTCTGGCTACTGGCGTCGTCGATGATATTATGTGGCCACTAGTTGGGCGCCCGTATAAAAGGACTATATTCAATAGTACCATGAATAATATAACAAAGAGTTTATTTTTGGTTTAACACGAAATTCATCACTCACTGACAGTCACCGCCACTATTCTGAACGGCTGTCTCTCATACGCATGCGCGTCGTCCGCGCATGGCATGCAAGCTTTGAAACGCTAAATAATACTAGACAAATACAATGCAGAAGGTATACTATTTCTGTTCCTCTTCGACTATACTAAGCCTTAAAGTACTGCTCAAAAGGCCAATTCTCGTAATTTAAAACGTTCAAAATCTATTTGTACTCTCATCTTGGCGATAAATAAATGTCAAAACTTGTCAAAATTGTACGGAAATTAGAGATATTTTTGACAGATTGAGATTGAGACTAGACTGTGAGCGTTCTTAAATTAGTAGGATGGGATCACATTCGGATGAAATTCGGATCATATTCGTATGTTCAGTTTTATCTCTCCGTTTATAGTTAATGTAAATACTAACCGGAGTCGAAAACAACTTCGCTGATGAGTATCCAGCGCGCCGAGAAGCGCAGTTATCAAACTGCGCGAATCGGCAAGTGGGGGCACATCGGCGCACCCACTTGCCGATTCGATGGTGCAGTTTGATGCTCACGTTGCGCGAGTTCTCGAAGATGTTGTCTTCCACGTATGAGTAGCGGATCGGCTCATCTCGGAAGTGACGGCCGCCGATCGAAAAAGACACCTGACACAAAAAAATATTGATTTTAAACATTCAATTTCATATCAAAAATATAAAAAAGTGAACATTCTAATAGGTTAGCTTTAAAATCAGAATTCTCTTCATAATAATATTTATCTCTTGTGAGGATGTCAATATCTGCCTATTTAAATGCTCGTAACATAATACTCATTTTAAAAGCATTATTTATTCAGCCAATCACACCGTATTTCCAATTGTGCGGAAAGTTTTCAATCCAGGAAGATTGCGACTAGATTTTGAACGTTTTAAGTTACGAGAATTGGCCTTCTGAAAGACTTACGACCCGCAACTACTGTCAAACATCCACGAATGATAGCCGCTACCAATGGGTATGTAAAGACCGATCGACTCGTCTGGCGGTTATTAATAGCAGCAACTAGTTAACCTAGTTTAAAGACGTTTTTTGTATTAATTTCATAAAATGACAGTCTTTCGACATTTATAACAATAAAAACAAACAAGTAGCAGTAGCATGTCCCTTGTCAATAGCACGCCTTTCTCTTGTGATAAAGGATGGGATGGTAAAAGCTTGTCGTAACTTCCTCGAACTATTAATCAACGATGAATGAATACGAAGAGGTATTTCAGCTAGATTCAACAAGTCAGGTTGGCCGAGTGGTCTAAGGCGCCAGATTTAAGCTCTGGTTCTCGAAAGGGAGCGTGGGTTCGAACCCCACACCTGACAGATATTAGCAGTTACCTGTCTACTATTTTTTAACTTTTGACCACGCTTAACTAACGTAAAATACTAATGCCAAAAACGCATAAATCTGTTATTTTTAACTTATCTTTTTTGAAAATCTTGACTGATCTTAGTTAATTACAATGACAGTTTAAAAATTATGCCTATGCCAATGAATTTAATATAAGTACTGTTGGACGTTTCATCTTAGATACACTTCTATTGGAATTGGTATCATTCTTTCGAGCCACTGCAATTCCATAATTTTTCAGCAATTTCTTTTACTTTAAGCGAAGAAAAAATGTAATTTTGAAGCAAATACGCCGTAGCGCTACGAGCCGTAGCGCCCGTAGCAAGTCATCGACTGCACGGCTATTAAAGGGATTCTTACTCAAAAGAATTTGCTTCGAAAAATTGAAGGATCAAGTGATAATCCCCAATTTGGGAAAAAATGCAGATATTAATAATAATAAATTCAATTTATTTTACAACAACAACATTTTTCTTGAAATACACCGTCATAACCGCTTTGCTATTTAAATGAATAAGGAAATCCTTGCCCAGTTAACCACCACCACAATTCAGATACAATTCCCATATAACTAACGAATATCTGAATTAATTGTCTAATGATGTGCAAGCAAATTAAAATTTAACAGTGGTAGACCATTTTGTTCATTGTAGTCCATACATAGACATAGAAAATTGTTTTACAAGTGCCCTATTTGAATCACTACGGAACATGTCCTACTTGTTAAGAAGGACGAGCTTACATTTTGTTCTCTATAAGTCCGTAGCAGGACCAAAGTAATAATTATAAACAAAACTTGTTTTTCAAAATAATAATATTTATAACCAAAGATTGTAAAATCAAAAAATTATCTCCCCGGCAGGGAATCGAACCCTGGTCTCCCGCGTGACAGGCGGGAATACTAACCACTATACTACCGAGGATTGTAACTGAAAACCTGAAATTAAGGTTCTGTTGCTTCATCGTCATAGTACAAAACGTTGTATTTCAGCGAAAGTAACGAATATTATTGTGCATTTTACACATTGAAACTGCAAAAAGTAAAGCGATAGCTCAAAAACGTAAAGTTAATTTAGCGGTTTTGTGAAGGAAATTGCCTTCTGTTCAGATTTCCACCTCTCGGATGCGACGTAAACTGCGTAGACTAAGCAGTTTATGCAGTTCACGTCGCATCGAAACGAAAACTTCGAAACTTCGTCGAAACAGATACTGTACGCTAGATAGTGCAGTTACAACTCCGGTCAGTTAGATGGCACCACCTGTTTAAAATGCACGTTATCCCATTGCCCTTCTTGAAAACTAGTATGTATTCGGTTTTTAACAAGTAATCTCATGGTGGCTATTTGTAATCATAAGAATTTTCAGAAGAAAATCCTGTAAAATTCGTAGTTATCGTTAATTTCAAACGGTTGCCCCGCTCATGTTATTTCGCACCTCGTACCAACTAATCTCCATTGTGGAAGCAAACAAGTACCACGAAACAGTATTTATCGCTCGGGTACTAGGCTAGCATTGATCACAGGAGCACGGCTTAGCGACGTCATATTTTGCAAGTTCTAAAAAATATTAGGTTTGGGCTATCTCTTTACTTTTTGCAGTTTCAAAGTGTAAAATGCACAATAATATTCGTTACTTTCGCTGAAATACAACGTTTTGTGCTATGACAATGAAGCAACAGAACCTTAATTTCAGGCTTTCATTTACAATCCTCGGTAGTATAGTGGTTAGTATTCCCGCCTGTCACGCGGGCGACCAGGGTAAGATTCCCTGCCGGGGAGATAGTTTTTTGATTTTACAATTTTTGGTTATAAATATTATTATTTTGAAAAAGAAGTTTTGTTTATAATTATTACTTTGGTCCTGCTACGGTCTTATAGAGAACAAAATGTACACTCGTCCTTCTTAACAAGTAGGACATGTTCCGTAGTGATTCAAATAGTGCACTTGTAAAACAACTAGCTGCGCCCCATAGTTTCACCTGCAAACGTTTCGATTCCATGGGAATATCGGGATAAAAAATAGCCTATATGTTAATCCAGGAGGTCAGCTACCGCTATACAAAATTTTATCTAAATTAGTCAAGCCGTTTGAGCGTGAAGAAGTAACAAACATATAAACACACACACAAACTTTCGCATTTATAATATTAATGTGATTATCTATGTATGGACTACAATGACTAAAAGTGGTCTACCTACCACTCTTACATTTTAATTTGTTTCCACATCATTAGGTAATTTAGTCACACACTCGTCATTTATATGTAATACGTATCCGAGTGGTGGTTAACTGAGCAGGGAGTACCATTTATTTAAGCGGTTATGACGGCGGCGTATTTCAAGAAAAAAGTTATTCCTGTAAAATCAATTGTATATAATAATATTAACATCTCAATTTTCTCCCAAAAGTTGGGATTATCACTAGATTCTCCAACTTCTTTGATCAAATCCTTCCGAGTAAAATTATCTTAGTTAGGCGCGTAGGCGATGACTTGCTACGGCTCGTAGCGCTACGGCGTAACTGGTTTAAAATTAAAATAAATCTTCGCCTAAAGTAAACCAAAATTGCTGTTCGAAGGAATGCGCACCGTCTAGAATTCTAATAAACGTGTAAAGATGTTCAATCATCTTATGATACTTACGCTGAATTCAATAATAGTAGTGTTTTTAAACTGTTATTAGAGTTAGGGACATCATTCGGTGGGGCACTAGGTGTCACATCACCAGCACTTTCTTCTTCGTCAGTAACGAGTCTTGGCTCCGTAGTCACTATCTTCTTTGCTGCTGATAGCTTCTTCTTAGCCCCTGAAGTCATCTAGTGGCACTAAAAAATTGCTTCCGATTCATATTGATTCTGTAAATAAAATAGTTATTTGGAGTATACTTGTAGCCGTTATACCCAAACATACACACACCAATATTTATTTACATGTAAAGTAACTGCAATAATATAACTTTGAATATTAAGGTAGGTACTTATTTTATGTAAACATAAACAATATTCGCGAAATTCGTCATCCAAACTAATATTATAAATGCGAAAGTAACTCTGTCTGTCTGTCTGTCTTTTCTTCACGCCTAAACTACTGAACCGATATCGATGAAATTTGGTATAGAGATAGTTTGAGTCCCGGGAAAGGACATAGGATAGTTTTTATCCCGATATTCCCACGGGATCGAAAGTTACGCGGGTGAAACCGCGGGGCGCAGCTAGTCTCTTATAAATAATAATAACAAAAGTACGCTTACCTGTACTGTCCTCCAGATAGCGAACTTCAGTGAATACAAAAGAATTGAATCACTACGGAACATGTCCTAGTTTAGAAGGACGAGCGTACATTTTGTTCTCTATAAGTCCGTAGCAGGACCAACATAATAGTAATAAACAAAACTTGTTTTTCAAAATTAAAATATTTATAACAAAAATTGTAAAATAAAAAGATTATCTCCCCGGCAGGGGATCGAACCCTGGTCGCCCGCGTGACAGGCGGGAATACTAACCACTATACTACCGAGGATTGTAACTGAAAACCTGAAATTAAGGTTCTCTTGCTTCATCGTCATAGCACAAAACGTTGAATTTCAGCGAAAGTAAGGAATATTATTGTACATTTTACGCTTTGAAGTAGCAAAAGTAAAAAGATAGCCCAAAAACTGAAATAAAGTTAATTTTGCGGTTTTGTCAAGGAAATTGCCTTCTTCAAAGTTCCACCTCTCGGATGCGACGCGAACTGCATAAACTGCTTGCTTGTAAGAGTAAGTTCCAACACTTTATGCTAGATAGTGCTGTTACAACTCCGGTCAGTTAGATGGCACCACCTGAATAAAATCTACGTTATCCCATTCACCTACTTAAAAACCAATATGTGTTAGGTTTTTACAAGAAATCACATCTGACTGTTTGTAATCATAAAAATTTTCAGAAAAAAAGAATGAGTAAAAAAGTAGAATCAGTCAAATTCGTTATTGGTTTAATTTAAAATACCAGTGCTGTTGCGCTTACAACAAATATTATAAAAGCAAAACATGTTTTAGGCCTCGGTGTCATTAGACATAAAAACCATCATAATTAGGTAAAAAAAATTGGTAAGACATCATTTAAGACCAGCATAGCTTAAGTGATTCTAAATTGTCTGTACTATATTTTATATTTGCCTTAAAGCTTTGCACCCGTCTTCAAATCAGCCTATATAATATTGTATTGCATTTAGTTATCTATAATAATATTTAATATTATCTGCCTAATTTAAAATTGTAAGAACATATTTTCTCTTCTTAAAAAATAAAGGGTGAGTTCATCATATTAAGATTCAGCAAAAATACTATGCAGAACTAAGTACAATTTATATTATTGCAATCTTCTTAATTCGTTTGCAACCATAGATATCCGAGAGATATGCCTTCACTGCATATTTGTTCAAGTTCAAGTGTCGCCACATTTTCCCCACTCCGGAAACTCACACAAAAACAAAAGAAATAGATACGGCACACATGATCAAATTGGGCGGCTTTTTTGGCACACACACAAGAAAATAAGTGTAACACTTTTGTACTATCTTATTGCACACATGCTCAAAAGGGGCGGGCACTAGAAAGTATAGACACAGTCACTGAATGCACACATACAACTCTAGCATCAACTAGGGAAGATGAGTTAATATAAATATATCATCGATAAAAATATCGATAGATATCAACTACAAAAAAGAGAAGTGTTTTTTGGGTTTTGGGTCTATTTTGTATTGTTTATTTTTTCTGCTTTCAATAAAAATATAATATATTTGTTTGCAAATGAAATTTAAGTAAATAAGTAGTTTCTTTAGTTTCTCTCTTACGTAAAATTAAAACTATTTAGTTATCGATGAAACCTATATAAATCGATATACAGGCTGTTACAGAAAGGGTATATCAATACAAACGGGTTGAAGAGTGTATCTGGTCTAGAATCTCTGTACAAAATTTCAGCTCAAAAGCAGTAACTTTGAAAAGCTTAAATTTTTTTTATTTCGATAGTTTATTAAATTGAAATCATAACAAACGTGCCACCGCACTACGAGGGTCATTATCCATTATCTGTAGTGTGTTTGTGCGCCTAGTACACGCACATCACGCTGCCACGCGCCAGTGCAGCGCCGTGATGTCGAAATAAAAAAATATTAAGCATTTTCAAAGTCAATGCTTTTGAGCTGAAACTTTGTACACAGATTCTAGACCAGATACACTCTTCAACCCGTTTGTATTGATATACCCTTTCTGTAACACCCTGTATACAGTGTGTCAGGTTAAACGAGGGACATACTTTAAGGGAGTGTAGTACCCATGAAAATGAACAATTTTTACTAAGAGACCAACACTGAAATCGAAAAAATTAAACCAGCCGCTCTATACATTTATCTTCGCATAACTGGACAAAATGTAGGGAACAGCTGTTTTTTTTCTTTTTCATATTTTTAGTCCGCCCCATATTAAAAGTTGTTCATTTTCATGAGTATCTACTACACTTCCTTAAAGTATGTCCCTCGTTTAACCTGACACACTGTATATAGGATACATATTATATCGAGTCCGCGTATTACTGGTCAGTTTCCCTCAGTCGTTAGTTTATTTAATTCGCTAGTTTCGTTGATTAGTCAGTTTCACCGATTTACATAGGATATATAGATAGGCCTTATAGGACGATATACAAAATTACAAATAGGCTCCATAAAAAATCTTCAATCCCCTTTAAAAAAATAAAAAAGTACGAAAATACGTGTTCTACCATAAAAGATCTTGGAATTCCTATCTTTTGTTTTTTTGCATAATACTTTTGCACGTAGCTGTACTAATAATAGTTAACTTACGGTTTCATATAGGTATGTATCTTAATTTGAATATAGGTACAGCCCACTTAAAGAGCAATTGTGTCTTTTCGCGGGCGACTTAAAACAATTCTCTTTAAAGTATACAGAACAAATTACAGTTTGGATTGACGGAAACGAATTATTTTCCCTGCCTGTTGCATCTATCCATTTAATTTTAATTTCTGGATCTTACGGGAAATTGAAATGAAATGTATTAATTTTTGTAAAATAGGTTCTATATATATTTTCGTACTTAGACAGACTAACAATATTTATCGATAGCCATATCTCAGCGCTATGCATCACTACCGTTGCTAGGCAATTTTCTTGTTATTTCAAAAATATTTCACAACGAAATATTTGTAAAATCCTTAAATAATATAATTAGTGCAGTGATTTTTTAATTACCGATGGTAGGACATGCCACTTGTCTTAAGGTTTGTTGTGATTGTTCTATTTTTGCAAATAAGGACGGAACAATTCTGCATTTTGTAAAAATACGAAATGACACTACACGTTTCGATACAAACATATGACTACGACGCTTACCGCCGTCGCGCACAACAACATACGGCCAGATTACAACTTATGGCCTTTTATAGAGGTGACATGCGGCACGCCTCCATGCCATATCCCTCGATATCCGTGTTTGCAACACACAGGCATTCAGGAAAGAAAGTTTCAAATTTTTTCTCTTTAATAATAATTATTAACAATTCGAATAATGCTATCTCCTCAACACTACGTTTTCATGATTTTACTACGTCTTTCTAGAAGGCACTCTCATGTCCTTGTTACTGTTTACCAGCAATTAGGAGAACCTACTAAAAGGTTGTGTTCTATTTTATTTTGGCATTTAAAAGTATGTAAGTACGAAACTAATACATATTTTGTAGAACTTGCAAAATATGACGTCGCTAAGCCGTGCTCCTGTGATCAATGCTAGCCTAGTTCCCGAGCGATAAATACTGTTTCGTGGTACTTGTTTGCTTCCACAATGGAGATTAGTTGGTACGAGGTGCGAAATAACATGAGCGGGGCAACCGTTTGAAATTAACGATAACTACGAATTTTACAGAATTTTCTTCTGAAAATTGTTATGATAACAAATAGCCACCATGAGATTACTTGTTAAAAACCGAATACATACTGGTTTTCAAGAAGGGCAATGGGATAACGTGCATTTTAATCAGGTGGTGCCATCTAACTGACCGGAGTTGTAACTGCACTATCTAGCATACAGTGTCGGAACTTGCTCATATGGGTAAGCAGTCTACATAGTTCGCGTCGCATCCGAGAGGTGGAAATCTGAACAGAAGCCTATTTCCTTGACAAAACCGCAAAATTAACTTTATTTAAGTTTTTGGGCTATCTCTTTACTTTTTGCTACTTGAAAGTGTAAAATGCACAATAATATTCCTTACTATCGCTGAAATACAACGTTTTGTACTATGACGATGAAGCAAGAGAAACTTAATTTCAGGTTTTCAGTTACAATCCTCGGTAGTATAGTGGTTAGTATTCCCGCCTGTCACGCGGGCGACCAGGGTTCGATTCCCTGCCGGGGAGATAATATTTTGATTTTACAATTTCTGGTTATAAGTATATATTTTTATTTTGAAAAACAAGTTTTGTTTATTATTATTGCTTTGGTCCTGCTACGGACTCATAGAGAATAAAATGTACGCTCGTCTTTCTAAACCAGTAGGACATGTTCCGTAGTGATTCAAATAGTGCACTTATAAAACAATTATCTCAATTATTAACATAACAATTTTCTCCCAAAAGTCAGGATTGTCACAAGATCCTCCAACTTCTTTGATCAAATCCTTTTGAGTAAAATTATCTTAGTTAGGAGCGTAGTCGATGTCTTGCTACGGCTCGTAGCACTATCGCCGTAGCAATGTAATTTCAGTTTACTTTAGGCGAAGATTTATTTTTAGTTTCAACAAGTTACGCCTAACTTGTTGAAATTAAAAATAAATCTTCGCCTAAAGTAAACCAAAATTGCTGTGGTAAAAAAAAATTTGGTAAGACTTCGTTTAAGACCACCATAGCTTAAATGGTTTTAAATATTATCTGTGCTATCTTCGCCTTAAAACTTTGCACCCATCTTCCAATCACCCTGTATAATATTGTATTCCATTTAGTTATTAAAACTTCTAATCAAACTGCATCTCTTTGGAGCTCCTAGGAAATATTTAAATGTTTTTATTCTCTATACTTCTCAACGCACACAATAGATACAAAGATGGACTTGATAAGTTAGGCATTCTTTTCCAGTGAACTATGGGTGCTGAGGCAGGTGCTCTGATTGAGACGAGATAATAATAATATTAAAAAAATAAAAGATAACATGAATTATAAATAATAATTGTTTTCCTCTATTTGGTTTACAAAAGTTGGAAGCTCCTGGCAAGTATCCATAATTATAAAAAAGTGACCAACACGGTGATTGTTTACAATCCAAGGTATAATACTGAGCTTGAGGTCCCAGGTTCGATCCCCAGTATGGGCACTGTTTTTGGATGTTTCTAAAGGAATTTAACTGTTCATCTATGCTTACACTTTAAGGGAATACAGGTTATGAGATGCAGTTACGAAACTAGTGCCTGCCTGTATTTTCTAATGTGATCGTTTAAAGTTTAGACAAGGATAGAGTACAGTGCATTGCCACCCCTAGCATCCCACTCAACCACCCGACTCAGCGCATGTGACACCCGTTTATCAAAGAGCAACATTGCGCAGAAGTGATAGTCATCCAAGCTTGGGTACTACATCCAAAGTAAATATAATTGGGAGAAAAAAAAAACAAACAATTCATAGATATCAAGCATTTGTATTTTAAGTCGGTTGTATTTAAGGTTTTGTTCTCATAATCTCAGACTATCCGTGTGTCAACGTAGTATATAAGGTTAGGGTTAGCGCAAACACAGTAGTAACTGCTCGAGCAAGCTCGAACAAAATATACGCAGTGGATGTTCGAGGGCTCGCGCGCTTTCGTGCAGTGTCCCAGATGCGCTTTCGTAATATTTTGAAAACTATTCTCAGAAGTTTTGTCTGGGTGGGGTAATTAGCTCATATGCTGCGGCTGCGAATGTTCACAAGTGTCGAACCGTGCTTGCAAGGGCCTGCGTGGCTGCGAAAAACATACATACGCAAACGCATTCTGTACGAAATTATGTCTTACATGCTATTTTCAGCTTCATCGTTATTGTTTTTGAGTTTATAATTGGCTATTTGACAGTTTTCGAAAAGATATTTTTAAATATACGTAGGTTTATTTTATACCTCTTACAATTATTTTTTTTCTTAAAAAAACGTTGTTTATTCGAAAAAAAATGTTTTTTTTCATTCCGTATTTTGAAATTCGCGCGGAAACAGCCGATCACGTGACATTTATGGCTGTGACGTCACATTTCAATAAACTAAGTAAAGCTAATTACGACGCTTCAACTCTTAAACATATTTTGTGTGGAAAGTTTGCATAAAAAGTTTCTATAGGCTTAGGTGAAACCTCTCACAATCAGCAAACTGCCAACGATGATAAAACACAGTAACACACAACGTTTTATTTATTGTGATGTGACGTCATACGATGCTCGATCATGGCCGTTCGCGTTTCAGTTTTTGTAATCCACAGATAAA
Organism: Amphipoea lucens; assembly: GCA_947508005.1. Classification (NCBI taxonomy): domain Eukaryota; kingdom Metazoa; phylum Arthropoda; class Insecta; order Lepidoptera; family Noctuidae; genus Amphipoea; species Amphipoea lucens. Next base: position 26,270,952 of record OX382355.1, read on the forward strand.
AAATCTCTAATTTATTTTTCAAAAATAAAATATTTACAATTTATTTTAATGCATAAAACCTATTGTATGATTATTGTGAACCTATATGCTACTATATCTAACATATTATATATTTTATCGTTACAACTGTCAAATAGCCAATTAATTAATCGCTAGTCTGTCGGCACTGACTTTTGTCAAGCGAGATTCAAGCCATGTAGTGTGAGTTATATGTGTCGCCGCCAAATAGCTTAATTAGCTATTCAGTTAACTGCCTAGCCTTTTATTAACTAAATGGCTCCGTCCAACTAGCAGCCTGAATGATATTCAGCTAATGCGTCTAATACAACATTTAATGAACTAAATATAAATGGGTAACATACACGGTAATTTTAACAACTGCTATTTAATCATTTACGTGGGACACTCAGAAAGCATACCATTCAGCGTTGATGCTTCTTTGGTCCTGTAAAAGAATTGACACCAAGTAGCCAGTCAAATTGAAAAAGCTCGCGATCAAAATCTTCTCCCCGCTTCTAGATCGCTTCACTTTGGTAGGCGTTGATTCGTTTTGAAACACCCAAACCGTCGACTGGCGCCCTGTTTCTGGATCTTATTGATAAATCCAAGACTCATCACCTGTAATGATGTCGTAAACACGCCGAGACGAGCCTGCTTCAAGTTTGTTTATCGTATTATCACGGCACCATTCCACCGGGGCCTGCTTCTGAGCACCGGTGAGGTTGTGCGGCACCCAGCGTGAAACTATCCTCCTTACGCGAAGATGCACGTGTAGAATTTGGTGAAGGCTTTCCGATCCAATCTGCAGTATGTGCTGAATCTCTTGATATGTAACTCGCCTTTTGTCTTGGATTAAATTTATCTTTGCTAGAACGTTTTCTTCCGTAACAGCCGTCAAAGGGCGCCCACTTCTCTCTTCATCCCCCCAAGTTAGTCGACCGCGCTTGAATTCGTTATACCAACGATACGCGGTTGCCTTAGAAGGGCCTTCATCTATGAATGCCATTTGAAGTCTATCGTACGATTCATCCGGTTTCAGGCGACATTTGAAATCGTAAAAAATCATAGCGCAAAAATGTTCCCGGCGCAGATCCATTTTTTTAATGAGACACGATAATTTAAATTAGCTCGCAAACAATGTGGAGGGAAATTTTGAAATCGGAACGTACCTATTTTTACTTACACAATCATATTCTCAAAATAGATTATAATGGCAATAATCTCTCATACTTTTACTTTTTTAACTTTTATTCGCAATACTTTCTGACTGGCCTGGTATTATGATCAGTTGAAAGAAGTAGTCATTTTATTTTTCGGCGGTTGTTAAATTAAAACCTGAACAGTCAAAATAAAAAAGTTATTGCAAAAGGTAATATTTTAAGTTAGTTTGGTTGCCTCGTCATATATCACCCTCTATAATAATATAATATTTTGGCATCGAAATTTAAATAATAATAATGTTATATGTTAATATTAAATTGTAAATTCTGTAAACTTTAACGGTGTGAATTTCTGGTTGTTGTTACATTTAGTCACATATAATTTACTTGTATAATAATATGTGGAAACTGTTTCTGGATTGTGTTGAACTAATTGTATGTTTACTTATGTTTGTTATTGCATCTGTTTGTTTCCCAAATAAAATAAAATAAATAATTTAATTTCTAGATTTATATCTCTAATTTATATGGTGTACATAATAAAGAGTATTCTTTTTTATTCTTTTCTGTAGGCATAAACATACTGAACAAAATGTGTCATCTATTTTTTATTCTATGATGGTAAAAAACATGGCCGCCTGTGATACCAACTTACGTATTAACAACTCCCCAAGTTAATGAACTGTGTATTGAATTAAAAAGGAGAATGCATACGAGCTAGAGTCTGGTAAAACAAAGTCAGGCTTAGCATTTGGTTAGAAAACACAATTACATCTTCGAAAATATCGAAATTTTGTGTTTAACATCTACTCAAGATGTTACAAAAATGCGAAAATTATCTATTAAAAGGTGACCCCTTTAAAAAAAAACAATTTTTAAGCTGAAAGCTGCGTTTTCAATTCCGAAGATTTGTCATGTTTCAGATATTAATAGACCTAAGCTGGCGACTTTTTACTTGTTTGGACCATAGATAGGAGTGAGTTTTCTTTGAAACATTTGACATTGAAAGTATTCATAATATAACCGCAAGAAAGATGTCGCAGGATCAATTCTCACATGGTTCATTCAGCACCGTTTGGTCCACTGTATGTTCAGACGATTTAATTATTGTTATAGAGGCAATACGTGAGATTGAGCTAGCTTATGATGACGATATTTTTATCCATCAAGGGCAGTAATAAAGGTATCGAATCGATTTTAACGGGAGATTCTCAGATTCGTGTTGGCAACATTGTCCTTTAGTGCTACACATGTTTCATTTCACAGCGTTCCGTACGAAAATAACTGACATCAGTCGTCCTTATCACTCTTATATGAATTCCTATACCACAATCAACTAATTTAAAACCCTTGAGTAAATTTTATATAGATCGCATACGTCAAAATATTTTTTTTTATTAGAATCTCTGTACTCATTTCTTCCGCATTGCTATCTTGGTTTGATAGTAGACTAAGGGAATAACCCGTAAAAAAATATTGAAAATTCTGAATCAATATCCTAGATCTCACAAGCTAAGTTTTTACCGTAGTTTTGTAGGGTAGCAAATTTCTGGAGCTTTACAGCGGGGTCCGTAGCTATGCCGGAAGCCGGTGCTGGTGAGGAGCCGGTCTAAATCCTCGGTGACTATATAACCGATTACGTTGAAACTACAACGTAGACCATACATCGAAAAAAAACATATAAAATAAAAAAAAAATCGAGTTCTTCGCAGTTCTCAACCCCACGGATATAGCTAATTTGACCCTTTTGTGATTTATTTTTAGTTTCGTTACAATTATGTGGGAAAGCTGTTAAGATTATCACTTTTTGGAATGTTTTAAGCATTTTTTCGTATTTTTTTATTGATTTACAACAAAAAAAAATGCAAAGACAAGAAAAATACCGGAAATCAGCTGCGTTATCCGGGCGTATTTTTTTGGAGGAAACTTTTACTGAAATATTTGGAAAAAAGCCAGGCAGATGATAATGTATTGTACAAATATTGAAACGAATGTTTAGACTGATTCTTAGAGGCTTGAAGTAGGTTTACAGTTGAAAGTTTATAACGAGTGAGCAAAAGTTGGGTTATTGTAAAATAACCGGGAAATAAAATTCCATTTATGAATACTTTATTACTAAGTAAAGAAAAAGATATTCAGATTAAATTATTTGATGTTAAGTTGATTTAAAACAACAAAATGTGTTAAATTCCTGACATCTATTAGCTTTCTGTGTTGAACTCGATTGATCAGGATTCCTACAGATGGCGTTTTACTTTATGTCGATACAAAGCTTTTCCTTAGTGGACAAGTACTATGAGTTTGTTAAACTTTTATCTATAAATTACCACATTTTTACCTCTCGTCTTCTATCATTTTCAATGTTTATTTCAGAACTTGTTTCGTCGAATATCGTTTCTAACAATTTCTTCGATTAGTCGACCTGTAAATTATTATGTATATTTTCTGAATCGCTTTTGGTTCTGAAAATATACATAATATTTTATTAGAATCTAAAGCGATTCAGAAAATAATGATAATATTATTATTTTGTTTTTAAGACAGCAGCTTTTCCAGAATATACCCGTACCAACGCGTTAAAAAAAATGTTGCCTACTTATTTCAGTAATTATTTTAGATAATTTTCTATTAAAGTTTTCAGGATTTCGTTAATTCCAACAGTGCGGTGAATACCAATTCACCACACTGTTGTGACCATAATTATCTTGCAAATGCTACGGTCCGTAGCGTATAGCTACACGATGGCGCTACGCCGTAGCCTACAGTGTGCTCATATTATTTCTATTTTTTAAGTAAATTGTAAGTATAATAGTTTATTCAATCAATGCTTCATTTGTTACTACCTCTTATATAGCAGAATATTGTTTGATTCCGTTCTTAGAGTTAGGGGTAGAGCAGTCATACAATCTAGTTTGAGCATAAGTAATCTTGCGTCGTTTAGATTGTGGGAACTCGTAACGTTTTTTCTCGAAAAACTACTCGTATAATTAGTGCTAGAAATAAAATAAAACTATTTGTTTCTTATTGATTTCAAAATGATTGAATCACGTTTAACTAACTTTCACAGTCACTTTCAGAATTTTAATTAAATTAAATGTAAATTATTTTTTATTATATAAAATAGCACATGAAAACCATTAGAGCAATAAAATAACGTACGAATAAGAATATTTTGATAATTTTCATTTAAACTGTTGTGGAGTTTTTGTCCGTTCTTCTCCATAAGTGCCTACATATTTTGCTTTGGAAGGGGTAATTAGCTTTATCTTTCTGACTGGACGACCCCTTGACAGTTCTAAAGTGCCGGTAATTGGTTTATTTTAAATAAATGCATAGAGTTTGAGTTGGAATACTAGTTTTTTCCCAAACTGACAATGATAGTTATATGTTCGATTCACTCACCTACCTCATTGATAACAAAAACGAGAAATAGCGAACTGCGGTTCAAACTTAAAATTGCAGAGGTAATTGAATTAATAACATCAAATTACTAGCATAGTCATCATCAGTGAACTAAGGTAAAATAAGGTTATTCAGGACTTAAAAAACCACCACTGTAAAAATGTCTCGAAGAGAGTACCTTTTAAGGCATTTCATTATAACTTAGGCGCGCACGACCGTGTCCGATCTTTCCAAACACTCAATGCGGCGGCAAGCAAACCGCTTCCGCTCGGTCAGGACCCTCAGTCGCCTGTCTCCTCCGACGGCGAATGCACGCGTGATTACGAAATGCAGACAGAGATAAGTTTGTTTACGAACAAATATAGATGTGATTCATGTATATTATCTTTAAAGTAGTAAGACAAAGAATATAGGTTATTATTTTTATTTATTAGGACGATGACTAATGTCAAATAATAAAATTAAAAAAAATATATATATAATTATTATGATAATTTCCAGAAAAATTTAGATGATTTGAGATATACTAGCGACCCGTCATTTACATGTGGTGTCATTTGTGTTTAAAAAACACTGTTTTTTTCGTTACCCCTTTGGTATTGATGGATTATCGTTATGAAATGTGCGCTTATAATAATCAGGTTATAATGTTCCCACTGCTGGGACAGGAGGGCACTGGAGAGGTAAATACACCAAAATTGCGCGCTTTGATGTGAAGTTGCGGTCAGTAGCCGTATTACCTATTACATATTAGCAGGTATGCTATTCCTGTTGATATAAACTATTGCCTTTACGCTACGTCGTAGTATCATGCTACGCCGTAGCACCACACTACGCCGTAGCAGTCGTAGCACTAAGGCATAGCCAAAAAGTAGGTACCTACGATCTCCTAATCAGTTTCTTATTGATATTACACATCCTAGCAGTCATGCTATTCCTGTTGATATAAACTATTGCTTTTTACGCTACGTCGTAGTATCATGCTACGACGTAGCACCGCTCTACGCCGTAGCAGTCATAGCGTCGTAGCACTAAGGCATAGCCAAAAAGTACCTAAGATCTCCTAATCGGTTTCTTATTTATTTTATTTATTATATACTAGCTGGAAAGAAGTTCACAAAAATTTACTATAGTTGCTAGTTGCCAATTCAGCAGTTACTTATCTAATAGATAACGTAACTAATGTCATTTCTCTTCATACTAAGATAGTCCCTGTAAGTAACCGTCGCCGTATTATTCAGCCTTGAATTTTTGATATGAGATGCTCTATAAATAGAGATAAACTACTCTTCTGATAAAAAGCTGAAAAGTATCCGAATGATAAGTCCTTAGAAACCACGTATAAATTATATCACAACTGAAAAAAAAATTAATAAGAGAAAGAGGATATTCGTAGCGCGAACCACTATAGTAAAACGCTTTGAAAGGTCATTAGAAAAATTACTGAGATAGACATTCCTAAGCTCCCGGCGGGCACCCAGGAACTCATACAAGTTGAAAACCCCCAAAAGTCTGACATTGAGGTAAACTACTTGTTTTCCAGTATTGCTATCCCGCTCTGAGAATAAATTAAATCATCACGTATCTACCCCTACCAGTTTTTCAGTCTTTCATATTAATATTCAATGGCTTTTCTTCCTGCAGATGATAAGGAGGTAGATCCCTCATTTGTAACCTTAAAAACACCTGCCCTGAATGTGTTAAAGAAACCTAACAAATGCATGTTCCTGCTATAATTCCTTTTACGTAATAGAGCTCAAGTTCGAATGGCACTTGGCCGGTTCTTTTTATTTATGTCTACACAATGTGAATGAGGTATGCCTTGTGTATTTACTTATCTGAAACTAGAACAACATCGAAGGATTTTAACACCAGAAGGCCTATTCCCATGATTAAAAACGTTCAAAATCTAGTCGCAATCTCATCTCAGCGACAATCAATGTCAAAAACTTGTCAAAAATGTAGGGAAATTAAAGGTATTTTTGACAGATTGAGACTGAGATCAGACTGCGAACGTTCTTATAATTACAAGGATTGCCCCTCAGAACGGGAGACGCAACGTTGTATTCGCTGTGACATAGTGTTAAACAAACATGACTAGGTTTGTTGGACTAACTTCCGATCGTTATTTATAGAGGCAGTGACTAGGACAACATGAACACGATAGTGTAGCAGTTTCACTTTCTATGAACCCGTGTTTATGAATGAACGTCTCGATATAGATCGGTTCTTTTATTCCACCGTAACAATATATGTATAAGGTGTTAAAAAATTAACCCGAAAAACTTTTAGACCATCGAAAAGCTGATTTTGTTTTCGTGATTTCACAGTTTGTCCCATACTAAAAGTTATTCAGTTTGATGGTCTAAAGCACTTTTTAAAGTTTGTCGGGTTAATTTTTTAACACTTTGTATTAATAGATGAAGTAAGCCTACCAGCATATCAAAAATATCTCCTTGGTGTACTGAACATGTTTATAATATTAATAAGAATCAAAAGACCAATCTGTGGAGAATAAAAATGTATCGACTTAAAAACCATTTGTAAAAATTAATGTCCAGGACCAGTTCAACATCACTGCTGTGCTTTTATACATGCAAATCTGAAGCTAAATCCCTTGCTGCACATAATTTTGTCGTCATCTACCAAGCTTTTTTACAATTATGTTGGGGTCGGCTTCCAGTCCAACCGGATCCACCTGACTACTAGTATTTTACACGGAACGACTGCTCATTTGACTTCTCCAGCACTGGGCAATACGATACCCCTTGAAAAACTGGTTGTCTATGTTCATTTTGCATACTGGTATTCAGCTGCCAACCTCTAAATTAAGTAGATGCGAAAAGCCTAGGCAGATGATGATCTATGTAAACAAATAAAATCGGTTTTCGTGTCTTGTGTGTCCGCATCTATGGTCCGCATTCATCTTCAAAACTACGCAACGAATTTAGATGCGGTTTTTAACTTCATTGGAATTTATTCTGAAAAGTTTACAGGTGGGTATAATTCATTCACATTTCACTTCGATATGGCATAAAAATCTTATTTCTTTGTTATATAGCTAGTTATTCATAAATATTATATTAATTTATTTACACCTCATTTCATTTAATCAGGGTTTAGGAGTAAACCGCCCGCGCGGAATGTAAACGTAGTGACCTGCGTTTCCCGTATTCGCAGCTAGCTCGTTCCGCATGAATACTAGGATGGCAGAACTGAAAACAGTTTATTGCGGGTGGGACTTGGCACTTGGGCGGGCAGTATCAAAGTTAGTTCTATCAGATATAAGTAACGCCATAGATGGCACCCTTACTAAACATAACTCCCCTTAGTAATAAACGCGGTGTAAATACTTAAAATTCGTAATCAATGACTTTAAAAAAATAACGACTTATCAATCACGGCTCTTAACTGAAGAGTAAATATTGCCGTTTGATCAGAGGGGCAATAATTTTAAGAACGATCACAGTCTGAACTCAGTCTCAATCTGTCTAAAATTCCTCTAATTTCAATACATATTTGACAAGTTTTTGACATTTATTGTCGCTTAGATGAGATTGCGACTAGATTTTGAACGTTTTTAATTACGGGAATTTGCCTTCAGATATCTCAAAACTGTAGAGTAAATATAGCTTTTGTATATCAAATATGTCAATCTGTCATATTTATCTTCAGATGAAAGTTATCTGAATATTAAAAAACCGGCCAAGTGCTTGTCGGACCACGCAGAATGAAGGGTTCCGTAGCTGGAATGAATTTATCTCAAGAACAAACTTAACATTATAGTTGAAAATCGTGTTCTCCCATACATTGCAAGTGCAAATTTAAGTTGGTCGACTATTACTCGTAAACTTAAGCCTATTTAGCTGTGATAGTTTTCCTTTTCATTTCGTTATAGTATATACTATTACCGTGATTTTTTTCACATATCCAAAAGCAACCAGTTACCTGGCTGTTCACTTGACTCTAACAAAAATTAGCACTTTAAAGCTTAATATTTCGCAAACGGATCCCTGAATCGAAAAATGATTTTCACAGACCCGCAAATTTTTGAACGACCTATCCAACGATACCCCACACTACGTGGTAGACGAGAAAAAAAAACATCCCCACATTACGTGTAGGGGAAGGTACTAAATGGTGAAATGGTGGTAATTGGTCGCGATCTGATTAATAGTTGCGGAGAAATGCGTGGACAAACATACATATATATACATACATTCATATGCATCTATGAAATTTTGTATATTTGTTTGGAAGCCCTAATAGATTGTCATATGTGAATATTATATTGCAGTTCCAATAATATTACAAACATACGTGTCGAATTGTTAACCTCCATTAAGTCGGTAAAAAGAGTTTTTAATATTCGTTTCGATCGGGGTGCTATTTATATTAATATCCACTCACGAGAGTAGTGGTAGCCCAGTGGTAACAAGGTCGTAAGTTCGAATCCAGACAGGCGCTTTACTTTGTGTAAATTATTTTATTACCACTGCTCCCAAAACGGTGAAGGAAAACATCGTGAGGAAACCGGCAGGTCCTAGAACCAAAAATTCTAAGACATGTGACATCTACCAACCCGCACTAGGCCCGAGTGGTGTATTACGGGCCTACTCCCCCTCATCGAGAGGAGGCCTGGGTCCCAGCAGTGGGAATATTATAGGCTGATTATGTTATCTACCCACGAATAAATAAGTAGCGTCATATAAGTGATGTAGTGAAATAACCCAAACGGGAATGAGGGTGGCACTCGTAACTGAGAGATACGTTGGCCTGGTCTTGAAATATTAAAAGAATTATAAACATCCGAATTGAGAACCTCCTCCTTTTTTGAAGTCGGTTAAAAATAGGTTTCAAATTACTTTTTTTTTATGTAATTCTAGAGTTGAGTGAGCTAGTATATGCGCCTACGAAATCGTAAAAAATGTATGGAACCGTGACCTAGGCTACTCTTTGACGAGCGAGCAAGTCAAGTTTTCTTAAAATCGTGATATTTTCCGTCGAATGTAAGTTTGAGAAATGAATGTCTTGAAGCTTACTATGATTATTTAATTAGTTTTTAGGTTACCTAGCTAAGCCTAACCTACATTATATCTAAAGAAAAATTACCCATTGTATATTTCAAGTTACTTCGGGACATTCAGCTTACTTGGAGTACTTGTTAAAGATTGATTTACTCGGTAACAATTAATTACGGTCCCGTAAACATTTTGACCAACATAGTATGCACCAAACAAAGTAGAAAAAGTTGATAATGCATCAAAAAACTCAACCCCACTGTCAACGGGAAAAAGTGCCCAAGTGTCTGGCAACAATTCAAAACACGTGGGAAAATTCGAACTTCGCGGGCTTCCTTAGAGTTCCCCCTTCAAATAAGAGATGTCACTACTGTATTTCCATAGATTCGAGCCAAAACAGGTGAAAAATATTACTAGGACTGCAGTAACGCAAGGAGCAAACCGATCGATAAAGGTATTGCCAGGTATGGTTTTATCGTAGTCCCATTATGGATCACTTTAAATCATTTATTTTCGACATTTACAAAGTCATAAATCAATATTCTTGTAAAAACAGTTTTGCCAAAAATATTTGTACAGTTGCAAAAAAAAAAAAAATTTCCATGTGCAACAACAACAGCGAGGTAATAAAATATTATCAAGATTATTGTTTTATTATAACATTATGTTTTATATAAATATAATTATTCGCGCCTTTTTTGATAAAGGCGCGAAAGGCCTAGATGTTATTGGATGCACTGTACAGCACACATACAGAGTACAGAAGGGGCGTGGCGTTGTAGGTACCAAAGTGACGAAAATATACTGAGTCAATCACACAACAAAGTCAAAACTAGGTTAAAATGAAACAGCACCATATTTATCAGTTCCTCTTACCTGTGTGAACCTACGTTATATCTAGACTTACAGTACTAGCCTCATCCCCTAGCTAGTCAGTTGGCGCATGCGTAAATGCAGTCTTGCAGCCACATGTTCTGTTAGTTTCCATAATAATAAATGAAAGAATACTGACGAGGAACAGAGCTCCCACAACTTTCTTGCGTATATTGGCCGGCTTGAGTGGAGATTCGCAAGAGCAAACCAGGGGTTGTTCTTGGGTGGATACTCTAATTTCTATCACCCTCTATGAAATAAAAACTTTTTAACAAAAAAGCAAACGACTTCCAAAATAAAACACTACAAAGTGAAAAATAACTTTAATTTCGGAAGTCAATGTCTTTGGTTTTGTATTTACGTTTTTTGCCACCGACTTCCGAAATTAAAGTTATTTTTCACTTTGTAGTGTTTTTTTGGAAGTCGGTTGTTTCTTTATTAAAAAGTTTTTATTTCACGCTTTTTCGTGGGTCTGCTTATAATTTATCTAAGTTACAATAGCCTAGTGTCAACTCGCTCATCGCCTGTTACAAAATATTGCTTTTCCCGATGCAGGGAAGTTAATTGTTGAGGAGTTCTCCTGGTCCACCATCAGCTCCATATCACCATTCACATCGTGGCGAGCATAGATTGCTTAGCAACCATATTAAAGTAATCGAATCGCAACCCGTGAAATACTTAGATATTACTGAGTAGTTCTGGTGGCCATCTGTGGTCTTCATCATCAGTTCCACTTTACCAAATGGTGCTTTCCGAGAGCAAATGCACGAGTTACTATAAAAAATACCCAAATCGCTATAGGTGTGCCTATAATATTTGAAGAGTTCCTTCGATTTCTCCAGGATCCAATCATCAGATCCTGACTTGGTGACTATAGGACCACTTCAGAAGTATCTTCTTTCGAACAAAAAAAAAATTTGAAAATCGGCCCGCAATTGGCGGAGTAATCGCGTAACAAACACACACAAAAAAAAAGCATACCGTCGAATTGAGAACCTCCTCCTTTTTTGAAGTCGGTTAAAAATAAGTAAGAGCAACTTATGAATAAGAATAGTACGTTTTTTTATTTACATACAATTTTGAGTAAACGATTATGAACGAAGGCAGAATGCTTTTGGTGAGTTTTTTATTTTTTCATGAACTTTGTTTTTATTTAATTTGACTCGCGCGCATTTTTCTTTAACTGTTCAGCCTGTTACTTGTTCATACAATGTTCGTGATTGATCTGTTTGGTGATTGGAACTTTTACTAACAATATCTACATTCCAAATTCAAATTACTTTTAGTCCCCACGGATTAAAGAGCTATTTTCGTTCCTGTTTACGAGGAATACACTAGCTCTTTTTGAATAGATGTGATAAAAATATGATTTTTGCCCTCGATATTTAAAACCCAGGAAAAATAAGTTAAATTAAAAGCAAATCTGCGAAATAAATCCTAATGATGATTTATCACCTGGATTACTTTTTATCAGGCATTTTTCAAACTGTGTAAATTTTTAATTAAATTTTTGATTTCTTGCTGTCTAAGACCCTGAAAATAGAAAATGGATTTTAGCACATTTCCTATGACCACGTGCAAATACGTCCGACAACGTTGAAATATAGACTTTAGATTGTTGATACTAGGCTTTGATTTCCAACGTATTGCTGTGTTTTTCTCGCATGGGAAAGCATATTTCGCTGTTTCCCGATAATACTCGTTAGTTCAGTTGTTAGAACGCACAATATGAGGTGGTCGGAGGTTCAAATCCTCCAGGAGTCGGCCGCTGTAGCATTTTTTTGCTTATTTACCTACTAGTCAATTTTTTTTTAAATTATATTTATTATCATGGTTTTAGAATGAAAATAATAAATCAAGGTCAGATCACTTCTACAAAATTACATAGCAGCCGTCACATGGCAGGCGAACTGTTGTTAATGTATTTTGGATAATTTTGCTTGGTTTTCCATAAATTCATTTATTCGAACATTCTTCTAGAGAATGCTATTTAAAGTTCTTGGTGACATAACGCAAGTGCCTTGAAATGGCTTTAACGGGGATTACTATCCTCTTTTCAATGAATAATATTCTTCTTTATCAGTCAGCCACGATTGATGCTATCTTATTAAAGCTTATAGATCTTTGATGTCCCTAAAAAACGAAACATAAATCAAGTGTTAATAGAACTGACGATAACAATCTGATGTACATCATCATCTACATGCATAATTAAAATGCGAGATAGTTTCCGACTTTGCCACAAGCACTCGAATCAGTCTGATTCTTATCCTCACTGCAATGTGGTATGCACGATACTGAAGCTGAATTTCACTTTATAATTCGTAGTTTCCGTAGTGTAGTGGTTATCACGTCTGCCTTACACGCAGAGGGTCCTCGGTTCGAATCCGGGCGGAAACAAGATTCTTTTTAGTTTCCATATTTCTCCGTCCCACCAGATTTTGTGGAAATGTTCAATTAAAATAATGATCACGAGCATTTGAGCCTCTTTATCAAGAATAACAGATCGACACTAGTAATTGCAGAACTGCTGATATGCTTACATAGCTACATAACTCTATGAATAAGGATAGGTTATGGGAAGAAGTTACATGACTAGTGCCTGCCTGTATTTTTCAATATCATCGCCCTCAGTCTAGACAAGGATAGGGTGCAGTGCATGACCACCCCTTGTATCCCACACAACCACCCGACTCAGTGGAGGTTACCCTCGTTTATCAAAGAGCAACATTACACAGAAGTGATATGCGCACACAGAAGCGACAGCAACGCTACCTTTTTGTTATATTTTCGGTTGAGCGGCAACTGGCTAGCCGGCAAATTTTTTGTCGCCTTGCGCGCACTTGCATTGCAACCAATAGACGGGCGACAGTTGCGTCAAAACCCGCCGATAAAAATGTCTCCCAGCTGTCGCTTCGCTTTTTGCGCGCACTTTCATACAAACCCGTAGACTTTATGTGAGAGACAAATTAGTTGCGGATACAAAAGTTGCTCGTGGGCACCCTCCCTTAAGGGCAAAAAAAAAATACAAATAAATCGAAGACATCAAGCATAAGTGTTTTAAGTTGGATGTATTTGGGGTTTTCTGTACTCACCATCTCAGTCTATCCGTGTGTCAATGTGTAGTAAGGTTAGGGTCAGCGCAAAAAAGTGGCTACTGCTCGAGAATGGTCGAGCAAAATGTACGCAGTGGATGTTCTAAGACCTGCGCACGCACTCGTGCAGTGTCGTCAATATTCAGGAGTGCTATCATCACCTTAGAATAATAACATATAGAATACTCAATTATGAACGATTTGAAAACTATTCTCAGTAGCTTTGTCTAGGTTGGGTATTAACTCAAGTACTGCGGCAGCAAATATTCACAAGCGTCGAATCGTACTTGCGAGGGCTTGCGTGGCTGTGAGAAATATACACAAACGTATACTGCACGGAATTATATCTTGCCTCCTATTTTCATCTCTATCTTTGTTGTTTTAAAGTTCATTATTAAAAAAAAAACTAACCTATGTCCAGCAGTGGACGTCTTTCGGCTGAAATGAAAATGATGATTAAAAAAAAAAACTGATCAAGCATCTTGCTGCTCTATCGGTACTGAACCTAATAGGTATGTTTATTCTTCTGTCAATCGTTTCCACCCTATGGATTCACCTCTTGACGAAATGCAAGTCATGTAGTGTGACTTACATACCTTATAGGCATATTGGAAACAACATTTTATCAAACTGCGTCTTAGTTATAATACTGCAGCTTTATGTAGTCATAATAGTATTGAGCTAAATGTGTCATATCTGTTCATTATTCTATGAAAGTAAAAAAACTTGAATAGGCCTTAGAGAAACAAAGTGCCTGATTTGGTATTTCTAAGGGTCTAGCTCATATTTGCGTAATCATTTAGTTAGACACACTTAAAAAAAAAAACGAAGCTTTGTGTTTAGTACCTACTCAAGAATTTATAAAGATTCTTAGGATTATCTTATAGATGCAAGTATGTTTAAAAATTGCTTTTAATTTTTAAGTTGAATGTTGCGTTTAAAGATTCCAGACTTGGCATGTGTCGGTTATTATAGAAGATTTACGTTGACGCCGTTTTACTGCTGCGTTTTACCATAGATAAGAGCACGGATTTTGATAGGAGTGAGTTTTCATTAGCATTGAAAGTATTCTTAGTAGAACCGCATGAGAGATAGCGTTGGATAAAATCTAACATTGTTAATTCAACACCGTTTGCTTTAACATTCTTTCATTTTGCTATCTTATTTTGCCGGTATTGAAAGGAAAAAACTCGTAAAAAATACTGGAAAATCCTGAATCGATGTCCTAGATCTCGCAAGCGAAAGTTTTACCTTGGTTTTACACGGTAGAAAATTTCAGAAACTTTCAGTGGGTCCGTAGCTATACCGGAAGCCACAGTTGTTGATTACGTTGAAACTTCAATGTAGACGTCATCGAAAAAACCAAAAACCCAAATACGTTAAAATAAAATAACACCTATATTTCAGTAATTATTTCTATAAATGAAACTTTTATTTTCTGTTGCCTGTACTTACCTATCAAAAAGAGTAAGTGGATAAGACAGATTAAAACAGGGGGATGGGGGTGTTTAGGATAAATGTTTTTTATTAACTTTTTAAACCTTTGTATCGTGCTTATGCGTATGAGGTTTGATTAAAATCGGTTCCTTCATTTCGAAAAACAAGGGCTTGAAAGTTTGTACGAAATGCCGTACCTACGCCGTAAGCACTCTTAAAACACAAATAGTCATCATCAGTCCTTTGATAATTATGATAAGGCGGTAAAAATTGCAAAAGGGTGGCGGCACATGTGGGACTTGAACCCACGACCTTCGCGTTTCAACCCTGTACGCGAATGCTCTAGTCTATCCAGCTGAGCTAATGTGCCAGTACGAATTGCTTCCAAATTCACGTCCTCGTCCTTTTCAGGGCATTGTGCAACAGCAGCGCCCTACGCCCTACAATTTTGAGTTCGGACATACGCGGAACTAATGAAGTGCCTATAAACGCTCCGGAGCTAAGAGACACTTGAACCATAGTACAGATGGCATTCATTTCAGTCAAACTTAATTCTTACTCATCATAGCTCATTTTTATGAAATATTTGTGGAATTCCGACATTATAAGGAAAACAACCTTTGTTGTCTATATAAGTTTTTCTCGAGACCTATCAATTAAATTAATAAATTATTAATTAAATGTAGAAAATTCATCTTTGGCATGGCGTTAGGTCTCAATGAAACGCACTAGCCAGGCAGAGACCACAATTTTTATCTTTATTTAGATTGCCATTAACTTTTGACTGCGATATATCCAAAACCCAGGATTGAGCTCAGGAGGCAACATTCAAGTTTTAGCTGTGATGACCTTGACCACGTGAGAATACTAGCAAATCATCATTTAAGTTTGCTATGATGCACACCTTGTTCAAACATGCAGAAGTTTACTGATTGATGTTAACTTCATCCTCTTTTTGCATTTTTTAAACACAAAGATTCTTGCCATTCGTTTTTAAGATACCAACGAACACAATCAAAGGTTCACAGTGATCAGTATCTAATCATAGGTGTCGCTACGACTTTCAGAGTATATAAACTTCATCACTTGACTTGCAGACCACGTGACTCACAACGCACATCCTACTAGCGCGTGATATCCTGGTACTTAAAATACGATATGTACCCCGCGAACCCCGCGTGGGCTCACGATTCAATTGCACGTTGGCTCACTATTCAATTACAATTTTGAGGTCAGTGTCTGCCTGTATATTGATGGAAATGCGCTTGGCGACCGTAACAAATATGTAATTACGAATTTATTAAGAAATATGTATAATAATAGAGGAATCATCAATACAATTACTATCTAAAGTAAAATTGGCCTTAAATGATATCCACAGGATATAATAAATAAATGCATATTTTATTTTATAGGCTTTTACTGAATACCGTTAATAAAACAGACAATCAGATGTTTCACATCAATGAATGTTCACTCTAGTGAATGTTACAATGTTTGTTGTTTAAAATAAAATATAACTAGCACCAAACAATCCAGTAGGCTCTTGGGTTTAAAAAACCTAACTATTAAATCGTCAATAAATTAGTTAATTTAGATTCTAATAATAATATTTTTTTAATAACTAGGAATTTCAACGTTACAATGCTACAGGGTTACCTACAACATAACACACTGGATTATAATATTCACTATATACGGATTTGCTGAAATACACTTCTGAATGAATCTTAATATTATTATTTCTTGATTAGGTACCTACCTAGTGCTGCAAATATGTATGGCCTACTTGCAACAATGTTGCGGTTGCTAAGCACAGGGCACGCTGCTTTGGTTGTCATAGCAACGATGCCGCTAACCTAAACAAGGCCACCTAGACTGATCATCATAATCAGCCTATAATGTCCCCACTGCTGGGACACAGGCCTCTTTTCGGTGTGAGGGAGTGGACCGTAATCCACCACGCGGGCCCAGTGCGGGTTGGCAGATGTCTAGACTTGTCGTTTACTATAGAACCTTCAAGTTTAAATAAGCATTTAATTACTTTCATGTCTTTTTTTAAGTTAACATCATGCACTTCTTTAATTCCCTATGTATAATATTAAAGTCATTCATGTACTGACATGGTTGTAAATACTGCATCACATAGCTAAAAACTGCGATAGTTTCATTTGAAATAAGCTACTCTTCATTTATGACATCCTAGTACTTGATGGCGTGCCAACTGTTCGCCCCGCCCATTTATCTATCCCATAGGAACGCTATTCGAAAACTTTTAAGAATAAGATATAATATTATATTATTAGACACTAGAAATACCAGCGAAGGGTATAATAATGTAAATTATTAACAACATATGTGGTACTTGATCTGATGCTGTAGCCAGAAAATTATGCGGAATAACAAACTCCTCAACAACTTACAGCAGACAAATCGTGTTTGGGCTCATTCAAATAGTCTCAATTAGTAGTTGACTTAGAGGCAGTAACCAAGCAAAAATAGTCTGCCGATGGAGCAGAAAAGTGGGCAGAGGATCTTGGCCTAAGTATTCTAAACCTACCGAGTTTGGGTT
This sequence comes from Amphipoea lucens, assembly GCA_947508005.1. NCBI lineage: Eukaryota > Metazoa > Arthropoda > Insecta > Lepidoptera > Noctuidae > Amphipoea > Amphipoea lucens. Next base: position 26,288,512 of record OX382355.1, read on the forward strand.
CGTTGGATTGGTAAGTACTTGGCAGACAATTATGTGGTTACCTTGACATGATGCTCCACCCATAAAAGTCTGCGGAATGACTAATTCCTCTACAACTCCCAACTGTCAGCTGGCCTATCGTATTTAGGCTCATTCAATTGACAAAAATGCGTAATTAAATTATGAATGGCGTCCATTGCCCGATGGAACAGGAACTTGTCCTTCTTAATCGTAGACCCACTGATGGTTTGATGTACATGAGTAGTTGGTACACAAACGTTAAAAATGAGATCACTTTTACCATCAGAGTTAATCACAGTGGTCAGTATTTAATCAAAGATGCCGTTAGGAGTACCGGAGTTCATCAACAGCATCACTTGAATTGCTTACCACGTGACTGACCTAGGCCTGAAATACGTTACCTGAAAATACGTTAGTTCAGTGGTCACAATGGCCAATATGAGCTGGTTGGTACAAATCCTCCACGAGTTGGCTGTTGTACGAGGGACGTTCAATGTATTCTCGGTATCAGGATGATTTCCTAATGATGTGGGTAATTTGACTAATTAATTAATGACATTATCAAGGGTATAAAGGTAAAATTTCATATTATACATAGTTGTGATCATTAGTTTGCTAGTTATCCTTAGTCAACGACAGCTGGAATCTTGGACAATGTTGAAGAAAATCGAGCACCGCGCTGTTATCCTTACCAAACAAGGAAAAAGTCAAAAAAACTATGCACAAGTAGATTGTGACTGTTTACCAAGATTCTGCACCTTCGTTATTTACGGTTCAAAAGTGGTCAAGTGAATTTAAAAGGGGCAGAGAGAGTATTGAAAACGACACTCGCTCGGGCGGCCCGATTACTGCCTCTACGGAAGAAAACGTGAAAAAAGTTGAGAAACTTATAATGGAGGATGCCCGAATGAAGATCAAAATAATAGCAGAGATGACCCACCCATCAAACAAGACGGGATAAACTGACCACCCATGTGTTGCTTCTTCACGACGTTGCCCCGGTCCACAAGGCACGTGTTTCCAAGGCTGCTGTGCGAGATTGTGGTTATGAAGAAATTAACCACCCATCCTGTAGCCCGGACCTAGCCCCGAGTGATTATTATTTGTTCCATAATTTGAAAAAATACCTTCGTGGGATATGAAGCAAAAAAATGTAAATAAGAACAGTTTCTGGGGCACAACGCATCCCTCCTACCCCATTGTTTGACTGTTCCTTTTTTGTACATCGACAGGACAGTGAGAACGTTGACGTGTTGAAGCGCCATAGACGCTATTCGGTAAGCTCTATAAACTCCCCTTGATACGAGGGCGAAACTCTATCGATTGGCCACCCTTACTTACGAAACCTGGTAATCAATATTTCTATAGATGTACGTTTACAGTATATGTAGGTTGTCGGGAAAAGGACAAAATTCTGTGATTTTTCTTTGTTTGTAATCTTTTTGGTTTGTTTCTACAAGTACATGGTTTGACAAAAAAAAAATATGACACTAATTTACATAGCTGCATAGCCATGCAAATGGTGATTGATTTAAGAATATTAATTAGAGAACAGTAAGCATTACTCTTGATAATCATACATCATACCTTCATAAAGACTCTTGTCATTACTCTTGGAATAGTCTGCATCAAAATGGAAAGAACTATTAATTCAACAGAATCTATGCCGAAATCGGCCAACCGAATTTGCTACCTCGCTACCGACAGAACTTCTTCAAGAGTGACGGATGATCCTTCCCTTACCGTGATGGTAATCGCTGCTGAAGCGAGAACACGAGGCAGATTGACCGGCTGCTTTTCCCCCTTTGCAGGGGTAGACGACGCAACCGTTGACGCGGGCTATAAGGCCTGTGGGGTTGCTGCACGTACAGCGGGTAGCTTCACCACCGGAGTCACCAATTTTTCCTTCCCATTTTTACCCTTTCCCTTTTCTTTTTTCGTGAATCAGGGATCACGCTGGGGTCCTGCGCAACTGGCAATAGACCTACAGCCTTCTTTACGTCGAATGCATGAGGCGGACGTAGTGGCTTTTCAGGAGGTAATCTGCTCATAATGTCAGCCAACTTGGCGTCCATCATACCCCCAATTTCTATGACGATTGAACGCCGAAGCTGGGCCTCTGCTTTCGGTGCTAGTCCTGTTACCGCTATGGATCCATCAACGCTGGAGCCCACCTGCCCCTTACAGATGAGGCTGAGTTGCTCCGCCATTTATGCCACTGTCGCTGTGAGGCTAGCGAGTTGCGAACGCAAGTCCGCGTTCTCTCTCTCCAGCCTATCAACTATGGCCCCATCCGAAACAAGCAGACCACTCTTCTCTGACGCCGCGCCGCTCGCTTCGTTTCTGCCGCCTTCGCGTTTGTTTGCTTCCTGATGACGCCTTGGAAGCGAGCGACATTTGCGAGCAGTCGGAATTACCGCTGTCGCTCACCATCCCATGCACTGGTGTAGCCGGCCGCTTGAAGCGAGACCGGGTCACCCTTCCCTCTGACACTGGAAGTGATTCTGCGACGTTCTGCGTCTGCTGTTTTGGTCCCTGAGATGCGGACGTGTTGGATACATCCATCGACTTTCGCATTTATAATATTAAGTATGAATGCAGACACATGCCAACACAATCATTTGAAGTGAATACCTGTAACTCAGGGCACGAATACCAAAAGAAATCGTGATAGTAGGGCCCTGAAAAAAACTACGCAGTTCTACTTGTTGTGGCTGCAGAGAATAATAAATACAGTGAACATTGGTTTACTACAAGTAAATCAATACAGCAAAACAATGTTGTCCCCTCGCTCCATGCATGCTAAAACATTATCTTGCTCCCTCCCTCTTTCTCGACTTGCTTTCTCTTTCTCTCTTGTAAAATCTAGTGATCTGATCTACAAAGGAAGGGTGATCTTGCCTGCGCTTGGATTTTCTTTTAAATTTTAACATAATACGTTATTCTATTATATTTGGTCGAATTTGGTCCAGTTACGTAGTTCACATAACTGAACTTCCTACTGAATCATGATAGATTCCCAATCAACGTAGGTATCCCGCAGGTGATTTCTACCTGGGAGTGCTGCTGCAGGCAGGGCTGTCCTGCGGCTGCAATCTATAAAATATTTTTAGTAGGTCTTAGGAGAATTCTTATGGCTTCAATAATTTTTCAAAAAGTTGCAGAAGTTTAGGTATGCTTAGGGCACATTTTCACTAAGCAATAGATGGCCCAAATAGTTATATTCTCATGACTGCGCACAAGTGCTGCTGAACCTGCTTTATCGGCAACACCCCAACGGTTTCCGACTACGGTGGTGCATTATCACAATTGTGTTGGCACCTACTTTTATGATAAAACTTACCGTTTAGCTGAAAAGTGCAAAAAACCGATTCTTGCAACATTTGACCTTTGAATATTTTTTTTTTGCACACGTCGGATCGATAGGAACTTTTGACAATTTATTTTTAATGGTGTTCCCAACATTTATACCAATTTTCAGCTTTATGCGAATTAATGTAACCTTGAATGTCTATTTTGACCGGGCTATCATGCCAACATATGACTTGTAGTTAGGGGTTAGTTACTGAGGCTACATTTGCTTAATATTATAATGCCTTTTAATATTATAACAATACACATATACATCATGTACGGAGCCTTTTTTGAAGTGAAAACTTCTTTGCACACTTTTTGTAATGGGGAAAAAATGTTAAACTCGTGTCAGGACATCGCGTCAGGACACGTGACCGTCAGGAGAGATTCCCCCCCCCACCCCTCTCTTTCTACGGCGGCGCCAACCGAAGTGAACCAAGCGACACACGACAATGGATGGATGGATCGATGGATGGATCGATGGATGGATGGATCGATGGATGGATCGATGGATCGATGGATGGATCGATGGATGGATCGATGGATCGATGGATGGATGGATCGATGGATGGATCGATGGATGGATGGATCGACGGATGGATGGATCGATGGATGGGTCGATAGATGGATCGATGGATGGATCGATGGATCGATGGATGGATCGATAGATGGATGGATGGATCGATGGATGGATCGATGGATGGATCGATGGACCGATGGATGGATCGAAGGATCGATGGATGGATCGATGGATGGATCGATGGATGGATCGATGGATGGATCGATGGATCGATGGATGGATCGATGAATGAATCGATGGATCGATGGATTGATCGATGGATGGATCGATGGATGGATCGATGGATGGATCGATGGATGGATCGATAGATCGATGGATGGATCGATGGATCTATGGATGGATCGATGGATCGATGGATCGATGGAAGGATCGATGGATGGATCGATGGATGGATCGATGGATGAATCGATGGATGGATCGATGGATGGATGGACGTGGACGTGGACGTGGACGTGGACGTGGACGTGGACGTGGACGTGGACGTGAACGTGGATGGATGGATGGATGGATGGATGGACAGCTGATGGCTCGACCGTCTGTGTAGTAGCCACACTGCTGTGTATTCGTAAAATTCGTTTATATAAAATGTTTAAAATATGCAAATTGAACAAAGTGCATCTATTAATGAAAAAAATGACGCAGAAATAGTGAAAAAAAATGAGTTATATTAATTCAATTAATAATTGATTTATTTCAACGTTAATATTCAAGTTTTCACTTCTGCCGGCACTCCCGGAGTGCAACCCGTCTTTTTTTTTTTTGTTTTTCGCGGTGGGAATCCTCATGGATTTCCTCTATCGTGGGGGTGATAGAGGGGCATGCCGGACTCTCACCGGCTAAAACCACCGCGGTGTTCCACCTCTACCTATGGCCGCGGGTGCGGGATTCGCATAAGCATTCACCACTACCCAGACAGGCAGGCCCCTCTTATCCACTGGGCACTCTGGGCAAGTGCCCAGGGCCCCGCGATCAACGGGGGCCCCGGCCTGCCCTCGAAAAAAATATTCTTTGCAGCCGCCGCCGTTCCATTCTACGCATTATTAGTAGGTACCCGATTCAATGACATAATAATTGATTTGCAGTGGGATTTACAATAAGTTTCTAGTCCCAAACGTATAAAATATTTGTATTATGTTTCTTTTATTGGATTTGTAGCAGAATATTTGAAAACTGATCATAATGAAAATGAATTATTACTTATCTACTCTTATATTCACCGGGGCCCCGTGGTCCTGCCCTGGGCCTCAAATAGTTTAAAGACGGCCCTGCAGACAGGCCTCGACCCGCTGTGCCTCAGCGGGTCTCACCTCCCCGTGCGCCCAATCCTGTAATGGCCACACCTACTCTCGAGTGGCGCGCGTGGAATACTGCAGCGCCAACTCGGGTCTGTCTGGTCGGACGACGGACGCCCCTAGTCCGCCTACCGCAGGCCACCTCTCATGGAGGTCGCAGATCGTTTTGCGCCCTTCTCGGGCACCCGGTGCGTCTCATGCGGGAGGGGAGGGAGGATGCGCCTTCTCTCTCCCGCTCGGCTGCCTCCTTTGCAGACATGACATCCTCGCAAAAGGAGGCAACTCCGTTCCATGCGCTCCCGATCTCGACCATCGACTGAACGACGCCCGGGAGCGAAAGACGGCCACGGCGCAGCCCTGCCCAAGCTGGGCACTTTTCCAACGTATGCTGCGCCGTATCCTCAGGGCAAGCTGCGCAGTGGTGACACACCGGCGTCTGCTCCCGACCTATACGACACAGGTACTTCCCAAAGCAGCCGTGGTCAGAGAGTATTTGCGTCAGCCGAAAGCTGAGGGCGCTATGCGGCCTCTCGATCCACGCTTCCATGACGGGTCTTACCACCGCTATAACGGACGGAGCCTGAAAAAATATGCTGACATTTTTACAAAACTCACTTGCAGCAAGACACCGAGATATATCAGGACACTATCGGAAAGTTCTTAGGATTCTTCAGGCTATTAGTTATTACAATGAAACTAGTGCAATAACCTTGAGTAAGACCAGCTACGGAGCGTATCTATTTCACCCTTTCCAGCCAGATCAACAAATCTATAAAATCAATATACTTAGTATAGTTACGATAGGTGCAGTCATTTCTGGATTTCCTATTAGCAAGCCTGATCCACCTTGTTCATTAAAATCAAAAATACTTAAAGGAAAGTAGAATTAGCGTGAAAGGCTCCTTACTCAGTCCATCAGACTTTTATATACAAATGAAATAAAAATACAATAAAAGTCAGACAACATTTTTCAATTTTTTATTTTTACTGTGGAGAATGTTTAATGATTACATAGGTATGTGATTATTTAATTGATAAAAAGACACTTAAAAATGCATAAGAACATAGTCAGAGCTAAAAAGAAATACAGTAAAACTGGGGCTACTGGCCATTGTGCACTAGTGAGCTTAGAATAGATAGGTAACGATCTATTTGTGCTTCAAGAAAGATCACCACGTAGATAAAGAACAGCTATTCTATGTCAACAGATCTCTAAATTAAAAAGTATGCAAAGTAAAAAATACAAAATAAAAAAGTCAACAACTGACAGTAACTTAATAAAAAGAAGAACGGTCAGAAGAACAGCTCAGACCACCACCACTAGGTATCAACACATCTTAGGACTTCTTCAAAGTTATAACCAGCTCCCCATACACGATGGGGTAGCCGTCGACAAAAGCTACGTGAGTAAACGGATCAGACATTAAGAGTTGACAGTTCCCGCCGTTCATCATTTCGGCAATCAAGTCATGCAGTTCGTCTATAGAGTGAATTATTATCGTTGTCTGCGATGCGTTAGGGGCCGGTTCCACTGGTTCGTTAGGGGCCGGTTCCACTGGTTCGTTAGTGGCCAGTTCCAATGGTTTGTTAGTGGCCGGTTCCACTGGTTCGTTAGTGGCCAGTTCCACTGGTTGGTTAGTGGATGGTTCCGTTGGGTGGTTAGTAGCCGGTTGCGTTGCGTGGCTAGCAGCCGGTTCCATTTCTGTAATAGAAAGAGTTATAAATCTTTAGTGGGTGAATTTCATTGAAAGGTCAAACGATCATGTGCCGAATGACCTTGTTTATGGCTCGTAAATTGGCAAGGGGAACTGGGGTAGTCGGCGAGGGTTGGAAGGATAAAGATGTTTAACAGGCTTGTACCAGTCACCCCAATACTGAATGAAGGGCACACACAAGGGGAGCGTAATGGCGTCGTAAGTGAAAGTTGAAGTCTTTTTATATCTAGTCTAATCTAATTTTATATTTAACTTTCCATTTATCTCCAATGGAACGTTTATTTATGGTTGAATATATCCATCAATATTGTAACACATGTTTTAGAATCAACTAAGTTTATTATTATTATATTAATATCTCCTCAGGGCGGAGCTTCGCAGGTGCATTTTCTTTGCAATTACAACCAAAATTGATAACCAAACCCGCAAATTATTAGTTATGCGTGGTTCTACTTACTTGATATCTTCTCGTAGGATTTTAACGCAGCCTCGACAAGCGAACGGGGTTTTTTTCTCAATTACTGATGTACAGACGCGACGATAAGTCCGGCGATACGTCCACTCGCGACACTCGTAGATGAATATGATTATTGATTTATTGCGCGCCTAAAGCCTGGCAGAGACTAGGCTAGTCGAGTACTGATTATTTTAGTAACTACGATGTAAATTCAGTACATGATTCTAGGCCCCTTCGACGAAGATTTTATTTATTTATTTACTTATGTACACACAAAACAATATACAAGAGCACAAGGTACTGATTATGTTTCGTTTTTCTTTGCGTGGCTTAACTAATATAATTTTAATGATAACCACGGGCCAACTTGATGACTAAAATGGTAGAACTTGACCCTTCGCTTTGGTCGTCTACATTTTAAATTAAATAATTTGGAAATATACAGAACCATCTGAGATAGGGAAGCATGAAGGTACCTAATAGATATGAATACCGTTATTGAGGCGTACTTAAAGGTAAAAGTGGCTGATAAATAAAAGTATTTTCAAGTTGGTCTCTTGCCTAAATTCATAGTTTGTTTAGGGATTTTGGCTTTCTCTAACGTCTGTTCCATTTCGCCTAAGTACCTGTACCCGGCATTAGGAGAAACTTCCTTTACATTCAAAGCTGCTAAATATTACAATGCCTTTCTAACGCTTTGTCAACGAAAAAAAAAGGAAAGCCTTGAACAGTTGAATAAAATGATCGTCTAGTATGGCATTAACATCATTAACTGAGAAGGAAAGCATTCTCTCGACTGCCGCTCGACTATAAAAGTCGAGCGGCAGTCGAGAGAATGCTTTCCTGACACCGGCACTGCGACAATTCTAGTATTTAATAAAGATGAAATTCGAAAAACACGTATACGTTTGTATACAGTAGGTAACTGACAGGTGTCAAGTACGCATTCTCTCGTTCGGCCGCACTGTAAGTACCTGCCTCCTCATGTTAAACGAACTGTTCAAGTGGCTACTTACGGTTTCAAAAGTCAAAGAGAAATTATTTCTCTCTTATTTCTTGAATCACTGAAACTAGAAACAATTTATTTCAATGTTATATTGTACTTGAGAAGTTCAAAATAAATAATTTCCTTGTGTTTTTCCTCAATTGTTGCCACTAAATAATTTACATTATTAAGTAAAAAATTAAGTAAAAGAATTTTTCACAGGCGAAAGTGGCAACTCCGAAACTCTTGCTTATAAGAGGAGGCCCTATTATGACTAACCATAAACACCGCCCAGAAGTAAGACATTTTTTATCTACCCAATCTCTTGACACATATGGCATTTCAGATCTGACAGACAAGAACAAAATTACTTCTGAAAGCTTACTTTATGTTTAGTGTGGGGCACATCTCCATTTTAGTCGATAAACCTTACGAAAATAAAACCAGAAAAGAAATAAGAATGTTGAGATTTTCACATTGCATACACATTAAAGCCCTGGGCCTTAAAAATATAATATTATGGAATACTTCAGTGGAGGTTTCTTTTACTCGCATTAAGTAGTTGTCAGTATGGGTATGGTGTTGGGGTTCTAGCAGCAGCCTTGCTTTCTGTATTGTTACGGCTGCGCCACCGCAGATGGCGAGATGGCGCACGGCAGGACTTTCTGCGACCATGCCTTCGGAGCCATACCGTGTTTCCACTTCGCGCCGCCAGGGGGCCAGTCATCGTCGTCGCCGTCTCGCCTTCACATTGCAGACGTCACGTCATCATTAAATTAAACTAAAATACATTACAGATTTTTAAACCAGCAGCAGTCCATTATTATTTCGAAGCATAACTATACATAGCGGCAACAGCCGATATTTTCAATTATTTTTCTTTATTTTTAATTACTAGTCTGGAACAAATGAACCATATTTTTGACCTGGGCGTTGATAGCTGCGCCACAGTTTTAACTTTTGTAGCTATCTTCGTTTCCTTTTGTAAATTTGTGTACTGATACTTGTTCCAAATAAACTTTTATTTTTATTATTTTCGTTTATTTGTCTATTCACTTATTTTAGTTCATTTTAAAATATTTCTTAACATATAAAAAATAAGTATAAAAAAACATTTAAAAATAGTAGTCCGCCGGTGTCGGGAGCAGGGTCCAAGCTACCGGTGGTTAGGGCTCCAGAGACAGAATCCTCCTCACAATACGAGCCGTATCGAGGAGTACTGCCTTCTGAATCAGGTCCTTGATCCAACCGCCTAACGACAGCCTCGACAGATGTTGATCGAGGCTTTCGGCCATAAGGCCATTGGCTGACACGACAATCGGTACAATGATAGCCGAGCTCACATTCCACATGTTAACGACCTCGTGTGCTAAGTCAAGGTATTTCATTTGTTTCTCTTTCTCAGCTTTCACGAGGTTCCCGTCATGTGGAATGGTAACATCGACAATCATTGTGCGGCGCGCTAATCGATCTATCACCACTATATCAGGCTTATTGGCGACAATAGTCCTGTCAGTAATGATAGACCGATCCCAGTACAACGTGACATGGTCATTTTCAAGAACTGGGTCGGGCACATACTTGTAATATGGTACCTCAGAATCCACAAGTTTATATTTCAAAGCAAGTTGCTGGTGAATAATCCTGGGTACTTGGTTATCCCTGTGCAAGTACTCGCCATTAGCCAGACGAGAACAACCAGAGATAATATGTCTGATAGACTCACCCGGACGCTGGCATGCCCGACACACGTCGACCGTCCCGTCCTTCATAATATGTCTCCGGTAGTTATTCGTCAAGATAACTTCGTCCATAATTGCACAGACGAAACCTTCGGTTTCCCCGAAATGATCACCAAAACTTTACCAGGATACGGACGCTAAGAAATCTACACCGGGCTCATAGAGAGCCCGATAGAAGCGCCCGTGAAGCTCCTTGCTTTGCCATACCTTTTTGCGGTCATCAGTAGTAAGTCAGGTTTGCGCCAGTTCTCTTTAGCCATGGAGAGCGGGGTGAGCCCCTTGTCCACTGCGACCACATCACGGTGCAGTCACATCACCCACTTCAGCTTTTAAAAAATATTCCCTGAGACTGCACACCTCGCGGTTGTGGAGGGTCTTTGCATTTAAAAAGCCTCGACCCCCACACTTCCGCGGGATATACAGTCTCATCACAGATGATCGTGGGTCATGCATCCGATTTGCAGTCAGCAGTGTGCGGACCCTTCTATCCAGGGCGTCGAGTTCGGTTTGAGTCCATTTGAGTATGCCAAAAGAGTACATTAAAACCAGCATGACCCAACCATTGAAGGCGCGCACCTTATTTCCGCCCGAAAGAAGACTGATTAATACCTTCCTCAGGCGACAAAAGAAGCGTTCCTTCAACGATTGCTTCATGTCAGCATCGTTGATGCCTAACGCTTCCAACATACCCAAAAACTTATAGCTTTCGGATGAGGAGAGGGATCTAAGGTTTATGGAATCTGAGAGTTGAATTCCCTCAAAATCCATAATCTCCCCTCGCTTTACATGCATGACTGCACATTTGTCCACACCAAATTCCATCCTGATGGCGCTACTGAAAGTTTCAGTTACCTTCAGTAGCTCCATCAGACGCAATTTGTCGGGGGCAAAGAGTTTCAAATCGTCCATGTAGAGGAGGTGGGATATGACCTGACCACCTCTCCTCAACCGATAGCCTAGACCTGAATCCTCCAGTAGTGTGCTTAGGGGATTCAGGGCTAAACAGAACCAAAGTGGACTCAAACTGTCGCCCTGAAATATTCTCCGTTTAGTCCATACAGGCTCATCATTCGCCTGGATCTGTCGACATCCTGGATAGCGAAGGACCGTCTTCCATTGCCCCATACACGACTCAAGGAAGGTGAGTAGAGTTGCATCTATCTTGTACAGCTCCAGCACCCTCATGAGCCATGTATGTGGCACCGAGTCGTAGGCCTTCTTATAATCTATCCAACATGTCGACATATCCTTGCGGGATCGACGAACCTTTTGGCGAATGGCCATGTCTATGAGGAGTAGCTCCTTAGTACCGCGGAACCCATTCCTACATCCATTTTGAGAGGCAGACATAATCGAGTTACTTTCAATGTGCGTATTAATTTTCGCTCTCAAAATGGATGTAAGAAGCTTATAAACCGTCGACAAACACGTGATCGGTCTATAATTCTTGGGTTCCGCGGGACTACCTGATCTATGGAGCAGGTGGGTAACGCCTTCTGTTAGAAACTGCGGTAGCGACCCAGACTCTAAGGATGACTGGAACTGAGATGCCAGGCAAGTGTGTGAACTACGCAAAAGTTGTGCAGTCCGTTCGGTCCCGGCGATTTCCAATTCGGTAACGGACGGACCGCTCTGGCAACGTCTAATGGCGTAATTAGTACTGTTTCCATCTCTGGTACAGTCTCACACACTTGCTCGATCTTCCTTATCCAGCCAGCCTCAGTGTGACAGACGAGCACCGACCAGATGTTGCGCCAAAATGCACTCGTGGCGGCATCATCCAGGCGGCATACATCTGTCACATTTTGTTCAGGTCGCTCCCAAGCTCTATACACCCACCTTTCATCGCTCTAGAACATGCGGTTCTGCGTGTATCGATCAATCCGCCGCTTATACCGCCGAATTCGGCTCGCCCATGCACAAACTTTCTGCTTCAGGAAGTCGATGCGCTCCGTGACACGGGATATGTATTCTCGAGGGCTGATTCCAGTCCCCGAGAATGCCCGTCTCACAAAGCGCATCACTCGTGGTCGTGTATTGCCCTCCCTGATGCAGTATAGTTTGCCGATGAGTACCTTGGTCCATCTCATGCGCTGCACACAACCACCGGTAGCGGGGACCCGGCTCGGGGCTGGTTGGCCCCTAAGTCCCAAGCTCCTCGGTGGCCGGCCTCTCTCCTGCCGACGTACAGGTGTTGGCGACGTCGGTGGGGAAAAATACTCGTCACTCGAGCTCGACGCAAGTGCCGCGGCCGGTGCCGTCACAGCGCTCACAGTGGGGCTGGGTACCGGCGGCGCGGGCGGTGAGGCGGAGCTGAGCGAAGAGTCCGGAGGTAGTGGGCGTGCGCGTCTTTTGGCTGATCTTGTCAACATTTTTGTCTTATTTCTTTGGTTTTGGTTTTATTGGAAGTGACATAACATTATTATTATTTTTTTACCTTACATATCTTGGGACCATGGGGTCCCGGTCCTTTGGAAGGCGTACGAGGAGCCGAAGCCAACCCGCAGAGGCCCCTTAGGAAATTTTAATCAAATGTGGCACGAGCCGACGATTCTCCCTGTATGCACTATGCAAGTGCACCCAAGGACAACCCCCGGTTGGTGTAGGACTATTGCCGGATATGGAAAAATAAAAAGTTGGGCTATGGGTTTGCGTGGCAAAAGTAGACTGGTTACCAAGAACTATGGAAGAACTATGAACCCTGCCTAATCAATGTTTTATATACATATACACGGATAAAATAGCAGGGGGTGACTTGCACACTCAATAATGGGCCCCCGGAAATGATCGCTAGCACATAGTGACGTAGCGACAAGGGGGCAACATGTCCTGAGGTGCTTATGAGGAGTGGAGAGGTATTCCACGGCTATCAGGACAATCCCGGAAGTACGGTCAAGATCCCTACCAGCATTTTACTGGAATACTTCCTTCCTCCGAGCACGTTTGCTCTTGCGAATCTCCACTAAGCCGGCCAATAAAGGCAAGAATGAGGTAGGAGCTCTGTTCCTCGTCATTGTTTACTCCAGCCGGTCAATAAAGGGTAGCCGGAACAGAGGGTAGCCGGTGCGCGCATTGGTTAACATCGTTTTTTTTCGCTCTGTGTTTAAATTAGATAAATTGTGGAAAATACCAAAAGTCGGTCATAAAAGTTATAACAGAAGAAAGAAGATCTTGCGAGGTTTCAAACTACATAAATAAAAACTAAATTTGCCGAACAAAATCCAAACAACAATGAAGTGAAGAAAAACAACGGGTGAATATATTTTTAATCGACTGTCAATAACAATGGACTGCCCAGCTTGTAGTCAACAAATAAAATATGCTGGAGAGACTCTGAAGTGCACTGGATGCTCAGCTAAGTACCACTATGCATGCCTTAACATGACATCTGCCTATTATTTAGAAAATAATCAAGAACTTTTGAAACATTGGCGCTGCCCAGACTGTTCTAATGTGACTCGACGTTTTAGGAATGATAATACCCCTGTCCAAAAACTAAACTTGTCACCACTAAATGACACCACAATGTCAATTGACGATGTACAAGATGACGAACCTAACACAAATATTACTAAAAATGTCGAGTGTAAAACCCCCAACCAAAATAATCAAACCACCACTACAACACAGGAAATCACAACAAAAGACCTTTCGATTACCTTGGATAGTCTTAGTCAATTGCTAGATTCTAAACTAGAAAAAAACAATCAATCCCTACTCCTTGTACTAAAAAACACAATCCAAAATGAAATACAAAAATCTATCACAAAGTTAAAGGAAGATATTTTAAAAGATACCCACAAGCTAACATGCGAGCAAGAAATAATAAAAAGCGATATAAATACACTGAATGTGAAAATAGAAACACTACAGGAAGAAAACAAAGAACTTAAACAACAATTAAAAGAAATAAAACAAAATATGACACTAGTAGAAAATCAAAAACACGACACTAATCTAAAAAAAATTGTACTATTTGGACTAACAGAATACGAACAAGAACCTGAGCATCAATTACATTATCGTATAGTTGAAGCGTTCAAAGATATCCTAAATGTTGACCTGACCGGATATATTGAGGTACTTTCACGTATAGGGAGATACAACAACTCTCGGAGACCTATTATTATTGAGCTAATAAGCAAACGAATGACGAAATATGTATTGGACAACGCAGCGTACTTCAAACATACAGGGCTTTTTATTTCGGAATACCTTAATGAGACTGAACTTCAACAAAAAAAAGCATTACGAGAAAACTTACGCTTAGCAAGAGAACGGGGACACCATGCAATCATTAAAAATAATAAATTAATAATAGACGGACGACAACAAGAACTCACTGAAATGACCAAACAAAACTACCAAACCAAACAAAACTACGCAACAAGAGCTGACTTCAACCAACCTATTAATTCTCAAAAAAACGACCTGTCTAATGAAGGCTTAAATAACACAAACGAACACAACACAGACTTCTCACGGGCTAACACAAATAAAAAGAACACCTTTCGTCACTCAAGATATTGACATCACAATATTGTACCAAAACATGCAAAGTATTAACAATAAACTACACTTATTAGAAGCATTTCTCGATGGAAAAGGAAGGTATCAAGCACTTTGTTTATCGGAAACATGGTTATCACAGGGAAAGAAAGAGTTAATTAACTGCAACGGATACATACTCGCTACGTCATACTGTCGACAAAACTACGAAGGCGGCGGTGTATGCATACTATTACGTGAAGACTTAGAATTTATTGAACGAAAGGATATTATGGACATGTCGGTGGAATACATAATTGAAGTATGTGCCATTGAATTGCCTAAACTTAACACTATACTAATAACTTTGTATTGGAACAATAGGCAGCCTGATGTATTCTATAAACAACTAAAACTAATTCTAGAACTTATATTAAGAAAATATAATAAAAATAAAATCATATTCGGAGGTGATTTCAATGTAAATATCTTGGAAAATAGCTTGCAAACAAAAACATTATTAAACTTAATGCTAGAATATAACTTCATTCAATCTGTTAAAACACCCACACGAGTCACAAAAACCACTTCAACCTGTCTTGATTTAGTATTTATAAACTTTGACTCCAAACTAATATTTACTCAGGTGCACGATTACGGTTTTTCTGATCATAAAGGAATAATAGTAAACTTAAAAAAACTAGACGCTACGACTACTAAAATTAAGGACTGGAAAACTAAAAAACGAATTTTTAATGGTAAAAACATGGAAAATTTTAAATTTGCATTAAAACAAATAAATTGGAATTTGATAATAAGCTCGGGAAAAACAATGAACGAAAACTACAATTCATTCGAAAATATTTTAATCGAAATACTAAATGATTGCATACCCATAAAAACAATAAAACTAAAACGAAATAAAAGAAAATATTGGTTGACAAAAGGCATTAAAATATCATGCAAAAATAAACGGTTGTTAAGAATACTTATTTCTTACTCTAACGATCCAGTATTAACCAAACAATATAAAATGTATGAAAAAACATTAAAACAGATAGTCAGTAAATCAAAAAAATTACAATATATTCGGGAAATCAGAAACTCAACTAACAAAACTAAATCAATGTGGAAAATAATTAAGGAGCGTACAAATAAAAATCTGTCAAAGACACAACAAAACATAACATTGGCGATCCACAATAATCTTACGTCTGACCCAAAACAAGTTTGTAACTCATTCAATGAATTTTTCGCATCAGTAGGACAAACAAGGTGGAGTGGGGACTCAGAGCCGCGCGGCCGACCTGTGCTCCGACAAACGGAGAACACAATGTTTTTACATCCACCCACACCGCAAGAAATAAAAAATATTATAAAAAACCTTAAAGGTAAATTTAGTCACGGATTAGACGAACTACCTCCAATATTAATAAAAATGTGTGCTGAGGAACTGACATTACCATTCTATCTATTAGTTCATCAATCATTTTCTGAAGGGATATTCCCAGACGCGTTAAAAAAAACTATAATAAAACCTATACACAAGAAAAACTCAAGGTCAGATCCAAATAATTACCGTCCAATTGCACTATTACCGACATCATCTAAAATCTTCGAAAAAGCAATGTGCAATCGTGTTTATAAATTTTGTGAAAAGTTTAATGTTTTCGATGAATGTCAAAATGGTTTTCGAAAAAATAGATCCACGATTTTAGCAACGTATAAATTCACACAAAAAATACTTAACGTTCTAAATAATAAAAAATACGCTATCGGAATATTACTTGATATGACCAAGGCATATGATAAAGTACTGTATAATATTTTACTAGACAAACTAAATGGCATCGGCGTAAGAGGAATAACTCACGAGTGGTTCGCATCCTACCTACAAAACCGGGAACAATTTGTAGAAATTGAACATTGGGATCATAACACTGGGATATTCAGCCTAATACGTTCAAATAGACTTTGCGTTAAAAATTCAATTCCACAAGGGAGTGTTATCGGGTGTTTGCTATTTTTAATTTATATCAATGACCTCCCTAAAATAATTACGGACTCCTGCGTACTGTTTGCTGATGATATTTCATTAATAACTTCCTGTAATAACTCTCAACACCTACATGAGAACTTAAATAGCATAATGTTAAACATACAAAATTGGATGAAAGACCACAATTTAGAAATCAACTTCTCGAAAACCAAAATAATGCAATTCAGACCTTACCAAAAAAATCCCTTGACTATAAATTTTACGTTTGACGGTATCAAATTGGAATGCGTGGATACTTTCACTTTGTTAGGTCTAGACCTAGATATCCACATGACCTGGAAAGCCCATATACAAAAAATTAAAGCAAAACTAGCTAGTTTTATATATGCATTGCGTGAGCTCAAAAAAACCACAGATTTAAAAACTGCACTATCTACTTACTATGCATACGCATATGCATGGCTTAAGGCGATTATAGCCTCGAATGTCCTTGAGCGTTTGGGCGGAGCCTAGGCAAACCCAGTGCCTCACCCCGCGCGCCCGCTTACCTCCCCAATGTCAAAGAGTGTCGTACTCGTACGTAGTGCATGCAGATGCGGCGTGGGACGCATTTTGTCTTAGGCAGTTTTATGACGCTACCTACTGAGTGTAGATGGATCGAGAATACGTACAATATTTATGTTGTGAATATGAATGCTATTGTACAGTAAAAATACTGCTTTCTTAGAGACAAATAAAAAATAATAATAATATCAATAAAAAACGTTTATTCAGTATACAGTTCGTTTTTTCACGTATACAGATTATAAAAAAATACAATTACAAAAAAAAAAAAAAACTTATGACTAATACCGCTTTTAACAGTGGTAGTTTTTAGGATTCCGTACCCAAAGGGTAAAAACGGGACCTTAATACTAAGACTCCTCTGTCCGTCTGTCTGTCTGTCACCGGGCTGTATCTCACGAACCGTGATTGCCAGAAGAATACCATTATTATAGTTTCAAACTCAAATGGGTCCCGCCGCTTCCAACTTTTATTTAATTTAAAATGGGCTTGTTTTTAGCTTTTCAGTTAGTTTTAGTATAAGGTTGCAGTCGGGTTTTTAATTTTTTTATTTCCTGCTTTTTAGTTTACAAATGTGAAAGATTTCGCAGACGATTTAGTTCTTGGTAGGTGTTTTTTACGATTTGTCACTTTGAATTAGTTTTTACCATATTATAAGTTGTATATATTTTTGTAATCACCTTTTAAAACCTTTTATTTTGATACCCCACTCGATAGGTTTTGAGAAAAAAAAAATTTTTGAAGAAATAATATTGCGCCAAAAATCCGCCATTTTGTATTTTTTATTTTGATATACCCAGTGTCACTCTCACAGTACATACGAATTTAACGACACCTCTTAAACTAAAATCCATCGAGCCGTTCAGGCCGCAGAGCGTGCCAAACAATATACATACATACATAATATGTGTTTAAGTACCTATGTATAATTGTTTTTCGAGAGTATACAGGGTGAATTTTTCAAGTGGGCGTGGATGGCCAAATTCTAAACTATGAGGAATAGAGAAAAGTACTCAAAGGAGTCGCGGGCTCGATTTTGATGAAAACTAAAACTGCATCATTGGATTTTTGAAAAATCAATATGTCTAGCCAGGAATCGAACCTATTGATGAAGAAAAAAAAAAACACACGCTGTATTATTACACTATTCGATAGTGTCCCTAATAAGGATCAAATTCTGGGAAGTAATGACATACGGCAAACTAAAGAAAAGAGCTCATTTATAACAAAATAGTTTTTTTTATTTTTCTTAGGTTACCTACCTGATGATGATCATCTGCCTAGCCTTTTCCCAACTATGTTGGAGTCGGCTTCCAGTCTAACCGGATGCAGCTGAATACCAGTATTTTAGATGGAACGACTGCCTGTCTGATCTCCACAACCCAGTTACTGGGTAATACGATACACCTTGGTAAGACTGGTTGTCAGACTTTCGATCTTCTGACGACCCGTAACGACTGTCAAAGATCCTGGAATGACAGCCGGGACCAACGGCTTAACGTGCTTTCCGAGACACGGAGAAGTCTCGGTATGTAAAGATGGTCACCCATCCACAGACCAACCGCGGCAAGCGTAGCTTAACCTGATGGATTGACCTGTGCGGCTCAAATTATTTAGCCGGGCTCGGGTTATGTTACCTATACCTACCTATTAAACCTTAACTGATTAATTGTTCATAATGATGACCATTGTTTTCAATACATAGCTGGATTCGACCGACGTTTCAAGGATTGTGTACTGCATTCAGCATTAAAATATTATTGATTCCAGTAGAATATTTTCCAAAGATCGTAATAGAAATTTGAATTGACAACATAATGTTGTGAAGGTGACTGCGCTGCAGGTGTGTTAATAAAAATATTGAGCATCATTTCGAACAAGGTACGTAATGTAGGTATGAATACTTTAAAATAAGAAGCAGTTTATTAAAATTTAACATTTTCCGTAAGTTTGCCGTATGTTATTACTTCCGAGAATTTGATCCTTATTATGGACACTATCGAATGGTGTAATAATACAGCGTGTGTTTTTTTTTTCAAAATCAACAGGTTCGATTCCTGGCTAGAAATATTGATTTTTCAAAAATCTAATGATGCAGTTTTAGTTTTCATCAAAATCGAGCCCGCGACTCCTTTGAGTACTTTTCGCTATTCCTCATAGTTTAGAATTTGGCCATCCACGCCCACTTGGAAAATTCACCCTGTATATTATATACTCTCGAAAAACATAACCCTTCTTCTGGCTATCACGGTTCGTGAGATACAGCCGGGTGACAGACAGACGGAGAGAGGAGTCTTAGTAATAAGGTCCCGTTTTTACCCTTTGGGTACGGAACCCTAAAAACTACCACTGTTAAGAGCGGTATTATTCATAAGTTAGTTTTAATTTTTTTTTGTAATTTAATTTTTTTATAAACTGTATACGTGAATAAACGATCTGTATACTGAATAAACGTGTTTTATTGATATTATATTAGTATTCAATAGACAATAATATAGCGTCCACTCGCAAACAAACTATCACTACTACTAATACTATCAACGTCCAAGCGTAAACGAACAGTCCGAGTGTACTATCTGCGCTATTTAGTCTTTGCCACAAAAATGCAGATCGGAGCGAGCCGACATGCGACACAACCTCCCATGTATATCAGAACCGCGGGTGTACTTTTCAGATCTGCCTAAATTTATTGCAATTATTTGGTACCTTCTGTGTACCTTTACGTACCTCTCTTGAAAATCTGTGTACCTACACCCGTACAGTGATATTTAAAAAATTAGGTACACCCGCCATCCTGATGTCAGGACCGCGGGTGTACTGCTAACTCATATATGTAGCTAAGTACACTCTATAAGTAGATTTGGTACCTCTTGTGTACCTGCAGAAACAAGTAATAAATAAAAAAAATACTGTCAGGTTGCTGCGAAAAGTAAAAAAAAACAATTTTCTTTCTTTGACGTTCTTACTATTTTATAAAAAATATAGTAACGACGTCAGAGAATAAATAACAATCTTCGGTAATCGAACCCAGAACAACCACGTTAAGCATGTATTGTGGCCATACCAGGAATCCCGAATCCAGAACCTCCGCATAACATTTAGTCACTACTAGCTGCGCCCCGCGGTTCACAACCTTTCGCCTTTATAATATTAGTGTGAGTGTGATTGTGTGCCCATACCGGGAATCAAAACATGAAATTAATGGACAAAATTATACACAGACTCAGGACAACACTTTGTGTGATCCGCAAATTGTTGTTCTCTGTGGGGATCAAACCCACAACATCGTGTTCAGCAGTCGTATTACGACCACTGAACCACCGAGGCAGTCAAAACTAAATTTTTTTTGGTTGCATTTATATAACTCTGGTGCAAGGACGCAGTCATTATATTTCCTTGTTGCCTCTGTTTCCTTTATGATTATCCTGATATCAATAATAATAAAATATGAAATTATTTCCATTCAGTTCCAAGACCGAAATAGATACATAGGTACCAGTATTTACATAGGTATAGATAATAGATAATAAAATTGATGCATAATTTTGTTGTTGACATACTTGGTTTATCGTTTCTCACTATTTTCTAACGCTGCCGTGCGATTCTGTAACCGTCTCACCGTGAAAACTTAGGCGAAATGAGCATGGAGTTAACTATCAGCGTCATCCCACCTGATACTAGGTATTGACCAAGCATACATTTACAATCATAATCGAGATTTTAATAATAATTTTTATGCTAATTCTATCGACCATTTTATATAATTTCAAAGCTAGTAGGTATTTTAGTGGTCAAAACTTTAATATTTTGTGGGGTTTTACAATAAAATAGCAAAACAGAAACTTAGCCAGAAACTCAATGTTGTTTTTTTTTTCCTAGACTGACTAGTCAATACAGCCTGAGGCGCGAGCTTTGATGTGGATCGTGAAGTGTTCACTTCACCCGATTCACGACAATTGCAAGGGAATAAGAACATTCAGTTATGTACTTCACAACACTGTGTCGTTTGTGCTAAGTCAGTCCGAAAGTATATGTTTAGATGATGTGCCTCGTAGTATAACATTACACGATTAGACATATTCCTTGCTTGGTATTATTGAATTTTTACCTTCGGGTCCTAAAACAGATAATATTAAGTGTATTGGCCATTACAGATCACATTGTTTCAGAGGCAAGCGATGGCAGTATTATGACGACCTTTGTAATCATGTAACAAAAAGCTCTAAATGTATGATTGCAGAATGTGTCAATTATAACAACGTCATAGAAAGAAAATTGTTTTTTTTTACTTTTCGCAGCAACCTGACAGTATTTTTTTTATTTATTACTTGTTTCTGCAGGTACACAAGAGGTACCAAATCTACTTATAGAGTGTACTTAGCTACATATATGAGTTAGCAGTACACCCGCGGTCCTGACATCAGGATGGCGGGTGTACCTAATTTTTTAAATATCACTGTACGGGTGTAGGTACACAGATTTTCAAGAGAGGTACGTAAAGGTACACAGAAGGTACCAAATAATTGCAATAAATTTAGGCAGATCTGAAAAGTACACCCGCGGTTCTGATATACATAATCGCATGTATATCAGAACCGCGGGTGTACTTTTCAGATCTGCCTAAATTTATTGCAATTATTTGGTACCTTCTGTGTACCTTTACGTACCTCTCTTGAAAATCTGTGTACCTACACCCGTACAGTGATATTTAAAAAATTAGGTACACCCGCCATCCTGATGTCAGGACCGCGGGTGTACTGCTAACTCATATATGTAGCTAAGTACACTCTATAAGTAGATTTGGTACCTCTTGTGTACCTGCAGAAACAAGTAATAAATAAAAAAAATACTGTCAGGTTGCTGCGAAAAGTAAAAAAAAACAATTTTCTTTCTATGACGTTGTTATAATTGACACATTCTGCAATCATACATTTAGAGCTTTTTGTTACATGATTACAAAGGTCGTCATAATACTGCCATCGCTTGCCTCTGAAACAATGTGATCTGTAATGGCCAATACACTTAATATTATCTGTTTTAGGACCCGAAGGTAAAAATTCAATAATACCAAGCAAGGAATATGTCTAATCGTGTAATGTTATACTACGAGGCACATCATCTAAACATATACTTTCGGACTGACTTAGCACAAACGACACAGTGTTGTGAAGTACATAACTGAATGTTCTTATTCCCTTGCAATTGTCGTGAATCGGGTGAAGTGAACACTTCACGATCCACATCAAAGCTCGCGCCTCAGGCTGTATTGACTAGTCAGTCTAGGAAAAAAAAAACAACATTGAGTTTCTGGCTAAGTTTCTGTTTTGCTATTTTATTGTAAAACCCCACAAAATATTAAAGTTTTGACCACTAAAATACCTACTAGCTTTGAAATTATATAAAATGGTCGATAGAATTAGCATAAAAATTATTATTAAAATCTCGATTATGATTGTAAATGTATGCTTGGTCAATACCTAGTATCAGGTGGGATGACGCTGATAGTTAACTCCATGCTCATTTCGCCTAAGTTTTCACGGTGAGACGGTTACAGAATCGCACGGCAGCGTTAGAAAATAGTGAGAAACGATAAACCAAGTATGTCAACAACAAAATTATGCATCAATTTTATTATCTATTATCTATACCTATGTAAATACTGGTACCTATGTATCTATTTCGGTCTTGGAACTGAATGGAAATAATTTCATATTTTATTATTATTGATATCAGGATAATCATAAAGGAAACAGAGGCAACAAGGAAATATAATGACTGCGTCCTTGCACCAGAGTTATATAAATGCAACCAAAAAAAATTTAGTTTTGACTGCCTCGGTGGTTCAGTGGTCGTAATACGACTGCTGAACACGATGTTGTGGGTTTGATCCCCACAGAGAACAACAATTTGCGGATCACACAAAGTGTTGTCCTGAGTCTGTGTATAATTTTGTCCATTAATTTCATGTTTTGATTCCCGGTATGGGCACACAATCACACTCACACTAATATTATAAAGGCGAAAGGTTGTGAACCGCGGGGCGCAGCTAGTAGTGACTAAATGTTATGCGGAGGTTCTGGATTCGGGATTCCTGGTATGGCCACAATACATGCTTAACGTGGTTGTTCTGGGTTCGATTACCGAAGATTGTTATTTATTCTCTGACGTCGTTACTATATTTTTTATAAAATAGTAAGAACGTCAAAGAAAGAAAATTGTTTTTTTTTACTTTTCGCAGCAACCTGACAGTATTTTTTTTATTTATTACTTGTTTCTGCAGGTACACAAGAGGTACCAAATCTACTTATAGAGTGTACTTAGCTACATATATGAGTTAGCAGTACACCCGCGGTCCTGACATCAGGATGGCGGGTGTACCTAATTTTTTAAATATCACTGTACGGGTGTAGGTACACAGATTTTCAAGAGAGGTACGTAAAGGTACACAGAAGGTACCAAATAATTGCAATAAATTTAGGCAGATCTGAAAAGTACACCCGCGGTTCTGATATACATGGGAGGTTGTGTCGCATGTCGGCTCGCTCCGATCTGCATTTTTGTGGCAAAGACTAAATAGCGCAGATAGTACACTCGGACTGTTCGTTTACGCTTGGACGTTGATAGTATTAGTAGTAGTGATAGTTTGTTTGCGAGTGGACGCTATATTATTGTCTATTGAATACTAATATAATATCAATAAAACACGTTTATTCAGTATACAGATCGTTTATTCACGTATACAGTTTATAAAAAAATTAAATTACAAAAAAAAATTAAAACTAACTTATGAATAATACCGCTCTTAACAGTGGTAGTTTTTAGGGTTCCGTACCCAAAGGGTAAAAACGGGACCTTATTACTAAGACTCCTCTCTCCGTCTGTCTGTCACCCGGCTGTATCTCACGAACCGTGATAGCCAGAAGAAGGGTTATGTTTTTCGAGAGTATATAATATACAGGGTGAATTTTCCAAGTGGGCGTGGATGGCCAAATTCTAAACTATGAGGAATAGCGAAAAGTACTCAAAGGAGTCGCGGGCTCGATTTTGATGAAAACTAAAACTGCATCATTAGATTTTTGAAAAATCAATATTTCTAGCCAGGAATCGAACCTGTTGATTTTGAAAAAAAAAACACACGCTGTATTATTACACCATTCGATAGTGTCCATAATAAGGATCAAATTCTCGGAAGTAATAACATACGGCAAACTTACGGAAAATGTTAAATTTTAATAAACTGCTTCTTATTTTAAAGTATTCATACCTACATTACGTACCTTGTTCGAAATGATGCTCAATATTTTTATTAACACACCTGCAGCGCAGTCACCTTCACAACATTATGTTGTCAATTCAAATTTCTATTACGATCTTTGGAAAATATTCTACTGGAATCAATAATATTTTAATGCTGAATGCAGTACACAATCCTTGAAACGTCGGTCGAATCCAGCTATGTATTGAAAACAATGGTCATCATTATGAACAATTAATCAGTTAAGGTTTAATAGGTAGGTATAGGTAACATAACCCGAGCCCGGCTAAATAATTTGAGCCGCACAGGTCAATCCATCAGGTTAAGCTACGCTTGCCGCGGTTGGTCTGTGGATGGGTGACCATCTTTACATACCGAGACTTCTCCGTGTCTCGGAAAGCACGTTAAGCCGTTGGTCCCGGCTGTCATTCCAGGATCTTTGACAGTCGTTACGGGTCGTCAGAAGATCGAAAGTCTGACAACCAGTCTTACCAAGGTGTATCGTATTACCCAGTAACTGGGTTGTGGAGATCAGACAGGCAGTCGTTCCATCTAAAATACTGGTATTCAGCTGCATCCGGTTAGACTGGAAGCCGACTCCAACATAGTTGGGAAAAGGCTAGGCAGATGATCATCATCAGGTAGGTAACCTAAGAAAAATAAAAAAAACTATTTTGTTATAAATGAGCTCTTTTCTTTAGTTTGCCGTATGTCATTACTTCCCAGAATTTGATCCTTATTAGGGACACTATCGAATAGTGTAATAATACAGCGTGTGTTTTTTTTTTTCTTCATCAATAGGTTCGATTCCTGGCTAGACATATTGATTTTTCAAAAATCCAATGATGCAGTTTTAGTTTTCATCAAAATCGAGCCCGCGACTCCTTTGAGTACTTTTCTCTATTCCTCATAGTTTAGAATTTGGCCATCCACGCCCACTTGAAAAATTCACCCTGTATACTCTCGAAAAACAATTATACATAGGTACTTAAACACATATTATGTATGTATGTATATTGTTTGGCACGCTCTGCGGCCTGAACGGCTCGATGGATTTTAGTTTAAGAGGTGTCGTTAAATTCGTATGTACTGTGAGAGTGACACTGGGTATATCAAAATAAAAAATACAAAATGGCGGATTTTTGGCGCAATATTATTTCTTCAAAATTTTTTTTTTTCTCAAAACCTATCGAGTGGGGTATCAAAATAAAAGGTTTTAAAAGGTGATTACAAAAATATATACAACTTATAATATGGTAAAAACTAATTCAAAGTGACAAATCGTAAAAAACACCTACCAAGAACTAAATCGTCTGCGAAATCTTTCACATTTGTAAACTAAAAAGCAGGAAATAAAAAAATTAAAAACCCGACTGCAACCTTATACTAAAACTAACTGAAAAGCTAAAAACAAGCCCATTTTAAATTAAATAAAAGTTGGAAGCGGCGGGACCCATTTGAGTTTGAAACTATAATAATGGTATTCTTCTGGCAATCACGGTTCGTGAGATACAGCCCGGTGACAGACAGACAGACGGACAGAGGAGTCTTAGTATTAAGGTCCCGTTTTTACCCTTTGGGTACGGAATCCTAAAAACTACCACTGTTAAAAGCGGTATTAGTCATAAGTTTTTTTTTTTTTTTGTAATTGTATTTTTTTATAATCTGTATACGTGAAAAAACGAACTGTATACTGAATAAACGTTTTTTATTGATATTATTATTATTTTTTATTTGTCTCTAAGAAAGCAGTATTTTTACTGTACAATAGCATTCATATTCACAACATAAATATTGTACGTATTCTCGATCCATCTACACTCAGTAGGTAGCGTCATAAAACTGCCTAAGACAAAATGCGTCCGACTATCTTTTCGCAGCAACCTGACAGTATTTTTTTTATTTATTACTTGTTTCTGCAGGTACACAAGAGGTACCAAATCTACTTATAGAGTGTACTTAGCTACATATATGAGTTAGCAGTACACCCGCGGTCCTGACATCAGGATGGCGGGTGTACCTAATTTTTTAAATATCACTGTACGGGTGTAGGTACACAGATTTTCAAGAGAGGTACGTAAAGGTACACAGAAGGTACCAAATAATTGCAATAAATTTAGGCAGATCTGAAAAGTACACCCGCGGTTCTGATATACATCAACCTCCCCGTGCGAACGATACAGCGAGACTGACCGGGCGGCTGCTGCCCGCGCCCGTATAGGTAAAACCATAGTGTTATTGATTTTTTCCCACTTAAATAATAATTATTAAAAAAAACAAACTTAATTTTTATAAACCATTAAATTTGCTATAATTTGGTGAAAGAATCATCAAAATCGCTTCAGGCGATTGAAAGTAGAAAGAAAATTCTTGCGTAAAATAAGAGGATGGATATGATTTTTTATTGTTAAAACTAACAGTAATATTAAAAAAATCAAACTTAAATTATGTTTGTAAACATATGTCACATATCATATATTTTTTTTAATATATTTGGGCTATCCATTTGGGAGAAGTAGGCCTTCAAAGAGAGGTCTACTTTGAAGTTTGGCGTAACCATTCGCCTTAAGTATGGTATAATTCTTTGGGGAAATAGTGTAGATAGCAACGACTTATTTATCCTCCAGAAAAAATGTATTAGGATAATGGTTTATATTGACAGTGACGTAAGTTGCAGACCGTATTTTAGGAAATTAGACATTCTAACACTGACATCAATTTATATTCTAGAAATCTGTAAATTCGTAAGACAATATCCAAACTTCTACATTCAAATTACAGACCAACCTCGCAGATATGCACCACGTTCACGATTTGAAAACACGCTCGTAATACCACAATCTAGGCTAAAATTACACAGTACAAGTCCTCATGTAACATCAATTAAAATATATAATAAAATACCTAACGACTTAAAAATGGAAAAAAACGATAAAATATTTATTACACGTCTTAGAAAACTGCTTGTCGATAAATGTTATTATACACTAAATGATTTTTTTAATGATGACCTAATGGGATGACTTTATGAATTTGTTAATTTTTTAGACATTTATTTTTATCACTTTTATATTGTGACTTTTGTTTTATTTACCTTTTTTATTCGACTTTTATTATTATTTATTAATTTTCTTGTAACAATTTAATCTGTGACAATATTATTATTATTATTTTATTTTATGAATTGTATTTTAAATGACCTTTTATTGTTATGTTATGTATTGATTCCAATTATTAATTAAAGCATGCTACTCTTCTTATTATACTAAATTGTTGTGCCCGACAGGGTCCATGTGAAACATTTAACATTATTAAGATCTTTTATAATACACATGTGAATGCAATAAAGATTTGAATTGAATTGAATTGAATTGAAAGGCAAGCCAGAGGTGAGGAACAAGACTTCTCCCGGGAGATAGGGTTCCTGGGGTCGCTACTGCCCAACAGCTCGCCAAATGCTGCCCTGCGGGTTTCTGTATCTCTCTTGGTCTTGCTCCTCACCTTAGACCTGTTCCGGCAAAGTAAACTCTTCCAGCATAGGCCTAGAGTTCGGAGCGCGCAAGCCCCACCACGACGTCAACGTAGAGATACGGCGATGGGGTTATTATTATTATTATACACCTATGAAAAGCATTCAAATGTATTGCTCTGTATCACCTAGTAGCAGGTGATATCAGGGACCATAGTTTCTCATATTATTTTGCTTACGGGTGTAGTTCAGTAGCAATAAATAATATGGTCTGCTGCTGATATCAAACCATATTTATTTGATAATAATGTAATACTTTTGTAATACTTACAGTACATCGTAAAATACTTATTATTAGGTCATAATTTCGGGTTCGATTAGTTTCAAGCTAGTTCTTGACCTCGAATTTGCTGTTTATGACAAACTAAGTAGGTATGTTGCTTAATTGCCCTCACCAATGAATGTGAGAGTTACGCAATTGTGAGATTGGGCAATCAAACAATTAATCAACTATGCCTATTGCAGTCCACTGCTGGACATAGGCCTTTCCCAGACTGCGCCACAGCACCATGTCCTCTGCCTTTCGCATCTAATCTACCCCAGTCACCTTCTTTAGGTCGTCCGTCCATCTAGCTGGGGGACGTCCTACACTACGCTTGCCAATACGCGGTCTCCACTCCAAGAATCGTCTGCTCCACCGACCATCGGTCCTTCGACAAACATGGCCAGCCCACTGCTATTTCAGTTTGCTTACTCTGCAAGCTATGTCAGTAACTCCGGTTCTTGAGATTGGGCATTAAGAGACAATTTTACAATATTGCAATAAGTGCCTTATTGTAATGATGAATGATGATCTTCTTTTATTTCTGTAATTTTGGCAATATTGTAAAAAATCGACTAAGGGATTTGTAATTAAAAAGACAAGTTGGGTTTTTGAATTTTATTTTCACACTTTAAAAAAAATACACATTGAATACATTTTCCCCAGACCCATGGACTTTAAAACACTGAAATTACAACACTGAAATACAGACTAATACACGAGTATGCACTTCCAGAAGGTTCAATCAATTGGCACGCATAGACATTTCCTTCGTTTTGTGCTGAACTTGGAGACGCAATTATAAAACACGCACAATATGAAATATATTAAAATGGTATTATATTAGACCATAAATATCCTAGTACACATTAAAAAGTACACCTTTTACATAACCAGTTATGCAACATCCAAGTACAATAAGCAAAGTCCTATAAATATACTTATTTTAAATCTATAATATTAATTATAATTAGGTTAGGCTAGACATAAGTAACGTTCATAATCAATACACAGTGAACATTATTCATTATTAAACTAAGCCATAAATAATTGATACACCACATAAATAATTGATTCACCAATCTAAAGTGTTAATGAGATTATCCCAGATTCTCATTATTCATTATTAAACTAAGCCATAAATAAACATGATTACAATAGCCAGTTATGCAACATCCAAGTACAATAAGCAAAGTCCTATAAATATACTTATTTTAAATCTATAATATTAATTATAATTAGGTTAGGCTAGACATAAGTAACGTTCATAATCAATACACAGTGAACATTATTCATTATTAAACTAAGCCATAAATAATTGATTCACCACATAAATAATTGATTCACCAATCTAAAGTGTTAATGAGATTATCCCAGATTCTCATTATTCATTATTAAACTAAGCCATAAATAAACATGATTACAATAGCCAGTTATGCAACATCCAAGTACTATAAGCAAAGTCCTATAAATAATTATACTTATTTTAAATCTAAAATATTATTTATAATTAGGTTAGGTTAGACATAAGTTACGTTCATAATCAATACACAGTGAACATTATTCATTATTAAACAAAGCCATAAATAATTGATTCACCAATCTAAAGTGTTAATGAGATTATCCCAGATTCTTATATTCACCAATCTAAAGTGTTAATGAGATTATCCCAGATTCTTATTCTTTAAGACTTATATTAAAATTATGCTTACTGCTAAATGAAATGCCCAAAACGAACGAGCTTATTACTATGAGAATGAAACGCGCAAGGTGACTACATTAAACACAAGACGTGAAGTACCGAAGTACTGATACATCTAGATATTTAGATTGACATTATAATGTAGCCGAAATCGTAGCGCATCTGGTCGGGCGCGGCGGTGGCGGCGTCTGGCGGTTTATCGCCGGGGCTGCGCCCGTCGCCGCTGACCGCTGACACCACGCGGCTGCGGCAACCCAAATCTGGGTCGTTCAACATCTCCTCGGCCAACTTCTGCATGTTCTCTACGGTGTAGTCGTGGGTTGTGGCCTTTACAGGCGGCGGCTCTGATGGCTTATCCATCTCTGAAACGAGACAACATAACAATAAGAATCGTTGAACTCGCAATGGTGCACAGTGTCGTGGCGTCGGTCAACGGCGTAGTGTGATCAACGGCGTAGTGTGATCAACGGCGTAGTGTGATCGACGCCATTCAGAATCGTTGAACTTGCTATGGTGCACAGTGTCGTGGCGTCGGTCAACGGCGTAGTGTGATCGACGCCATTTTGTGCCATCGCCAAAAATTTTCGGGGGATTGGTTTTCCCTAACATAAAAGAAAACTTAGTTCTTGTAAGAAACATAGCTTATAGGTTTGAAGATCATACAAACGTACACAGGTACACATGTAGATACGAGTATGTATCTATGAAAAACACCTATTGTTCGGAAAAAGTGAAAATTTGATAAATAGACATTGGATTTATCTCAAGAATTACACTGGGTTATTGGACACTGACACACACTGACTCTTCACTGGTAAACAGATGGAAACCGCGCCCTAGGTTTTAGCGCCTAGGTTCTAATAAAGATGGGATGTTGAAACTGGAAAACTAAACTGGAAATTCCCGTTTGGAAAAACCCACAATATTCTACTTTCCCACCTACCTGCTTCCTTTCTGCACAGGCACCAGCCGGTGCAGAACACTGAGCTTATTTGGAAAAAAATACTGTTTCACAAAGACGAGTTGCCAAGTCGACTGCTCTGCTCCACCGCTATGGATCGAAAGGCCGAGGTTCGCTATCGATTCAACGAGCACCCTTTCTGCCCTGCATACGCACACATAGGCCTTATGGCTATGCACTAACACTAAGCTTTCGGTGGCGCCACTAGCGACCCTAAAGACCCTGCCCTCGGAGCTTTCGATGTACTCGTACATTGAAGATTTAAAGTTAGCAGCATTGGTGCCTCCCATAGAAATGCAGCAATGTATATAAAAGTTATGGGCCGATCCGAATGCGATCAAACATCCGGTTTGTAGAAGTTGCTCCTGTCTGTTGTGATTGGTTGTTACAATTTTGTTCGACCAATCACTCTGTTTTGATATGAATGTGTGTGTTTTTAGGGTTCCGTAGTCAAATGGCAAAAAACGGAACCCTTATGGATTCATCATGTCTGTCTGTTTGTCTGTCCGTCCGTATGTTACAGCCTTTTTTTTCCGAAACTATAAGAACTATTGTTGAAACTTGGTATGTACATGTATTCTTTGAACCGCATTATAATTTCCACACAAAAATAGAAAACAAACAATAAAGTTTGGGGGTTCCCCATACTTAGAACTAAAACTCAAAATTTTTTTTTTCATCAAACCCATATGTGCGGGAAATCTATGGATAGGTCTTCAAAAATGATATTGAGTTTTCTAATATCATTTTTTTCTAAATAGTTTGCACGAAAGACACTTCCAAAGTAATAAAATGTGTGTCCCCGCCCCCTGTAACTTCTAAAATAAGAGCATTATAAAACTAAAAAAATATATGATGTACATTACTATGTAAACTTCCACCGAAAATTGGTTTGAACGAAATCTAGTAAGTAGTTTTATTCTAATACGTCATAAATCGTAAACCGCAATTTACCTTTCATTCAATCAACTCAAATATAAAAATAAACATTTTATTTATATATTGTACGGTGGTACGGAACCCTTCGTGTGCGAGTCTGACTCGCACTTGGCCGGTTTTTGTAATAACACTAGGTTCGACTACAGATGTATTCACTAATACTACCATACAGTGGATGTATGTGTTAGTGTGTTCGCTCATTTTTTTTTTTTACTGAATTGGTAAGCGGTAATTTTGCATATAAATTCCTTACGAAATAAAATCGAAAGTCTTTAAATTATTATCTTTTCTTATAGGCGAAGCGTAGGCGTAGGAAATATCCGGAGTCTTCAAAGTACACTAAATCATCATAAACTTTTTTTAAATTATTTCAGCTTTTACGGGTCTCATAGTTAGCAGCGATGGAAGTCAAAAGTTGTCGTTGACAAATCGACAAAAAAATCCTAAAGCTTACTTTTCTTTATGCGTTTTTAAACATTTCAAGTGAAAAAAGTACCCTTAAAATTATCTTAGGAAACACTTTTTAAAAATTTCTTGAAAACATTAGGCAATTCGGATATGTTGGACAGATATCCGAACAACTTCCGCTTTCTGGAAGCTACGAGAACCTTCCAGAACCCGGAAGTTGAGCCTGATTTGCTGTCATTTTATGTGTGTGTGTGTTATGTGGAAGGATTACTACTACCAACGTAGGATTCGACTACGCGCATACTCACTAAATGAATGCGGTGGTGTGTGTTTGTGTGTGGTACCCAATTTCCTTTTTCACAAACTTGGCAAGCGGTCCTTTTGCGTACGCGGGAATAATAAAATCTAATATTTACAAATGATTTTTTGTTCCTATTGGCGTAGATATAATTCTTAAGAGCTTATTTTGTTATGTAACTTACTAAAGGGACTAGCCCAAACAAACACGCAGACTAAAAACCGAACTCGAAAAACATCTTTGAACAATATTAGACTAAAGCTAAAATAAGTAAAAAGCAATCGTGGAAGCTCTGTGTCTGACAAACCTACGCCCTATTTGGTCTTTATCCTGATTAAAGGAAAGTAACGCGCTTTTTTATTTTCTTACGACGTTTTCTTAAAAACCATTCGTACAAAGCCCATTCTCACTACGTCGCGTCGTCTTATGGCTGACGTATCTTTGCCTTTTTTTTGAGATTGGGCCATTATTTTCCCTATAAAACTTGTAACTCTTTGATATGATAATACTAAGTACAACGAAACTTTCTGTCGATTTTATCTGAGCAGTATAATATTAAGTTTACCCCTTTCGTTCTCATGCAAAAAGCCAGACATTAGATACATCTGCCGAACTGGTCCAGGCAGATTGTAAAAATTGGCGAACAAGAGACAACTCGACCCTAGGGAATTCGATATAAAAGAATAAAGGTATGAATAAACAATGTTTTGTTCAACATGTATTGAAACATTGAATAACCGTTTTAGAGTACCTACAACCGAATGGTCCAGAATTGAAATGACCCCTTTTATCCGATCTTGTCTAGCTTTGAAATGTCCGTTAACTGACTTTTTTTTTTTTTGCATAAAAAAACGCGACTGCCACTTTCAAAATTACGTGTTTGAAGACTGGTACAGTTTGATTTAATCCGCTTCTGGGTCAAGAAACCGTTATACCTACTGGTTTTTGTGTTGAAAAGCAATATCTGAAGGCCAATTCCCGTGATTAAAAATTATCAAAATCTAGGCGCAATCTCATCTCAGCGACAATCAACTTAGAGATATTTTTAACAGATTGAGACTGAGAGAATGCCCTTCATGATATTTCATATCGTATAATACAAATATTTTTTATTAAAGGCAACTTTCATAATACTTGCTCCAGGTTCGTCATATTAGAAAGTTCAGCACAAAACGCCCTCATTTTAATCAAATGTTAGTTAGGTACTGTTCGACAAACATTGATAGATTGCTTTTATTCTGATGAACGATGTGTATGTGGATGGAGCAATGTACATCATAAATCAGGACCAAGTAAAAATATGTGTCTCTTTCATCCTCGTGAGTATTTATTGAGAGCGAGGAGCAAATGAATATTTGTAATGCTGCTGAAGCGGGAACACGAGGCAGTTTGACCGGCTGCTTTTTCCCCTTTGCAGGGGTAGACGACGGAACCGTTGACGCGGGCTGTAAGGCCTGTGCGGTTGCTGCACGTACAGCGGGTAGCTTCACCACCGGAGTCACCGATTTCTCCTTCCCATTTTTACTCTTTCCCTTTCCTTTTTTCCTGTTGGAATCAGGGATCATGCTGGAGTCCAGCGCAACTGGCAATAGAGCCACAATATTCTTTACGCCGGATGCATGAGGCGGACGTAGTAGCTTTTCAGGAGGTAATCTGCTCATAATGGCAGCCAACTTACCCCCAATTTCTATGACGATTGAACGCCGAAGCTGGGCCTCTGCTTTCGGTGCTAGTCCTGTCACCGCTATCCATCAACGCTGGAGCCCACCTGCCCCTTACAGGTGAGGCTGAGTTGCTCCACCATTTGTGCCACCGTCGCTGTGAGGCTAGCGAGTTGCGAACGCAAGTCCGCGTTCTCTCTCTCCAGCCTATCAACTATGGCCCCATCTGAAACAAGCAGACCACTCTTTTCTGACGCCGCGCCGCTCGCTTCGTTTCTGCCGCCTTCGCGTTTGCTTGCTTCCTTAAGACGCCTTGGAAGCGAGCGACATTTGCGAGCAGTCGGAATCACCGCTGTCGCTCACCACCATCCCATGCACTGGTGTAGCCGGCCGCTTGAAGCGAGACCGGGTCACCCTTCCCTCTGACACTGGAAGTGCTTCTGCGATGTTCTGCGTCTGCTGTTTTGGTCCATGAGATGCGGACGTGTTGGATACATCCATCGTTTTTCACATTTATAATATTAATTATGGATGCAGACACATGCCAACACAATCATTTGAAGTGAATACCTGTAATTCAGCGCATGATTACCAAAAGTAATCGTGATAGTAGGGCCCTGAAGAAAACTACGCAGTTCTACTTGTTGTGGCTGCAGAGAATAATAAATACAGTGAACATTGGTTTACTACAAGTAAATTAATACAGCAAAACAATGTTGTCCCCTCGCTCCATGCATGCTAAAACAATATCTTGCTCCCTCCCTCTTTCTCGACTTGCTTTCTCTTTCTCTCTTGTAGGATCTAGTGATACGATCTACAAAGTAAGGGTGATCTCAAAAATTCCATGCGCAGGCAAGGAAAACCATTTGGTGACATGGCATGGAAGTTTTTTTAAATTTTAACATAATACGTTATTCTATTATATTTTGTCGAAGAACTACATAATTGGCCTTCCTATTGAATCATGATAGATTCCCAATCAACGTACCCCCAGGTGATCTCTTCCTGGGAGTGCGGCTATAGACAGGGCTGTCCTGCGGCTGCAATCTATTAAATAAATAAAATATATTTTTAGTAGTTAGGTCTTAGGAGAATGCTTATGGCTTCAATCATTTTTCAATAAGTTGCAGGTATTCTTAGGGCACATTGTCCACTAATCAATACATGGCCCAAATATATTGTAACGAAAGCACTAGGGTTGCTGAACCTGCTTTATCGGAAGCACCCCAACGGTTTCCGACTACGCTGGTCAGTCAATCAACTCAGCCTATCGCAGTCCACTGCTGGACATAGGCCTCTCCCAGGCTGCGCAACAGCACCCTGTCCTCCGCTTTCCGCATCCAGTCTACCCCAGCCACCTTCTTTAGGTCGTCCATCCATCTAGCTGCGGGGCGTCCCACACTACGCTTGCCGGTACGCGGTCTCCATTCCAGGACTCGTCTGCTCCACCGGCCATCAGTTCTTCAACAGACATGGCCAGCCCACTGCCACTTCAGTTTTCTTACTCTGCAAGCTATGTCGGTAACTCCGGTTCTTTTCCGGATAATTTCATTCCTGATTTTATCCTTCAAAGAGACTCCGAGCATAGCTCGCTCCATAGCGCGCTGAGCGACCTTGAATTTGTGGAACAGCCCGACCGTCAGTGTCCACGTTTCAGCATCGTATGTCATGACGGGCAGGACGCACTGGTTGAAGACCTTAGTCTTCAAACACTGCGGGATAGGCGACGAGAAGACTTGACGGAGTTTTCTAAATGCTGCCCAACCCAACTGGAACTTTCTGTCAGCTTCCTTCTCAAAGTTGTGTCTACCAAGCTGGATGACTTGCCCTAGGTAGACATAATTCTTCACAACTTCGAGAAGCGACCCTTCGATGTGGATTGGACTCGGAAAGACATGCGAATTGTACATGACTTTTGTCTTGTCCAAATTCATGCCGAGGCCAACCCGCCGGGAGGCTCCATTTAGGCTGTGCAACATTTGGTCTAGCTGTTCCAACGTCTCTGCCATTATGAGGATGTCATCGGCAAATCGAAGATGTGAGATGTACTCGCCGTTAATGTTGATATCCTGTCCAGTCCAGTCCAGCATCTTGAAATCGTCTTCCAACGCCTTGGTAAACAATTTAGGGGATATTACATCCCCCTGTCTCACCCCCCTGAGCAGTTGGATGGGGCTGGTTTTTGATTCTGGATCTGGACAGTCATCGTTGCAGCGTCATACAAACATATCAACACTTCGATGTAGCGCCAGTCAATTAGACATCGTTGCAGAAAGGCCAGAACTGCCCATATTTTGATGGAGTCGAAGGCTTTCTCGTAGTCCTCAAATGCCATACACAGCGGCTGATTGTACTCCTCGGTCTTTTGCACAAATTGTCGAACAGTATGGATGTGGTCTACGGTACTGAAGCCTTTTCGAAAACCGGCTTGTTCTGGCGGCTGAAACTCGTCAAATCTCCTGGCGAGACGGTTCGTGAGTTGTCACGAACCGTCTCGCCGAGGGTTGCCTCGAGAACAGCTTGTATACGTGGCTCAAAAGTGAGATGGGTCTATAGTTCTTCAATAAGGATTTGTCACCTTTTTTGAAGAACAGAACCACCGCACCTCTGCTCCACGCCTCGGGCGTTATACCCTCTTGGATATCGGAATTAAAGAGACTCGCTAGCTCCTTCAGTACTGGAGACCCGCCCGCTTTAAGGAGCTCTGTCGTTATTCCGTCATCCCCAGGTGCCTTGTTGTTCTTTAGCTGCTCGAGAGCCACCCTAATCTCGCATTGGTCGAAATCCGGGATGTCATCCGTGTAGTGGTGCGTTAATTCGGCTCAATGGTCATCTGCACTATGCCCCGCTGGTTTCATCGTCCGTGTTTAGTATAGGTGCCCATAAAAATCCTCGACTTCCTCGAGTATCTCGGACTTCGAAGTCACGATTTTGCCATCCGCAGTTCTTAGTTTCGTCAGATAAGACCTCCCTAATTGCTGAGCGAACACTTTCGACCCTCGATTCTGCTCAATCGCGTCCTTAATGTCACGGGTGCTGGAGCACCAAAGGTCTCGTCGCATCAGCTTCCTAATTTTTAGGTTTAAGGCCGTCTTATCTGACGAAGACGGCTGCATAGATGGCAACTCTCGTCTTTCCCTCATAAGTCCGAGAGTTTCCGAGGAAAGTTTAGACACCTTACTTTTTCGCTGCGACGGGAAAAATCTGCGGGACACGTCGCGTAGTGCTTTGACCACCTCGGTGGTGCATTATCACAATTGTGGTGGCAAATTGCTGGTCTCTTTTAACAAAATGTCGCTGTCATGAATGGGCGCGAGTCATAACGGTGGGTTGCGATCGCCTTTATTTTCAGGCGCATCCATAATAGTGAATGTCGCGCGGGCGCATAGTTCAATGAGTGGATAAGTTATTATAAAAATGTATG
This sequence comes from Amphipoea lucens, assembly GCA_947508005.1. NCBI lineage: Eukaryota > Metazoa > Arthropoda > Insecta > Lepidoptera > Noctuidae > Amphipoea > Amphipoea lucens. Next base: position 26,326,127 of record OX382355.1, read on the forward strand.
ACAACTTAGATTGCAACTAGGAAGCGGAGTTATGGTGCGGTGTGGTGGAATGTGGGGGTTCAATGAAACACCTTGAGACACCATTCACATTTAATTAGAATTAAAACTAGAAAAGGTACATTCACAATAATACTTAAATATTGAATCTTATATGAATAGAATAATAAGTAGGTATACACAGGATAATTTCAAAGGATCGAATTATATTTAAAAAAGATACAAATTAAAAATAAATAAAAGTACAATCTTGTATAATAGTTTTTCTTTTGCTCAATTTAATAACATTTGCATTTTGGCTCCTCTTTTGTAAAGTACAAAAATATTATTGCAATTTTGAATCGAAGGCGATTGTAATTTATTTACTGAAATAGGCCTCAAGCTGCTTTATGTTTAGCGCTGATGTTTGCGAATTGCAATAACTCCGATTTTTACGTCTGTTATTTAGGGCTTTAATGTCATTGCTTTGCGTCCGTCACCCAGAAAGACATAACATACCTGTTAGTTTACCTTCGGAGCTGATAACTCATAACAAATCCAAGGATAACCTCCTTCACGAAGAGCACAACTAATGCTAATTGTTGGTAATAATAAACAGGAAAATTCCCATTGACTTGACCTCGATTATTAGAATTTTTATACCAAAATAGATCTTATACCCAATTAGTTAGGAGAGATTGCTCCCACATTATAATATTCTTTTCTTATTTAATATATTTTATATATACATAGGGTCCCATGAGGGTAGACAGAAACTACAATATTTTATTTTTCCATTAAAAATAATATAAATCAATTAAATATTATACGTTTAATACAGTTACTCGTAAATTTTAACGAATCTTTAAAGCGCTACTTAATTTAGAAAAAATAGGCTTAAGATAGACAAATCACTTTTTTAAAATCTAGAATGTTGTGTTACTTTAAATGAAATAATAGGTACTGGAAAACTTGTTCATGAACATTAGAAATGAATACTACAGTCAGCTTATGAAAACTCTAATTACTTTTGCACTTTGTCACATTAAACTTTTATAGTTAGTTTATGTAGATTTTGTTTGTTCATCACTTGGACAGGTATTGTTAACTATTAGTATACCTGTAAGTATTCCTTTAAGAAAACAGTTAATATTATTTTCAATATTTACCAACATTATGGTTATAAAAATCTTTTAATTATTTTTGTAGGTATTTCTCTTACCTTTAATTTCTTTAGACTTAGATTATGTAAATTAACATGACCTAAGAGAGCCGAGTGAACCATAACTAAGGACCTTCTACCTCAGACACCTCCCACTATTTAAGGTTCTGCATTTTATAAACTAGTGCCTGTATATGATGTTGAGATGAATAAAGAAGTCAAGGTTATCTTAGGCTGACTGTACCAGTTTTTGTTTAGATAACTATAGTTATGTACTTAGTACGTGACGTTAACATTTAAAATTTCGTATGGTTATGGAACAGTAATACATTAGAAATTAGAGTGAATGATTGATACCCTCGACGGCAGCCACGCTGACTGTTCTGTCCTGGAGGCAGCGCAAGGCCGTGTCGTGACGGCCCTCATCAACGTCCCGCATGACCGCGACCACCGCCCCGGGGGCTCGCACCACCAGGCTCACCACTATACGCGGCTGGTCTCCTACTCCGTCACACACAGAGATCAGCTGTCGCCTCGGTGTGCAGTTCCTGTGGACATGCGGTGGCTCGCGACGACCCGCTAGCATTTCGACAGCTATTTTAACCTGGAAATTTTATAAGCAAAATGTTAACCAAACCATAATCAGACTATATCGTTTCCTCTTCTGGGGACAGGCCTTCTCTCCATAATGTCCATAAATGGACCACCGTTTACCACGCGGGCCCAGCGCGGTTTGGAAAATAATAGTTTTATATTAATCACTCGTTCAACTTCACAATGTAAAAAATAGGGGAAAGAGAACAGGCCGAATGAGAAGGGCTGACATTCATAACATTTTTTTCAACACACTTGCTCGTAAAATGGCTCTTAATGCACAGCTTTTAGATCCATAATGCAGTGTATTACAAACGCGTGCTTTTTCTTTACGTTACGGTACTTGTGCTTTATTTCCACAGATAACTATTTAATTTACTAGTCGGAGGTCGGAGAAGTGCGTTTTTTTTTAATCTCTTCAAAGAGACTTCATGCCAAAAAGAATCCACGAGCCATATTTTACTTTTTTTTTTTAATAGTCTGCATTGTCCTTGGTCCCAAGATGAACTAAAATTTATTTACCTTAAGATGAATGCGCAGTTGTAGCTGTAGCCCACGAAATTAAATTTTTCTAACGTTTTTTGCAATTTTCAGGTCAGTGTCAGGTTGTATCTTGATTAAATATGATTCGTGACTATAACAGATACGTATTTACAGAATTATAATCATTAGAATCATTAAATACATCTTTCTAAGTTAGATTTGTTCCATAAGAACAAATCTGTTATGGAAAAGTTCTTAGGGAACAAATCTAACTTAAATATATATATTAATGATTCGAATGACTATAATTCTTTAAATACATAACTATTATAAAAATATTCATTTTGATCAAGATACAACCTGATACTGACCTGCGAATTGTAAAAACTTAAAAAAAAAATTTCGCGGTCTACCACTGCGCATTCACCTAAGGGTGCATCCACACATAGCGAGGCATGTGCCGCAAATGATTTTTTTTATATGTATGGTGGCCTCAGGCTGAGGCTTCTAACATACAAAAAAAAGCACTTGCGGCGCATGGCTCGCTCTGTCTGGATGCACCTTATAATTTTCCGTCGTCCCTCCCGTAACCAAACGGAAAAGAGCACTGGCGTTCTATTATTGCGGATTCTCACTGAATTAATGTATATTTCTCTATGCAAATAGTACTTTCTAATTCCATACTAACTAAACTACAATTTGACATACGACAACACTACGATCAGTCTTAACATTATTTTGTGTTTATTATATTTTTTTCTATAGGCTGTATCTCGGTTCTGTCTTTGCCTTTAAGTAAATAAACGCGCGCCGCGCTAGCAATGCGCGCGCAGGTGTAGGAATGACCATTACTTACTCTATGGGTAAACCTGCGCGCGCACGTCAGCGCGGCGCGCGGAATGACAAACCAAGCCCGCCATTATCCATACAAGTTAATATTTAACAATACAAGTCTGTTTTTTTCCTCACAAGTATGTTGAAAAACGTCGTATGATACGCGTGTGCATTGATAATTAAACTCTCGGCTACCTTATTGCGCTCGCCTACGGCTCGCGCGAACAATACCGCCTCGAGTTTAATGATCAACATAGCACACATGTATCATAATGTACTATTTTTTAATTTACGCATTTTCACTTTCACAATAATAAGCTTTAACGTATGCACTGGCTCGTTACTAAGGGAACTTATCATGTTTAAAATAAACAGAGTATTTAAGCACTTTAACTCGAATATTTCTGTAAATACTTACAAGAAAAAATGCCATTAACGTCGTCTCACACTTTTTCCATGACATTGGGGGTGCTAAAACGATTGCAGAATGAACAGATAATTTCACTCACCTGAGTTAGGCAACAACTGAGTTTAAAACTTGACACTAGAACCCAATATTAGTCAAAATTCCGTTTTCTGACGAAGGTGTCCGCCATACGACACGGGGAGGTTGTTTGCAATTATCGACCGGTGCGCTGGCCCTTGTGCGCAAGTGCAGTTTCCTACCCCTGTTTATATCAACGTACTTATTCGTGTACCTCGATGGCTGCAGGTACACCTTTTACATTATTATATGCGAACTGAAACAGAAAATTTAAATCGGTGCCATCTAGGTACGCAATGACATAACACGTCCGTTTCTGAGGTAGACTTTCGTGAGTTAACCTCTCGTTTATACACTGTTTAAGCCGTTTGAAACAGTCTGTGATGGGTTAATAGATGACGCTACAATAAGCCAGAATATGAAAAGTTTTATGCTAATTTTCGTAATTTATGAAGTTCTTCGTAAACAAAATAAAACCTCACAACTGCATACACGGCGGCATAGTTTCGAGTTTTGCCACACACACTTAACTAGCAACACACACTATCACAGAAATGTCTGTAAACTAGTTTCCGAAACGTGAAACTAGATGTCACTATTTTCGCGAAGTGACGTAGCGTGGTCCATCGTTTTAAAGGCAACTTATCAACCTCCTGACTGATCCTGCTACCCTGGTACCAAAACTGAAAATGTACGAGAATATGGAATGCGGCGCCTATTTATGTTGCCGCAACATGTTGCTTTGTTGCTAGTAAACGGCAACTCGACTACGGGTACCAGGATAGCATAAGTTCTGAGGAGGTCGATCTGAGACAGAAAATTGAAATCGGTGCCATCTAGGTACGCAATGACATAACACGTCCGTTTCTGAGTAGACTTTCGTGAGTTAAACTCTCGTTTATGCACTGTTTAAACCGTTTGAAACAGTCTTTGTGATTGGTTAATAGATGACGCTACAATAAGCCAGAATATGAAAAGTTTTATGCTAATTTTCGTAATTTATGAAGCTCTTCGTAAACAAAATAAATAACATACATAGGTACATAAAATAAGGCTTTTATCATAAGTATTTTTTCCTACACGTAACCTGACCTAAAATTTATATATTAAGTCAATAAAATTAAAACAAGAATTCAAAGATAGGTCCTTTGTATTTTATGTTTTGATGTTTGATACGGGATTCAAAATACTTTAATAATACTACCTCGAAAAGTTTTTCATGCTTAGGTACAAATGGTTTCTAAAAGGAAGTTTGCAGATAATTACTTGAGGTTAGAATTTGGGTTTTTGGGTTGGAACTGTGCTATTCCTACTATGTTTATTACTGATTATATTTTAATATTATCTATGTACAATTGCTAGCTGCAAGCGCACATAGCATTTGAACGACATTTGTTTTCTAACCTACAACATTTTATTTTTGTTTTAAAATATAGGCAGGAATTAAAATTAATTAACTTTCTCTTAATACTTGCTTTCAACACTCTTTTATTAAAGCTTCCTAAATCATAGTTTATTGAAACAGATTACAGAACTCACGAGTAGCTAGCTACCGTTGCTATTATCCCAATATTTATGATGGTTATTGCAATGTATTTTCCCCTTAAAAATTCATCTCAGTAGGTTTCCATTCCTTTAATATATCATATTTCTCAGTTCTTAAAGCATGTAATATTTTTCTAGATGCTTTCCAAATTGTCTTATGAAAGCTTCCTAAATATTAATTCAATCATTCAGAATACATAACTCATTCTTATTAGGGACAGTGCTGCATATCTACTTCATCTAAAGGCCTTCACCTGAGTAGAAATTCATTCCCTTTCATCATCTTACACAATTTTCCATCTATAATTTCTTTAATCTTCTCCTAATTAACATTTTACTATAGGTTGATACATGGAACTTTAACTGAAGTTAATCTAAATATTTTAAAGGTCTGTTTATTACAGATTTTACTCATCTCAATATTCTATTACCTATTATTGATAAATTGACACAAAAATTCTAGGCCTTCTTCATTGAATATTTGTTTCCTTGTGTTAACCTACAACTTTTTGATAATTCAATGTAAGGAATGAAGTTGCTGTCCATTTTATCTTATTACAGGTTCTAAAATCTTAGTTCATTCAGATTACATAATTTAGCCATGCTTTGCATGCTTTTTAGCTTATGTCCAGCAGTGGACGTCTTTCGGCTGAAATGGTGATGATGATGACATAACATAGTATTATTGGGCTCAGTGTTGCATATCTTTACTTCCATAGGGCTTAACCTGAATAGGAATTCACTCCCTTTACAACCATAATTATCATCTTTCACAATGCATCTCCTGCTCTTATAAAATTTAATATTTTACTATACATGATACCTATTTACTGCCTCTTTTTTAGTTAAGTTACATTTAAATCAATTGAATCTTAAATAAACGTACTCAAAGGCTTTTCAAATCTTATATAATTATCTCATAAAACACAACAAACAAAATCACAACCATTACAATGAAATCCTGTCATCACAATGAAAAATAATTTATTTTAGAATAAGCATGTCCACATTGTGTTAGTAATAAGTAGGTCCTAGGTACTAGTCATCACACCACTTTCCTCATCATTGTTGGGCATTGATCAGACAAAAAAATAACATCGTGGGGCGTAGCGTAACCTGAGTAAATATGTAAATAGCATTTATAATGCTATGAGCGGTTGAATGTTGATAGAAATTTCACGCACCCCTCGATTTAATTTTTTTGTGTGATCAATGCCCTAGATTTATGAGGAAAGTGGTGTGTTGACTGATACCTAGGACCTACCGAATTCATTTTTAGCTTTTCATTAAAACCGTTTAACTTATTTTTTTTTAACTTATTTTGTTATTAAATAAGTAGGTTATATAATCGTGTTAGACATGAATAAATAAAGCTTTCATGATAAGTATTTCTTTTTGTACAACCTAAAAAATCCTACACTTATCATTTACCTACATCTTTGGCTTCATGCCAACATAATTGTGTCTTGTGGTTTGTATTAGTTACTGAGGGTACATTTACTTAATATTATAATGCATTTTAATATTATAACAATACACATACATCATGTACGGAGTCTGAAAAAATATGCTGAAATTTTTACAAAACTCACTTGCAGCAAGACGCCGAGATATATCAGGACACTATCGAAAGAGTCTTAGGATTCTTCAGGCTATTAGTTATTACTATGAAACTAGTGCAGTAACCTTGAGTAAGACCAGCTACGGAGCTTATCTATTTCACCCTTTCCAGCCAGATCAACAAATCCATAAAATCAATATACTTAGTATAGTTACGATAGGTGCAGTCAGTTCTGGATTTCCTATTAGCAAGCCTGATCCACCTTGTTCATCAAAATCAAAAATACATAAAGGAAAGAGCGTAAAGGCTCCTTACTCAGTCCATCAGGCTTTTATATACAAATAAAATAAAAACACAATAAAAGTCAGACAACATTTTTCAAATTTTTATTTCTACTGTGGAGAATATTTAATTGATTAAATAGACACTTAGAAAATGCATAAGAACATAGTCAGAGCTAAAAAGAAATACAGTAAAACTGGGGCTACTGGCCATTGTGCACTAGTGAGCTTAGAATAGATAGGTAACGATCTATTTGTGCTTCAAAAAAGATCACCACGTAGATAGAGAACAGCTATTCTATGTCCACGGATCTCTAAATTAAAAAGTATGCAAAGTAAAAAATACTAAATAAAAAAGTCAACAACCGACAGTAACTTAATAAAAAGAAGAACGGTCAGAAGAACAGCTCAGACCACCACCACCAGGTATCAACACATCTTAGGACTTCTTCAAAGTTATAACCAGCTCCCCATACACGATGGGGTAGCCGTCGACAAAAGTCACGTGAGTAAACGGATCAGACATTAAGAGTTGACAGTTCCCGCCCTTCATCATTTCGGCAATCAACTCATGCAGTTCGTCGATAGAATGGATTATTATCGTTGTCTGCGATGCGTTAGGGGCCGGTTCCACTGGTTCGTTAGGGGCCGGTTCCACTGGTTCGTTAGTGGCCAGTTCCAATGGTTTGTTAGTGGCCAGTTCCACTGGTTGGTTAATGGATGGTTCCGTTGGGTGGTTAGTAGCCGGTTGCGTTGCTTGGCTGGCAGCCGGTTCCATTTCTGTAATAGAAAGAGTTATAAATCTTTAGTGGGTGAATTTCATTGAAAGGTCAAACGATCATGTGCCGAATGGCCTTGTTTATGGCTCGTAAATTGGCAAGGGAAACTGGGGTAGTCGGCGAGGGTTGGAAGGATAAAGATGTTTAACAGGCTTGTACCAGTCACCCCAATACTGAATGAAGGGCACACACAAGGGGAGCGTAATGGCGTCGTAAGTGAAAGTTGAAGTCTTTTTATATCTAGTCTAATCTAATTTTATATTTAACTTTCCATTTATCTCCAATGGAACGTTTATTTATGGTTGAATATATCCATCAATATTGTAAGACATGTTTAAGAATCAGCTAAGTTTATTATTATTATATTAATATCTCCTCAGGGCGGAGCTTCGCAGGTGCATTTTCTTTGCAATTACAACCAAAATTGATAACCAAACCCGCAAATTATTAGTTATGCGTGGTTCTACTTACTTGATATCTTCTCGTAGGATTTTAACGCAGCCTCGACAAGCGAACGGGGTTTTTTTCTCAATTACTGATGTACAGACGCGACGATAAGTCCGGCGATACGTCCACTCGCGACACTCGTAGATGAATATGATTATTGATTTATTGCGCGCCTAAAGCCTGGCAGAGACTAGGCTAGTCGAGTACTGATTATTTTAGTAACTACGATGTAAATTCAGTACATGATTCTAGGCCCCTTCGACGAAGATTTTATTTATTTATTTACTTATGTACACACAAAACAATATACAAGAGCACAAGGTACTGATTATGTTTCGTTTTTCTTTGCGTGGCTTAACTAATATAATTTTAATGATAACCACGGGCCAACTTGATGACTAAAATGGTAGAACTTGACCCTTCGCTTTGGTCGTCTACATTTTAAATTAAATAATTTGGAAATATACAGAACCATCTGAGATAGGGAAGCATGAAGGTACCTAATAGATATGAATACCGTTATTGAGGCGTACTTAAAGGTAAAAGTGGCTGATAAATAAAAGTATTTTCAAGTTGGTCTCTTGCCTAAATTCATAGTTATTTTAGGGATTTTGGCATTCTCTAACGTCTGTTCCATTTCGCTTAAGTACCTGTACCCGGCATTAGGAGAAACTTCCTTTACATTCAAAGCTGCTAAATATTACAATGCCTTTCTAACACTTTGTCAACAAAAAAAAAGGAAAGCCTTGAACAGTTGCATAAAATGATCGTCTAGTATGGCATTAACATCATTAATTATCTTCAGTCGAGCGGCAGTCGAGAGAATGCTTTCCTGATACTGGCACTGCGACAATTATTCTAGTATTTAATAAAGATGAAATTCGAAAAACACGTATACGTTTGTATACAGTAGGTAACTGACAGGTGTCAAGTACGCATTCTCTCGTTCGGCCGCACTGTAAGTACCTGCCTCCTCATGTTAAACGAACTGTTCAAGTGGCTACTTACGGTTTCAAAAGTCAAAAAGAAATTATTTTTCTCTTATTTCTTGAATCACTGAAACTAGAAACAATTTATTTAAATGTTATATTGTACTTGAGAAGTTCAAAATAAATAATTTCCTTGTGTTTTTCCTCAATTGTTGCCACTAAATAATTTACATTATTAAGTAAAAAATTAAGTAAAAGAATTTTTCACAGGCGAAAGTGGCAACTCCGAAACTCTTGCTTATAAGAGGAGGCCCTATTATGACTAACCATAAACACCGCCCAGAAGTAAGACATTTTTTATCTACCCAATCTCTTGACACATATGGCATTTCAGATCTGACAGACAAGAACAAAATTACTTCTGAAAGCTTACTTTATGTTTAGTGTGGTGCACATCCCCATTTTAGTCGATAAACCTTACGAAAATAAAACCAGAAAAGAAATAAGAATGTTGAGATTTTCGCATTGCATAAACATTAAAGCCCTGGCCTTAAAAATATAATATTATGGAATACTTCAGTGGAGCTTTCTTTTACTCGCATTAAGTAGTTGTCAGTATGGGTATGGTATGGGGGTTCTAGCAGCAGCCTTGCTTTCTGTATTGTTACGGCCGCGCCACCGCCAGATGGCGCACGGCAGGACTTTCTGCGACCACGCCTGCGGAGCCATACCGTGTCTCCACTTCGCGCCGCCAGGGGGCCAGTCATCAACGTCGTCGTCTCGCCTTCACATTGCAGACGTCACGTCATCATTAAATTAAACTAAAATACATTACAGATTTTTAAACCAGCAGCAGTCCATTATTATTTCGAAGCATAACTATACACAGCGGCAACAGCCGATACACCTATGAAACGCATTCAAATGTATTGCTCTGTATCACCTAGTAGCAGGTGATATCAGGGACCATAGTTTCTCATATTATTTTGCTTACGGGTGTAGTTCAGTAGCAATAAATAATATGGTCTGCTGCTGATATCAAACCATATTTATTTGATAATAATGTAATACTTTTGTAATACTTACAGTACATCGTAAAATACTTATTATTAGGTCATAATTTCGGGTTCGATTAGTTTCAAGCTAGTTCTTGACCTCGAATTTGCTGTTTATGACAAACTAAGTAGGTATGTTGTTTAATTGCCCTCACCAATGAATGTGAGAGTTACGCAATTGTGAGATTGGGCAATCAAACAATTAATCAACTATGCCTATTGCAGTCCACTGCTGGACATAGGCCTTTCCCAGACTGCGCCACAGCACCCTGTCCTCTGCCTTTCGCATCTAGTCTACCCCAGTCACCTTCTTTAGGTCGTCCGTCCATCTAGCTGGGGGACGTCCTACACTACGCTTGCCAATACGCGGTCTCCACTCCAAGACTCGTCTGCTCCACCGACCATCGGTCCTTCGACAAACATGGCCAGCCCACTGCTATTTCAGTTTGCTTACTCTGCAAGCTATGTCAGTAACTCCGGTTATTGAGATTGGGCATTGAGAGACAATTTTACAATATTGCCATAAGTGCCTAATTGTAATGATGAATGATGATCTTCATTTATTTCTGTAATTTTGGCAATATTGGAAAATATCGACTAAAGGATTTGTAATTAATAAGACAAGTTGGGTTTTTGAATTTTTTTTTCACACATAATAAAATACACATTGAATAAATTTTCCCCAGACCCATGGACTTTAAAACACGGAAATTACAACACTGAAATACAGACTAATACAAGAGTACCTATGCACTTCCAGAACGTTCAATCAATTGGCACGCATAGACATTTCCTTCGTTTTGTGCTGAACTTGGAGACGCAATTATAAAACACGCACAATATGAAATAGATTAAAATGGTATTATATTAGACCTTAAATATCCTAGTACACATTAAAAAGTACACCTTTTACATAGCCAGTTATGCAACATCCAAGTACAATAAGCAAAGTCCTATAAATATACTTCTTTTAAATCTAAAGTATTAATTATAATTAGGTTAGGCTAGAGATAAGGACCGTTCATAATCAATACACAGTGAACATTATTCATTATTAAACTAAGCCATAAATAATTGATTCACCACATAAATAATTGATTCACCAATCTAAAGTGTTAATGAGATTATCCCAGATTCTCATTATTCATTATTAAACTAAGACATAAATAAACATGATTACAATAGCCAGTTATGCAACATCCAAGTACAATAAGCAAAGTCCTATAAATATACTTATTTTAAATCTAAAGTATTAATTATAATTAGGTTAGGTTAGACATAAGTTACGTTCATAATCAATACACAGTGAACATTATTCATTATTAAAATAAGCCATAAATAACTGATTCACATGATTCACCAATCTAAAGTGTTAATGAGATTATCCCAGATTCTTATTCTTTAAGACTTATATTAAAATTATGCTTACTGCTAAATGAAATGCCCAAAACGAACGAGCTTGTTACTATGAGAATGAAACGCGCAAGGTGACTACATTAAAAACAAGACGTGAAGTACCGTAGTACTGATTCATCTAGCATTACAAAGTAGCCGAAATCGTAATGCATCTGGTCGGGCGCGGCGGCGGCGGCGTCTGGCGGCTTATCGCCGGGGCTGCGCCCGTCGCCGCTGACCGCTGACACCACGCGGCTGCGGCAACCCAAATCTTTGTCGTTCAGCATCTCCTTAGCCAACTTCTGCATGTTATCTACGGTGTAGTCGTGGGTTGTGGCCTTGGCAGGCGGCGGCTCTGACGGCTTATCCATCTCTGAAACGAGACAACATAACAATAAGAATCGTTGAACTCGCAATGGTGCACAGTGTCGTAGCGTCGGTCAACGGCGTAGTTTGATCGACGCCATTCAGAATCGTTGAACTCGCAATGGTGCACAGTTTTGTGGCGTCGGTCTACGGCGTAGTGTGATCGACGCCATTTTGTGCCATCGCCAAAATTTTTCTGGGGATTGGTTTTCCCTAACATAAAAGAAAACTTAGTTCTTGTAAGAAACATAGCTTATAGGTTTGAAGAACATACAAACGTACACAGGTACACATGTACGAGTATGTATCTATGAAAAACACCTACTGTTCGGAAAAAGTGGAAATTTGAAAAAAAAAACATTAGATTTATCTCAAGAATTACACTGGTTTAATAATTCTGACACTTCACTGGTAAACAAAGATGGAAACCGCGCCCTAGGTCCTAATAAAAATGTGATGTTGAAACTGGAAAACTGAACTTAAAATTCCCGTTTGTAGAAACCCACAATTTTGTACTTTCCCACGTACCTGATTCCTTTCTGTACAGGCACCAGCCGGTGCAGAACACTGAGCTTATTTGGAAATATTGAAAATACTGTTTCACAAAGACGAGTTGCCAAGTCGACTGCTCTGTTGCGCCGCCCTGGATCGAAAGGCCGAGGTTCGCTATCGATTCAACGAGCACCCTTTCTGCCCTGCATACGCACACATAGGCCTTATGGCTATGCACTAACACTAAGCTTTCGGTGGCGCCACTAGCGACCCTAAAGACCCCGCCCTCGGAGCTTTCGATGTACATTGAAGTTTTAAAGTCAGCAGCATTTGTGCCTGCCGTAGAAATGCAGCAATGTATATAAAACTTATGGGCCGATCTGAATCAGATCAAACATCCGGTTTGTAGAAGTTTCTCCCGTCTGTTGTGATTGGTTGTTACAATTTTGTTCGACCAATCACTCTGTTTTGATATGAATGTGTGTATTTTAGGGTTCAGTAGCCAAAAGGCAAAAACCGGAACCCTTATGGATTCGTCATGTCTGTCTGTCCGTCCGTATGTCACAGCCACTTTTTTCCGAAACTATAAGGCCGTATTCAGTGCTCTCCTGACGGTCAGGACTGACGTCGGTCTGCCGTAGCTATCGCCATAGAAACCATGCGTGCGTTCAGAGCAGCACTGACCGCGTCCGCATACGGACGCATAGTGCGTGCGTACGCACTGACGGTCAGTCGTGACCATTAGGAGAGCACTGAATACGGCCTTTTTTTATGGATGGGAAATCATCAAATGACCCCTCCCGCTCTGGGTGGAGCGGAAGGGAGTGTCAGATTCTTACTGACTAAAACCCATCCGTGTTCCTTCCTTAGCCCTTTATGTTCCGGGGTAGCGGTAACCCTTCCGGACAATCCCGCACCCCCGGCAGGCTTCGGCCCTGGCAGGCCCCTTCCTTTTTGCTGACATCTCTTTGAGGCGCGCGTGGAACACGTACGCGCCGTCCGACACGGGCCTGGTCCTGAACGGATGGTGAGCTACCCATTACTCTCCGCCTGCAGGCCCGCGCCTACGATGGCCGGGAGTCGTGACGCGGCTCCCGACGCCCGGAGCGTCTCCCGTGGCGGCTGGGACGTGAGGCTCTCTCCCTCAGCCGTTCCGCCACCTCCTTCGCTAAAAAATTTGGGGGCACTTAAACTCAATAATGATATTGAGGTTTCTAATATCATTTTTTTCTGAACTGAATAGTTTGCACGAGAGACACTTCCAAAGTGGTAAAATGTGTGTGTGTCCCCCCCTGTAACTTCTAAAATAATAGAATGATAAAACTAAAAAAAAAAAATGATTCACATTACTATGTAAACTTCCACCGAATATTGGTTTGAACGAGATCTAGTAAGTAGTTTTTTTTTTTTTAATACATCGTAAACCGCAATTTACCTTTCATTCAATCAACTCAAATATAAAAATAAACATTTTATTTATATATTGTACGGTGGTACGGAACCCTTCATGTGCGAGTCTGACTCGCACTTGGCCGGTTTTTGTAATAACACTAGGTTCGACTACAGATGTATTCACTAATACTACCATACAGTGGATGTATGTGTTAGTGTGTTCGCTCATTTTTTTTTTTTACTGACTTGATAAGCGGTAATTTTGCTTATAAATTGTTTTCTTGACGAAATAAAATCGGAAGTCTTTAAATTATTATCTTTTCTTACCTATAGGCGAAGCGTAGGCGTAGGAAATATCCGGAGTCTTCAAAGTACACTAAATCATCACAAACTTTTTTTTAATCATGTCAGCTTTTACGGGTCTCATAGTTTAGCAGCGATGGAAGTCAAAAGTTGTCGTTGACAAATTGACAAAAAAAGTCCTAAAGCTTACGTTTCTTTATGCGTTTTTAAACATTTCAAGTGAAAAAAGTACCCTTAAAATTATCTTAGGAAAACCTGTTTAAAATTTCGTAAAAACATTAGGCAATTAGGACATGTTGGACAGATATCCGAACAACTTCCGCTTTCTGGAAGCTACGAGAACCTTCCAGAACCCGGATGTTGAGCCTGATTTGCTGTCATTTTGTGTGTGTGTGTGTTATGTGAAAACGAAGGATTACTACTACTAACGTAGGATTCGACTACCGACGCACATACTCACTAAATGAATGCGGTGGTGTGTGTTTACTTAGTTACCCAATTTCCTTTTTCACAAACTTGGCAAGCGGTCCTTTTGCCTACGCGGGAAAAATAAAATCTAATATTTTCAAATGATTTTTTGTTTTTATTGGCGTAGATGTAATTCTTAAGTACTTATATTGTTATGTATCTTACTAAAAGGACTAGCCCAAACAAACAGGTAGACTAAAAAAACCGAACTCACTCCTTTACATTTGCGGTTAAAATAAAATAACATGCTTGTTCGAAAAAACATCTTTGAACAATGTTAGACCAAAGCTAAAATAAGCAAAAAGCAATTGTGGAATAAAGTTCTGTGTCTGACAAACCAAATTAGTCCTTATCCTGATTAAAAGTAACTAACGAGCTTTTTTTTATTTTCTTACGACATTTTCTTAAAAACTATTCGTACAAAGCCCATTCACACTTCGTCGTTTTATATCTGACGTATTTTTGCCTCTATTTTTGAGATTGGGCCATTATTTTCCCTATGAAACTTGTAACTCTTTGATATGATAATACTAAGTACAACGAAACTTTCTCTGGATTTTATCTCAGTAGTATAATAATAATTTTAACCCTTTCGTTCTCACGTCAGAAGCCAGACATTAGATACATCTGCCGAACTGGTCCAGGCAGTTTGTAAAAGTTGGCGAACAAGAGACAACTCGACCCTAGGGAATTCGATATAAAAGAATAAAGGTATAAATAAACAATGTTTAGTTCATGTATTGACACATCGAATTACCGTTTTAGAGTACCTACAACTGGATGGTCCAGAATTAAAATGACCCCTTTTATCCGATTTTGTCTAGCTTGAGTTTGTGGCGTTTTTGTTTTTTATTATTAATGGTTATGCTTTTATTGGTTTTCACAAAAGGGACGAAAAGATGAACAAATTCTTTCAGATTCTCACTACAGTGCTTCTATACCAAGCGCTTCAAAAACCAACGAAGAAAGTTAACCAGCTAGGTTCAGTTATAACGTTCTTCAGTTAATACGTTCTCAAATAAATATAGAAGCCTAGTATAGTAACGTATGTCTATGTAGTCTATACGAGTAGAAAGATTATTGAAATTCACAGACAATGACTGTATGCTTTGTTTTGATTTGAAGTACTAACCACCTCCAACGATGCGTGCCTGTCTGCTGGCTGTGGGAGAACAGGAGTCAGGTTTGTGGCTTCAGGCGCTTCCGTCATCCACCATAGGCACAATGATGGATGACTCATCGTTTCGGCTCGCTACGTGTCTCCGCTTGGGCGCACCTTGTGTTGCTCCGCATCGATGTCACTGCGGTGAAGCTGTCGACAGTCTCGGACACCATGGCCTGTCCTGCTGCAGGAGCGCAGGTCGCATAGCACGGCACGCCAGCATCAACGATATTATTCGTCGAGTCCTTGTCACCGCCGGCGTACCAGCGGTGTTAGAACCAAACGGCTTGGTACGTGATGATGGGAAGAGACCAGACGGCATGACGTTGTTGCCTTGGAAGGTGGGTAGGCCTCTGGTGTGGGACGCAACGTGTGTCGATACCCTTGCGCCATCTCATGTTCCTAGCACTGCGGGCTGTGCTGGCGCCGCTGCTGCAGCTGCTGAGACCCTCAAGCGGCGCAAATACTGTAACCTTATGGGCAACTACAGCTTTGAGCCGTTTGGGGTCGAAACGCTCGGGTCATGGGGCCCGAGCGCGCGTCTCCTTTTTAAGGAAATTTCTCGCCGGCTGGTCGATACTTCACGTGACCAGAGGGCTGGGTCGTTCTTTGGCCAAAGAATTAGCATTGCCATTCAACGTGGCAATGCTGCCAGTCTTCTGGTCAAGTTTCCGGATGACAGCGATGCGGATGAATACTTCGACGCCTAAGTGTCCTTTGTTTTTTTATTTTTATATATTTTTGTATTGTAAGTTAGTTAGTCATTTATTTTAGTATCTAGTGTACCTATATAGTTAACTAACTATATAGGTCTTTTTTATTGCTTCATAATAAGTAACTACTTATTATGAAGCAATAAAAAAGACCTCCAACGATTGCTAGCGGCAGTTAGAAGTTTATCAATGAAACATTAGAAAAGGTTTTTTTTTTAATCCGTTTTATTTCGTTGCCTTACTTATCTCCTTACATAGTATAAAACAAAGTCGTTCCCGCTGTCTGTAAGCTTAGATCTTTTAAAAATTTTAATGCAGTTTTCAGCAATAGATAGAGTGATTTAAGAGGAAGGTTTATATGTAATAATATAATACATGCATATTATAGTAGAGAAAGTCCGAGAAATTCAAAGATTTATAATGTGATGTCGTAATTAATATATTTTTCACTTCTCATGCTCTAAAAGTTCGTCTTTATGTTGTGCTTAGGCGACATAAAATCGCTTTTTATGTTCTAGTGCATAAAGTAATTTTTTTTTCTGAGACTAAGGTAATCAGGCCCAACAGCCACACGCGCAATAAAACTTCGCAGATTAAAGTCGTGATTTATTTCATTTTCTTTCATTTATACCACTTCCGTTTTTTCTGATAACACTCTGACTTGTATTCAGAACTAAAGCCACAGTACGTTGCCGGGAACCAGCTTCTATCATTCCTCGGCTCTGAGCATTTCTTCCCTGCTTAAATGACGTCGCCGCTCCATAATAACGTTGGTTTTAATCAGTAGTAGGGAAACAGTAGCACTAATAATGTCTTCAATGCGTTGTATGTTTTTATAGGGAAAATATTGACAGCTGATTTTCATCTTTTACTCGAATTTGATTCACAGTTCCTGATTCAAATTATGAAATGCACCAAAAAGGATCCATATAAATTTATAAAATCATAAATTTATTACAAAGCCACATCTCAATCTCAAGAAATCCGCATAAAAATGCTTGATCCCTAGACACTTTTGATGTGTGTACTTTATTTCTGGGATTTAATTGATGAAACATGTTAGATAAGGAGTATTAATGATTTAATAAATTAATAAAAATAAAAAACAGTATACTACCCAATTACAAAATAAAAATACAAAGGAGATGGATTTTTGTCCCATACAAGCTTGGTCCAGAATGGACACAAATAAAACAAAATGTATTATGAAGCAATAATAGTGTTTCAAAACCATGTATATTTTTGTTCGTCGTAAAAGTTGGTGAAGGGCTACAAGACCATTTCCAAATCTGATGACTTCAAACCTGTCAAAAAAATTAAATTCAAACCTGTCGATCACGGAATAATTCACTGTCTTCCAACCAACGACCATACACAACTACTTACTAGATCTCGTTCAAACCAATTTTCGGTGGAAGTTTACATGGTAATGTACATTATATATATTTTTTTAATTTTATCATTCTCTTATTTTAGAAGTTAGAGGGGGGGGGGTCACACACATTTTACCACTTTGGAAGTGTCTCTCGCGCAAACTATTCAGTTCAGAAAAAAATGATATTAGAAACCTCAATATCATTTTTGAAGACCTATCCATAGATACCCCATACGTACAGGTTTGTCGAAAAAAAATTTATGGAGTTTCAGTTGTAAGTATGGTGAACCCCAAAATTTATTGTTTTTTTCTATTTTTGTGTGAAAATCTTACTGCGGTTCACAGAATACATCTACTTACCAAGTTTCAACAGTATAGTTCTTATAGTTTCGGAAAAAAGTGGCTGTGACATACGGACGGACGGACAGACGGACAGACAGACAGACAGACATGACGAATCCATAAGGGTTCCGTTTTTTGCCATTTGGCTATGGAACCCTAAAAATGAGACCCAGATATGCTCCAATCTAAACTAAAACTCGAGAAGTATCTATCTACAATTTAAAATGCTCTCGCTCGGAAAACAGTACATCACGTAGCAGTGAAATAAAAAAAAAAATGATCTTCAAATTCTGAATAAAATTAAATAATAATGTACATATCACGTTCTTGGAAATCCATCATTAATATAAATCACTTGAGTAATAGGTTTCCGGAAATCGGTGAACAAAAACACGTAACAAATTTGCGAGTCACTGATAACGTGTCGGAGCACATCGGTATTCACACTTTCGATGACGAATTGAAAATAAAAGTAATTAGCCAAGTGCACTTAATTAATACTTTTGTTAAGTTAAGACTTCGTAGATGTTACAATGATTATTGCTTTTAGGGAACTACAGTGCGCTGGCTAAACCTTACCAGATAAATAAAATTAATGTATTACGGAATTGAATATCTTAATAAGATCGATAAAAAGTCCGCGATTGTATATGTTTATCTCCTAAGGATAACCCACAGTAACTATTTTTATCTTTTACATATTCCAAAAAAATATGGGTTACTTACAAAGCTATTTTAAACAATACAATATTATTCCTTATCCAATTAAATACATTAGATACGTGGTGCATTTCATGTAGATCTAAATTGCCTTGTACAGCATATCACTAAAATGAATATCTTAGATGATATCAGAGATTTAAAGAGCGGAGGCAGGAGCGGCTGGCGAGGCGGTACGAAGATTGCCGGGTCAGCTAGTAACCTGTAGTAAAAAGCGTGCTTAATTTATAATGCAAATTACGCGATGTAATTTCGATTGGATGCGTTGTTGGTAATAGTTTAGTGCAAGCTTGCCAATTTTCCACAGTACACGCCATTACTGTTTCTTTTGCTTCAGCCAGTCGGCATGACCGATATATGAAATACGATTTAGTTTGAAGTTTTCCTGACGCAACTACTTCACAACCACACGTAGTTTGCGGCGGCGACAACGCGACTTCAGACAGCTACAGGGTCATTCTTGGCGTTGTAGTGTTGACCGTAATTAAGTGGGTTGTAGACACGTGGTATAATCTGTAAAATTAGAGATAATACGTTAGTGTGAATTCAATATTTTTTATTAATTTTTTTTTGTTGCTGAATGGGCCCGCTCTTGACCTCGATCACGCCTGATGGAAAGCGATGGATGAGTCTGTCATGGAACGAGCGTGCCCAGAAGATGCCTAAGGCACTGGAACTCCCACGCATCGACGAAACGCAGCAGGCTGCTTGATGCCGGACTCCGGTGGGAGGGTGGTCGCAAACCAGGCGGGCGTTAGCCCTACCACCGCAAGGGAAAAATTGGCTAGTCAAATAAGGTGTTGGGTGTGACTGTCCAGGATGCGCCAAGCGCTCGGTTCAGTTGAGTAAATGGCTGGTAATAGAAGCTAAAAACTATGCCTTTATTATGCAGTACCACAATTTCATACAATAACTAGCGGCCCGCCCCAGCTTGCACCCGTACGGTGCAATATTTTTTTTCGTATTTCCGAAATTTTCTTTCATACAAACCTTGTCCTGGCAATACCAACACAACAAAAAAAGAATTATCCAATTTAGTGTAGTCGTTCGGATGTTATGTGCGTACATACATTTTGGCGATTCATTTTTATTTATATACAACATTATTTTTAGTATATGCGAAACCCGAAACACGTGTCTAGTATTTTTATGTAAAGAATCTATGTACAAAATTTCAAAACTGTATCATGAATAATCACCAAGTTATAAGCTTGTTATATTACCTGTTTGTCCGTCCAAAAACATGGTCTCCCCCACCGCGTGCCGTTAGGTACGGCGCGGCGATTGTATTGTAATTAACTGGTGATAACATTTTCCATCACACTTGCAGGCTTTGGACTGTCGTAATGGTCAAGTGTAGGTAGTTATTATAATGTACTTTATTCGTAAATAAATGCAGCCGTAAGCTACGAATAAGTAATTACTTATCTATTCGTAAGCCGTAAGTGATACAATGTAGTCAATGCGATTTGTTCAAAGTGGATGAAAAGTGTTAAACATCGCATTACTTAACCACAGCAGGCTGTAGGTACAAATAATAATTTTCTACAATTAACCATCTTGGCGTGTTTAAAAATGTTAATCATCACGGCAAAGCATTGTGTTCCACGATACTCTGATTGCTCCTCGTACCGCCGCACTGCCAGGGATACGTTATCACTGTTATCGTTGTTTCTGTGTACTGGACGTTTGTGTATGAGAAAGTCATGGTTACACGACACTTTTTACATACGATAGGTAAGTACACGATCAACCGAAACACAACTCGGCGGCCCGCGCGCTCGCGATTATGCAGTTGGACCCACGCGACACGTGCGCGCCAACCAGTGGTACCCGGGTGACTGAGGTTGCTGCACCCCCGCCCCGCTCGCTGTGCGCCGGCGCCGCGCCATTGTGCGCGTATGGTAGATAACTACCTACTTAGTCGCTCCTCGGGGCACAGTATAATATACTCGGGGTGTCCAACTATTAACCTTTTTTAAATATTTTTGGGCCAAAATATAACATGGGGTAAAAATTATTGGAATCGATTCAGTTACTTATTCTGAACAAACTATATTCAGGTTTCGCATATACTAAAAATAATGTTGTAGATAGATAAGTTGAATCCATGCAGTATTGCCAATATTATTTAACTTAACTTGACATATTTGAAACTGTTACTCATCAGGACAGTTTTGCTATGAAATAAAACTGTTTTGTGTAGAGTGTTAATGTAGCGTCCACCTCTACATCGACTGTTGTGTAGAACCTGTCATGCATTTGAAGGACGCGTCTCATTTAACATGAGTGTGTATTTGCATTCTATCTTATTTACAATGATGATTATTTCAGTCTCTAACCTCTAAACTACATATTTATTACTTTAAATGGTTCTATTTCTTCTACTCTTATTATTTGAGATAATAATAATATTTAGTTCATCATATTAAGTTTTTAATAACTATGGTGATGATGATAAGTCATGCAAGTGACGAGAAAAAAAAATACTCTGCTGGGGTAATTAGGGAAAAACGAAGAATAATAATCCATACTATAATATTATAAATGCGAAAGTGTGTCTGTCTGTTACCTCTTCGCGCTTAAACTGCTGAACCGATGGTAAAAAGATAGTTTGAGTCCCGGGAAATGACAAAGGATAGTTTTTATTCCAATATTCATACGGGATCGAAACTTATGCGGGTGAAACTGCGGGGCGCTGCAAGTAAAATATAAATATTTTGATAGGAATTGATGTCAGAATCGCAAAAAAATTAGATGAAACCCTTATATTTTAAGTGTAAGAAATGTTTTAATTGTACAAGATTCCTACTTTCATAGACCTCCACCGAAATGTTCTCAAAAAAAAAAAAAAAACAATATACCTACATACCACGAATAGGTTGCCAATGAAGTCTCTTCAAGGGTCTCGTGAAGGCTACTCTTAATTAAAATCCAAAAAGAGCTACGGTGTGGTATCGTGTTCTTCAATTACTGTTTCACCTGAAATGCATCAAATGGAGCCATTATTATTATTATAAGCCTGTGTTATCCCACTGTAGGACAAAAGCCTACCTTCCCTATTTCCACTTTTCACGGTCTACTGCGATTGTAGGCCAATCTTTTAAAAAGGAGTCATTTTTTAATAATCATTTCTTCCGCCCATGTTTCTAAGCAAATCACCAGCGCATTGCGCAACTTACGTTTAGACTTCGACAGACTGCATGGAAAGAGATAACAGTGTAGCGAATTCCGAACTACATGTTAATGTAGTTCGAAAAAGTCAACGATAAACGAGTTCCAAGTGAACTCCTTTATCGTAGACTATTTAAATATTGGAATTTACTAATTATATTTCTAAAGATTTAATTAAGTTCGAATACGGATATCGAAAGGGTGGCAAGTACATCAACGCGTAAACTGTAAATTCAGCTCATGATTTTAGATCCCCTATGGAATACATTTTTCGTCGGCTGAATCAATAAATGGTTGCGCGACGATATCCTTGCCACCAAATAAAACATTATCCATACTTAATGAGAAATAAAGGGGATTGAACTTTTTTGTACGGAGACTGGCCTCATCCCGGTTCGCCATTTTGATTATTTTTCAAAATGGTATCGCACAATAATACCTATATATATATTTATTGATAGAGGACATGTAGAGGAACAAAAAGTGTCATATAACATGATATCCTAATGTTCCCTTAGAATAATGTAATCATCATCATCATCAGCCTATAATGTTCCCACTGCTGGGACACAGGCCTCCTCTCTGTGAGAAGGAGTGGGCCGTAATCTACCACGCGGGCCCAGTGCGGGTTGGTAGATGTCACATGTCTTTGAATTTTTAGTTCTAGGACATGCCGGTTTCCTCACGATGTTTTCCTTCACCGTTTTGAGAGCAGTGGTGATGAAATAATTTACACAAAGTAAAGCGCCTGTCTGGGTTCGAACCTACGACCTACAACTCGTAAGTCGCGGCCGATACCACTGGGCCACCACTGCTCTCAATAATGTATTGATATGGTCCAAATATCTATATATGTTTCTATTAACATTATTATTATTTATGTATAACCTTTTTTATTATTCAATCAGCAACAATCATAATAATAAAAAAATATCAATATAATCAGAATTTTAACAATATTGCAGGCCCTAAACTTAATTATAAGTTTATGTCAGCAAATGCACAGCCTTTTAGAGCGATCGCGTGAAATGGTGGTTTACATTCGAAACACATGTATTATGTTCAGCGTCTCTTTGTATAGTCGCGAGTTGGACAGATCTTTCGAACCGCCAACTTTCCTCAAACCTTGCTGCTACATGGAACTGCTGATGTTGAGGTTCTTTACTGTAAAAGATGCGTTGAATCGCGATGCTGATGTTGAAAGATCAAAAGCGGGTCCAAATTCATGAAGAGTCTAGTAGTCCAGCTGGTCTATTTACGAACTTGAACCTGCTCTCAATCTTTTGTCCCTGAGATTGGACAGATAAGCTCACGAAGTAACAGTTTGAAGCAGAAATATTGAGCAACGTGTATAATATTGCCAAGCGCCATCTGCGAGTGTGAGAGTGCCCGTGGAGTAATTAGAACACCTTTGGTCAAGTAGATTACCTCCAATTTTGGTTTGGTTATAAAAAAGTTTTATCTCCAATATCTTGTATTGTAGTCCTACATCAGACTCCACATCGCTACATTCATCGTTTGGTATATTTTCGTAATCTGACGGAGATCCGTCAGATGACGAGGTGATGATGAGGTGTTTGAAACAAGATTGTTTCAAACACCTTTCGATAGTGACGTCATTCGAATCCATTTTATTATGACTTTTCTTAAATCCAGTGTTTCCAAATTGTAACCCCTAACCTTTGAAAAAATATTTTTGCATATTATTTTGATAGCTCAATTTTTGCGGGAGCCCAGCAAAAAAAAGTCTGAAATAACTCTATGCGAAAACGAAATAATTGTGCGGGAAGGCGATGTGATGCGACGGGGGAACAAGACATTTCACACGGACGAGGTTGCGAGCAGAAGCTAGTATCAATTAAAGAAGCCTCTTTTAAGTGCTTTAAGGTAACATAATCATTTCACTCAGATCACTCTACCCTAGCTAAATGAAGTTCGGATACTTAGGTTTGTTAAGGTTTGATTTGAGATTGACGATTTTTGTTGATTTAACTGATATTGCATCACAAATGTTAAAAAAAAAACCTTCCAAGAGCAAGTCAGGCTCGCACAATTAGGATTTCACAAACTAAATTTTACTCACATCTGAATGAGGCACTCTTGTGGCTTATCTATGTGAAACTTTTGTAGCATAACAGACTCGAGAAAGTTACTCTTTCTGTGTCGCTTTGTGGTCTTCAACTACCTTTTCAACGTCCTTATGAAATGCACCGAAGGCAATCTTTACTGATCACATTTTAAAACGTATACCTACATTATTTGGACAAGCGCTTAAAATAGCATCTTATAAAAAATATATAACATGTATGTATTTTAATAATGGCGATAGTTTGTTATTACTTCTATAAAGCAATAATGCAACCATTCGATGCATCACAGTAGTTAAAAGATCTTGATCTTGCGTCAATGTTGTCACATGACAGTTATCGTTGAAATCTGTCATGTAGTAGTAGTAGCGCAGCGCCAGATGAGGCGCTGCGCTACTTCTGTACTACTACTGTCAAAAATATCGCTCAAAGCTTGTGCGAAAATATTGAGCTTAATTTTTGTGCAAAATATTGAATGGTCGTGGATCCCCCACACCACACAAAAATATTGCACATTTCAGTGTCGATTAAACTTTTCGCGATGGAAGGACGGCAAATACACAACAACACTGGTGCTTTCCGACTATACTGAGTCTGAAAGTTTGCTTTATTTAAAATTAATTTTAATAAAATTAGATAGTTATTTATACACTATTATCTGGTATTCATTTTTTTTTTAAGAAAGAATACTGTCTCTTTCTTTAAATTGGCATGCAACATATGCATGCCAATTTATGAAAATTAAATAATTTAGCAAAAACCAAAGTATACACAAAGATTTATCAACTTACTGAGAGGTGCTGATCGAACGAGCAGTCGGCTGTCGGTGCAGTACAGGGTCACTTTATGTGAAAGTAACTGTTTTACTGATAGGGCCAAAGTGATGTCCTCCAGGGTTTGAGTGGATAGGGAAAGTTCACAGTTTTACCAGATCCGCCTTGCTGAATATATCTAGGATCTGAAAAACATCGTGAATTATATATTAATAATTTGAACACAATGAAAGCTATTATACTAAAACACAACGAGAACATACTATGTCTTCGTACTTCAAGGTACAGTTACCATACTTATAATCTGGTGTGACTACTAGTCGGCAAGGAAATAGGAAGGTACAGTTTAATTGTGACATGTTGCTATCTGCTCAGAGCAGTGGTGGCCCAGTGGTCAAGGGCGCGACTTACGAGTTGTAGGTCGTAGGTTCGAACCCAGTCAGGCGTTTACTTTGTGTAATTTATTTCATCACCACTGCTCTCAAAACTGTGAAGGAAAACATCGTGAGGAAACCGGCAGGTCCTAGAACTGAAAATTCGGAAACATGTGACATCTACCAACCCGTACTAGGCTCGCGTGGTAGATTACGGCCCACTCCCTGTCATTGAGAGGAGGCCTGTGTCCCAACAGTGGGAACATTTATCCGCTGAGTATGCTATCTGCTTTAGGAATGCTTGCTATTAGTATGAGTATGGTGGTGTAGAGTCATGTAGTACTGCAAGGTTAGCCACAAAGCGTAATAGTATGATTAGATTCTACAGATACCAGCATATACCAGCTACTACAATCTGTCAAATTTCTTTAACAGGTTTTCAACTTTATTGCTAAAGCATAAAGTTCAAAGTTGATTGGGAAAATTTGACAGTTTCGGGTAGCTTGATGTGCTGGCGTCTGTACACAGAGTCACTATTCTTATGGCAATATTACACGGTTCAAACTAACTAATATTAACTTTGAATGAAGCTAAAATAGAAAGAGTTCCTTTTCCTTCATGACGTTTAGTTTCGTGGCTCATCGCAAATTCAAAGGGATTACTAAATCGTCCAATACTCTTTTTACTTAATTTCTATTAGAAATAATTATGATTCAAAGTAAAGAAAAAAAATGAAATTCATCCCAACAATTTTGCTATCAAAATAATCTTAGGCCGCCGCAAGTTATTGTTGTGGGGTATGTCGTGTCGTGTATAATCCATATTATCATACTTGAAGGTATTCCCATGAGTCACTACTCTGAGAATAGTGTGAATCTGCCAATAGTAAATGCATAGATTTGAAGCTCAACAGGTGACGTCACACCACATAAAAATAAACGTAGGTTAACTTGTCTTAAACTTTAACTGTTGACGTGCAATTTTTGAGGCCAAACACCATCAACAATAAACTATTCTTGGATCTTCTTTTTCCCCTCCCCTGGTAAGCTAGGTATACACAAGAGTATATGTTGTACATATAATAGTAGAAGAGTAGTGGTGACAAAACTAGAATGGACAAATTGTTAAGGTAAAGTATTACGAACCCAATGCACTAGCAATGATGGCTATTCTATTTGAGAGTTAAACAAAAGTAATATTAAGGGAGGAAGTCTGGTTTACAAAAATGATGAAAACTTGGTTTTCTCGAATCCCGTGAATGTTCGCCTATGTTGGTGTGCTTAACTGTTGCAAATGGGTCACACTATCACATCCTGAAAGGAACGATACGTCAAATTACAAGTCACTGAGTACTTGAGTAGATACATTAACTCACACCTTCTTTTTTTTATTGCTTAATGTGCGCGCTCTTTCTTTGCAGAGAGGTAGGCAGAAACTACAGAACCTAAACAAGTATACCACATTACACATTAAACCAACAACTTTTACAACTGGTAACACCTTTTTTTTGTGGATGGGAAATCATCAAATGACGGTCTGTATAAAGAGCTAAGGAAGGAACACGGGTGGGTTTTAGTCAGTAAGAGTCTGTTCTTACTGACTAAAACCCACCCGTGTCCCTTCCTTAGCCCTTTATGTTCCGGGTAGCGGTAACCCTTTCGGACAATCCCGCAACAATCGGTAACACCTACATATATTTTCGTCAAATAAATTATTACTGCTGCGATCCTTACATAACCTTTTATTAATTTTTTATCGTATAGTTAGTTAAATCTGGGTGGGTACATACGTTTCTTAAGATTTGAGCTGGTGCAAATGTTCGCCAAATTAAGAAGCTGTCCTCGGAGCCGTGGCTGTACCTTGCAATTTACTCTGTTGCCGGATCTTCGAGGTCTGTCATGAATGGCAGCTACACAGCATAGCATCAAATGATGAAGTGACCGTACAGCGTCCAACCGTGGTTCGCGATTTCAACCCCCGTCTGTAATGTGTCGAAGGCAATCTTTATATCACTTGCAAAAATTGTATAGGTATAGGTAGCGTAGAATGAGGAAATTTTACTTAAGAAATTGTTCCTCTTAAGATAAGATTCATTTATTTGTATAAACATGGTATGTATACAAGAGCATGCAAGATGACATAAATTATATTAAAGTCCAATCATGTTTAGCCTTATAATATATTGGCGTACAAATATTTCAGTCACATTACTACTTTTAATCAATACAACATCAATAAACATTTTAGTAAGATTAGTATCAGACAAGTTTTTCGACTAGAAATTCAGACACACTATAGTAAGCTTTTTCCGATAGAAACATTATCAACTGACGCTTGAACGCATTGATACTTAGCTCCTTCCAACACTTAGGTAGCTTGTTAAATATCGTTGGAGCCATGCAGATGATACTTTTGCGCATGAGTGCAGTTTTAGCAGGATATACGCGAATTATGCTCATATCCCGTCTATTACGTGGGACAGCGTCCTGTAGGCTTTGAAACAATTTAGGATTCGCTTTAACAAACATCACAGTTTCGAGGATATATAGACAAGGCAAAGTTAATATCTTGTATCTT
This sequence comes from Amphipoea lucens, assembly GCA_947508005.1. Taxonomy (NCBI): domain Eukaryota; kingdom Metazoa; phylum Arthropoda; class Insecta; order Lepidoptera; family Noctuidae; genus Amphipoea; species Amphipoea lucens. The sequence goes on from OX382355.1 coordinate 26,353,970, forward strand.
ATAAAATACGATTTACAAGTATCAACAGTCTTTAGCTTAAACATTGACCTAATGCATCTCTTTTGGGCTTTGAATGCGATGTTGAAGTCTGTGGAGTTTCCCCAAAAGATGATGCCGTATCTTAAGTGGGACGCCGCTAAGCCGTGGTAGGCCGCAATTAAGGTATCCACATTCACGACTGCAGCTAGGGAATGCAAGGCAAAAGCAGAACTACTAATTTTTTTACAAAGATTCTCTATGTGTGATTTCCAGTCCAGTCTTTTATCAATGATTAGTCCGAGGAATTTAGTTGTATTAACTCTTTCAATGGTTTTATTATCAATATTGATGTCCAAATTATTTATCGTTAAACGCTGGCTGAAATGCATGATCTTAGTTTTGCTTAAATTGATCTTTAAATTATTACAGTCTAACCATTGTATTATAGATGTCGAAGAATTGCAAATGTCAAGTTTATATTGGGTCATGTCATTATTATTATTAGCAATGGTCACTGTACTATCGTCTGCAAATAGAGTCATGGGATGTGAAGTTGATTTTGGCAAGTCATTAATATATAAAGTAAAGAGAGGAGGTCCCAATACACTACCTTGTGGAACACCAAAGGTAACGTGACGTTCATCTGAAACATATATCTCTTCTTTTTTCGTAGCTATATTGATTCTAGTTATTTCTGTCTTTTGCTTTCTATTGTCTAAATAAGATTTGATTAAATTAAGTACATTACCTCTTATTCCGTAAGCGTCAAGTTTTCTAATTAGAATGTCATGATTTACGTAGTCAAACGCTTGCGTCATGTCGCAAAAGATAGTACATACAGGTGTTCTTTTGTCCATATTTGTCAATACTGTGTAAAGAAAGTCGTAGATTGCCATACTTATAGTTTTATTTTCACGAAATCCTTTTTGCTCGTTACATAATATATTATTTTTTTCTATGTAACTGTTTAATTCCTTGTGCATGAATTTTTCAAAGACTTTAGAAATTATTGGAGTCAGTGAGATAGGTCTGTAATATTCCATGAGCTCTCTATCCTCTTTCTTAAATATTGGTCTAACGATCGCCATTTTTAGTGAGTCAGGGAAAGTGCCAGATACAATCGAAAGATTAATAATATGACACAAATGGCTGCATATTTCATACGCCACTACCTTTAGTATTTTGGTAGATACGCCATTGTACCCAACACTATTTGTGTTCTTTAGGGTCATTATAATTTTTAGTATCTGTTGTGGCGTGCAAGGACCCATGAACATGGAGTTCTTAATATAAGGGGAAGGTAATGTAGTTTTGTTACTGGAATTATAAGCTGTTGGTTGTATTTTATTAATAAAATAATTATTAAATTCATTAGCAATTCGTTTCGCGTCCGTAATTGTGTCATTATCAGATTTAATCTTGTCTTAGTCTTTATTTTTGTTTTACATCAAGTATATTATTCTCATCTGTAACGATTGTACAACATAATATATCTCATACAAAGTCAACAGAAATAAATATACCGAATTATTATAGGCATTCGCAATATTTACCTAGCCTTAAGAGGAAATGCGGTCGGAGAGACTTTTGAAAAAGCCTAAGTAACAACTCATAATTCTGGGTTTAGCTCTCGCTTATTTACTCCTCCAATATTCAACCAATTTAAAAGATATTTCATAAACTGAATAAGAAGGATATATACTGCGTATCTATGTTTTTTTTTCATTAATAGTTGTCTTTGTACACTAGGCCTCGGTTGACATCGGCAATTTTGAGCATTTTTTGAGGGTTCTAGTGGCTATAAAATAATGTAACATCAAAAAGGAAAACGTCCCTACAAGTAGTTAATATTTTTTCTGTAAAAAATCATTGCTTTATTGTCATTTACCAGAAAGAAAACAGGCGAGAGCGTTTCTATGGAGAAATGAGGGTGTCTTTTCTCCATAGAAACGCTCTCGCCTGTTTTCTTTTTCCTCTTAAGGTTGATCCACTAAAAGTCGCTTTGCGAGACATATTTTTGTCGCGATCGAATTTTTTTAAGCATCCGCAATTAAAACATCCAGAAAATAAATTCGCTTTCACACACAGCTTTGACAGAATTCTTAAAGTTATTATTGTAGGAGCGTTATACAACTGCACTGTTACGGAATATTTTACTGTTGGAAATGACAATAATCGATACATCGCAATGTTTTGCTAAACTACGCAACGGATTTTGAATCTATTCTCACAGTCATTTATAGAATTTATTCTAGAAAGTTTATGTGTATAATAAGTGAATAGTAAACTTACATATAATAAACAAATCTTGATTTGGGTGGTATAATGTCTACTTACTTTTTTAAGACTTCAGCCTTCCGCCCTAGGAAGACCGAACGGTTTCCTTCGCGTCTACAGGTAGAAAATGCTCCGTTTCCTCACGTGCTAGTCTGTAGTCTTCGATGGTCAGGAGGTGCACTCTTTAGTTTCAAAAAACACATTTGAAACTCTACCTATAACGCACCGACAAAAATCTTCAGTAATTTTTTAAATTGCAATTTCTTTACTTGCCCGCCGACTCGTACAAACTGGACTGAGCAGCACGAGCGATATCGCTGGAAGGGTTAACGCTTGCAAAAGAACCAGAGAAGGGATGATATCAAGGTTTTTGCATCTCATCTATATATATAAAAATGAAACCCGTTTTCCGTTGTCACGACTTGACATGAAAACGGCTTGACCGATTTCGCTAATTCTTTTTTTGTTGTGATCGGTATTGCCGGGACAAGGTTTGTATGAAAGAAAATTTTGGAAATTCGAAAAAAAAAATTGCACCCGTGCGAAGCTGGGGCGGGCCGCTAGTTATTTAATAAAAATTGCGCACAATAATACTGTCGCCATATTAACGGTCCAGACAGAGCCAGTAAACTGGTTCTGCAGCTGCCAGAGATTTTAATTCCCCATTCATCATAACAATGGACCACATTCATGTAACTAGGTAATAAAAGAAAATGAACTATACAATAAAAATAACTCAGCGTGTCTGCTAGAGTAAATAAATTAACAGTATATTTTAGGTACCTAGGGAACATTTATTATTTAAGTTATATTCTCCCTGATGTCTAAAATTGTTTTTACCTGTAAATGTTATCAATGCAAGTAGTCTTATGTAGTATTTTCCAGCCAGGTATTCATATTATGCCCCAGACACGCCATCATTATTCGTTTATTCCACAAACATAAACCACAGACTCGCTCGTAGCTACCGTTTTTAATGAAATGGCACCGCACAATAACACGTATTTTAACTGTTGCTATGAAAGGTGTCACAGTACAGACTAGTTAAAGATTCAATGTTTGTGAAGGTAACCTACTAGAAATGAAAAGCATCGCCCTGTTTCGCCCTGTCTCGCTCTGACCTTAACTACCGAAAAGTTGCGCATGGCAAGTGGTATTACCCCTCTCGAACAAGTTAGTAGTAGGTCTGAGTCAGTCGCCTGTAACGGGCCCCTGATTCACATATGCTACATAAACTGAAACAGATTGATATGTGGCTGCGTTTAGAATTATAATTTTGTGTGGTGTGCCAATAATTGTAGATCAATAGTATAATGGAATCGAATCTCTGTATGTGTGCCTGTGATGATAATGATGCTTCATTAGAAAGCGTTGAACTTGTAAAATCATTCTAGGCATACGCCTAAAATGCTTTTACAAGTTTAACGCTTTATTCTCGTAATTTTTTAAGGAAAATTTACCATAAAAAATTACGCTAATGATGTCTAAAGTACAAGCGCGAATATAAATAAATCTGTTATCAAAAATTGAGGCAAAAAAATATCGATATGATTCCATTAGTGTTGGTACAAAACACAAAATAAAAAGATGCTCAACACTTATTCAGCTAACATTTTTGTCTGTTTCTAATGCACTAAAATGTCGACGTTGTGTTTATATTTTAGTTGGTGGGTATAATTTATTTTACTTGATAAGGTGAGAGTTGCAGTACGCGACACATGTACAGCGATAATAATGCAATCATTTATAAAACTTAATAAAGCGTGTCTGGCTTCGACAGCAATAGTTATTTATCTAGCGACAGTCTTTGTGTTTATGTCTCGCGCATAGTTTTATTATAAGTTAAGGTAACGATGGGCAACCGACTATTATAGGCTACATCCCTAATTTTTTTTAACCAACTTGCTTTATTTTTGTCTTATATTTTTTTAGCAAGTTAGGTATTTAATGATTTCCCTCATAGACCTGGAATACATAATATCACAGCAGTGTTACAGGAAAATAAAATTATTATGGTACTCAAAAAGAACATCCATATTTCACCAGTAATATCATACTTACGACACAAACACAACATAATTATCATCACGACTGTTTTTCTCTTTAGAAATTTCTCTAAAATAAAAAGTTGTAACTTTTTTTCAATATAAACGGTTGCTCCATCGTAAATAAATATGGTTTAAGTGTTTTCATTATTTCCAAAAATGCCTGTTGGTAATAGAAGGTCCCCTTGAAGAATACTCTCCCTTGCCTAGTTTAATCCTGGGTGCATTGGAACGAAGCTTTGCGGACATACTCTGGCAATTTTTATTCTAATTTACGACGAAATGTCAAATAGTATTGAGATAATAGATTCATTTGTTTTGCACATGTTCTGAAACACCGTACTTTTCTAGTTTTAAAATATGATTGACATGTAATAGTAGATTGTTGCATCGAGCGCAAAGTGAGTTTATTAATGCACGAGCGTAATGTTGTAACACGAGTTCATTACGTACTACGCAATCTACTTTCAACTATCAATCTACCTATCGTGATACGAGGTGCATTCAATAAGTACCTAACCTCATCGCCAGAGGGCGCTGTAGTTTCGAAAGAGTTTTACCACAGTGTAGCACATTCTTTTTTAATTCTTTTTTCAAATTTTCATTCCAATCCCTTCATTTGTTTTAATTTGACAACTTATGGAAGCGAACGTATCGATCGGTTTTACAAAAATGGAAAAAGAGCAATATCGTTCGGTGATTCGATTCCTATTTTTGGAAGGAAAAACGCGCATCGAAATCAAAGAGCGCTTGGATGCTGTGTACGGTGACTCTTCTCCATCGATGGCGACCGTCAAGAATTGGTTCAGCGAGTTTGCACGTGGCCGTACGTCGGTTTTAGATGAACCACGTCCAGGTGCACCGAAAACAGCTGCTACGGAGGAAAAAAAATCCATGATCTCGTATTGGCAGATCGCCGATTGAAGGTTCGGGAGCTAGCTGAGACTGCAGGCATTTCAGAAGGAACAGTGCATCATATTCTTCACTAGGAACTCGGCATGAGAAAGCTGTCGGCGCGATGGGTGCCGCGTTTACTCACACCGGAAAACAAGTGCAAACGTGAGACCACATCGGAGACGTGTTTGGCGCTGTTTAAGCGGAATCCAGCGGAGTTTTTGCGTCGTTTTGTGAGCGTCGATGAAACCTGGATCCACTGGTACACACCAGAGACCAAGGAGCAATCAAAACAATGGATCCAGACCGGGGAACGTGCTCCAAAGAAGGCGAAAACTGTAAAATCGGCCGGAAAAGTTATGGCCACCGTTTTCTGGGATTCACAAGGTGTGATTTACATCGATTACCTCGAGAAGGGTAAAACAATTACAGGGCTTTACTATGCCGATTTATTGGGCCGATTCGACGCCGAATTAAAGAAAAAACGACCCCATCTGGCGAAGAAAAAAGTGCTGTTTCACCACGACAACGCACCGGTTCACACGTCTGCCGTTGCCATGGCCAAATTGGTCGAATTACGCTACGAATTGCTGCCCCATCCACCGTATTCTCCAGATTTGGCCCCTTGTGACTTCTTTCTGTTTCCTAATCTGAAAAAATCTCTCGCCGGGAATAGATATCGATACCTTTGGGTAGAAAGGTCGTATAAACCATTTTGGCCAAATTGAGTTATATATACCATTTTTCTCAGAATTTTTTTCTCTATCGATCTGTATATACGAAATGCAGAAATTCGCACAAAAATGGTTAATACGACCCAGAAATTTTCGGTCATAGCCTCTTAAAAAAGGTAAATTTTCAATGTAAAAGCCGAATGTTTTTTTTTTGTAGTTTTGTTATGATGTAATGACCATAATTTATATTAACTCAGGGCGTAAAAATAGTCGTTAATTGTAAATGGTTTATACGCCCTAACGTGTTAAATGCTTTACCTAAACATAGTTTAAATTCGACGTCGTAAATCCAAAGGCAGTTCGCGACGTTGGTGTATAAACCATGTTCATTGCAAGAAGCACTTTACGACCGACACACAAGGCTCGCATTTGGCGCAGCGACAAGCAGAAGAGCGAGCGGGATAGACAGATACCGGCGCATTTGTTTACTTCGTTACCTTTGGGTAAAAGGTCGTATAAACCAAAACCCGAGTTTTCAGGAGAGCAGAAAAACTATTTTTTTTTTACATAAAAATTCATAACTTTTTTGTTTTTGAAGTTATAAAAAAATGATCTATGAGAAAGGTTCTTACAATTTGCAAATGAAAAAAGTTAAATCATCAAAACCTATCTATCTTCTTTAGTTTTAAAGTTAGCTTGGATTTACGCCTAAGAAAATCTCAATTCTTGGTTAATACACCCCATGAAAATGTACTTTAAAAAAACTGTATAAGTCGTATATCCACTTTTGGTAAGCTTATGGTCACATTTATTGTCGTAAAAACCCATATATGTAGTTTTTTTTGTATTAAAAACCATTTATAATCATAGATCAATTGAATTCTGACTAATAAACAATCCTGTTACCCTAAGAATTAGTAGGAACTCAATTATTATTATTCTAATACCCAATAACGGTCGATTCAAATAAAATAAAACTACCTGAAATACGAAATCAACATTTATTAAGTATTACAATACCTTCTAATCAACATTTACTATTATTTCAATAATGGTACAACATACCTAACAGGTTTAACATTTTTAAATTGAAAAAAATATTTATAACAACTTAAACTGAAAAGTGAAATAAAAAATCTACTTAATCATAAAAAAACAAAAATTATTCTATTAAAAATTAACTTCTTCTAAATTAAAGTAATCAGGCATTTTAGTCATTTATAAAATTATGACTTGATCGTTTTTTTTAATTTTTGTACATATTTAGATGTACTTAATTCAATAAATTATTGAATTAAGCCTTTGTACTAAGGCTTAATTACTAAGTCATTTATTGAATTGCAACTAAATAATAAAAATAAAAAAAAAACAATCAAGCACTAAAAATAACTAACTTCTGTACTAAAAAGTAACTTATTTATGATATTAATTTGTACCGATTCATAATTAGTTTAAAATTATTTATGAATTGTTACTATAAATTATTTTAATTATTATTATTAATTATTTTAAAACGAATTATGAATTGAGAAACACATTTTCAAAAAATAAATTTAGGTGACAAAGAATACAATTATTTAACATAGTCTTGTTTTTTTACTAAATAATATTTTGTTAACGAACGAAATGTGAAATTACGTAAATAGGAAAAGTTATTATTCTGTTATAATAATAATTGTATTATTCAATTAGCTCTTCCTCGTCTTCTTCGTCGGTTAGCGTAAGAGAGTCAGCCACATTTCCATGGGGTAAGTTTAAATAATCATGGTGGTACCATGGTTAGTAAAAAAACAAGACTATGTTAAATGATTGTATTCTTTGTCACCTAAATTTATTTTTTGAAAATGTGTTTCTCAATTCATAATTCGTTTTATAATAATTAATAATAATAATTAAAATAATTTATAGTAACAATTCATAAATAATTTAAAAACAAAGTTTAATTCATCTTCTCCTCAAACATTTAAAACTTACAATTATTAAATGTGCAGTTATTAAAAGTGAAATTTGCACTTTTACCTAGTATTTGTCCGGTTTATTTGTGAATAATAATTATTATCATCAGAATCAGACGATACAGGTAGACGAGGGCTTATTTTTAAATCATTTCTATGAGAAGTAGACGGACGTGGTGATGTTGAGCAGTGCAAATGAATTGATTATTTATTCAGCCGATTTTTATTTTCAGCCAGTTTCTTTTTGATCTAATGCATACATTTTATATTAAACTTAATGGGAGGCATTAAACCTTTGTGGTAAATTTATATCTAAATCAAAATAAAAAAAACAGTGCATTCATGAAAAACTGTGCAACAATGAGATTTCATACCTATAACATTTCTGTATTATTCCGGTTCTAAGCAAAAAATACGTCCTTTGTGATCGGTTTTGTAGTGATTAATGATAACATTACTACGTAGTTGAAAGAAAAAGTGTTTATAGGTACAAATTACTTATAAAATTAAAATCATTTATTATTTAATTGTTCGGAAAACAAAAAGATATCGGCACATGCGGGACTTGAACCCGCGACCTTCGTTCAGACATACGACGCTCTACATATCCAACTGAGCTAATGTGCCTGGTACAAAATGTTCCAAATTGCGTCCTGTTTCGTCCCTTCGAGTGCATTCAGCGACACTAGCACCCTACGACCTTGGGCCCAACTGCGGGCAGACTAGGAACTAACGCAGGTACAGTCATAATCAAAAATATGTCGATACTAAGTGAAATTCAACAACGAATTATCTTAAATATGTTATTGGAATCATGTGGTTTTGTGCAGGCAGAATCATGTAATACAAACTCATATAATTAATTTCCGTCATATTTCAGCATTAAAATCCACAATATAAAAACTTTTTTACAAAAAAAAAACAACCTACTTCCAAAAAAGACACAACAAACATTAATTTCGGAAGTCGGTGTCGTTGGGTTCGCATTTTCGTTGTTTACCACCGACTTCCGAAATTAAAGTTATTTTTCACTTTTAACATGTAATTACCTCACAAAAACTTGCTATATAAATATCAGTGACAGGAAGTTATTATAACATCATCAATATGAAATAAGTGGCATAAATACGTGTTATTGAAGCTAACTCAAAAACTACCCAACCAAAGTTAATAACATTATTATGGGACCATCCCTGAGGTATACCCAGTCCATTAAAAAAATGTTTTTTGAAATCGATTTACAATTGCTGGAGAATCGCATAACATACATACAAAAAAATACAGTCAAATGAGAACCTCTTCCTTTTTGAAGTCGGTTAACTGTGTAAACATACGGCACTTATAGCCACAGTGCATTCCATGACAATTCCACTAACCCACCACTAAAAAGTCACAGGAAAGCAAACGACGAAATTTCGTTTACTTGAATTTTTAAGAGTAATTTTGGTTTAAAAACCAAACTACTAAACCGATTTTGCTGAAATTTCTATGGGACTAATTTGAAAGCATATCCCTTCAAATAAAAAAAAATTGGAAATCGGCTTATTAATAACGGAGCTCTGAGGTAACAAACATAAAAAAAGACGGGTTGCACTCCGGGAGTGCCGGCAGAAGTGAAAACTTGAATATTAACGTTGAAATAAATCAACTATTAATTGAATTAATATAACTCATTTTCTTTCGCTATTTCTTCGTCACTTTTTCATTAATAGAGGCACTTTGTTCAATTTCCATATTTCAAAAACTTGATATACACGAATTTTACGAATTCACAGCAGTGTGGCCACTACACAGACGGTCAAGCCATCAGCTGTTACCGTCCATGGATGCGCGTGCCACACGGTAACATAAACACACACGAACATTCGCGCAAGCGCCCTGCGCCGCCTAAACGAAACAGCAGGCATACATTTTCACCACGCCGTAGAAAGAGAGGGGGATACTTCCTCTCCTACGCCGCGCTGGCTGTCTACTCTCCATCCGTCTTACGAATTTTCGATCAGGTCACGTGTCCTGACGCGATGTCTTGACGCGAGTTTAACATTTTTTACCCTTTACAAAAAAACTGTACAACGCCGCTAAAGCAAATTTCACTTCAAAAAAATATTTAACCGAATTAAGAACCTCCTCCTTTTTTGAAGTCGGTTAAAAAGAGTTAATAAATAGTTTGAAATTTACAAAGTGTATCATTGTATGATCGTGACTGTACTCGAGTCTCCCCTCGAACAACCCCTTTTGAAGCCATGGAGACTTCAGATTTGCGCTAAATAGCAATTTTAAACTAGTTTCTACCCGCGACTTCGTCCGAGTATTTATGTGGATTACATGACTTTTTTTTTACGCGGATCCATAATTCTGTCTTAAGTAAGCTAAGTTACTGGTAAAGAGCTACGTAAACGGTCGCGTGAGGTGTGTGAAACCCAAAGTTTGATTATAAATATAAGATATAAAATTCATGCAAAATCAGTCTTTAAATTGATTAGGATGTTTACTGACCGATGTACCGAGTAACCGTCACAGAAAATGCACCCTGGTTGTTGAATTCGATGTTATCAGCTATCTGCCAGTGAAAGTCCTGTCAAAATCGAACCAAATGTTTCGGAGATTAGCCAAAACAAACAGTCAGACAAACAAAAATTTTAAAAATTGATTTTCTGTTATGCGTATAATAAACAATTCGTATGCATTAATAAAAAAGCTATTATTTTGGCATTACAAATAGACACTTTAATTTTATGTATTTGTAAGTATATCGTACATGTTTTTGTTTTAATTAATGCAAATGAACTTGGACATAACAAGAATTAATTATTTGGATCGTTACATGTGACGTTCTTTTAGTTAATTCAAATGTCGAAGGTTAGTATAAATCGGTGTTTGTATTTTTGCAAGGTATGCTTTGGAGATAATATAATAATAAGTTTATTAAGGTCATTTTTACAAAGTAATACATTTACAAACTTATAAATACTCAGTAGTACCAAGTTCTTAACAGATCGGCTTAAACACTTATTTAAAAGCTCGTTTAATTTACACGTTTTTAATTACCTATGAAAGGTGCGTTGGTACTGACATTATAATTTGTGGCTTATAGATGTTCAGTTCATAAAAGTATTACCAAGGTAATCTGGCAAAAAGATTAATCTTACTACCGTATCGACTTGCAGTGTGTTGTGTGCCTAATAACTTTCTATGTTAAGACACACTTAGAAGAGTGTGCAACAGATTCGACTTTTCAGTACATTCACAACTTTGTTTAAAAGTAGTTGAAAGATAGCTGCCTGTATACTTACCCCCTTATTCATAAAACTTATCAAACCTATTTTAGTTAAAATGGGGTTTGTCTCTTTCTTACACACAGAAATGACAACGTGACAGATAAAGACAAACGTTCTATAAACCTATTTTAGCTAAAATAGAGATAAAATAGGATTATGAATAAGGGGGTTAGCTTTTTTTATGAGAGTCACACCTCTTTACTTCACGGTGGTGCTCTATATGATACATTTACTAAAACTAATTTGATTCCCATTGGTTCCCATACTCTCGGTAACGGGATTCTAAATATCCCAGAAATGCTACGAAATCAGAGTTGGCCCGCGACTTCGTCCACGTGGAATTTCACCCACCCCTCATTCACCGTCTTAGGGGTGGAATTTCGAAAAACCCTTTCTTAGTGGATACCTATTCTTCACAAAAACAAACCCTCCAAATTTCATGTCTCTAGTACCAGCGGTTTTAGCGTTGATATAGCAGTCATTCAGGACTTTGAATTTTATATATATACTAGCTGCGCCCCGCGGTTTTACCCGCATAAGTCTCGATCCCGTGGGAATATCAGGATAAAAAGTATACTATGTCCTTTCCCGGGACTCAAACTATGTCTATACCAAACATCTAAATCGGTCGGTTTAGGCGTGAATAGGTAACATACAGACAGACAGAGTTACTTTCGAATTTATAATATTAGTATGGATAGATAAAAAGATACTGAAATCAATATGTCATAAAAACGAAATTCTGTTTATTTAAATAATTTTCTCCTTTTTATACAAACCATATTACTAAATTTTAGAAGCAGTTCCCACTTGTTTATGTCGAATTGTACCCACATTTGTACGGGATCGAACAAAGTTTTAAAGCTAATTATGGTTGTATTGTATAGGTGGAGTACTTTTCTGAGTTTAAAATGGCGAGAACCTGGCATTTGAAAATTGTATAGGTATTCTTAATTATCCAAGAATTACGATATAATAATGACTTGAAAACCACTCGTCATACATAAGTCTCAATACGTTAGTGCGATGCAAAAGGCTTAAAGAAAATTTTTCCCACGTGGACTGCTTCGTAATGCGCCGGCGAAAAAAGAAAATGTGATATTAGTGTGAATCATAAATATTATACATAAAGCAGTACAGTATTGCGTAATAATATTCATAACATCTAAAAAGTAACAAGTATTGCTTCAGCATTGAATTACAGTATGTTGTATGTGGGCACTTGGGCAGTTTTAAGATCTACATTGATGCTCATTTTATTGTCTTTTGATTATAATTGGATTCTGATTTTTTTTTTAAATTCTCATTATTTTAACATGATAAAAAATCTCTCTCTCTCTCTTCTTTTTTCCTACTTTGCTGTGTCCGTCAGGGTTCAGAATATCGTGTCTTTATAAACCTACCATCTAAGTGGAATGTAAAAATATATTCAGTAGTACGGAATGCATCACATAGGTATAAATGCCATCCATAGCTTCAGGTAAAATGTGCTCCTATCCATTTATGACATGCTAGTCCTCGATAGCGTGTAATCTGTTCGCCCCGCCCATAGGAAGCTGTTTGACAACCATTTCATTATTTATATCTTTAGTTAATCTATACATTGTATAGATTAGTAATAATGTATAGTATTCATATTATAAAAAAACTAAAACCCGACTACTGAAAAGGATGAAACAAGAAAGTACCTTCCCGTGGTCGCATGCCTCTGTACTAACCACGGAGTTTTTTGGGCTTATTAAGGTGCTAATTAAGCCCTTTCATTTGATACCCAACAAGGCACCATCCTAAAATATTTATTTAAGATAAAAAATTCTTGTACAGTTGTACGAACACGTACTACACATACTTGAACACCATCACAGAAACATCTGTAAACCAGTTTTCGAATCGCGAAGCTAGATGTTACTATAATTGCAACAGACGTGACGTAGTGTCGTCTATCGCTGTAATGGTGGGCTCCGGAAATCAACCACCTGGCCGATTCTGCTACCCTAGTCCCAAAACTCAGATGGAAAGAAAATGTTCAAATGTGGCGTTTCGTGTGGCGTATAACTCAGCTACGGGTATCAAGGATAGTAATCATAAGTTCTTAGAAGGTCGATCTGATTTAAAATGATGCCATCTAGCTTCACAGTGACACACCACGTATAATTTCTGAGCAGACTTTAATTCTATTTAAACTCAATCAGTCTCTGTGATCGGTATAAAGATGACGCTACTCTGGTAATGCCAGAATATTTAAAGATTACGATTTTTTTTTAAAACAGTCTTGAGAAGGTCTAATGGTTTTATGAATAAATAATAGTTATTTATGCAACTGTTTTATAATAAGGGGTATTAAAACACGAATGTGGTATTAAAACAAGAGTGTGATAATAGTACGAGTATCACATGAGTGTTTTAAGACCTAATTATGTACATACAAGACTTTATCTACACCCATGATAATATGAATCCTCTATAAAAGGTTCCATCCCAACTACTGAAAGGTGGTCACATTCACATCAAGCTAAGCTGACTTAACGATGGCATTTTCTAACATATTTCAGCAATGTAGCGATTACAGTTTCTTGCCGAGCGAGTGTAGGTGCGGACTCGAACCACTTATTTTTTTTAACTTTGTTTATAAGTATTCTGAGACAGACTAATATAATAACCATTTTGGTCTCAGCAGCCAAAATATAAAGAGAGTCAGGACTACACGACGACGTACAGTTTTCCGTGTGAAAGGCAGCTCGTCCTGAAGTCGACACCCGCAGCCTTCAGTAGCAATTTTCTATTGCTTGCGAAGTTTTTTGTTTTAGTATATTAATGAACGTCTGCGTTCCTGCGTTTATTATTTCTCCTAACCTTAGCTACTAAATACTTTTTACAACTTTTTACCTACTTTCTACAATTTAAAATTATCAGTTTGTTTTCGTTGTGCGCTTTTATCGGGAGCGCCCGCGTACCATGAGCCGACAATATTTCACGATATTGTATCCTCGTTATTAGTACTAGGGTCACAGGACGTACGGAAGCTGGATACTTATTTAAGATTTCAGCTATGGCGTTCATTGGTGTCCTTATTACAAAGCTTTTAGGATCAAAATTGCAATTAAACTATGGATCCAAACTGCAACACAGGTCTGCTAACGCTTGCCCTCGTAAAATGACTATACAAATGACACAAACTGCGATTTTGCACAATTTTGAAACAAAAATAAACAATTGTGAAATAATAACAGCCCATTTTTTGTGTTTATGCGGATAATTCAATGACTAACTATATAATAAAGAAATGTTAAAGTGACTGGCAATCAGTAATCTTAAAGTGAGAGCATAAGCAATGGTATCGGCCTCGACTTAAGGTAAACGCTGGTGAAGTCGACAGTGACCCAGAAGTCGTCAAATTGTCTAAAAACATCAATATCTTTTTCTACTAAACATTTAACTGGCCCATTTTTATGGCAACATATTTTTTGGTAACATATTTCACAATTAAAATAAAACACTGAGTTTTAACTGTAATGGTGGCTGAGATATCTCACTTAAAAAGTGTGTCCCACAATTTTTTCATTTTTTTGCAAGTTTAGCTGCTAAATGTCAAACTCGGCACGTAGTTTTGTGTTTTGATTTACGAACCTTCTGTGGGGTATGTGGTAAGTCTGATTGTTTGATGAATTAGTTAAGTTAATTTACTAATGATATAACTTGAAGTTTAGAACACTTTTATCATAAAAGTATTTTTTTTTAACGTGACATCTATTGGTACCTAAATATTCCTACTTGACCCAAATCTCGTCATTTTAAGTACTTTTTTGACGATTACTGGGACACGCTTAATACTTGCCTCTAAACTCGTCATATTGTAAATATTTCAACTTTATTGCTAAAGCATAAGGTTCAAAGTTGATTGGGAAAATTTGACAGTTTCGGGTAGCTTGATGTGCTGACGTCTGTACAAACATATAATAAGGTTTGGGCTACATTTCTCTTAAGCTGTTTTCGCTTCGCTTACTCATTGCTTGAGTAAGCGTGCTCTGCTTAGTCGTCGCGTCATTGGGCTCGCTCCGCTAGCTCGGCACGAAACTGTGCTCGCGCTTCACTCGTGATAGAGCTCGCTTCGCTCGCTCTTGTCATGTGTAAATACGTTCGGCTCATTTGTGTCGAAGATGGGCCCGCTTTGCTTGCTGGTTTAAGAAGCTGTTAAGACTAGCAAGAGAAGTCCATCTTCTGATTAAGCGAGCTCATCGTGTAATTAAGCGTGCTTTGCTTATTTGTGTCTAGGAAGGGCTCGCTTCGCATGCTGTATCGTAAGCGCGCTCCACTCGCTCGGCCCGTAAAAAGTATTCTCAGTTTTAACCTAAACTGCCTTACTGGGAAAGGTATAATAATGAGCTGTAATAAGCCCTGGATAATTGATGGTAGTTTTTCAACAGTACCTCACTCAGATCGAGTGTGGATATTACAGTTCCAATCAAATCCTCACTTATATAGAGGTGTCTTCTTACTAATTCTTCTGCCGTTGAATCTTCCTAATGTTCTCGTAATCTTCACACATACTTGCACGATGACAGGCGCCGTCCATTAATAACATGGCGATTGGCGATGATTTTAGGTACTACCCTAGCTTTTGGATTCGCTCATAAGTAGCTATTGTATTTGCATTGTATTTGCTTGGTTTTTTTTGGTTGGCTTTTAAGGCTCATTGAATTCCTTATGATGCAAGCTTACTTTTATTGAGAGTTTTTTCATTTTTGGTCAGACTTACGGCCGATATGAGACGACATATTTTGAAACTATTTTGCTATTGTCAACTTCAAATGCATTTTTAACTCGGCCAATATTTCTGTTGATTCTCTTTAGGCTCTAATAGTGCTGTGTCAATTCTTGACAATGGCACCTAGTACCTAAACATTTGTTTGCGAATTAAAATTTCGACGCATAGTAAAAAGGATGGTCGGACCCACTGCACTTGCGATGTGACGTCAAACACAAATTAGATCCTGCTTCAAAATTGGTACAATTATTAACCTTTACGAGTGTTACTATAACTATTTTTTGCCTATATAGTTCTAAAATCAGTTTTTTTTTAATGTATCATCATCATCATCATCATTTCAGCCGAAAGACGTCCACTGCTGGACATAGGCCTCCCCCAAGCACCTCCACTTCGACCGGTTTTGTGCTTCTCGCATCCAACGCTACACTCGAAGTCGTGGACGAGTATATTTACCTAGGACAAACTGTCCAGTTAGGTAGGTCCAACTTCGAGAAAGAGGTCAATCGTCGAATCCGACTCGGCTGGGCAGCGTTCGGGAAGCTACGCAATATCTTCTCGTCCCACATACCGCAGTGTCTCAAGACGAAAGTCTTTGACCAGTGCGTGTTGCCAGTGATGACATATGGCACTGAAACGTGGTCGCTCACAATGGGCCTTATTAGAAGGCTGAAAGTCACTCAAAGGGCAATGGAGAGGGCTATGCTTGGAGTTTCCCTGCGGGATCGAATCAGACATGAAGAGATCCGCAGGAGAACCAAGGTAACCGACATAGCCCGAAGAATTGCCCAACTGAAGTGGCAGTGGGCAGGGCACATTGCTCGCAGAACAGATGGCCGATGGGGCCGAAAGGTTCTGGAGTGGCGACCGCGTACCGGAAGGCGTAGCGTTGGAAGGCCTCCCACAAGGTGGACCGACGACCTTGTGAAGGCCGCAGGAACTCGTTTTAATGTATACAACTTTATTTTTCAACTTTAAAAAAAGCTGAAGGAATGGTCTTAGAGATTCGGCGCAAAAGTAAAAAATTATAAGGAGGTCTTCCTCGACCAGGGTAATAAATTTTTTTCGTTGGCCTGCCATTTTGGGTTTTGGGCCTAATGTGGCTGATTTATTTATTTATTTGTATACTTTATTGTACTCCACAAAAATATACAACATAAAAAAAACATTAAACACTTAATATGGGCTCCTTTATTCTGATAAAAAACTGATTCTGTGAATCGGACATCTTATTTTTTTAAGCTAAATTATGTTAGAATTTACCTACCTAGTCTGCTAACAGCTCACAACCTTTAGTAATTTCTTGCGATTTGGTTTTCTACCTACCTTTTGTTTCTTAGACTTGCCACTCATATGAAAGGCAGTCACAATGTTTTAATTAATGTGTAATCATCTTGAACTCTATTTTCAAGGCTAGAAAGTTCATATTAGCATCAAAAATTGACGACTACTGGGTCCTTTTGATGAGTAATAGTACAAATCTGGCGAGTACTGGTACAAATCGCCCTTTTTTCACATTTGCTTAAATAAGTATTTTTTACCACTAAAAATTACAAAAATTAATAACTTATTTAGAATAACGGATAATTATTCTATTTCGTCGTGCAAAAAGTTTCATTCTAAATGAAATACTTCTCACGCAGCAGTTCTTCAAAGTCAGTGAATATCAAAACCCGACGAGTATTGGTACATTTACCTTACGAGTTGTGAGTCGTGAGTTCGAACTCAGGCGGGTTATTTAATTTTATCACCACTGTTCTCAAAACGGTCAAAGAAAACATCGTGAGGAAACCCGCTTGTCCAAGAACCAAAAATTTGAAGATAATATGTGACATCTACCAACCCGCACTGCATTATGGCCCATTCCCTCTCACAGAGCGGAGGCCTGTGTTCCAACAGTGAGAAAATTATAGGCTGATTATGAGGTAGCAATAAAACCGTTCAAGAGAGTAACTGAAAATTACTAAACTGTGACGTATCTACGGCGCTATCACTATCACACGCTATTGCAGCTACGCGATCGTGACTGCTAACAAAAACCTACATTGCACTGACGTAATTCTATGACAGCTTACACCAAGGCTTGAAGAAAAACATAACTCGCATTTAAAAGTTTTTAGAAATAAAAAGTAAACTTATTCAAGGAAGAAAAAGACTACAAAGAACATTTTGTTATGAGAAGAAGCAGAAACTTTTCTATTGTAATGCGTTAGCTCAAACTACTGCCATATAAAATCATAACGACGGTGTGTTACTCATACGTGATGTCATACTCACACATTAGTTAAAATATTTCGGAATCCAACTGGAAAGAATGAAAAAATCAAACTAATAATAAAATCGTTCTCACCCAAATCAGTGTTGAGTAAATGCTGTTTGCTTCTGTAAAAACTGACTTACTGAACGTGAGCTAGCCTCGTGTCCGGAGCCCATTAATGATATTATTCTGTAAATACATATTCGTTGCTGATGCGAATAATTATTTTGATACAAACTGTGTAAGCCGAAAATTGCAAAAAAACATAAAATAAAAAAATTGTTTCGCGGGCTACCATAGCGCATCCGATTTACTCTTCCTTTCCTGCCGATTTATTCTATAAAAATCTCACCCTGATAACTTAGGTGAACTGAGCAGTCATCCCCTTGTGTCAACCCCCTAGCATCAAGTGGAACGACAGCCCACTTCTGCTACTCTGGGGGAACCCGACGAATATTAATGATGCCTTCCTAGTACAGAAAAAATGTCTAAGAGCAATCTGCGGTATCAGTCATTTAACATCCTGCAGACCTCTCTATAAAAAATTTAAAATTCTAACCTTAATAGGTCTTTTCATAATGCAAGCTGGTGTATTTGTTAAAATTTTCAACAATATTCCAAAAGAAATAAGGGAACTCCCTCTAAAACGTTTTAAATCAAAACTACACAAATGGCTTATTGGTAATTGTTTTTATAGTGTGAAAGAATTTGTTGATAAAAAAGTAGCTGATAAATATAAGATATGATGCTGAGATTTAATTATATTACTTTATATACCTATTATTCTTATGTATTCAAATATATACGAAACCCTAATAACCTATGTTATTAAAAATGTTTTAATTTTAACAAATTAATGCGTTAAAGTTACATTTAACTTGTTTAAATATTTGTATGCCAGACCATGGCGCAACATGTAAGATCAACACTTTATTTATAACACCTTAATGTACCATGTTTTAAAGGAAATAAATATATTCTATTCTATTCTTCAAGCTCACTTTACCTAAGTTTTCACGTCGAGATTTTTACAGAACAGACCGGCTGCACAGCGTCCGCCCGGCGAAAACGTTCGTTGCCATGGATACGCAACGCGTGCATATCACTAGCACAACAGGAATTAGAAGGAGTTATCATCCAAGATTGTTCACTTGTGGAGTATAGCCGACATTATGTACTTGTGTGCATAGCCACAAAAGCAATTTTTTTTAATATTTTATGTTATGGACTGGATTACAGGCTAATTTTCAAAATAAAAGCTATTAGATAGAAATATAAGTTTATAATCGCATCAGGACTGCTGGCTGACACATCGGGAAGTGTGATGCACTCGGTACGCAGTGGGAGGGATTGTCACTCAGGATCCACCACATCACTACAACACTATCTTCTTCACAATATTATTTATACTTTTATTGATTCTTTAAAATATGTATTATGTTGAATGTACGCTTTGTGGTTGATATTACAATATTATGTCCATCCAAGTTACTAAAGTATCCTCGATCACGCTTAGTTCCATCAACTACGTCTCCTTTCGAGGATTGCCGCTCCAAGCTCCAACTAGCGTACAATGTCCTAGATTTACTCATTGTGTTTCATGTTGTACTGGTGCTTCTGGCACGCGTACCCTATCCATAGCACCAAAAGCGCGGCGTTTCCATCTTTTAAGGTTATTTGCATAATAACACTTGGCATGTCCTCCAAAAAGAGGAATCTTAAAGAGAGTGTGATAAAAAAAGAAAATTTGAAATATTTAATTATTAGGAATTTAATAAAACTTTTACGTGTTGCTGTCCCCAAGATCTAGATTATTTTATTCTTTTTTACTATTTATAAAACCACCTACTAAACCGATGTGTAGAAAATTAGGTATAGGTACCTCACCTAACTAAAACATTAATAAACTAAAAATAGTGTTGAAAAATTCTTCCGCATCGCTGTCGACTGGTAATGTACCCAAGAAACTGGCGGCATTACCACGTCGTATGACAATGTTTGGCCTCTGGCGAAGGTAAAAGCTGGTCCTTGGGTCACGGAAAGTGTTTACTAGCCATTTGGAAATTTCCTTAAAGAGACCATGAGCACTCAGATGCTACAGCCCGAGGGTTTCAAACTCAAACGGCTAGAAAATATAATGACCAATAAAGTATTATTATACTTACGCCGCTTCAGATTTTCCGCAACCGCGGCAGCAGCGCGCCAGCAAGCATGGCAAACCAGGAAGATGGGAAGGCGCTAGAGTATCGACACACTTTGCGTTTCACACTGCAGGCCTACCCACCTCCCATGGAAATTAAGGCATGCCATCCGGCCTCTTGCCATCGTCGCGTGCCGTTATCATTGTGTTAGTATTAGAAATCTTGAATACCATGGTACCCAGTATTTATAGTGCAAACACTACAACCTTTGAAACCACATTCCTGAAAGCCTCTTAGTGTTACATGAAAGCCTAGTGCTTCAAACACTGTACGGCCTGGATGGATCAATACCGTTTCCAGACCACGTGGCACGCCAAAACGGTTTCCGACGATGCAACTAGAGTAAAGTACGCTGTACACCATGTAGTTTGCTACCACTCCCTGAGAAAAAATATAAATTACAACATAATCAAATGGTTATCCCGATTAAAAACTATTCCATTTTATTAAGTCTTTTATTCTGCTCCAATTATTAGTAATTTATCATTGCAATCCTGTTATTTTTCGTAAGATATTCGCCAACCAAGTGTCAACCCACCCCTGAACTGCCCTATTCCAAAGTGCTCCCCTCGATTAATAATTAAAATATAGACAGAACGACACGGTTTAGTGAGAGACGATTTACTAATATTTGTTCAGTATTTTATAACGCTTCGTTTGCATATTATTTTGTTAACTTTCCTGTCATAATTCTCAAGAAATCTGCTAACAAAGTCGCAAAGCCTACCTTCCCCAAGCTAACCGCGATTGTTACTAAAGAAACACGTATGCAAGTGACTGCAGAATGCTAGCAAAGGTAAACTTTAGCTCGATGTCGTTAGATATGAATTTTCCACAGCACTATGGCAATACTTGTTACGTTATTACGATTTCAGAATACCTGAAATAGCCTTTAGATGTTCATGTGCTCCTAGTATTTTACCCCGTATTTAGTTTAGTTTGTGATCTTCCTGTCTATTTGAGGTGACTTCAAGCGATTGGACACGAACTGAGACCACGTGCTTTGAGCACCATATGGGTTAGATAGTCTGGATCAGAAATGCGGAAAAACAAACATTATTTTGGCATACAAATTAACCTAATTTGCATAAATCTGACTCTCTCTGATTTAGTATATCTTAGTAAATGACACAATTCAACAACTTACCATATAGGTACTTAAAAAAAAACGCTTAAAACTTCTCCATTTTACCCAACTTTAAAAAGGTGGAGATTATGCATTTTGTGAGTTTTTCGTTAAGCAGAGCTCGCGGGTAGTCCCATATATGTACATTTTAATAACTTTGCTCGGGTAGTTTTTTAATTAAGTTAAAAAACATGTATTTAATATATTTTTTGTAAATCGATGATGATGTTATCATAAGTTCCTTTCATTTTCTTGTTAGTTACGTAGCAAGTAATGGTTTAACTAGGAATTTGTGTGAGGTAGGTAGTAGGTACCACGACTTCATCTTGTTCTTTTCGAGTCGATGGTTTTATTAAATGAGTTAGGCCAGTAGGTAGCATGCCAATCGTGGCATCAGCGGCGTTTTTTAGGTCCATACAAGTGCATGGGAATGGACAATTGGACATGCTATCATTATAATGGCATGGTTAAGCTAGGAGCCCCGCATTCGCACTGGGTGTCGGTTGTGCCATTTTAATAGATTGTGCTTGCAGCGGTCTTTGTAGGTCCTTAGTCGATTGATTGATTTATTTTTAGGGCAATGCAGGCAATACGTAGATGCTTCTGGGGTTAAAATTAGTTGGGTGGTGGCGGGTGCTGCTTCTCCCAGGTCCCTTCTGACCTTAGGTGGTTGGTCTTGCATAGCTTGTGTAAAGCAAAGAAAGCTCTTTCGACTCTTGAGTCTACCCGGGGCTGAATCTGCTTTTTGCGTACTTTTCAAAAACGCGCTTGCGGTAGAGCGATACCAGCCAGCGGGTAGAGCTTGTGAAGCAGGGTCGGCATAAGGCATTCGACGACACGGCGCAGCACACCCTTGAGGAATGCCCTGCTTGGGCAGTGCAGAGCCGTGGCCTCGTCGCGGCGGTTGGTGCTGCGGATACTCTCTCGCTTCCGGACGTGGTCCAGTTCATGGTCGGAAGTCAGAGCGCGTGGGACGCTGTCGCCTCCTTCTGCGAGGAAGTGATGGTTGCGAAAGAGGCGGCGGAAAGGGAGAGGGAGGATACAACCTCCCTTCCAATCCGTAGTAGACGCACCGGGCGCCGGAGCACGCGGAACGATCTCCGGCCGCCTTAGGGTGAGGCCTGCAGGCAACAGACTTGGGGAGTTTGTTGCCTGAACAGTGAAAGGCCCGAGACGGCGGCGCGCCGTGTTCCGCAGGCGCCTCTCTGTAGAGGAATGGTGGCCGTTTGCGGCCGCTGAGGGGGACGGGGTCCGCATGGCTTCATGCGGGCCAACACCTGGCCGGGGGAGCGTGTTGAAATGCGCAAGCACTCCAACACTCCGACTAAAGGTAGCAGCAGGACAACGTGTGGTTTTAGTCAGTAAGAGAAAAAAAAAGGGTCGGCATAAGGCATGCTGATATAATTCGACATGCCTCGTTCAGAGTGCCATATAACGTGGCAACGCTGCCAGTCTTTTGGGCATTTTTCCTATTGACAGCGATGCAGACGTTTTTTGGATGCCCTACTATTCTTTCTTCTCCCTGTTAAATATAATTTTACATGTTATTATTATTTTAAGACTGTTCGCTTTTAGATTAATAAATAATACTAACTCCATAAAAACAATTATTTTATAAATTTTTGTTATTATTATATGTGTTTTTTTTTTTAAACTAACTAATATTTTATAGGAACGTAATTTTATGGCCATTATCATTGTTAACAAATGTCAGAGTTACAAGAAATGACGTTCACTTGGATGGCCGTCAATAATTAGATCTTCTTTTGGAATTAAATTAAGGTGACGCCTACTACATTTTATTAACTCCAACTCCTTATATCTATGTCCTCAAGAAGATTGTGAAACGTGCTTGAACACGTGGCATAAAATGTGGCGCAATGGATTTTGAGTAATGGTTTACTAGTACAAGTCTACAAGAATCTTGAGGCGCCCGTATTACATTGTCGAAGGACGTAACCATAAATTGTATTGAAAATATTAAAATAAAGTAAATGGTGTTCCGATTTGAAATACGCGCCAAAAGATCTTTTACAACTGTATGCACGTGGTAATATGACGAATAGTTTAGTAACTGACGGCAATACGCTCGTTGCACTCTCTCTATCTTTGTCTAGACTAGTATAATCAGAAGTGTCAGAACGAGAAGCAGTGCTGAAAGTGCAACAGTTAGTTCCGGTTTACTCTCTTCTCATCTACGCGGCGGCTTAGATGCAACGTTCGTTGCCATGGATACGAAACACGTGAACAATACCAGTATCTCATGACTCAGAGAGAGTTACCATCCACAAAAATTGCTAGTGTGCTACTCCAGTTGTTCAAGTTTTAATCTCGGACAAAAAGTACACAATTGATCACTTCCATTTTAGTTGTTAAGATTTCAGTTACACGTATATATATTTTTTAATTGCTCCTAATTCGTCGAAACTATGGCCAAGAAAAATGATTAAATGGAGTTTCATTTTAAATGTGCCTTTTATATGTAATAACTATAATAACTACATGAATTTATTTGAATGCCTTCGAGTATACCAAGCTCCCAAAGTTCTTATATTATGGTTTGCTCATTGTACGGACAAATCTGTATCGCAGGGACTCACGGACGCGGTTTTTTTTAATCTTCGTGACATTCATGTTTTCATGCTTTTATTCTCAATTTAACTTTTTAACTTACAAAACGTGTAATATACTTTCAAGAGCCTGCTTAAATAACTCCAGAAGTCACTACAGCTTAGCGGCAGTTTCGATAGATGAACGTCACCAGAAAACGTATCTAGAAACGATAGTGGTGTAGCATTTGTAGACAGACATGGTCATCACTCATCAGGATTAAAAGCTTGTGGTGCAAATAAAAAACAAAATAAACAAAGTCTCAGCTTTAAATTCATGTTTGGATTTCGTTATAAGTAATTAATTTAAATCTAAGATTTTTAATCCTGTTAGAAGTTAGGATATTTAAAAGCTGAGCTATGAGTATAAAAGCATTTTAAGCTAAAGAAAAACTCCACCGCTGGGTTTTGGTTTATATTATATTCTACTTGCATTAAAAGTAAATTAATAAGATAAAGAAATATGAAACTTGTGGCACAATCATAATAATTTCAAAACCTTAGTTAACGATTAGAAAAAGAATGATACTTTTTAATTAAATAAAACTGCAAGATAGTGATAGAAATACGTTTTTACGTTGTTTAATAATACCATACCAGTTCCGGTTCCATGGAAATGGTACGTAATGTTCCACAACGTACCAGGAGAATGTGTATCAGAATGGCTGGTTGCCTGTGGATTTGGTCTATGAGAGTTGATTAGAAAATTGCTACATAATTGCTTATATTTGCTTCATTTAATAAATAATTGCTACATACTATATATATTTTGAAATAACATATTTTTTTTGTACAGCCATCCTGACGTTTGGTTGGCTGGTCGCCTCCTAGTTTAAAGCCAAGCATGCAGAGTTTCCCGAAATGTATTGCGTCAATAATTGCTACATATTTGCTTCATTTATCTAATTTAGTTGTATCTTCAAACATATGTTAAATAAAGGATGTAGCAATTATTTTAATTATCCCAAGGAAAAGTGCCTGATAAAACAATAAAGGCAAATACTTAGTTATGTTGAATCGGTTTAATCGTTTAGGCTCTGGCAACAGCGTAAGTAATGCGATTCTTGCGTTAAAAAAAAAATATGTACCTACCCTCAATAATCCAATAATTATCATTATAACAATTATTCTTAGTCATTGCTAGTGCAGATATCGTATTGGAACACACACAGTCTAGGCTTATTTAATTTTATTCGACAATTTAAATAGATCTATGTTATTATAAGGAACAAGTACCTACCTATAGAACCAATTTTTAATTAATGTTTTGGGTAACTATTATATAATCTGTGGTTTTGGTGTTTGTGACGATGAAGAGGGGAAGAAAGTTCGTTGTGCCACTCGAAGAGCAAAAAAAGGTTTTCTTGCAATACAAAAAGTATTTTTCAAGTAAGTCAGATTTACCAGCAAATAATATGGAAATTAAGTAAATTAATAGTTGAATATTTTTTAAGTAAATTGTAATATTATTAAAATGAATCTTATGAACGACCTGACGTTTTTATTTACGATATCCTTTTAATGTGCTTCCACTTGCCACCACTTCCACTTACCTACTCATAACATAAAGTAGCAATAATAGCCTCCTAAAGTAGCAATACCGTTGACTGAAGACACACTGCAACTATTTGCCTTTATTGTTTTATCAGGCACTTTTACTTGGGATAATTAAAATAATTGCTACATCCTTTATTTAACATATGTTTGAAGATACAACTAAATTAGATAAATGAAGCAAATATGTAGCAATTATTGACGCAATACATTTCGGGAAACTCTGCATGCTTGGCTTTAAACTAGGAGGCGACCAGCCAACCAAACGTCAGGATGGCTGTACAAAAAAAATATGTTATTTCTAAATATATATAGTATGTAGCAATTATTTATTAAATGAAGCAAATATAAGCAATTATGTAGCAATTTTCTAATCAACTCTCATAGACCAAAGCCACAGGCAACCAGCCATTCTGATACACATCCAGGAGATAAGGACATTGCAACAGTAAACAGTTCCGAAATACTCGCTTCAATACTCGTCGTCTAGCTGTAGACTGGCCTGTACGCATTAATAATATCGAAGTGATATTTTGGCACAATTCCAGTAAAGTATCAACCAGGATTTAAAATTACACTCAGCGGTAGAAAATGTGACCCAAGCCTCCTCTAAAAGCGACAAAGTATTAAAGTGTAAGCCCATATAAACTCTCAGGATTAATTTTCTAGAGAAGCAATTTGAAACAATGTTTTATTTGTAAATGATAAATAATTTATCAATGTTTAGTAACTTCATTTTCTTTTTACGAACCTAAGTATTTCCAAAATAATAAACAGTTCTTGTATATTCTTAAGACAAGTATTGATTGGCTTACCATGCCATTTCAACGTTATGTTTTTTATTTCGAAAATGTTGACGAACTTCAAAACAAATATTCAGCCCCTTTCTACGCCAATCCTCGGAAGAATAATCCGAAACACGAAAAGTTCGGTCCGGTTTGGTACGGTTCCATGGAAACGGAACGTAACATTCCGCCCCTATACTAGGAGATCATGACAATAGAGAAGGTGGCAAGGGCGATTTTTTCAGAACAATCTCGCGTCAAAAGTTTCTACATACTTATATAGATTGCAAACGTATATCCTATGTCTAGAATCAGAACTGATGCTGTGCTAAAAATATGCGTTTGCGTTTAATAATTTTGCCCTCAATCAATCACATCGTTGTGCAGCTGATTGATTGAGGGCAGGTGATTAATTTGTATATCTCATAAATATCCTTTTCCTATATAAATAAATCAATGTTTGTCCTCTATGCGTTCTGAAACCATTGGTCAGATTGTGTTCTGGGGACGCCGTGAGGGTTCCTAATTATTAAAACATGGGAAAAAATAACAAAAAAAAAACCTGAGGCGGTACGAAGTTCGCCGGGTCAGCTAGTATTATATAAAAACTAAGAGCTTTTATTAGATTGCTGCAGGATAAAATAGTTTCGTCGACTTGTTATATTTTATACTCAATCATTACGGGTACAATAATAATCTTAAAGAGGAACTATTTTTATTAGCAATCTTAAGCATGGTATTTGCATTCTGAAACAATTCAAATAAAGTATTTGTATGAGTGCACAACTGCACACAGTGAAGCCTACGACCTTGGTGACGTCACGCATTCAGGATACCGTCCTTGATATTTCGAGTATCTCTTCAGCTTGTATGGAATCCTTGTACATTTTGGCTAACGGTCCACCTATGAGATCTGTAATAGCTGCTTCATGTATGTAGATTCACGCACACATTCAGGGTGTTTCACGCACATCATTTACTTTTTCTGAATCGTTTAAACTAGTCCTTGTAAATAAAAACCCATGCGTAAAAACCAAAGTAGAACAAGAAACATCATTAATTTGATAAACGCAGTAAAGAAACATACAACATACGTTTATTTACACTAAACGTGACGGTTATAAAAAAATAACGCATTTACAAAGCACACAAAAAGCAACTTGTTGATTTTGATTGTGTTACGTGCTGTGTAAAGCAGCCAGCCCCTAATAACTGCTCTGAACCAACTTAAGATTTCATTTCGGTTACACACGCTGTTCCGAAGCAAAGTCCTTACTTGACTTCTGCACTACTTTTAGAATGGGAGATACAACTTTGGCATTACATGGCTTACATATTCTTTTTGAAGTCTAGGTTTTGTAAATGAAAGATTTATCTATTGAAAACTTACTCTTTCTAGAAGCTTATTTTTTCTACAGTGACATTTATTTGCAATCAATTTTCTGAACGTTTCTACCTCATGTAAGTCAATTCCGTAAAAAAATCAGTGAGCCAGGATCCAATGAATACTAGTATGTCTCGTGTAGTATTCACACACCGGAACGCGAGATATTCATCTGTATTCACTCGTGCGACAGCAATATTCAAAATTGGTGATTAGGTATGCGACAGCAGTATAATGGGAAAAATGCAACACTCACTCACATGTAAGCACGACGTGCATCATACGATTGCTGTATTACCTACTCGTTATTTGGCATACTGTGACTGTGGCTTTCTAATTAATAGCACTAGTGTGTGTGCACTTGAAAAGAGCTGACGTCGGCATCGGTTTATGAATTTTACTACTAAACTTAATTATCATGGTAGATTGTACGTTAGCACATTATCATAAAAGAAAGAACTGAGCTGAGTTTTGTTTAGTAACAAAATTTAAAACATTATCACCATTTTAGAGCAGATGTCCATGTCGTTAATTTTTAATTTAAACGTTCAATATTTTAGTTGGATTGCAGTCTCTGGTTCAAATAAAAGATGGAAGCTAATGAAATAATGGTTTTATAGACTGTATTAAAAAAATAAACAAGTAGGTACCTACTAAGCTGGTGTCTAATTTTGTCGAATAATGTGTATTATTGAGCATTGTCGAGTTATTTTGCGAGTAATCAATTAATAACAAAATCGATCAAAATAAATACTAGTTATGTTGAAATGTTTTTTTAAACATTCTTTTTATTTCACAACACACGTTATCTTGCCAAAACGGTAAGCAAAATAGGCCATCATGAAAAAAAAAAGTACATTTATTGCGGGCCAAATCTATAACTGAAATATTGCTTACTATGGTAACCACATTATTACCGTTATAATAAACCACCAGGACAGCATAACTGAAAAGTTGTGTTTTTTTTTTGCTACAGGCAAATTTAATATGTCGTGTAGCGTTTTCAATTATACAACAAACAACATCTCCCTACCTACAAAATTGCTATTCCTAGAAATATAATTACGTTAAAACGCTCCAAAAAATATTTTAAACTAAAAATAATTTTTGCTGATGCATACACTAACAAAAGTTACTCTTCAATAGCTTTTGTGTGAAATAAATAAAAGCACATATCATGGAGACGCACGGCGCATCTGTTGCCACGGAAACGGTACACCTGTCAGGTGTACTAGCAAAACATCAATCAGGAAGAGTTTCTAGCTAATAAATAACCAACCTGTTTTCCTGTAGCTTGACGGGTGGTGACCTTCGTTCACTAGGTGGTTGAAGGGGTAAGGGCTCCATGAGGGAAGCCAAGGATCAAAATCGGGAGCTATATAAAATTGTAATTTTAAATTTGGGAGATTGACACCAAATATATCATGCCTTCATAAAGCTGTATACAAGGTTGCTTTCAGTATTTGATAACATCAGATACTTCACTTAACTGTCGGATTGACAATATATTGTTACTTTAACTTGAAATTCTCTTCGTTCGATCGGTGATCGTAGTATATTGTAAATACCACGTAGATGGATTTATCTCAAAAATTATTAAGATCCACATTTGGAGATAGAGGGCTGCCTATTGTTTGTGGGTGGCACACACATTTATATAAATTTTTGAGTTTTACGACTAACAATTAAATCATTCCTGATTTCAGAATACAACAGGGTGACAGCAATAGTGTCATCGGAAGGTGAAGAGATCAAACTGGTGCGTCCGATGCGAGCCGAGGTTTTCGTAGAGAAGTGACTCACCTCTCTGTTGCAGTCAGCAAAGGGCAGCCATCACACTCCGTCATGAGAAACGCGGTGGCAGTAATACGAGTAAATGACCCTTCCTTCAATCTACTGCTGTTCTCGGATTAAATGCCTGCGCAGGTTAAAATTCAAGTTTTTGTTCTCATTCTACCTTAGAAGTTTACTGAAGTAGTCTCTTTCGTTTACGTATGAGCTCACGTCCAAACACGTAACTGAATTTTAAAATGATGCAGTCAATTAATTATTCGTCAGAAGCTCGAAACTCTAACAACCAGTCTCATTAAAGGGTATTAATAATATGATACCCAGTACCTAACTGTACGGTTGAATGAATCTGAATGTTACGAGTATATGATCGGCAGACTTAGCATGTTGCTCATAAATGAAGTAAACTGCAGGCGACGATTGTCATAGCGCTGATTTGATATATCCCAACATGAGTTATAGTTTTCAGTGCTAATGGTCAGATGCTGCACTAAGTGTTCGGCTTCTCCTCGAGGCTTGGTCTTAAGGTCTTGCATTTTCTGAGCGTTGTTATCATTGGGTTTTTGTGTATTGCTTGCAGGAACAGATCTTTGAAGGAGATCCACTGACTGTAGTTTCCTGAGAACTCAGGGATTTCGTTCTTAGGTGTCGATTTCTGGTAGTGGACGGTGGACCAGATTTTGGCATAAATTTTCCTCTAAAGCTTTGTTCGATATCCGTGAATATGTTTTCACGCCCAGAAAAACCTTCCATTATTCAGAGTTGTCGCTTTTACAGTCCACCACCCATCAGTACTAACGCAATCAGTTTAAATTGACATTACATTCTATTGAAACGAACTTACGTACGAACAATCGTACTACGCCAGGCCGGTTCGAGGTCAAAATGTTACCACTGACTTGCGGTCGACTTTAAAAACGACACAAAGAGCTGGCGCTACCTTTTTGTTATTGTTAACATAAATAATGTCTGTACCTATTTGCTAACGACTGTAATTTTTGAAAATAAACGCCTAAAATGCATTGCCATGGTTTTCTTGTCTATGTATCATAATTTGTACCCTAAAGCTGTGCTCACGATTCACTTGCACCCTAATTGCATAACACACTTTCAATCATAATCCAAGCATTTTGAAGGAAATTCTTAGAATAGAATAGAATAGAATACTCTTTATTATGTACATCATATAAATAACAGACATAAATATAGAAACTTTACAATAGGTGACACAATGGGCGGTCTTATCGCTAAGAGCAATCTTTTAAAGACAACCAAAAAATCCTTAAAAAAAATAAAAAATCCAATCCATCCAATCAATCCAATAATCAAATCCAAACAAAAAAAAGCAATCCTCAATCCAATCCAAATCAAATCCAATAAAAAAAAAAATCCTCAATACAAGCCAATCCAATCCAAATCAAATCCAATAAAAAAAAATCCTCAATACAAGCCAATCCAATCCAAATCAAATCCAATAAAAAAAAAATCCTCAATACAAGCCAATCCAATTCAAATCAAATCCAATCAAAAAAAAAAATCCTCAATACAAGCGAATCCAATCCAAATCAAATCCAATCAAAAAAAAAAATCCTCAATACAAGCCAATCCAATCCAAACCAAATCCAATAAAAAAAAAATCCTCAATCCAATCTAATCAATTCAATCCTTAATCCATTGCTAAAGCTTAAGGTTTGAAAATATTTGTCTGCTTAGCAACTTAAATAACGCAACAAACGTGGTTGAATTGTCAAAATTAAAGACTTAATAAGGACTTAATTTTATGCGTATTATGCAAACATCCCACTGATCTTAAGTCATGCCAACTTCCAGTATCTAATAACCTACCTACCTTTTGTATCAGTGTCATAAAAGACCAAAATTGATAATACAACAAACGAGTGTGTACAACAAACGAGTTGTGGTACAACAAACGAGTCGTCTGATGCAGGCGGCGATGCTTGTACAAGTTTGCACTTTATGTAACAACATTATAATGTGCATTATTTCAAAATCCACTGCTCGGCGCTCGAATTTAATAAGAGTAATTATGGAGTTTCCTGCTCGTCCTTCTTCAAAGGAACCTACTCAGGTTTGAAATGGACTACTTAATTTTTCTGACTAACCACTTGAGACTGTTCAAAACAGGCTGTTAATGATTTAATTGAAATCAATGCTTGAGTTTATTTTGAAAAACTATTCTAGGTCAACGGTAAGAACCTAGAATCATGAAATTTGGCAAAAAGCAAGGTCTCACGACACTAGTAAAGCATAAACTCCGAAAATTGTTAATTTGTAGTTTTATCCCCAATTTTTTTTTTGTGCCGTACATAGGTAAAGCTTAAACTTGATGCTTCAAACTCAAACTCAAAGCATTTATTTCAATTAAACCAATTACAGGCACTTTTGAATTGTCAAGGGGTCGGTCAGTCAGAAAGATGAAGCTAGTTGCCCATTCCAAAGAGTAGGTACCTATGGAGAAGAACTCATATCAATAATAAAACCTCACGCTGATACAGAGGAAATACTAAAAAGCGCAAAAATGTTCGAGATATCTTCTGAAGACCGTGTCATACTATGTGTTGGCGAACATGACGCTGACCCGTTTAAAATTATTACAGAACTGTGTGTATTTTTGAAATGTATGAAATGTCCTAGCCTGGTGTTAAAAGTCTTTAAAACTGACCACTTAAATGAAAAAAAAGTTAATGATACTGTTAAGATTGTGTATCAAAACATACCCTTGTTGCATTATGTTGGCAACACTTTTTTGAATACAGTCAGTCATTTCATAACCGCAAAATGAGTTGTTTCATTTTAGGTTATGGGCCCAGATAATCGCTTTAGATTGCAAAAAATAATCAGTTATTCAGTCTAAAACTGTATATTTAGAGTCAGTGTGTCGTGCTACAGTAAAAACATTTAATGAAAATGAGTGGTACGAACTATCTTGTCAACGTGCCTAAGTTGAAAGGACGAGAAAATTATACAGAATGGACGTTCGCCGCGGAAAATTTCCTCGTGCTCGAGGGCATGAAGCATTGCATCGAGCCAGTAGCAGGAACTGCATTAACAGCCGCAGATGACGCGAAAACGAAAGCAAAACTGATTATGACGATTGACT
Organism: Amphipoea lucens; assembly: GCA_947508005.1. NCBI lineage: Eukaryota > Metazoa > Arthropoda > Insecta > Lepidoptera > Noctuidae > Amphipoea > Amphipoea lucens. The sequence goes on from OX382355.1 coordinate 26,386,665, forward strand.
CATCGTTATATGTGCATATCAAAAACGTGACTACGTCAAAAGAATTGTGGCAGAAACTAAAAGAATTATTTGATGATTCCGGATTTTCTAGAAGAATCAGTTTATTGCGCCATTTAATATCAATTCGTTTAGAGAGTAGCAGCTCGATGACGTCGTACGTAACAGAAATTATTGAAACTGGACAAAAACTAAGCGGCACTGGTTTCAGTATTGATGACTGTTGGATTGGATGTTTACTACTAGCTGGATTGACAGAAAAATATTCGCCCATGATTATGGCGATTGAGCATTCTGGCATTCCCATCACATCGGACGCCATTAAGGTAAAATTATTAGACATGGAAACCGACACCGGAAATCACGAAGTTAGCGGTGCTTTTGCAAGTTCATATTCGCAGAAGGTGCAACCTAAAAACAAAAAGTCTATGCAGTCTATGACCGGAAATCAAGATGGCGCATCGAAGAAAACAAATGTCAGATGCTATAAGTGTAAACAACCGGGACATTACAAGAACCAATGTACGAATAATGATAAAAATCAGTCGAGTTGTAACAAAAATGCAAGAAAACAAACAAATGCATTCAGTGCTGTTTTCCTAAGTGGTAATTTTAATAAAACTGAGTGGTATATTGACTCAGGAGCCAGTACTCATTTAACAGCCATGGAAAGTTGGGTTATGAATCAACAAAGTGCAAAAGAAAAGGAAATTATCGTTGCAAATAGCAATAAGTTGAAAATTTCTTGCATAGGAGATGTTAATATTGTTACAAAGACTGATGACTGTGAGTATGATGTACCTGTCAAGGATGTGCTCTGTGTTCCAGAGTTGACAACAAACTTGTTGTCTGTCAGCCAATTGATTAAAAACAATAATCAAGTTTCATTTAGTGAAAATGGTTGCAGTGTTTACAACAAGGATGGACAGTTGGTAGCTCAAGCTGTTTTAACCAATGGAGTGTACAAGTTGATAATGCCTGACAATGTTTTATCAGCCTTTGCAGTGTCAAGTGAGTTATGGCACCGCAGATTGGGTCATGTTAATAGCAAATACTTGAACCAAATGACATCTGCTGTGGAAGGCATCAAACTATCAGAAAAGAGTGACACATCTAAGTCTTCATGTTCAGTATGTTGCCAAGGTAAGCAGAGCAGATTACCATTTAGTCATGTTGGTACTAGAAGTACAGAAAAACTAGCATTGGTGCACACAGACATCTGTGGACCCATGGAGGTTACGTCAATGGGTGGATCAAGATATTTCCTACTTTTCGTTGATGATTATACAAGATACATTTTTGTCTATTTTCTTCAAAATAAAAATCAAGCATTAAAGTGTTTTAAGAACTTCAAAGCTCTGGTAGAGAACCAGACAAATGAAAAAATTAAAACCTTAAGAAGTGATAATGGGCTTGAATTTTGTAACAGAGAATTTGATATATATTTACAGAATGAGGGTATTAATCATCAGAAAACCAATCCCTACACCCCTGAGCAAAATGGTTTATGTGAAAGGACAAACCGAACTGTTGTAGAAAAGGCAAGATGTTTATTATTTGATTCAGGTCTTGGAAAGGAATTCTGGGGCGAAGCAACAAATACAGCAGTATATCTTCAGAATCGCACAGTGGCATCGGGGTTGTCAGGGAAAACGCCGTTTGAAATGTGGACAGGAATAAAACCAGATCTAAGCCATTTGAGAGTATTTGGCAGCAAAGTTATGGTTCACGTCCCAAAAGAAAAAAGAAAAAAATGGGACAGGAAGTCTGAGAAACATATTTTGGTTGGATACCCAGATAACGTTAAAGGCTATAGGATTTATAATCCAAGGAATAAAACTGTGACAACTAGCAGGGATGTTATAATTATGGAACATGAACAAAACACTGAAGTTACTATTCCAGTTCAAGAATCATTTCAAAGACAGTCAGATACTGAGGAGGATATTGAGGAAAGCAGCGATACAGAGACTTATACTTCTTCTTCACAACTAAACGATACCGATACAACATATGTACCAAGTGAGTATGAGGAGTGTGAAGGTGAGACGGTTTTGAAAGATAGATCTCCCAAACCTGTTAGAGAGAGAAAGAAGCCAGATCGGTATGGGTACTCGAACATGTGTATTACTGAAGAAATCCTAGATGATGCCAGTGGACTCAGTTTAGAAGAAGCCTTGAAAGGACCTGAAAAGGAGCAGTGGTTGAAGGCTGTGAGCGAGGAAATTCAGTGTTTTGAAGATAGTAATGCGTGGGAATTAGTCGATATTCCAGTGAGTGGTACAGTAGTGAAGTGTAAATGGGTATTAAAAAAGAAATTTGACAGTGACAATAATGTGCGTTACCGAGCAAGGCTCGTTGCCAAAGGGTTTATGCAAAAAAAGGGTGTAGATTACGATGAAACATTTTCGCCAGTAGTGCGTCATGCTACACTTAGACTTTTGTTTGCGTTGGCTGTAAATTTAAATTTAGATATAACACATCTTGATGTCACAACTGCTTTTTTAAATGGGGACCTTGAGGAAACTATATTTATGCAAAAACCAGAAGGTTTCCCTGATTCTCAAGCAAATGGTAAAGTTTTAAAACTTAAAAAGGCAATTTATGGCCTCAAGCAATCCTCAAGGGCCTGGTACAAGAAGGTTGATGACTGTTTATTAGGTATGGGTTATAAACGTTCTAAAATTGAGTCTTGTTTATATACAAAAAATAATAATAGATGTAAAACAATTGTTACATTGTATGTTGATGATTTCTTTGTTTTTTCTAATGATGTCTTAGAAACAGAAAATTTAAAACAGGTTTTATCTTCTAATTTCAAACTCAAAGACATGGGAATTGTAAAGCAATGTCTAGGTATGAGTGTAAATGTAGATAAAAATAAGGGTGTTATCACATTAAGTCAAGAAAATTATATAAACCAATTGTTAATAAAGTTTAATATGATTGAGAGTAAAACATTTGATACTCCAATGGAGGATAAGCTTCATATTACTAAAGAAGAAAATTGTAACTTGCAAGTTCCTTATCAACAGTTAATTGGTAGTCTCATGTATCTAGCTGTGTTAACAAGACCTGATATTATGTATTCTGTGAGTTTCCTTAGTCAGTTTAACAATAGTTTTAATAATAAACATTGGATGTATGCCAAAAGAATTTTAAAATATTTAAAAAAGACAAAAAGTTTTGGTTTGACATACACTAGGGAAGGTAACTCTGAACTTGTGGGATATGTTGATGCTGACTGGGGAAACAACATTGCTGACAGAAGGTCATACTCAGGCGTGTGCTTTGTACTCTGTGGTGGTGCTATTTCATGGTCTTCCAGAAAACAAAAATCTGTTGCTTTATCAAGCACAGAAGCAGAGTACATGGCTATCACAGAGGCATGTACTGAAGCAATTTACTTGCGTAATATTTTATTAGAAATATCTGATAATGTATGTAGTGTTAAAATTTTTAATGATAATCAGGGAGCACTGAAACTGTCTGCGAATAATGTTTTTCACAACCGCACTAAACACATTGATGTGCGCTATCATTTTTGTCGTGACTGTGTGAACAATAAAATTGTAAACTTAGAGTATTTGGAGACAGCCAGAATGCCAGCTGATTTGTTAACAAAAAGTTTAGGGTGTGTTAAACATTACATGTTTATGGAAATGTTAGGTGTAAAAATTGAAACTTAAAATTATTATACTTAGAACATCTTCTATAACCTTCAGTTATGTAAGAAAAACGTTTGTATCATTTCATTACATAATGGTGGTTAGTTTGTAACTTTGTTTTGATAAGTCGGGGTGTTAAGATTGTGTATCAAAACATACCCTTGTTGCATTATGTTGGCAACACTTTTTTGAATACAGTCAGTCATTTCATAACCGCAAAATGAGTTGTTTCATTTTAGATACTTTAAGACTAATTTGTAAACAATCGAAAGACTGCACATTTGTGGACCACAATAATATGTTTAACGTATTTAATGTTTATGGATTATGCGGCAAAATTAATTCAATCCTAGATCAAATTGACTACGATTCAAAATTCTTAAATTTTTATAAAAACCCTGACCATACAAAGCGATTATCAAATCTTAAAAAATATCCCCCCGCTCCAACTCATGACCTAGTAGCACTAAGACGCCTTACAGAGACGAAACCTATATTAAAAGACTCTAGTACACAAACAAATGATGCGAAATCCATCGAGGAAATCGTACCCGGTACCTCTAACGGCAACCACGTAAGCATGTCCCAAAATAATGACCTCTGTGTTGCAGACACACAGACGTTTTTTCGAGACTAAGTTCTTAAGAATAGTTCACCAAAACATCGCCGGCTTACTAAGTAAAATTCACTTAATAGAAATACATCTAGCAGAACTTTCAGATCTTAAAATCAGCCCGGATATTATTTGCTTGTCGGAAACGTTCATAGATAGAGGGAATGAAAATCTTATAAGAATCTCTGGTTATAGCTTGGCAACCTCTTACTGCAGGGCAAAGAGACAAAAGCGTGGTGGAGTCTCCATCCTCGTAAAAAGGGGTACTTTATTTAAGGAAATGGCATTCTTAAATCAGCATTGTATTGATAATATCTTTGAGTGTTGTGGCATTGAGGTCATGAACCAAAATCTATTTATCTTGTGCATATACAGAACTCCCATTTCTAATATCACCAAGTTTTTTGAAATACTTGAAACAGTGCTGCAATTTTTGACACGCAAATTTAAGAAAAAAATAGTCATAGCAGGTGACTTGAATATAAACACGCTGCTACTAAATAATAAGTCTAAGACGTTAGTCGAAATTGTTCAAAATTATGATCTAGTGCTCCACATACATGATCCAACGCGACAAAATTCTTGTATAGATCACCTAATCAGCAACATCAAATCCGCTAAAGGTGAACTTTTACACCTTGGTCTTTCTGATCATAATACTGCACAGTTATTAAGTATACCAGTTAGAAAAAAAGAAACAGCTCTGACAAAATATTCAACATTCAAGAGGGACTATAATGAGCACCACATTGCCAAATTTAAAGAATGTATGTCTGAACTATCGTTCTCAGAAGTATTCAAAGAAACCAATATTAGCATAGCCTACGAAAAGTTTTACGAGCTAACATATCTATTTTATAAATTATGTTTTCCCATGAGAAGAATAAAGATGTCAAACAGGGATCAACCCCTAAAATGGATATCCAAAGGTATTAGAGCAAGCTGCAAAACCAAAAGAGCACTACGAATCAAATACTACGCGAACAAAACTGTTGAAAATAAAACAAAGTTTAAAAGCTACTCTAAACTCCTACGACGCTGCATACATGGGTCTATTAAAAGAATCAACCATCAATTTATCAGTAATTCGAAAAACAAATGCAAGGCAGCATGGCAACTGATAAAAAAAGAATCCAGTTGTACTAAGAGCAAACAATTCATACAAAATATAAAGAACAAAGGTAATGTAATTAATAGCCCAAACAAAATTGCTGAAACATTCAACGACTACTGGATTAATCTAACAAACGATACCCAACAAAATACTCGTGTTAAGCTCAAACAATCTGTTGGTGATACTATTTTCCTAAAACCATATGGATATGAAGAGATACACAGAATTATACTAGCTTTGAACAACACAAACTCAGTAGGTTATGATGAGTTAGCAACAAAAATTCTAAAATGTTGTGCAGTTGAATTGACACCAGTCATAACATTTTTAGTAAATCTCTCTTTTGAATCGGGATGTTTTCCTGATCTACTCAAACAATCAGTAGTAAAGCCTCTCCACAAAAAAGGTAACAAGGAAGATCTAGACAACTACAGACCAATTACTCTCATACCCATCATGTCAAAGATCTTTGAAACTGCAATGCACAAGCGACTCACTCAATTCATTAATAAGCATGCTATTATAAGGGAAGAACAATACGGTTTTCAAAAAGGAAAGTCCACAACACTAGCTTGTTTTAACCTAATCCAGACAATCGTTAGTAAGTTAGATAAGCGCATGCAAACAACAGGCATATTTTTTGACATGTCAAAGGCCTTCGATTTTGTATCACATGAATTACTAATAAACAAACTTGACAAATATGGGATACGTGGCCCGGCACTCCAATGGATTGAAAGTTATTTAAATGACAGAATGCAATGTGTAGAGATCGAAAAAATTGATAGCAAACTAGAACTAAAAACATATAGGTCAAAGTATAAACATAACAAGTCCGGTGTGCCCCAAGGTGGTGTCCTTAGTTCCCTATTGTTTTTACTATATATAAATGACCTTCCAGACGTTACTAATCACCCTTGTTTTCTGTTCGCTGATGACATATCGTTAATAATGACATCAAATAATCCTGACATCAATAAATATACAACTGACATAAATAATACAATTGAATCAATAATAACATGGCTTGACGAAAATAATCTACGCGTGAACCTAACAAAAACTAATTTTATGCAATTTAATACGTATGGACAACAAAATAATACATTAGACATAAATTACAGAGGACTTAAACTAAACGAAGTCAACGAAACGACATTTCTCGGCATCACCATTGACAAACACTGCAACTGGAAGGCCCACGTCAATAAAGTATGCAACAGAATAAATAAATTCGTATACGTTCTATACGAACTCTCAAAAACGTCAGCGTTACAAACCGTATTATCTGCATACTATGGATACGTTGATTCTGTGTTGAGATATGGTCTGATTACCTGGGGCTACTCAACGGAAAGCCAAAGAGTTTTTATCGCACAGAAAAAATGCATCCGCGCCATAGCGGGAATACGTCCATGGGAATCATGCAAGCCCTTTTTCAAAAAGTTCGAGGTACTAACCTTACCTAGTCTGTACATCTTTGAATGCGCGAAATTTGTTAAAATGCACCCAGAACTGTTTAAAAAAGCTCATGAACTGTATCCAAAAAGTTCTAGACACAAAAATAGAATAGTTTTGCCCATAATTCCTAGGACAGCACTCTATAGTAAGAATAGCTATGCAATGTGTGGTCGCATATTTAATGCTATACCTGACAGCATTAAAATCCTACCAGCTAATAAATTTATGAAGTGTCTTAAAGCATGGTTAAGGGAAAAGAATTTCTACTCGGTAAACGACATATTTAATAAGACATTTAAAAATAAATAACAATTATAATAATTTAATTTAATTAACACTTGACATTTCTCTAATAATAATAATAAGGCTATCTAATTGTAATTTTAATAGAATCATAACTTATTATTTATTTTTTTTTATCGATTTCTTATATGATTGACTAAAAACATAAAATATTTGCATGTCACAGTAATATGACTAAGTGTTAAGGATCCATAATAATAATATTATAATATATGTTAAGACCAATATTGTACCAACACTTATCGCAAATAAATTGATTTGATTTGATTTGATTTGATTTGAACGGGCAAGAAACTCCATGGACACTCTTTTAAATCAAAATAATATGGTTACAAAGTTCATACGCACAAATACAAAAAATTTGCACCCACGAAGTGACGCATAACGTGTTACTCGCTGAATTTATACGTAGGGCAACATGTTGTCGTATAGGTGTTATAACGACACCAGTCTTACTTATTGTACTTTCAGACCACGTGACTAGCGCGCCTTAGAATACACACCCGCTTGCGTATGATATCCTGGTACTTGAAAAATTATGAACGTCGCGAACCCCGCGGTGGCCTTACTAAACAAACCACCAGTTGAGAGGGGGATGCGCTTAGGTAAAGGTAGCCAGCGGAATTATTTTTTTCTTAAATTGCAGGCAGTGTCAGGTTGTATGTTGATCAAAACAATATGATACTTGAACGTAACAGATGTGTCTTTAACGAATTATAATCATTAGAATCATTAATACAACTCTTCTAAGGTAGACTGAGTCGTAATTTCATGAAATTGATATTCAATTGGGTAATTTGAACTTAAAGAGAAATTGATGATTTTAATAATTCTGTAAATAAATATTTTTTAGGACATTTTTCCACCGACACCGTCAACGGGACGTCAACGAGAAAAGATGACGGCGCCGAAATAGCGATGGTCATACATTTTCGAGTTAGTTCGGCGTGACCGCTAGAAGTCGGGCTGACTTTGTGACGGGCCGATGTGCCGGCAAAACAAAACACGTTTGATCTTTTCCACACACTGATGTTGTATCAGCGCCACCCATTCCCCCGGATTTCGTTTTGTCCATCATAACATACTGAACTGCTCAGTTCGGTCGCGGTGGACAAATGATCGCCGTCTTTTTAGTATAATCTTGTTACTCGGTGACGTCCCGGTGACAGTTGCGGTGGACAAACGCCATTACATTCGGGAATCATAATTTTTTCATCAAAATACAACTGTAAGTTCAAAAATTAATCGAATGACGTCGTGATAAACACTTAATAATAGAACTTATAACATCCTGATGATTTTAGTAATTGTTTGAATAATTATAAAACCATTCGGAGTTTCCTTTTAGCAATCTATGTGCGCATTATGATAAATCAATCTTACTAAAGAATTACATCATATTAATATTGAAATTGGAAAGATTTAACCTTATTTTGCTCAGCTCTCCAAGTATAGCCCACGGTGTGCCTGGAGAGATCAAAAGAAAAATAAAAAGAAGAAAGAAAATATAAGTGTCACAAATACTAATAACAGCTATTGGTGATAATGCTGTATTTCAATCCGGGTCCAGACGTGTGTAATGTATCTTGTAATGTAATGCGAATATTGTGAAGGGCATAAAATCTCAACGAGAATCCTGTATGTGTTCGACTGCCAGAGCTTTTGTGTTCGCGATAAGATCCGGCTTTAAAAGACTCAATCTTCTTTAATAATAATAATTCTTTAATTCAGATAACTAAAATCCAATGTGTTAGTAATTACAATAATGACTTACAACTATTGTTAGTAAAGTGACAAAATATTGGTGATGAATTTGACCTTATTAATTGATCACCGTCCTCACCATTTTCTTAAAAATTGGAGAGGTAACATCCTCCCCTATTATTTTGAGGATACTGTTGCTACTTCCTCGTACTCTGCTTAGTAGAGATGCAGTTTTTTTTGTAAATAACCTCATGAAAGCCATCGGTGTAATTCTGCACAAACATCTCTGAAGCACTACAAAAACGAGGCCTTCGCAACAGCATCCTAAAAATATTATTTACTGGACGTGCAGAGCGTTCATCGCTCTTTTGGCATAAGCGACCCACAGGTTTCCCATGGGGTAGTGTTAATGATTTGTTGAATTATACTTAAAGTAAGTATATTATTTTATGAGAATGTCTTGCACTAAAGCGAAAGCATTTCCAGCTGTTTGCGCAGTGAAGATTTCATCTCAATGATACAAACTCAGCAACAATATCTTTTGTTGTCTTCAGGTAAGTGAAAAACAGCAATAGTAGACTTGCCGTGCGAAGTGATCTTCGAATGACGGCACAAGGAAGAAGTGCCGCTGCTTCTCGGTCAGGGTGGTGGACTGGCGAGGAGCATGCATAGGTAAGCTTCCTTATGAACCATTATTAACGGGTAAGTAACATAAATTGGTTTTACTTTCTTTTTTTAACTGAAATCGACTCAGTTAAAGTTAATAACTGCAGTTACACGGACAATTATTGTATACCATTGCCGAAGGAAGTGAAATACTATGGAACAATGTTGCTCCATATTGCTTCACTAATTGCGACTATTATTGCTCTTGCTAGCTCACATTTAGTAAACGAGACAGTTTTTAAAACAGAATAACGTTTTCAAACGTAGTTTATTTATTAAAAACGAAATCTTAACCTTCAAGCAGGCGCGCGGTGTCAAATCGACCGCTCTCGATACATTTTCGTTCTTAATATCGATAATTCTCGTCGCATGTATTTCCCATCCCTAGTAGCCTGTCATTTTTTCACTGTGCACAAAATGAACTGTTTACCTCCCCTCCCCGCACCCTCCGGATTGCATAGATCGCATATGATGCAAAATTGCTTACTAATCCAAAGAAAATTAGAATATTATTTTGATTTTATAATGTTGTCTTATGTCCTATCGTAATGATAATATGATAAACACAAAAAATGATAATTAAATAATTAGTGTTTTAAATCCCTGAAATATCCCATAGGTCTTTTACGATTAGGTTACGCGCGACCGGTGGCGTTTCAAATGACCGCGCGCCCGCTTAAAGGTTAAATCTTGACTTTCATTTTAATTTCTAACATATGCTGCTGGGTATACCCTACTGCGGTGGTCCACTTGAAAGTCAAAAGTTGGCAATGATCAGCAGCCAAGGAGCGTGACTAGTTTTCAGATTTGGTTCCTACATGAGAAATTCCGCTTTTACTCCAGAATGCACCGCAACGCACCTACAACGCCTGTACTATTGTAGATCTCCATAGACTTTGATGACTACTTACCTATTTACCATATAAAACAGGAGGAGGAGGAGGAGGGAGGGGCAGGATACTTGAGAGCCACAAAAAAAAAAAAACATAAAATAGGATATTCAATAAGACAAGGTATTCTTTTTCAAGAACTTTTAATACGCACAACACTGAGAGTCAGAATAGTGTAAAATATAAAACATCAATAGGTGATAACATTAATGAAAGTTACAATACATTCAAAACATTCCTTTCTTTCTTTACTTTCTTCCTTTTTTTTATTGACTAGAGAAAAATTTGGCTTCAAAATTTGATTGTGTTGATTCTAATTAACGTATATGAATAGTTTTTTGTACCTATATAAAATAAGCTCTGTTACACTGAAGCGCGAAGCTAGAAAGTGTCAGAAGGAATTTCAAAATTTCGACCTAAAAAGATTTATTAAAGCCTTTTATCGAAACTAACTATAGACTAACCTTTTGGCGGCTTTTAAGTATAGAATCAGTCACACAACCGTCTCTCTCAAAACAAATAAAATATAATCATAAAGTAGACAAAAATACAAAGATAAGAGATACAACAACATTAAGTTCGTAATTTATAAGCTTCTATCTTCGTTCAATGTATGGCTTCTACATCTACGGTATCTCTGTGATACATCTAACAAGCGAAAATCAAATCTATTGCAGAGTCTAATTAAGGAAACACACTTATTGAAAACATAATGATTAGGAGGGATAATTATGTCACATTTTCACCTCCTGATGATGGCGCTAGATATTCTAACGCAGATTATTCATTATTTTTAGGCTGATCTTTGAAAGCTTTGTCCATTTTCGGTGCCTTGACCGCGGCGGCGGAAGCCTCGCGTTCAGCGCGGAGTTTATCCTGGCGATCTTCTTCACGTTTGGCGGCAGCGTTGCGCAATGAGTTCACGAGGCCCATGTAGCTGTACTTGGGGCGACTGACCTCCAAAGTGTCAGCGTTGACGCGCCTGCTGGGTCGATAATTTTCGAAAAACACGTGGCAGTCATAGCACGGGCAGTAGAAGCAGTACTGCCCAGGCCCGTGGTAACAGACTCTTGGCCTGTTTGTCGGCTCCGATAGCAACGGGAGCCACCGATGTGGACCCAATCGCGTTGGTGATTCAGCCCTCTTAAAGACGCCGGGCATGACTGCAACAAGAAGGCAAAAATTAAAACAAATATACTAGGATAGGAACTCCTACGAGCCTTCACTGGTGGGCAGTTCGACTCGTTACCGACTCTGTGACTAACTTTTTGCAACTCCATTACAAGAGAAGAGTATTAGTATAATTCTTGATTCAACGAAGGTGAGCCCCCAGTTGTACACATGCATCGGTATTTTAAACGACTTCAAAAAAGGAGGAGGTTCTATGTTCACTTGTATGTATTTTTTATAATTATAGTATGTATGGTCATCAATCAAATGATTTTGAAAATATTTTTTTCTTTTGATAAGGAAAGCTTGCTCGGTGGTCGCATATGAATTTTAATAAGTTTGCTTTGGTGGTTTTTGAGTTCTCTTCATAATACGTATTTAATCTACTTTGTGTAAGGATATCGTGAGGTGTAGATACTACAGCTAAAAATAACTCTAATTTCTGAACTCGGTGTCGTCGGTTGTGTAGTTTTGTTTTATTGTCACTGACTTCCGAAATGAATGTTATGTTTCACTCATAGATATCTATGGTTTCACTTGGTGTTTTTTTGGAAGTTGGTTGTGTTTTCTATATTCCGAATCATGCATTATTTTCAAAGTAGATTTAAGCTCTGCATTTGAAACAATTGATCGTGAATTACTTCTGAATAAAATGAGTCATTACGGAATAAAGGTCATAGCACACATATAAACTCGGAAAGGGATCGTCGCCTTTCGACTCTTCGTCAACCTAACGTGAGCACGTGACCAAAGCGGATCAGAAGCTTCGATACGTTGACTCGGCTATGGCTAGGCGACGCTGCGCTCACGGCTCGCCGACCGCTGGTTGATGGTGCTGGAGGCAGGCCGCGGGAGGGGCGAGGGGGGCAAGGGTGGACGAACAGAAGTAAGCTCGGGTACGAAGAGACGTAAGCGCGGGGACGACGAGCCATAACCGCGGGAACTGCAAGTTGACCACGCACCGCACCGCAGTTTGTGAGCTTGTCCCGAGACGAGGTGATTACGTTATTAGTGCATAAAATAATACTGAATGGCTCGACTTGATACGTGTGCATGACCTTAAGGGAAAATGCTTTGTGACTATTCTCTCCATACTTGAAAAACAGGCGGATGTACGTTGAAATTGACAAAACTCAGAATAATTATAAGAACAGGTATACATCCAAAATTGTGAGAATATCAACGAGTGTCCTACAGGAATTATTTTAGGACCTATTTTATTTTTATTATTCTTGAATGACTTGATTAATTATCTAAATACAATTTTACCGGACATTGAATTAGTAATTTTCGCAGATGACACAAAAGCCATAGTGGCCGCTAATGACATGGTAGAGTTGACAGAAAGAGTAAAAATGCATTTCATTTTATTATTCTTGAATGACTTAATTAATTATCTAAATACAATTTTACCGGACATTGAATTAGTAATTTTCGCAGATGACACAAAAGCCATAGTGGCCGCTAATGACATGGTAGAGTTGAAAGAAAGAGTAAAAATGCATTTCATTTTAGAGGCATTTCGTGTGTGGTTCACGGCAGATAAATTATTTATTAATAGCAAAAAACTCAAATATTGTTATTCAAAACTACAGCCCGTAACAAAGATAATTTAAATGTTGCCTTATATGAAGTCGACACTGAGCTCATTGCCAAAGTACTTAATGTCCCACTATTAAACTGGAAATGAGAAAAAAAAACCAAATTAAGCATCAGTATCGTCTGCAAAAACGCCTGGAAAAGCTACTGGTCCATGAAGACGCTAATGAAGGGTGATCTGCCGATCTCCCTGAAGCGCAAACTCGTTGACAGGTGCTCAGACCTGGTCACTCACCGAGTCGCAAAAGTTCCGCCTTGGCGTTTGCCAACGAGCGATGGAGCGCAGCATCCAAAAATTCGAAACACCGTGCTGCGTTCCAAAACGGGTATAATAGACGTAGGCAAGAAAGCTGCCAGACTCAAGTGGGACTGGGCGGGTCACATCAGCCGCATGCAGGATGACCGCTGGGCAAAAGTTTCCACACAACGGGTGCCTGAAGATGGACGGCGCCGCCGAGGTCGGCCCAGAAAGCGCTGGCGAGATGACCTGGACGCGTACCGAGAGGGCTGGTTTGAGGTGGCGCGGGAAAGGAGTTCCTGGAAGGATTTGGGGGAGGCCTTTGCCCAGCAGTAGGACAATATAGGGTAAACAATAAAAAAAAAAAATCGTCAGCATGTTAAGCGCTGAGAGCCCTGGGAAATGAAATCAGCATAGAACAGCTAAAAATGGTATATTTTGCGCTAGTGGAATCAAAAATTAGATATACCTAGCATACCTTTGAAGGGAAACAGCTATGAATATAATAGTAGAAGAGCTTTCGTACTACAAAAACGTGCAATTCGAACGGACCACGGTCCGCATCTTACAAAGGGAATCTTGTCGACAATATATTACCAATTTGGGCATACTTACAGTACCAAGTCTTTATAATTATTGGTACTTTTAAGTAATATGACCAAATACATACAAGACTATGAGACAGTAGAAGAACGGCAGATAAGGGAAGTCACCCGTAGACTGGACTTGAAGAATAAACATTTTACGAATCATAACTTAAGAATTGTTAAACATAGTCCACGATAACAGTCTGTAAAATTATATTATTCAACAGGTTGCCTTTGGACATAAAGTGCTGTCTACAGTAGCGATTTCAAAATAAGACTAAAAAATTTCCTATTGAATAAGTGTCTATATGCTGTAGAAGAACTGTTATTTTATTGAATTGTAATTTTATTGAAATAATCATGGGTTGTTAAATTTTATTTGGATTTTGTTCATTCTGATTTATTGGTTTAACTATAAATTTAAAATTATTATTTTTAATTAATTCTAACAATCTATGCTAATTTATCTTTAATTAATTATTCTATGGTTATTATTTTAAATTTTAAGGTGTTATTACCTAATTTACATGTCGAAGTACTATTGAAGACGTGTAAATTTATTATTTTAAATTGTTGATGTAATTTATGAAATTCAAATATAATTTATTTTATTGTATTTTTTTTATTTTTCAACTATGTAATTTTATTGTATATAATTTAATTGCGCATTTGTGTGCAAATTCAGATACAAATTACTTGTTTATGAATAAATACTATGACTTACCTAGTTGGTTCTAGGTCTTTTAGGGCTCCACAGGTCACAAATAAAGTTCGAGCGTAGTTCCGCCTTACCGGACAAGCTTCACTGAGGGACTGCGGCAAGGAGTGGCTCTCGAATTCAATGTATTGATTGATAGCTGCTACTAGTCATTGCTGCGCAAGTGCATACATTTTTTGTGTCCCGTGACCTATTTACCTGCGGACCTAGATTTCGTTCGGATACTAGGATACCATAAGTTCGTAATAGGTCACTGATTTAAAATGGTGCCATCTAGCTACGCAATTATACAACACGTTCGTTTCTGAGTAGAGTTCACTTCACTACTATTCTGTTCACAAATCATTCATGTAAGTTTGGCGAGAGCCAATTGACGATCCAATAGGGAAACGGAATTGCCATGTTGCATATAAATACGAGCCGTACAACGCGTATTTATACCAAAACCGTTTCCTCCGAAAGGCTACGGGATCCCCTTGGTTCGTCCGAAATGAGATCCTCCACGTTGACCTCAAAATCCCCACTATCTAACAATTCATGAAACGCCTTTCCAAGCGTTTCTTTGATACCGCCGCCAAGCATCGCAACCCTCTGGTTGTCGAGGCCGCCAGGTGTACTCCCTCCCAAATCAGCAAATGTCGCCGTCCAGGGCATGTTTTCTTAGACCCTGACGACAGTATCGGGCGCTAGATGGATGATACCGGGAAACTTTCAATGTTGATTTGATTAATAATTGTTCCATGAAAATCAAAAACGTTAAATAAGTATTTTATAGGAGCTGTTGCATTACATGAACGTACGAACCTTATATGGTAAATAGGTAAATAGGTAATTTTTTTTTAAAAAAGATGTTTACTTATATTTTAGTATGTCAAACTAGCTGATCCGACACACGTCGTCCTGTCCCCTAATATAGTTAATACAAAAATCCCATAGAAAAAAGAAATTAAAGGAACTTTTCCAATTTGTTTTTTTCCAAAACTTTTCCAAAACCTAATTCTGACTATTACGAACATTTTTAAAATAGAAAATAGCCCAATCGGTAAAGCCGTTTTCTAACGATGCGAAAGAACGAACCAACGAACCAACGAACAATATTTCGTTTTTATTTATTAACCGACTTCAAAAAAGGAGGTTCTGTATTCGACCCGTATGTATGTATGTTTCTATTTCCGCGATTTTCTCAAAAACTAATAAACCAATTTTAATATTTCTTTTACTATTGTGATCTACATACTTTCAGGAAGGTTTTAGTATATAATACATTAGGTAATTAATCTTATGTACGATGTTAAATGCATAAATGTACTGCATCTCCGGCATTTCTATACGAATATTGATGATTCTTCTAGTCGGTGTCTTCAATTCTTCAATGCAATAGTGTTAATGGAATTTGTGTGGGGTAGGTATAACTAAAAAGTGAAAAAATAAAAACTTAAAAAAAAAAATAAAATAAACGACTTCAAAAAAAACACTACAAAGTGATAAATAACTTTAATTTCGGAAGTCGGTGTCAAAAACGAAAATGCGGAACCAACGACACCGACTTCCGAAATTAAAGTTATTTATCACTTTGTAGTGTTTTTTTTTTAATTTTGTTGTTTTTTTTGTAAAAAAAGTTTTATAGATAGATATACATATAATATATGTATATTTCCTGATCCAGACTACCCACGTGGTGCACAGAGCACGTGGTCTCAGTTCTTTTGCTAACGTTTGAAGTCGCCTTAAACACGTGGCATAATACTAGGAGCACATAAACATCTCAAGGGTGATTCGGGAATTTTAAGATCGTAATAACATAACAAGTATTGCCATAGTATTATACTACATTCATTTCTAACGATATCAAGCTAAAGTCCCCTTTAGCTTGCATTCTGTAGTAACTTTGAGACGTTACTCTTACGTATCAATCACGGTTAGCTTGGAAAAGGTAGGTTTTCCGATTTTGTTAGCAGTTTTCTTGTGAATTATAACAGGAAAGTTAAACAAAATATTATTAAAATAAAACGTTATAAAATACTGAACCTATATCAGTAAATTTTGTATTAGTAAACCGTATATTTCAGTCTATATTTGAATTATTAATCGAGGGCAGCACTTAGAAATAGGGCAGTTCAGGGGTGAGCAAAGCTTTTTTCGCAAATATCTTACGAAAAATAACAGGATTGCAACGAGAAATGAATTATAATTGGAACAGAAATAAACAGTGAAATAAAATTGAATCCTTTACAATCGGGATATTCCTTTTTTTATGTTGTAATTTATATTTTTCTCAGGAAGTGGGAGCGTACTTCACTCTAGTTGCATAGTTGTCATGGAAACGGCTTTGGTGTGCCATGTGCTCAAAAGACAGTATTGATCCATCCACGCCGTACAATATTCGAAGTACTAGGCTTCTAGGTAACACAAGAGGCTTTTAGAAATGTGATTTTAATGTTCGTAGTGTTCGCGCCATAAATACTAGGTACCATGGCATTCAAGATTCCTAATACTAACACAATAATAATATTATTTTCATCCCACCATCTCGGAAAGAGTATTTTTAATCTTCAATATCTGAGTGGAAAAGCCGTTTTTATTCTCTAGAGGATAAAGTAAATTGAATTTAGAACATTGTGTCCACTAAGTTTGTGAATTAAAAAAAACATTAAACCTATTTACTGCTACCTCTATGGTGCCGAATATATCATACAACTTTTTTTTTAATTTGTTAAAAACTCAGACTCGGAACCTTCTTGGTGTTCTTTTTTCAATTTGCTTTGTACGCGGTTCTTTACGCGGCATTTTTTCACGTCATTGTTAAACCTTATATTAAAAACAAGAAACTTGAAAACAAGTGAAAAAACTAAAATGAGTGATTCTAGCGACGAGGAAGTTTGCTTGACGCCAACAGAATTGACTGAAACTGTTAATAATGCGCAAATGAGCTTTCTCCCTCAACAATCACGCGAGAAGTATTTAAAACAGTACGATATGTTCAACACGTGGCGACTAGCAAAAGGAGCCAAAACTTTCTCAGAAAACGTTTTGCTGGCATATTTTATAGAATTATCCGAGAACAAGAAAGCAAGCACTCTATGGAGTACGTATTCGATGCTAAAAGCAACAATAAATATGAAAAAAACAAAAATATCGATACCTATCCTAAATTAGTGGCATTTTTAAAAAGAGCCTCATCTGGTCATCAACCAAAAAAATCGAAGGTTTTCACAGTATCTGATATTGAAAAGTTTCTTAACGAAGCACCCGATTCCGTATATTTGG
The DNA here is from genome assembly GCA_947508005.1 of Amphipoea lucens. NCBI lineage: Eukaryota > Metazoa > Arthropoda > Insecta > Lepidoptera > Noctuidae > Amphipoea > Amphipoea lucens. The sequence continues at coordinate 26,404,660 of OX382355.1, forward strand.
CGGCAAAAGTAAGTCAGTTGCACATTCAGTATCTACTTAAGTATATTAATCTCAATTAAATAGTATAGGTACTTAGTAGATGTTGATAGGCATAATTATGCGTTCATATCAATTTTATTCATTTATCTAGGTACTACAATACTCTTTACGTTACAGGTTGTTCTTATTATTGGAATAAACGGAGCATGTCGAACTAATGAACTAACACAACTTAATGTCAAAAACATTGAGAAACATTCAGATGACTTACTATTAATTAATTTACCTAATACAAAGACAAAAAGAGACCGCAACTTCGTCATTCGCAAGGAATACGTAACGATTGTTGAGAAATATCAAGCCTTACGCCCGCCTAACACTCCAATCAATCGATTTTTTCTACAGTATCGCAATGGAAAGTGTGTTAGACAGCCTATGGGTACTAATAAAATTGGCAGTATCCCACGAGAAATAGCAACATTTCTTGAACTTCCAGAACCCCTGTTGTACACGGGTCATTGTTTCCGACGAACTTCAGCCACACTTTTGGCTGATTCCGGAGCTGATCTCCTGTCCCTTAAGCGCCACGGAGGCTGGAAGTCCAATGCAGTTGTAGAGGGATACATAGAGGATTCCATCCAAAATAAGTATAAAATATGTGAAGGCATCGTAGGAGCCATTACACTGAAAGAGCCTCAATCGGATCTTTGGACTGGCCCTTCTACATCAAAAATAAGCCGTTATGAAACACCTAACCATCTCCCTCTCTCTCCAACATTCACGCCAAGGGAATCCGATGAATCGGTACAACTATTAAGTATGACAGATAGTTTACCGAAAAACAGTACACAAGTGACTAACACCAATATTACAGTACCAAACAAAAATATTACACTCAATTTAAATAACTGTAGCAACGTTACTTTAAAATTTTCTTAATTATACCTTAGTATTATTTTGTTATAATTTAAAGATTATTCTGTAATACATACCTGTCATAATGTAGTAATTAATACCTAAACTGAAATAAAAGTGTACCTATCTTGTGATTGTAAACGTTTTTTTTTTTGCATTTAGTCATTTCCTCGCTGAGGTGGAATGAAAAGTTACGTGTTGCACTCGAGTGCAAAGATTTTTCACCTCGTGCTCTTTTGATTCCCTCGCTAACGCTCAGGATTCTAATTTTGAATCACTCGCTGCGCTCGTGATTCAATTTTAGAATCCTTCGCTTGCTCGGTCATCAAAATTGAACACGCGGTTAAAAAGCAACTTTGCACTCTTGTATAACAAATAACTATTGTTAAGAATTCTTACCAAATACTATTATTAGAAAGACATAATGTCTTTGCATCTTATAGCGCTTTTTGGAATAGTTATGTTGTAGCGTGAATGGATCGATGCGTGTTCGAAACCAGGCAGCCTACCGTTTATGACTTATTCAAATACAAATAAAAGTACATTCTATGTTAATTCATGAAGAAATCTGGACTGTAAATACGTCAACCCGTATTCAGAACGCATGTGGTGATCGTTTCTCATGCCTTCTCTCTTTAAGAAAAGGCTTCGGTTCGCAGTGGGACAATACTAGGCTTGTATAATATTATTACTTATATTTATAAGTTTACTAGCTGCGCCCCGCGGTTTCACCCGCGTAAATGTCGATCCGGTGGGAATATCGGGATAAAAACTATCCTATGTCCTTTCCCGGGACTCAAACTATCTCTATACCAAATTTCATCGAAATCGGTCCAGCCGTTTTCATGTCATGTCGTGACAACGGAAAACGGGTTTCATTTTTATATATATAAGATTTGTGAACTTACAAACTAAAGTACGTTATTACTGAACCTAGCCGGATAACTATCTTCATTATTTTTGGAAGCGCTTAGAATAGAATCAAAGCATCATAAACTGAAAAGTTTAGGTTCATCTTTCCGTCCCTCAGTGCCGATAAACCTAAAAAGGTCCTAAACACGTCGTCACTAACGAAAAACAAATAATTTGATAATAAAATTAAAATCAATGCCATCTGTCTCGTATGCTTTGTCCCAGACCTTCAAAAGGGTTTATGCGTGTATTAGCAGTTCCGCTTCTGTCCGCAGCGGCTTCCGTTTATTTTGGAGGGCGCTGTTATCGCTGAATGCACTTAAAGGGACGATACAGGACGCGAATTTGGATAACATTTGTAGTGGCACATTAGCTCAGCTGGATGTAATAGAGCATCGCGTTTTCCGAAACGTATAGGTCGTGGGTTCGAGTCCCACATGTGCCCATTTTTGTAGGCCATTTGTTCTACTTTTGCATTATAGATGCGTGAAACAAATCATACAGTTTGCGGCACATGGTATAATGTCTAAGAAACTTGTTCTTGTTGACTTTTTGTTTCCTGTGAATTTTTTTCATATTTTTTTTCATTGTTAATTTACGCGGATATTTATTATACAATGTTTTATTATAACACAAGTATTAAGTCAAACATACTTAAGTATCAATTTTAAACACATTCGCTTTCATTTCGTTTATTCCCCTGTTGTAATTTTTTTATTGTTATATTACTTAATTTATTTGAATTTATAAAATTGTGTACTACTAAATAAATGAATAAATACATAAAAATAATAATAAGTAGCTAATATAGCAGTCGTTACGAGTAGTAAGAAACCTAAATTCTGACAATCAATCTCACTCACTCTCTCAGATAAGCAGTCACGCCATGTAGGTAAAATACTAGTATTCTTCAGCTGCATCCGGTAAGACTGTAAGCCAACTTAATTGTGGAAAATGCAGGGAAGACGATGATGATTGATACTTTTATGTATCGTCTCTGAAAGATGCAGATATCTGTGTATCAGTTCGACTGAAAAGATAAAAATACGAAATATATTAAGGGCCGGTTGTTTCAAACTGTTGGTTAACATATACAAGGTCATAATTTTGTAATTGTAATTTGAAACAACACTTTTTTTGGTTTGACGACAGTTAGCGCCATTTTTGACGTATACGCGTACGTCAAATTAACGTGAAACAACCCGCCCTAAGTTAAAAACATTATGTTTAGGCCTCTTCTGTCATCTTTGATTCTAATAAAAATAAATATCTAGGGTTAGGTGACAGCTAATAAACATGTAGGAACGCAGACGTTCAATAATCTACTAAAAACGGAAAACTTCGCAAGCAATGGGAAAACACTAATCAAGGCTGCGGGTGTCGACCTCAGGACGAAATCCTTCTCATACGGACAACTGGATGTTCCTTGCTCCCGCGTCGCCAATCCTGACCCTCTTTCCGCGGGCGATGTTTTGGCTACACGAAAGTTTTATTTATGAAAATGTGGCTGTTATTGTAGTGTCTTACGGCTTCCACACCAACAAAGTCGTGAGCAGAAGCTAGTTGTCAATAATATAGGTAAATAATGTCGGCTATTTCTAGAAATACGTTTCGTTTGAAATGCTCCTAAAATATTTCATAAAACTTTTTCTGCTGCATACTAACAAAAGATACTCTTCAATAGCGTTTGTGTGAAACAAGGTAGAACACGTGGCATGAAGAGGCGCGGCGCATCTGTTGCCACGGAAACGTTATGCCTGTCAGGAGTACTAGCACAACATGAATCCGAAAGAGTTACTAGATAATAAATAATCTATCTGTTTTCTTGTGTCCTGTCAGGTGCTGGCCTTCACAAGGTGGCTTAGGTAGGAAAACAATGTAAAAAACCAATTAAACTGTATATAAACATTAAATTGGAGATTGCCCCTAGCTCAATTTAATGAGGCAATCCCCGAACTGCTGTAAGCTATTTATTTCACTTTAACTCTTTTTCTTATACCGGGGACTATACCGGCGATATCGGCGTTCAATTGACGACTATCCAAGATTACAATGAAATTCATGATGATTACAATAAGTACTAAAGACAAATAAACTAACACTTGGTTAGAAAATAAATTTAGAAAAATAATCGCGTACTCACAACAATGAAACTTCTCACTTACACTCTCTTTATATTTTAACTGACTTGAACCCCTCATTATAATAATTTTAGCAGCTACAAAGGCAAATATTTTGAAGGAAGAATGTTGTCAACTTGTCTGACTGTTTTTTGTTCTATCTGAGATCGTCTCATTCATCATTTTGAGTTGTGATTTTTGTATTAAATTATTACCACCATTTCTATGGTTTTTTTTTCCTTTATCTACATCCTTATATCTGCATCCTTTCACAGCCGGGCCGAAAATGTCTCCGCTCATCAGAGTCCGAACTAAAGACTCGTGTAGCAAACAAGAATATTATGACCATTACTAAAGAAGTACTTTTGATCATTGTGAATTATTGTGAACACCTTCGATATCGATAAAATGAAAAGTTAAAGTGATCCTGTAAGATTATTTAAAAGAAATGTGCCTCAAGTAAGTGCGTCTCGTGTAAAGTATAAAAAGGCTATTTCTTGAGGTTAAAACTTTTACTATAGTGCAATTAGAAAAAATAGAGGCTCAATCAAACTTGTTTTCTGCGATCAAATTGAGCAAACCAGCAATGGCTATGCTTCGTAGCAAGTGCTACGCGGCCGTAGCAACCGCTACGCGGCCATAGCAGATAATTACTTTCTGCTAGTAATGAAATAAATAACGAATAGTAATGAAAGCATTCAATTCAAAATCTTTTTAATATAGTGTAGATTTAAATAACTTACCGGAAAACTGTAATTTTGTATGATTCGAGTAAAGCAAAACAGCAGTAGAACAATGTCAGAAGAAAGCACAAAAATGGCATACCTTTCAATAAATAGGTAAAGGTATCATTCTGAATCTCGAATCATTGGAGTATCCCTATACTTTCTTTGTTGATTTAAGAATTTTCTTATAGCCTTTAAACTAATTATATGAACGACTTCAGTATCTAACACAACAATAATTTACAAAAAAATAGTTTTGGTAATAGGTAATACGGGCTGGTGTCCGCAACTGCACATCAATGCACGTATTTTGCGAACGAAAAAAATAGTACAATTATTATTATTAGTGAAGTAGCATACATGCGTTCTGGTGTCGGATTGTCCTAAAATCTTTTTTATTATATTTGTTTGGTTTTACTAACATTAGCTCTTAAGTATTTTCGTGTTACTAACAATTTATATGGAGAAATCTGAAATAAATTATTATTATTATTATTATTCCTTTATTTCACTATATACATATAAATTATATTTTTAAATATTAGTATAAAAAATATATAAAAACATTTAAAAATATAAAAAATAGTAGCCCACCGGTATCGGGAACAGGGTCCAAGCTACCGGCGGTCAGGGCTCCAGAGAGAGGAACCTCCTGACAATGCGAGCCGTGTCCAGAAGTACCGCTTTCTGAATCAAGCCCTTGATCCAGCTGCCCAACGAGAGCCTCCTTAGGTGTTGGTCGAGGCTCTTGGCTATCAAACCATTGGCTGTAACGACTATCGGCACAATGATCGCTGAGTCCACATCCCACATGTCGACAACCTCGCGAGCCAAGTCAAGATACTTAATTTGTTTATCTTTCTCAGCTTTCACGAGGTTCTCATCATGCGGGACAGTTATGTCAACAATCATTGCGCGCCGCTCTGATCGATCCACCACCACTATATCAGGCTTATTGGCAACAATAGTCCTGTCAGTGATGATGGATCGATCCCAGTACAATGTGATATTACCATTTTCGAGAACTGGGTCGGGCACATACCTATAGTACGGCACCTCCGATTCTACAAGGTTGTATTTCAAAGCAAGCTGCTGATGGATTATCCTGGCTACAAGGTTGTGTCTATGCAAGTATTCTCCGTTAGCTAGACGAGAACACCCGGAGATAATATGCCTGATTGATTCTCCCGGCCGGTGGCATGCCCGACAGATGTCAACCGTGCCGTCTTTCACAATATATCTCCGGTAGTTGTTTGTCATCATAACTTCGTCCATAATTGCACAAACAAAACCTTCGGTTTCTCCAAAGAGATCACCGCAACGTAGCCAGGCTACGGACGCTAGTAGGTCTACATCGGGTCCATGAAGGGCCCGAAGAAAGCGTCCGTGAAGCTCCTTACTCTGCCATACCTCCATGCGATCATTAGTGTCAAGCACTACTGGTTTGCGCCAGTTCTCTTTAGCCAAGGAGAGCGGGGTGAGGCCCTTGTCCACTATGACTACATCTCGATGCATCCCCACGTCGGTTTCTTGGAAGTATTCCCTGAGATTGCATATCTCGCGATTGTGGAGGGTCTTAGCGTTTAAAAACCCTCGACCTCCACACTTTCGCGGGATATACAACCTCATTACCGATGACCGTGGGTGATGCATTCGATTTGCAGTCAGCAGCGTACGGACCCTCCTATCCAGGGCGTCGAGTTCGGTTTGAGTCCATTTGAGTATGCCAAAAGAGTACATCAAAACCGGCATGACCCAACCGTTGAAGGCACGCACCTTGTTTCCGCCTGATAGAAGACTATTAAGCACTTTTTTCAGGCGGCCAAAGAAGCGCTCCTTTAACGATTGCTTCATGTCAGTAACATTGATGCCTAACGCTTCCGACATACCCAAATACTTATAGGTTTCGGATGCGGAGAGGGCTCTAAGGTTTGTGGAATCCGAGAGTTGAGTTCCCACGGATTCCACAATCTCCCCTCGTTTTACATGCATGACCGCACATTTGTCCACACCAAATTCCATCCTAATAGCGTTACTGAAAGTTTGAGTTACTTTCAGTAGCTCCATCAGTTGCAAATTGTTGGGGGCAAAGAGTTTTAGGTCATCCATGTAGAGGAGGTGCGATATAACCTGACCACCTCTCCTCAACCGATAGCCTAGACCTGAATCCTCCAGCAGTGTGCTAAGAGGATTCAAGGCTAAGCAGAACCAAAGCGGACTCAAACTATCACCCTGAAATATGCCTCGCTCGATCCTTATCGGTTCGCTATTCCTCTGAATATTTCGACATCCTGGATAGCGAAGGACCGTCCTCCATTGCCCCATACACGACATCAGGAAGGTGCGCAGAGTTCTATCTACTTTATACAATTCCAACACCCTCATGAGCCATGTATGTGGCACCGAGTCATAGGCCTTCTTATAATCTATCCAACATGTCGACAGATCCTTTCGGAAGCGACGAACCTGTTGGCTGATGGCCATATCAATGAGGAGTAGCTCCTTAGTACCGCGGGATCCATTCCTACATCCATTCTGAGAGGTAGACATGATGGCGTTGGTGTCTATATGTTTGTTAATTTTAGCTCTCAAAATGGATGTAAGAACTTTATAAGCCGTCGGTAAACACGTGATCGGCCTATAATTCTTGGGTTCCGCGGTGCTACCTGATTTATGGAGCAGGTGGGTAATTCCTGTCGTTAGGAACTGGGGTAGCGAACCAGATTCCAAAGCGACCTGGAACTGAGATGCCAAGCGAGCGTGCGACCTTGAAAACCATTTTATCCAAAAGTTCTGCAGCCCGTCCGGCCCTGGAGACTTCCAGTTGGGCAGTGGACGGACTGCACGAGCTACATCTTGGGGGCAGATGGTTATAGGCCCCATTTCTGGTATTGGATCGCAGGCTCGCTCGACCTCTCGAGCCCAATCACCTTCGGTGTGACTGACAGGCACCGACCAGATACTGCGCCAGAAGGTACACATGGCATCATCATCCGGCAGTTGCGTGTCAGCCACACCTTGGTCCGGTCGTTCCCAACTCCTATAAACCCACCTTTCATCACTCTGGAAGGTGCGATTCTGAGTGTATCGCTCTACTCGCCGCTTATACCGACGGATACGGTTCGCCCATGCATACACTTTCTGCTTCAGGAAGTCGATGCGCTCTGTGACACAGGACATATAGTCTTGAGGGCTGATATCAGTCCCCAAGAATGCCCGCCTCACAAAGCGCATCACTCTAGGGCGAGTATTGCCCTCCCTGAAGCAGATTAGTTTGCCGATGAGCGTTCTGGCCCCACCAATACGACGTTCAATTCTGCACTGCCAAGCTGGTACGGCTGGTTTCGGCCGTGTAGCTCTAGAGTCATTGGTAAATTTAACGTGAGCTACACGACATGCCGCTACAGCCGCGCAGTACAGAATCGAATGAGTATCGGTGAGGTCTTCGCAGGTATCAAAATATTTTGACAACTGCGAATCCAGAACCGCCACCAGCGCCCTATTTTTGTTATGCATGGGCAAACGAGGCAAGCGTGGCCTAAGTTCGGGCGACATGAAGCGATATTCCTGAATCGCATCCTCCAAAGCACTCCTCAATTCCTCATTGCACTGGGTACTTACGTTTGTAGCCCGATCATTACTCCCCTCGTCAGCAAGACTTGTATTATACTGCGGTAGTATTACAGCAGTCTGCGACTGGGGAGCGGTGACATGGCTACTCTGTATTTCATTTCGCAGGCGATCAAGTATAGTGTCATCCAACATATGATTACGTTGGATGACCCGCACCTGATCCGATAGTCGTTGTACCGAAACGTTGACAGCTGGTTCAAGCACCTGAAAAAGAGAGAGCATCCGAACACGATACGCGGTCAGATTGTTTCCCCCCTCTGTAGCCCCATAGTATGAGCGCATGACGTTTTCATTGATGGATCGTGTCCATCTCATGCGCTGCACACTTCCGCCGGGAGCTGGGACCCTATCAGAGGCCGATGGGCCTCGAGGTCCTAAGCCGTCCGGCGGCCGGCGTCCTCCCCGTCGACGAACAGGTGGTGGCGTCGTGGGCGGAGAGAAATACTCGTCGCTCGAGCTCGACGCAACTGCCGCGGCCGGCCTCGTCACAGCGCTCACAGTGGCGCTGGGTACCGGCGGCGTGGGCGGCGAGGCGGAGCTGAGCGAAGAGTCCGGAGGTGGTAGGCGTGCGCGTCTTGCGGCTGATCGTGTCAACATTCTTGTACTATTTCTTTGGTTTTGGTTTTACCGGAGGTGACATGACAGATGTCACCTCCGGTTCGGCTGTTTTTGGTAAAAATTTGGACTATTATGGTTCATTGTACTTTTTCTATTGAAAATAAATAAAATCGAGTAGGTATTTGGACTTTGGTTGTAGAGTTACTTGTGTAAAACTGCTTCTAAAATTTAATTAATCTGAAAATTATAAGCTTGAATGAAATTGACTTGTTGACGTATTATTATTATTATTATTCATGTTTCATTAAAAAACATCGTCATTAGACGGTTATGATATGTAAATAAACTCATTTTTGTAAATGATTGTTGTTGAAGGTATTATACCTATCATCGATAAGCCGTATAGCCTCTCCAATGACTCTTAATATGGAACGTGAGAGCGGAAAGTGAAAGCACAGTAAACATACAGTAAAACATCTTCATACAAACGTGCCGCTCTCGGTTTGAATGTGTGCGTGCGCGCCGCGCGCCATGTCGGCACGCGATTTCACGCACACGCTAGCATAATATATGAGGGAATAAGGTGGTGGCAGTGCGGGCGACTGTGAGCACGCGCGTACGCTTCATGACCGCTTGCGTTCGTCAACTCTCGCCGGCGTTATCATAGCTATGCTTACAAAAATGCGTTTTGCGGAAATGACAATCAAATAGAATTTTTTAATAAAATGTTAATACTTTTTCAAACATTAAAGTTATATAATCCAAAAAACGGTAGCGACGTTACGAAAACAGTCAAGTTTATTGATGGTTTTCAAATTACTATCAAATCTATATTACAGTTGTTTGATGATCTTAAACAAGAAGGGTTTGAATATTTATTGACAAGACGCCTTATCAAGATGTTATTGAAAATTTTTTTGGAAAAATTCGGTCAAAAAACGGGATGGCTACAGAGTCAACCAGTAGGCAATTCATATCTGCATATAGAAAGATTTATTTTACAAATATTACAAAGCCTCCAATAGATGGTAATTGTTCTGAAGATATCACAGAATTTTTGATTAGTTTGAAAAATCACAAACATTTCGAAACAAGTGCCTCAGTAATCGACAAACATCTGACCAGTAGCAATCAAACACAAGGAAATGAAAATATTTTGTCGGAAATCTTACGTTCTAACTATGTACCAATACAACATGAGCTACCGGAAAAAATGCATTTTTTTATGTTTGTGGCGCTTTGTTAAAAAAATGTGTTGATTACCATAAGAACTGCGATTTTTTAAATAATTAGTACGACGTTAATCAACGAGCGTGTAATTTAAGTGTAGAATCTAGATACACCCATTACAGGAATTACGGCAAAGATCGAAATTTACTCATGATCCCACCTGATGATTTTGTCGATAATGTAGAAAGGATGGAGCAGGTGTTTCGCAAAGCGTTCGAAAAGGACCACATCAACATTAAAATTGGCCGGTCAATTTACGATCAACTGAATGATATAGAATTTAAGATGCCCTGTCCATGCTTTCCCAAAAGCTTTTTACAAAAACTTTACATAAGAATGAGAATTTACTTTACATTAACAAATAATAATAAAGCGTTCCGGACGTGCAGAAAGAGGAGAAAAATTTTCTCGGTATCAAATTTGTAACTTAGTTTAATAAATGTTATGTGAATAAAGGCTTTTTATTTTTACTAAATTTATAAATTGGTAAAATATTCAATCATAATATGCTTTTTATTTCATAAATTTAGATCAAGTGCTGCTTGTTCGAAAATATTAACTAAAAGTAAAAGTGACAACCCTGGGGACCAACGCAAGAGTAGGCTAATAACTCGGCGGGCGGCCTTAGATAACTTACTGTATATTATATTTACTGTGGTGAAAGTCTCCTAGACACTCATGTCCGTGTGATCCTAGTTACTGCTTCTATAAAATATAATAAAATTGAAACTCAAAATAGACGATAAACCTATACTTAAATAGGCACAGCCCAATGCTCTTCCACTCAACTGCATTTATGATACACTAGTATTTGGGATCAACGAATATCGGCTTTGACTGATTGGGGCGCGCTATCATAATATTGTGTGAAAGAGTGCGCAAAACAAATACTTATTATTATTTTAAAAAAGAAACAAAATTACAGTCACTGCACCGATAAAAGTATTTCTTTGTTTGAAGAAATTTAAACAATATGTGATTTAAAAAAAATGTTACAAATATAAATAACGTTTAAAAGTAAACAGGAAACAGATTGCTTAATTAATGTGATACTTTAGTTAAAATACTGTTATCAGTATTGTCAAAGTCACCATAATATTTCTGATCTAATCCCAGTTTATTTGAAGCAAATGAAGCACATCCTTTTGATTCTTAATCATATTTACGGGCTGTCATCTTAAAGTTCACTTCGTACTTACCTATCACCTCATACATCTTTTTCACTCAACACAGTCATCTCTAACTTTTCGTTGGTCTTCCACTTTACTAAAGCATAGAATTATATTGACCACATTTCTTATCAAATGTTCCTCATTCCTCGCATCACCTTTTAGTGTTCTCAATATGTGATAAACAGTTTCACAGAAAAAAACCAAACTTACATCTATGTCTGTGTCAGGGGCACCTTTCGCTTATGTGTCTGTTAACATTGAAGCATATGGGCCGTCAATGTCATTGAGTGAATGAACGAAAATACTGGATCGTTTGAGTGCCAATTAAAATTAATGCACATGTTATTGTAGGTGTATGGCCCGCCTAAGCCGTATTGATTGATAATGATGCATACATTTTAACACGACACAATGCATATAGGAGTTGAAATGTTATATGAGTTGGACTTCTGATTAATAAATTTGAAAAAATCGTTTATTTCAGACTATATTTGTCCATATTAGTATAAAATTATCTTTAGATTATGTCAGTAATAACGAGAATTAATGCATTAGGTAGAAAATGAAATAAATAATTGAAAATAAATAAATAAATTATTAAAATAAATATAAAAAGAAGCTGACAGTATGTATCCTACATAAAAAGGAGACCATTCAAATCTTACCTAGCTGTTTGCCATAACTCTCATCCGTCAACTATGAAAAATAAAATAAGTAAATAACTAAGAAATACAAGAGCCGCATGAAAGTGAATGAGGCGATTGAAGAGCGCTAACTTGTCATGCCATGAACAGGCAAGTTACCCTCCGAATCACTAGGAATACAGACTAACTTGGAGCTCGTAAGGTGAAATGTACACTGGCAGCCGTTTTGCGCCATATACAATTATGTTGCGTTATCACTCTTTCACATCAGTCCATCCCTTTTGAGCATTTGGGCGTGGTTAAGGGGCGTGACTATAACTGTTCCAATTCCTGATCCAAATCACTAGGAAACCATGAATATCAAAGAGCTACTGAGTTAAGAACGTGTCAGGCGTAGTCTCAACAAAGCGCGGTCGTTTATAAGTTCACCTCGGACCTCGGCCTCTGAATTCTGGCTCGACACTATGGAGCCAAAACTGATAGAAAAAGTCAAGAGGTTAATGAACGTTAATAACGAAACTATAATCGGTCAAATTAAATTAGCTGGCGAAACTCTGCAGACGTGACATGATAAAACAAAAAATAAATTAATTTGATTACTTTTTTTGTGGGGTTTTCGACCTGTTAGTATATCGTTACTTGAATTATCAGTTAAAAAAAGCAGGTTTTTTGGGTGAAATTCACAGACGTGGTTGTTATCGATATCAAAAAACGATAAGACACATTTTATCGTCTAATTTAATTTAGCTAATTAATTTTTAATATGTAAATACAGATGTCTGCAGTACTGTTGAGACTACAGCCATTAATGCTAAGATAATTTTCGCAATCTGAGTTAGTAAGTATGACGAAATGTTTTAGGATTTACACACGAGACGGTATCCAGATGGATGTATTCACATGGACTGTGCCCTAAGCGAGTTTGCGTGAAGACAAACTCCGTGCAAATTTTCAATATAAACTTACAATGAAAAGGATTTGTTAGAATTTTTATTTTGTATGGTGTTTTCTACTTTTATTAATTCAACTTTCCAGTTTTACGATTCATCGCAGTTACAAATAAGTGAGGTCATTGACATTATCATGCTAACCGAGCCAAGGTTAGCTACCCATTCTCCTAACACTGTCACCCTCAGTCTGATATTTATTATGTAAATCTGGCACGTGGAGTGCCACTTATTGCGCTTGCGTCAAAAATACTACGTCCGGTCACAAATACTACGTTCAATACTAGGAGTATATAAATCATGAGAGTACTGAATCCGTTGGTCCTCCATGGTCAGAACGAAAAAAGACAGAGTTGAAACTTACATCTCAAGCTTCCTACTTTTAAAAGAAGTTCAAAGCCTTTCATTGACACATTGATTTCAGTCCTTGACTTAAATGAAAAAATATAATTTTATTGCCTTAATCCAAATTTATTTGGGGTTGCGCTGCCCCATGTAGTTATATGTTTTGCTTCCATACTTCCCTATTGGTCATAATCATTTATTTGTCAGAATATGGTATATTACATAGTCTTAAGATTTCTCATGTTCTGAGCTAATTTTATATGTGTACGTATACGTGCTGCGCACCGGTGTAATCTATAAATGTTGCGACAAGAAATCAAGATTTCTATTCTATATCTAAGTGAAATATAATATATTATACCGAAATAAAGCATGATGAAATTATTAACAAATACTATCATTTTCATTACGATCCGGCCCTTTTTTCCGACAAAATTTATAGTTTTATAAGAATATTCTAAACCCGAATATCAGTAGTACTTTTTCTATGACTAACCTACAAAAAGAAAAGCTCTGTTTTAACGATTCGACTCATTTTTCCCGTTCAAAGTGTTATCTTTGTAAATACAATATGACTATCACAACTCTTGTATTTGGAAACTTCTTTTCTTGTGCCTTCAATTGTTTTAATATTTTCCGCTTACTTCGTAGCAATATTTAAGAGATGTATCTTATATTGGTTCAAGGGGCCCTAAACGTGCGCTGCGAGACGTGGACTGATGGCGGCTGTTGGTCTGTGTTTAGGTCAAGGCCATTGTCAGTCAGTAACCCGTGAACGTATAGTCGTTACTGCGCATGCACTGCGTTGGTAGGGATCCCCTTACTGAGTAACAGACCGATATCTGCCGGGATTACATGAGCGTGGAGGAAGTCTATTTAACTGGCACACTGACCCGCATTCACTTTGAGGTTAGAGAGCCGTGGTCGATATTTTCAGGTTCGTTTTAGGGTAAATTCGTGGCGGCTGGATTAAGGAGAAGCATGTGAGACAGGTTCCTTACTTTTGTTTTGCTTTCTATATTATGATTGTTTACAATTTTAAGTCTCTTTCGAACTGTTACCTCATCAATGTTGGGGTCCTAGAACCGCTACAACAGTCGGTGTCATTTTTTTTCTTAAATCTTAATAAATCAAAGGTATAATTCCAAAACTGTTTCACCCATAGCAGTCGTTACTGTTACTGTTAGCCTGTATCATCCCACTGCTGGGCAAAGGCCTCTCCCCATGACTTCCAGCTCTTTCGATCCAGGGCTATAGTGGACCACTGGTCGTTTGTTTTGTCCAGCTCGTCTTGCCATCTTCTACGGGGTCTGCCGCATATTCATACCAGTCATAGTTTCCTTTATTTCAAAGTGGGTTTTTTACATAATTTAAGTAGAGTAGTGGAGTAGTTTTTTTTTGTTGTTTTTAAGTTATGTACAATCACCAAAAGAGATAAACCCCCTTATTCATAAAACTTATCAAACCTATTTTAGTTAAAATGGGGTTTGTCTCTTTCTTACATACAGAAATGACAACGTGACAGATAAAGACAAACGTTCTATAAACCTATTTTAGCTAAAATAGAGATAAAATAGGATTATGAATAACGGCAATAGTATATAGTTGAAGTTTAATAAGAAACCGGTGGATGTTTTTGAATGATATTTAACTTGATATATGAACTGTTTATTTATTTATTTATATATACTTTATTGTACACCACAAAAATACATAACATGAAACACATTAAACACTACAAAATATACAATGGGCGGCCTTATCGCTTTCTGCGATCTCTTCCAGGCAACCTTGGAATGGACAGTGATTTCCCTGGACATAAAATGGGGCTGTTGTTGGTGCAAATATTATGTATACAATACAATAAAATAGATACACAGATAAATACATATCCAAAATTATAGATACTTAAATATATACATACTAAATAATTATAAGCACCGAAAATAAAATAAGACAGTAGATGATAGCAGTTAGGACAAAATCACAACGACAAGTAGTGTTCCTTTACAAGTCTTTTGAACACGTGTAACGACTGCGCGCGTTTTATTTCAACTGGCAACGCATTCCACAAACGAGCGGCTTGGACAGTAAAGGATTTATCAAGGAAAGTTGTGGAATGCGTTGGCATTTTGAGCTTTAAGTTATCTGATGACCTTAACAATTTCGTGTGGGAGTCACAAAGAAACTGAAAACGTTTCTTGAGATAGAGAGGGGTGGAAGGGGAAAAGAGAACATTGTACAAAAGGGAAAGAATATGAGCATTCCGACGAAGGCGAATTGGTAACCACTTGAGCTTCACACGAAATTCGGAAACGTGGTCATATTTGCGCAGACCGAATATGAACCTTATACAAAAATTTTGAAGCCGCTCAAGTTTATCGAGTTGGTCTTGGGTAAGATCAAGATAGCTGGCATCAGCATAGTCAAGGATGGGTAGAAGAAGTGATTGTGCAAGCGCAATCTTAGTGGCAGTTGGTAGAAAATTACGCAATCTCTTCAAGGACGCAGCGGATGCAAATAGCTTGCGGCTAACTTCCTGTAGCTGGGCAGTCCAAGAGAATTCCTTATCAATAAATATCCCCAAGTTTTTAACTTTGTCACTAAAGGGAACCACTGAGTTGTCAAAAGAAACTTGGGGAAGAGTAACTGTTTGTTTTTTATTAATTAAATTAAATTTCATTCGAAAACATCCATCGGTTTCTGATTAAACTTCAACTATATCCGACGATCCTGGTTACTTATTTGATGACCGTACATAACTTAAGAACAACAAAAAAAAAAATCGATTAAACA
Organism: Amphipoea lucens; assembly: GCA_947508005.1. NCBI lineage: Eukaryota > Metazoa > Arthropoda > Insecta > Lepidoptera > Noctuidae > Amphipoea > Amphipoea lucens. Next base: position 26,420,636 of record OX382355.1, read on the forward strand.
AATATTAAAAAAACCCACGTAGAGCGGTTTTCAACATCGAGTAACCAAGTAAAAATGATTGGTCAAAGAAGCACTGCCGTACAACGTGGCAATGCTGCCAGCCTTTTGGGCACTTGTCCTGTTGACAGCGATGCGGGCGAATTTCTGGATGCACTATGATTCTTTTCTGTCTTATTTTATAAACTAGTACATATTATTATTTATTTAATTTTATGTTTTTACTTAACTCGGGATATTATAAATATTATACCAACACTATTACAATTTATTTTTTATTCCAAATTTTAGAAAGTGCAGTGCATTTTGCGAAGGTCAGAATTTTTTAAACACTCAATAAGTGTACCGTAATTGTTGAAATGGTCTAAACGCTATGTTTATTTACTCAGACTCATCTGCATTCCCAAAGTAGGAGTCCAATAGAACATAATAAATAAACTTATTTCCACGCGGTTCCCGCTGGCTGCCGCACGTGGTTTTCCCCTCAACGCGCTTGCGTCAAACCCACGAAGTCGGCTCAAATACGATACAAGATACTAGGAGCGCATAAACATTATGAGCTTGAATCGAGAAATTTCAGCATTAAAAACGTAACAACTACCGCTGTAGCGTGATGCTTAACTCGCCTCTGTTTTCATCACTATAAGTTTGTAAATCGGATCCATGTTTAAGTACATTGATTTTTCAACGCGTAGTCTCAATCGTAGTTCCCATGATGAAATGAAAGTGCGCGACTTCATTTAGATGATTTCTTACAAATTATGACTTAAAGGTACGCAATATCACATGGAAAACCTGCGGTATTAAATACTGAGCAAGTACCAGTAAAAAAAAGTATGGTACACCTTTTTATTACGTCTATATTTGTAAGGTTTTCAAGCGGCGGCTATCCAAAATGGCGCTTTATGGGGGCACTTTGCAGTTTATTTTGCAAATATCTTACAAAATATGACAGAAATGGTATACGAGATAACACAGAGTTTAGGTTTAATTAAACAATGGGGGGATTGCAATAGTTTTCTTTGACCGTACGTATTTGCTTTCTTCGTAATTCTATTGTTTCTATTGTCATTGAAAGTCGAGGAAAGGAAATAAACATGAACGTGGTAGTAGGTGCTTGCTGCAACTTTATACCAACTCAATGAATATAAAGCAACTGACAAACCTTATTTATGTGTGGAAATTGTTCGTGATATATAAAAAAACTTGTTTCATGCCTACACAGGAAAAATTTAAGTATAAACCCCCTTATTCATAATCCTATTTTATCTCTATTTTAGCTAAAATAGGTTTATAGAACGTTTGTCTTTATCTGTCACGTTGTCATTTCTGTGTGTAAGAAAGAGTCAAACCCCATTTTAAGTAAAATAGGTTTGATAAGTTTTATGAATAAGGGGGTTAGTATTTAGCTCTTTTTAAAGTAATATTTCTGATGCTCAGTATCCAACGAATTTCCACAATCTCCTCTCATCGAGCTACCTTATTATTATACTGGCCTTGCAAGTAGTGGACTACTTTCTATTCAAATGATGTTAATGAAACGTATTATTATAACGAAATGGTGGTTTGTAACCTTTTACTTTCTGCATTGATATCAGAAGTAAATTGTTTGATAATGAGGTCAAAAGTCCTTCTAGTAACCTTGATGAGTACGTCCACAACTTTTCTGCTATAGTAGCGGCGCATCTCACTCACTGCATTTTTCACCATTTCCTGAAGTGGAAATAATATTAACAGCGTTCCCAATTTGTGGGGATTTCCCCAAACTGCGGGGAATCTCAACACCATCGGGTATTTTGTGGGGAGAGGCACCTTGCTGGGATTATGCGGGGATTGCGGGGATTTCAAAATTTTTCCGGTAAATTCCAGACTCAATTTTTTTTATTGCAGCATTGCGGCAATTTCAACGAATCTTCGAGGCTGCGTTCCGTTTGATCGCCCGCCGACGCCCGCTTATCACTAACAGCAGGATACTATAATATACATGTGAATATTTGTTTTGATAATAATAAATATTGTTGATTTTTGTTATAGAAATGAGTTTATTTTGTGAAATATTTTTGTGGGAATTTTGTGGGGAATCAGGATTTTACTCTCCCTGAATTCGGGGATTTTTACCTATGATTTTGGGGAATCTAGAAAATAGGCATTGGTAACGCTGAATATTAATAGTAAACATAATATTTACGTTATGCGGTGATACACCAAACATAGCATCACGACTGTGTTCCCCAAATGCTCAGGCACAAGCATATATTTATACATATTATAATTATAGTACACCCACACATGTCTTAAGTCCCATGTGATGCCCACCAGACCACCATGCCTACCATACCTACCATGTAATCTCGTCAGCACCCTTAGTTGACTGGTAGAGAATGCCTAAGGCATTAAGTCCGCCTTTGTACCTTTTTGTATATGAAACTTATAATAAATAAATTAATAATAACATCAACACGAACAGAGCAGACCATATTTTTAAATTTACAATTTACCTAATCACCCGATAATATTCAGTTAGGACTCAAAGCTTCTCTGTGAGAAGTACATACATACATAATCAGCCTATAACGTTCCCACTGCTGGAACACAGGCCTCCTCTCTGTGAGAGGGAGTGGGCCGTAATCCACCACGCGGGCCCAGTGCGGGTTGGTGGATGTCACATGTCTTCGAATTTTTGGTTCTAGGACATGCCGGTTTCCTCACGATGTTTTCTTCACCGTTTTGAGAGCAGTGGTGATGAAATAATTTACACAAAGTAAAGCGCCTGTCGGGGTTCGAACCTACGACCTACAACTGTGAGAGGTACTAAGTGATATTTTGAGAAGAGATTTACGAATTCATTACATACTTTTTAGATAATAGTAAGTATCAACAAGAACAGAGCAGATCACATTAAAATGTACAATTTAAATAATCTCCCGATAATATTCAGTTAAAACTCAAGGCTCTGTGAGTGATATTGGCCGATAGTCCACTATCGTAAACCCTAGTTACTAGGACATCAAAGCTCTTGATAGCATTTTAGTAGCATTCACGCTAGCTATGAATTTCCCGCCAGTGTCACTAGTCCAACCCACAAATCGGAGGCCGGGGAGTAAAAGAGACGACAAACATACAGCTTAAGGGAGAAAAAGTGGACGAACTTCTAGTTTCACACGCCGTACTGTGCGAAGGAGGAACTGAAAAAAAATAGGTATACATAAAGCAACATGACATCCATTCATAAATATTTTAGACGAAAATAGGCCAAAGTTTTGTCAACTAAACTTACGTCTTCAAAATTCACAGAACTTCCTTGCAATGTTGGTATTTGTAAAAATATTTACTTTTACAAATAACAACATTGCGAGAAAGTTATTTAAAGCAAAAAGCTCCGTAAATACGCCTACATAAAGCTACGGCGTAGCATTGTCACGGCTACGCTTACTACGTACTCGTAGCAGATGTGGCCTACGAATCTAAGTAGCAAATTGTAGTTGATATGCGGATGACGTGACTAGATGGAATATATTTCTGGTTAGTTACCAGAAAGAATAGGTGTTTACTGTTGATAATTATAATAAAGTTCTCATACAAAAAACGTGTTTAAATAATAATAATCCTTTGCTTAATAAAATGAGGAGGTAAAACTGTTTTGTTGCCCAAATAAATATTCTGCAGATTAGTAGAAATGTGTTTGGTGAGATTCTCTCCTAGAATGTTTGAAAATCTTATTGTGACAATTGCTTAACCCAACAACTTTGATATAGTGTGTTTGTACGTATACAATGATATGCACATTTAAAAAAAATACAACAAATCAAAACACTTGTATTATATTATTTTAATTATTGTGACTGTGAGACTATGAGGGTCATTGTTTCCGTTTTAATCATGATCTGGCAGTTTGAGTAATTTATGTACCCAAATGTCCTTTTTTTGATAATGTTCGTCGAATCGAATCAATTACCGCGCCGCGCAATGATTGTCGATGTTACCATCCCACATGATCGGAACCTCGTGAAAGCTGAGAAGAAACATATCAAATATCTTGACTTAGCACACGAGGTTGTTGACATGTGGAATGTGAGCTCCGCTGCCATTGTGCCGATTGTCGTATTGACAAATGGCCTGATGGCCGAAAAGCCTTGAACAATATCTCTCGAGGCTCTCGTTACGCGGTTGGATCAAACCTGATTCAGAAGGCAGTACTCCTCAATACGGCTCGCATTATGAGGAGGTTCCTGTCTCTGGAGCCCTAACTACCGGTAGCTTGGACCCTGCTCCCGACACCGGCGGACCACAATGTTTTATATATTTTAATGCTTTTTATACTAGTTTTTCTATTTATAAAAATCTTTTAAAATGTAAAAAGTAAGGACCTAATTAAGTAAACTAGATATTACTAATAGAAGCCCTATTGTCCACTGCGGACCAAATGCCTTATTTCATACAGAAAAGGCATGAACAATGACCACCACACGGGCGCTGAATATAGATTGACAATTCCAAAGTAGTTTCTTCACGAATAAATTTAGATAGTAGGTACATCTGTATTTAAATAAGTCACAATGGAATGACTGGTTTCAAACTCACATCCTAGTGCTTGAAAAGCTGAAGCCTTAAACTTAGAGCCAACGCACCACAACGTAGCTATTTAAAAACGCGCTATAAGTTGCAAAGACCTGGTTCTAAACAAATACTACTATTATTGTGTTAGTATTAGGAATCTTGAATGCCAAGGCACCCAGTATTTTTTGCGCGAACACTACGACCTTTAAATTAAAACACTAGTGCTTTAGTATGTTGCTTGTAGAATAATCTGATAAAAAATCAGAATAATTGTATGTATATTAGTATGGTTTTTATTGTGAATAACAAGTTTTTAGAGGTATCTCCGTGATTTTTTTCTATTGTATCAAATTAGTTGTATTATGTTTTCAACACAGTATCTAACTAGCATATATCTGACTTTGTTTACTGTAGTCGATCATATACTTTTAGGCATTATAAAACTTGCGTTTTTTGTGTTTAGATGCTGTAGTTCCCTAAAGTAGATACTGATCCTACGCGCACTGTGCAATAAAAATGTGTATTAAAATAAATTAAAACTCGCTCCAACTTTTGTTGGATCTTCAATTAGTCTTCAATTCCAACATTTGACGGTCAAAAACGCACAGATCTCGTGCCTTTCACGACCTTCGGATACATTGAAAATGAATTTAAAATTATTTTTGTAAACAAATTCTCAAAAATTAGCGAAATGACTACACAACAAGACCGCGACCATCATCCGAAATCTACCCCAATGTAACCGTCGAGCTCGAGAGATGGTTGTGTGCAAGATTAATAAAATCCCTCATTCACCACCGCAGCTTCGGCTCCGGCCTCAGCCGCGGCGGCTCGCTCGCAGCCTCCTGCTCCTCAGCCCGAGGGGTGGCCTCGCCCCTACGCGCCTAGCGACTTCCACGCGTTGCACAAAATGCGGCTACACAAAGGGTACCTTAGCACCTAGACCGTAAGAAATAGAGAGGTCCTGATTTTTTCAAAATGTAGCCCAACGCAATACCCCGATGGTTACTTTTTTATTTTTTTGATTTCGCATTTAGTTTTCGAGATATGATTTTATCACAAAAGTCATGAACGAAATACGAAATTTTTTAACATTTTTGCATTTTAGAATAAAAGTTTTTGATTTTGAAAAATATTTTTTCACTATCTTGTAGCTCTTGTTAATACGCACTTTTTGAGACCTCAACTATTCACGTAGTCTTAAAAATCACGAAGTCCTAGCCAAATCTCACTATTTCGTAAAATGTGGGCCTATATCCGGAGCCAGTGAAAAAGCATTTTCAATGGTAATACATTGCGCAATTCGTGATTTTGTGCAACCTACCCATTGGTATTCTGAACGCGATAAGACTGAGGGTTTACACTAGCCAAATCTACATGCTCGTAAACTCGTAACATGTAATCGCCAAAAGCAAAACAGAAATAGTCACCGTTGCTGAATTGGCATGATATGGAAGTACGAGTATTCTTAATATTGTGCAATAAGCCATGTGTTCGATGGGATTTCCCATAATAGGCAAAAATCACGAACTTTCATCCTCTATTTACGCCTTTAGGAGATGAAAATTCAATCAATCAGGCGTGTCTAACAATGAAAAATAAGAAAAGAAAAAAAACAAAACTTGCCTTCCTTAGTTGCTCACTTTCGCTATGTAAAGAACTCTTGTGCAAACTTTCACGATTTTAGACCACTGGGTCTAAAAAAAAAAACTGGGTAAAATCTTTACCTCATTAACTTACAGACAATGCACAGCCCAGGGTTTGGGCTGTGCATTGTCTGTAAGTTAATGAAGTTAAGATTTTTATATCGTAAGCATTTAGTGCCACCTTAAGTTATTTATTGGCCACGAATTTTGGTCACGAATCACGATAGTTAAACCTTTAAATGGTGATTACATAAACAAAAGAAAAAAGGTACACGCATTACGATATTTTTAATTTAAATATTAGGTCCTTACATATGAAATTGGCGTTTTGTATGGAAGGAACAAAAAGTCGAATATTTTTTAATATAATATATTTAATTAATCAAAGTATGAACCATTGTTTTCAATGCACTTTTGCCATCTTATAGGTAGTTCATTGATCCCTTTACTAAAAAAACCAGTCGGACGGGAATCAATAAAATCTTTGAAGGCGATTTGGACTGCCCCATCGGAGTTGAATTTTTTCCCTTGCAAAAAGTTATCCAAATTGCGAAAAAAATGGTAATCTGTTGGAGCAAGGTCCGGGGAGTACGGAGGATGTCTAAGACATTCCAATTCAAGCTCTTCTAATTTGGTAGCCGTCTGTTGCGCAGTGTGTGGTCTGGCGTTGTCGTGAAGCAGCAGTGGCGTGGAGCGATTGACCAGCCTTGGTTGTTTAGCCGCTAGCTTTTCCATCATGGTTTGTAATTGCTGACAATAGACATCAGCTGTAATAGTCTGGCCAGATTTGAGAAAACTGTAATGAACAATACCGGCACTAGTCCACCAAACGCTTACAAGTAACTTTTTTGGGGTTAATTTTCGCTTGGGGCAGGATTTGGCTGGCTGGCCAGGATCCAACCATTGCGCTGAGCGCTTCCGATTATCGTAAAGAATCCATTTTTCATCACAGGTAATGATTCGGTTTAAAATACCTTCATTGTTGTGCCGGTTCAGTAATGTAACGCAGCAGTCGACGCGCGTTTGCCGGTTTGCTTCAGTCAATTCGTGAGGTACCCACCTTTCAAGCTTTTTAATCTTCCCAATTTGCTTCAAGTGAATTAAAACAGTTTTATCACTAACATCGAAGCCTGCAGCTAACTCGGACGTGGTTTGCGATGGGTCCGCTTCCACAATAGCCTTCAATTCTCCATTATCAACTTGGGTCTCAGGCCGTCCACGGGGCTTGTTCTGCAGGTCGAAATTTCCAGAACGAAAACGTTGGAACCAAAAACGAACTGTGTTTTCTTTTGCAACATGACCGCCATACACATCATTCACCCTTCGAGTCGTTTCCGCAGCACTAGTGCCACGGCGGAACTCGTACTCGTAAATAATGCGATATTTTAAATTTTCCATTTTGTAAAATGAGTGACGCAAACAGAAAAAACAGAAGAAAAAAAACAAATGAATGACGGTCATCGAAGCACAAATACATGAGTAAATAGCTGTACAAATTTGAATTTGGAATTCCTTACCAAAGAGGAGAAATTCGTGATTAAAGTGGCCAGTACGAAAAACGCCAATTTCATATGTAAGGACCTAATATTCGCGTAAACTAGCGATTACGCCTGTTAAAGATAAAACAGCAAATCAAAGTCAAATCTCAGCAAATCACCCAATCGACAGCTATGCTCTTTAACGTTTATGATGTCCTAGTACTGCGGGGCAACCACATTCAGTTCCTCAATAAAAAAAAACCGATCATGCGAGGGCGCCAAAAATAATATATCTGCGAGCATAATTATTTTGTGCATGTAATGGCGGCGCTGCTTGTTGAGGAAATATGTCAAACCTAGTCGTTTCAAGTTAGTTCTCCATTTTGCCACATGCATTTTGTAAGTTTGCCAATGATCACAATGCTCCTGTACGTTTATGACGTACTAGTACACCGGGACAACCACACCAGTTGCTCCTCCTCCCGCCCTCTAAAACAATCCAATCATCTTGCGCCCATTGCGAAGGAAACGCCCATAACTTCGGCCGAAATTTCGAATTTCGTGCTAAGAGAGTACCTACACCCCGAACTAGTACCACGTTTATGGTACGGACGACCCATATTGCCCAGCTACCAGGGTATTATAAATCACAGAAGGTTTATCTTATGAAAGCCAGTAAAATAATTACTGCAGCTCTTCTATTTTCTATTGTTACTTTCATCATAAGTTTTCTGAAAAAGAATTATCCAGGTGACATAAATAACACCCGTTTTTAAAATTAATACTTGGGTACCTAATTAGGTATGAGCTACGCTAAGAGAAGTAAGACGTCAAAGATGACGTGAAGTCTCTCATTACATTTAGTCATGGCGAGGCAGTCAGTCATTATATAGGTACGAGTATATCCGATACTAGCATAACCACTTGATTATCATGGTGATTATGTTGTCGCACTATGCAAAGCGAAAAGAAGATAGCTAGCTACTTTATCTGTGCGTTCATTATAATGTACGCTTAGTGTCGTTCGTCCATCAAATGTTCTATACGAATAGGTTTTCTGTACCCTCTGCATTCGAACGTTCTGTGAGACCTCATAGACTCTTGAATCCATACTATAATATTATAAATTCGAAAGTAACTGTCTGTCTGTCTGTATGTTACCTTTTCACGCCTAAGCCGCTGAACCGAATTAGATGAAATTTAGTATAGATATAGTTTGAGTCCCGGGAAAGGATAAAGGATACTTTTTATCCCGATATTCCCACGGGATCGAGACTTATGCGGGTGAAACCGCGCGGCGCAGATAGTAATCTATAAATGCGAAAGTGTGTCTGTCTGTCTGTTACCTCTTCACGCTTAAACCACTGAACTGATTTGGATGAAATTTGGTATAGAGATAGTTTGAGTCCCAAGAAAGGACATAGGATAGTTTTTATCCCAGAAAACATCATGGGGTGGAAGTTTGTATGGGGAATCAATAACCGCTGAACCGATTTAAATGAAATTTGGTATGGAGATAGTTTGAGTTGTGGGGAAGGATATAGAAAATAAAGGGAATCAATAAAATGGACTATAAGACTTATCTCTGGTGAAACAGCGGGGCACAGCTAGTGTTAACTATAATTAATTCAATTTAATTTACAGAAACAACAGTTTTCGTGAAATACACCGTCCTATCTGCTTTGCTACTTAAATTAATTAGTTAACTTGTCAGTTAACAACCACTCGGATACGTTTCCAACATAACGACGATGACTGTACACGCTATCACTCCCGTAACCAGTAGAGTGTGTAGCAGGCCCAAAATAGTAATACCTAATACAATTTATATTAAAAAACAACCAAAAAGTGTAATCTCCCCGGCAGGGAATTGAACCCTGGTCCCCCGCGTGACAGGCGGGTATACTAACCACTATACTACCGAGGATTGTGACTGAAAACCTGAAATTAAGGTTCTGTTGCTGTCGTGACACGTTGAATTCAGCGAAACTACGCAACTTTATTGTGCATGTTTATACTTAAAAGAAGCAGAAAGTAAAGAGATAGTCCAAGTACTAGAATACCGGTAAAATAACGTTATTTTTGCGGTATTGCAATGGAAAATGGGTTTTATTCAGTTTTCCATCTCTCGGATGCGAAGCGAACTGCATCGACTAGTGTTATATTACGAGCAATTTCCGACACTCACTGTACGCTAGTCAGTGCAGTCACATGCGGTTAGATGGCACCACCTGATTAAAATGCACGTTACACCATTGTCCTTCTTCAAAAATAGTATGTATTCGGTTTTTATAGGTAATCTCATCTGGTTATTTAAAGGAATTTTCAGAAGAAAATTCATTTTCGGTATTGATATTTTTTTCCTATTTGGCTTACAACACACTCGCTTTCTATAAAGTATTTTGTTTTAAAATTTTTAAACAGTATCGAAACGAAGCTTATAAATATTACACAGTACCAGTAGATAGATATACGTATGTATGGCCGAATCGTTCGGGTTCCAAGCTTTTGCCGCGAGATTTTTCTGAACCTACTAAAAGGTTGTTTGTATTTAATTGAATAATGACATTCAATAATAATTAATATGCTTAAGTACTTTCCTAATATTTTGTAGAACCTGCAAGATATAACGGTGTCTAATAAGGCTGATAAACCTTGCTCCTATGATCAATGCTAGCCTAGTACCTAAGCGACAAATACTATCGAATAGTGGTACCGGATGGCTTCCGCAATGTCAGTTGGTGCGAGGTGCATAGAGCAATATGAAATGGAGCAGGAACTGTTTGAAAGTAACGCTCAGTATCCTTTTACTTAAAAATAATTAGTTTACCTACTCGAAGCAAGGGTCAGCTTTACTAAGAATACTGAAGGTTGGCGAGAAAGATCTATTTAAATCTTACCTCCTTCCTTTTGAACATTCCACCAGAAAACGCAGCAGGTGAGGTCAGAAACACCTTCCGGAGTCGTTGAAGAATGAAGGCCACTGGTACAGTCAGCATCAAAAGTCGATTAACACTATTATTTCTACATGTTACTAAATTGACAACAACTTTTTTCAATAAACTGATTTTTTGCTTTTCACATACTTAATAGACAAGAGTATATATTCTAAAAAAAATTCTTCTGCTGCAATTTTGAACAAATATTTTGCTCAATAACTAAGATTAAAAAAACTGAAGTGTTAATCAACTTTTGATGCTGACCGTACTATCTTGACTGATACCTAAAGGAAATATAGAATCAAGTTTAGATTTATTTATTGTAACTGTTAGTTGGCGCATCATCATGCGCACAACTATTATATCTAATATATAAAAATCTCGTGTCACAGTGTTTGTTATCGAACTCCTTCGAAACGGCTTGACCGATTTTTATGATTTTTTTTTGTATATTTGTCTGGTTTGAGAATATAGATAAGGGTGGCCCTCTCCAGATTTTTTTTGGAATCGAAATTTACGCGGTTGAAACCGCGGGGTGCAGCTAGTACTTATATAATTGCAATTAATAAGTACGACACTACGGCTTAGTATTACAAATACCTAACTATGTGTTTGCCATGGTAACATAGTTGTTATCATCAGCATCCCCTACGGTTTTCCCTCCTTCATACGTTTTAAACAAGTCTAGTTTATTATTTTGCAAAGAACGTGCGCTATGCTATTGATAGTATAATATCCAATTAATGTGGATCAAAATTAGTTACTAGAGTATTCAAAAAGCCGCGTACTGAAATCTTTCGTCACCACATAAACCAACGACGCTTGCTGGACATAGGCCTCCCCTATGTCCAGCATTGGACATATTATCATCATCATCATTTCCGCTGAAATAATAATTGGTGTGGTGGATACCACACCATTAATCATTGGTTCCAACATTATTTTTATTTCCCTTCCATAAAAAAAATCTTAATAAACCAATGTTTTTTTCTAGGTAGTGAAGCCAGCAACAGTGCCGTCTCACCCTTCAACGACTCTTCACTAAGTGAACGCTGGTGGACTGCCAAGATTAGAGAGGTAAGGATTATTTATTCAAGAATAATTCTAATTCGCAAACATCCCTAATTATTAGGGATGTTTGCGATATAACGAATACTAACGTCTTAATTCTTCACAAAAATAATTATATTATTATGACATAGACCCTTCTATCTACCACGACGCTCTTCATGTCCATAGTTTATGTAAATAAGTTTCGACCAGAATGTCCGATGTCTCATCAAAATTAGGAGTACACTTGATCCGGAGAAAAACTAAGCAAAAATAAACATAATAAGTACGGTACAATATTTCTATCTTATTCATTTTCGGTAATATTTTTGACTTTTGCCTGTCTTAGTCAGGAATGATACAAAAATCGTGGTTTGACAACTTAATTCCTAAAATTCTGTTTTTGACCGAAATTGTCGCACGTAAAGCTAAAAGCTATGGATGCCAATACTGCTGGACGGAAAATGGAAAAAATTTATTCGCACGAAAGAAGGAAATACCGGTAGGTACGTACAATCTCTGAATCCAGCTTTCAAAACATATGATATTTAATAATGATTTTAACTGTTCGAGTAACATTAGCGTCTAAATTATGTAATCATAATCCTTTTTTTATTTTTTTACCTTTGGTATCTTCTGTACACAGTCACATACAAGAATTCTTATTTACTTTGTAACATTTCAAATTATCAGTCTTTTTTCATTTCCATTGCGTGCTGATTTTTCAGTATTGCAATATTGCACGATATTGTATCCTCATTAATACTAGGGACACAGCACGTACGGAAGCTGGATACATATTTTAGATTCAAGTTATAGCGTTCACTGGAAGCCTTATTACATAGCTCGTAGGATTAAAATTTCAATTAAACTATGGACTCAAACTGCAACAGATGTCTGTTAGCCCTCACCCTCGTACAATGAAATTGCGATTTTGCACAATTTTGGAACAACAATATAAAATAAATAAAACGAGTGCTGACGGGGGATCCCTGAAAGAGACAGAGAGAGAGAGAGAAAGATACAGTGTGAATTTAATCGGCTTTTAATAGAGAGCCAATATAAGTGTTTAGAAGTTCCCATAAAATTGTTGCCATCTTGAATTTTCATTTTGAATTCGTTATAATTATATCGGCTTGAGTACCCTCAAAAACCATAAAACGACAACCATTATTTAAAAAAATCGCAGCTGCCTTCTTGGATTTCATGTTGACCTCGCTACATGACGATTTCTACCAGTTTTATCCTACCGCAAGCCGCGTTAAAAAACGGGTTACTAATAATACTAAATTAGGCAACAACGAAACCGATACTAAACTACGTAATGTGGGTCGTCATTTCTACGATAGCTACGCGAACGTAGCTGCTAACAAATGGATACACTAAAACAGACACAGGCACTTACATATGTAGTAGTTTTGTGACTCAAAACATTAACACAAGGTATCATCACATTTTTATGCCCGGAGGGATACGAGCTCAAGTGTCACAAGTTCAATGTTAAGAGTTCAACAGCCTATCTATTTTCCGGTCGATTTACACGCAGGTCTACGATCTGCCGCCCTAGTAAGACTACGAATATTGTGACGTCAGATGCGCGCAACCCCTAGTATTCGAATGACGTCATCAGCAATGAACAAGTAAAGGATGTAGCTTACAGGCTTACAGCATCATGCCGTCCCTTTCTATACTTTTCAAAATATAATTGCTTATTTTTATAGGTCTACAATGTTGTAGTTGTTCGGACTAAAACTTGTAACGGGCACTTCTGCTTAAAAGAACACTAATATTTATTAATATAACTGCTAGTCTATTTACAGTACAGGGGCTTGTAGCTAAATAATAATAGCTGCAAGGACTGGTCGAAGGTTTTACTACGCTTGCCGCGGTCGGATCTTGGATGGGCGACCATCCATCACATTGATACTCCTCCGTGCCTCGGAACGCACAATAAACCGTTAGCCCCGGCTGTCATTCGTAGATATTTCAAGTCGTTACGGGTAGTTATAAGCCCAAAAGTCTGCAAGGTACCCAATAATTAGGTTATGGAGGTCATATTAGGCAGTCGTGGCTAAAACAATTTTGTGTCGTTTAGCCGTTTAACTTTGTAGCTCAGTGTAGCTTCATCTATGCGCAAGATGGCGTTACGTTCGTTAGGGGATGGGGTGTTTCTGGCGGGAAAGCGAATACATACGCTTGCCATCCCACTCTGGCCCGCTGTCGCTTTTCCAACGCTTCATCTCTTACGACTTATGGTTTCCTAGTATCAACTTCAGTACTCGTTGCCTATTTCACAACGCGTTTTCAATTTAAAGCGAAAGCGCCAGGGTAGCCCGTGAAATTCAATGTTTTTTACGTTTCTTGCAATTGTGACCGTAACAAATATGTATTACAGAATTATAATCATTAAAGTCATCAACACAACTCTCTAAGATAAAGTAATCCTACTGAATGACTATTTCATGAAATCTTTACATTTTAGGATTATACTAACTTAACAAGTTGTATTACTTATTCTAATGATTATAATTCTGTAAATACATATTTGTTACGGTCGCGAATCATATTTTAATCAACGTACAACTTAATACTGACCAGCAAATTGCAAAAAACGTAAGAAAATTTGAGTTTCGCGGGCTACCTTAGTGCTTCCCCTTAATAAGAAACTTTACCCAACTATGTAGGTATTTAGATTTTTTTATTTATTATTTTTATTGCCTAATTGTGTTACACATACACACTGTGACTGGACATTAGCTCTTTTTCTAATTTTAGGCTCAACAGTCTATCTAACCCATATCGGATAAACAAAACTTTAACCTGAACCATATCTGGTCTGGTTCTCGATCAAACTGCCACTTTTTCTTTAGAAAACTTAGAATCGCAAGTCTGGCTTTTTCTAAAAGCTAGCAGTTATTAAATTACAAAACAGTTCGAATAACTGAAACATACTTTCCCTCGAAAAATCAATTATTGACCGTCTCGACGGTCTAACAAAACTAGGTCTAGGAAAACATCTAAAGATTAAAAATGTTAATACAAGGGATTCAAGGGAACGTGTGTTTCGGTCCCTAGTACTATCAACACATTCAGCACATTAGCTCAGTGGGAAGAGCGGTGCGTTCAGTCACAGGTAAGGACGCGGAGGTCGAGGGTTCAAGTCCTTCATGTGGTCACAACTTTTCGAGTGAACTATTTTGTAATATCAATAAACTTCTGCATTTTATAAGATAACCTACCAGTAAACACCGCTTGACAACAATTTATTAACTGAGCACGTGGAACTTCACAACCAAATAGGTAGGTAACCAACAGCAAACAACCTTATTACTAGGAAAACATAAATTATGAACTTGTTATGAGTTAAAAGAAAAATATTGTATTTGAGGCACGCTCACGCAAAATATAAACAATAAAAACTATACTTTAAAAAAACAGCTTTAAAAAAGGACGGTCTGTGCGATGTCAAAAAGTCTCCTATCTCAGCATAATTCTGAGATATTGAATTACCTAATGTATTATATACTAAAACCTTCCTGAAAGTATGTAGATCACACTCATGAAAGAATTATTAAAATCGGTTCAGTAGTTTTTGAGATAATCGCGGACATACAAACATACATACATACATACATACATACATACATACATACATACATACATACATACATACATACATACATACGGGTCGAATACAGAACCTCCTTTTTTAAAGTCGGTAAAAAAAAATACAGAAATTATCATTTGTTATCTTATAAATAAAATATAATTCCTATGTGCTTATGCGCTCCCAGTAACTTTGGAGCGATTTGCGAGTTTCGTTACGGCAAAAATATTCAGCCCACACGTAAAAGTTGTTAGCAAGGGCGGTATCTGTTGTCCAAGATAATGTGAGTTTATATTGACGTGGGGTAGACTATACTATCAGTGACCGCGAAATTCTTGGCAAACCCTTTAATTAGGGTTCCGTACCTCAAAAAGAAAAACGGAACCCTTATAAGATCACTTCATTGTCCGTCTGTCAAGACCCTTTTTCTCAGTAACGCATGGAGTTATCAAGTTGAAATTAATATCAAATAAGTACTCAAGGCTGCAATCCATTAATGCAGTGAAAAATCATACTTCTAAGTCAACGCAATTAAAAGATACGGGCGTAAAGTTACGTTCATGCCGCATATTTTGACACTCGCAAGGGAATCAAAACCTATGGTACTTGTTGTGGTGGTTGATAGATGAAACCTTCGATAGAACTGTATGTCCGTAGGCGAGCTTTAGTCATGCACAATCACGTGGAAAAAATAGGATTGAGGGGAAAGGTACTCACAGGTCTTCGTCGTCGACAACGCTCCGTGGCGCCACTCCACTACACAGTCCAGGGACGTCCCTTTATTTGGCACTTAACACTAACACAGAGTTGTTAGAAAAATAGTTTTTGTAGGTAGGTAAGTTTGTTTGATATGGTTGATTATTGAAGCCGGTTAAATGACCGCGCTTTTTCTTCGTTAGTTCGTGACAGTGTGTCGGAAGGAAGTGAATGATTGGTAAAGGATTGATTTGAACCCGGAAGGAAGTGAACGAGTGGGAATGGGAGAATGGATTAGAATGAGGAAATATGACTGTGCATTAGTCAATTGAATGTTTATTTATTTGTTTTTTGATACTTTAACATTCTTCCCCCCTGCTGGCGAAATTATGGAGACAGAACTCTACAATGAAGGCTGCGTCCATATTAACCAAAAACTGGTGTTAAATTGTGTTATGATGTGAATGTTATGAATACTCCTACAATACAAAATTATGATTTAATGATATATTTTTTGATGTTTAGTAGTGAAAATTTAATCATGCCTATCAGGGAGAGGACATAATTTTACTAATGGTCTGTCAATAGTACCTTGAGCAGTCTTGACCGTAGCCGAACGAGGTATCCCATCACGGCCAGGATATAATTTTATGATCTTACCAAACCGCCATCGTAACGGATGATAACATTCGTCTTTGATAATGACTACCTGATTGACATGAACGTCACGTGAGGACTTATTCCATTTCAAGCGTTGCGTTAAACTGGTTAAATATTCAGAATGCCATCGTGACCAAAAGTCTTGATGCATTCGTTGCAAAAGTTGCCAACGTGTCAGCCTGTTAGTTGGTATGTCTGTATAATTTGGTGTTGGTAATGTTGTTAATGGTGCTAATGTTAAAAAATGGCCTGGTGTGAGTACTGTGCTGTCATTGGGATCCGTACTAACTGAGCATAATGGTCTAGAGTTTAGTAAGGATTCCACCTGGATAAGAAGTGTATTTAACTCTTCGTATGTTAGGATTTGTGTACCTATCACACGATAGAGGTGCGTCTTTACAGACTTAACCCCAGCTTCCCAGAGTCCTCCAAAGTGGGGGGCCCCAGGAGGGTTGAAATGAAATGCTATATGCTCGGTCTCACAGGCAGACTTCATGATATTGGCCAACTCTGATTGAGCACCTTTAAAATTTGTTCCACAATCTGAATGGATAATGTTACATCTACCACGGCGAGCAATGAATCTACGTAATGCCGCTAAGAATGCTGCAGACGACATGTCAGATGCTAACTCTAAGTGGAGCGCTTTTGTGGCAAAGCACACAAAAAGACACAAGTACGCCTTCGTAACACGAGAGCCACGATTTTTGACGGGGGTTACATTGAAAGGTCCTGCATAATCACAACCAACTGATTGAAATGCTTTTAATTGAGTAATACGTGATTTTGGTAAGTCTGCCATTTTAGGCTCAAGTGTTGTTGGCTTGACACGCAAACATCGATAACAATTTGATAAAACTTGTTGAATTGCCCGTCTTGGGGACAAAATCCAAAAATTTTGAAGAATTAAAAAGTGAAGTGTTTGTAATCCTGGATGCATGTTTTCGTTATGAACAGATTCAATGATACGCTGAGTCAAAAGATGTTTGCGAGGAAGCAAAGATGGATGTTTTGTTTCAAATTCTAAATCAGAACGAGAGAGCCTTCCCCCCACCCGCAAAACACCAGAGTGGTCTATAAATGGGTTAAGTTTCCTAAAGGGTTTAGGTAAAACTTTTCCTGCTAATAACTGTTTGATTTCATCTTTGAATTCAATATGTTGTACGTGTTTAACAAGCGCCATAAGGGCATTCTTTAGCTCAGCTTCTGTTAAATGATTAGTTGTTTTGTTTTTGCGTAAAGCGTTAATGAATCTGAAGCAATATGCTAAAATACGTTGAATTTTTCGTAATGATGAAAATTTGTTAATGAGATTATCTAAAGGGTTACTATCCATTAAGCTGTTTGATAGCACTGTGATACGTTGTTCACAGGCTACATCATTATCAGTGATGCAGTGAGATTCTGTATTTATTGGCTCGTTAGGCCATTGATTATGATTTGATGATAACCACTCCGGTCCAGTCCACCAGAGGGTGTGGCTGATGAGCTCATCTGGTAATAAACCACGACTTGCGCAATCAGCTGGGTTCTGCTTGCCTGGCACATGTTTCCAGGTAGCATTTGCTAATTTTCTTTGAATGTTTGCTATACGATTGCCAACATATGCTTTAAAATTGGTTGAATTTGATTTGATCCATGCTAGTACTATCATGGAGTCAGACCATGCGAAGACGCCGTCAATGTTGATGATGTTAGAATATATGTTTATAATATAACTCATGAGATCTGCTAATAATGATGCACCGCAGAGCTCGAGTCTCGGCAGCGTTCTTCGCTTGGTGGGAGCAACACGTGATCTTGCGCTCACCAGACAGACTTGATGTTGATCTTGAGAAATACTGGAACGAAGATAAACTACTGCCGCATAACCAGCTTCACTAGCATCGCAGAAGCCATGAATTTGATAAGATGCTGCTTGATCATGTGTAATACGTCTTGGAATACGTAATTGAGAAAGATTTGATAATTGATGCGTATACTTCGTCCAGATTTGATGAATGTCATCGGGTACTGGTTCATCCCAAGACGACCCTAGTAACCACAGACGTTGAATAAGGAATTTTGCTAAAAATGTTAATGGTGTAAGTAAACCGATAGGGTCATAGATACGGGCAAGCTCAGAAAGCATTGTCCGCTTTGTACAGCCGCGAGGAATTTGATTAACTTGATAATTAAAAACATCTTGACAAGCGTTCCAGGCAAGGCCGAGAACCTTGATAAAGTTGGTGTCACTGTCGAACGTCAAATCTGGTATCATCTTATGTTCTTCAGGTATGTTTTGCAGTACAGACGCATGATTGCTGGACCACTTCCTGAGCTCAAAACCACCGGAAGCCATGATTTTGACTAACTCTTGTTGTAAATGAATGGCTTGTTGAATGTTATCACAACCGGTGACTACGTCATCTACGTAAAGGTCTTTTCGCAACACCTCTGCTGCAGCAGGGTAGAACTCCTGTTCGTCTTGAGCCAGCTGATGCATGGTACGTATGGCCAGAAATGGCGCGGACGACACTCCAAATGTTACGCGATTGATTCTATATTCTTGAATTGATTCGTCAGGTGAAAATCTAAATAGGATACGCTGATAATCCCGATGATCCTGAGTGATGATGATTTGACGATACATTTGACGTACGTCGGCTGATAATACGACTGCATGGAGTCGGAATCGTAAAATGATGTTATTGATATCTGCTTGCAACTTAGCGCCTGTTAACAATGTGTCATTAAGTGATCGACCCTGTCTATCCTTAGCTGAGGCGTCATAGACAACTCTCAGACGTGTAGAAACGCTACTTGGTTTTAGCACTGCGTGATGTGGTATGTAATATGCTGAAGATGATTGACGCTCATTAGGTGGGACAAGTTCCATCTGCCCACTTAATAGATACTCCATTATATGAGATTTATACTCTTCTCCGAAGGTCGGATTTTGATGAAGACGTTTTTCAAGCTGATTAAATCGCCGAAGCGCAATAGTATACGAATTGTTAAATGATGGTAATGATGAATCTCTAAACGGTAGATGCACGATATAACGACCGTCAGCATCACGCTTACATGTAGATTGATAAATGTCCTCGCAACGAATGTCGTCGGCAGAGGCTGCTTGCTTTGGTTCCGATGGCATGTTGTCGGTATCCCAAAACCTTTGGACTGCAATATCTAAATTAGCATCCATTGATACATGATTGATTGATACAGGAACAGACTCAATGGGATTGGCTGCTTGTGTCCTACCCATGAGTACATATCCAAATATAGTGTTAATTGCTGTTGCTGTATGATTATCACTCTCAATTTTGCCTGGTAATATAATCTGAGGGAAAATTTCTCCACCAATCAACATGTCTATAGAACGAGATTTATGAAAATCAGGATCTGCTAACTTGAGATTTGATATATGTTTGAAATCATTGATATCTATTGCATGTGTAGGCATATCGCTACAAATTTTGTCCAAAATCACCGCTTCTGCTGTAAATGATGTATGAGAATTTCCCAGTGGACGAATATCCAGAAAAACCTTACTACCCGATAAAGCAGGAGCATCCCCTATTCCTGACATTGGAGTGTTACATTTGACCCGACTCAAACCAAGTCTCCGTGCACAAGAATTTGTAATTATATGACTTTGGCTCCCTGGATCTAACAAGGCACGAACCTTTTGATAAATGTTATGCCCATCTTTGATTTCAACTTGCACTGTGGCAAGCAACACAAAAGATGGAGTAGATGCTTTTGTTATATTTGATAAAGTTGTAACCGGTGTGATGCCCGGGGTAACTGCATTAGAAGTGCTAGCCTGGTTTGCAGCAATATGAACTTGTGATGAATTTTGTTGATTTGAATTATTATTCTGGTGACTTTGGTCTGATTGTGTACCCTTTGTAAAATGTAATAAGCTGTTATGACGCTGATTACATGTTTTACACACATGGGTTGATGAACATTTAGAAGTGGTATGATTTGAACGCAAACAATTTAAACAAAGTTTATGTTGCCTTGCAATTTGAAAGCGTTCTTGAGGTGATTTAGCAAGAAAAGTTTTACATGAAAAAAGAGGATGATTTTCTTTGCAAATGATGCAATTTGATAATTGAGGCGTTTGAGCCAAAAGCATAGTGGATGCTTGATTTGTTGATGTCTGATTCTTATGTTGAGTACGATTTGATGAGTTGTTGTTATTTTTGTTGGAATTATTATTGGTATTAGGCAAAGCCACTGATGGAGTATTTGTTAAAGATGAGCGTTCTAATGCATTGCATCTGTCTACTAAAAATGTCTTTAACTGATCAAACCGTGGAAAGTCACAACCGCTGCAAGAAAGTTCAAAAGCTTCACGAGACATTTTATCTAATTTTACCAAAAGTGAATGAAATAAAACAAAATCCCAATTGGATGTTGGCAAACCTAATGAATTTAACATTGAAAGATTTTCCGAAAATGTGTCCAGAAGATTTCTCAAGCTTTGAGCAGATGGTGTGTTTATTGGTTTAACATTGCATATTTGTTCCCAACATAAAAATGAAAGATATCGCTTGTTATTATATCTATTAACAAGTGCGTTATAAGCGCTAATGTAATTAGCTTCAGAAATTGGAAAAGCTCTGATAAGATTAACTGGTTCCCCTGAAAGAGAAGTTACAAGGTATTGGAATTTTTCTACTTTTGATAAATCTGCCCTGTCATGGACTAATGTGTTAAACAAATCAATAAAACCAGGAAAATCCCTAAACTGACCTGAGAAAGTAGGTAGCTTTATTGCAGGCAATTTAGTAGGCTTCCTGTTTTCTATTGAGGATGTGGAAACCTCTACCCCATCTGCTTTATGATCAGGTAAGAGTTTACGTATAGTTTCTAATATCTCAAAATACATGTCATCTGCTTGCTCTTGGTATATTGTTTGTTTGAGCAGTTGTTCCTCACTGATATCAAGGTTTTTATATTCACACAAAAGTTTTATGTGAGCATCATTAAATGCTTCCATAAGTGATTCTATCCGCGAACCCCATGTTTCTAAACGCGGTAAAAGGCTTGAATCATTGATGCATTTGCGAGCGCAGACAACAGCATCTGTTAATCGCTTGTGAGAAATGTTGCGCTTTGATTCATGATGAGCTGCCATAGCTTCACTCATGATGAATTTTAATTAATTTACTCAGTAAAATATGTTAAAGTATCTTATCGTTACAACAATAAGTTATAATAATGTTTTCAAATGGTTTAAAATGTTGTTTGATGACGTAAATATTAATTACGTAATTTGACAGCAGTGGTAGAAAATATTCACTTGAAAATTACGCTAAAACTACCAAAGAGTAGTAATTTTCTAAGTATGGTAATATTTTAGAGCTGACAACACTGAAGATTGAGTGAAATGTGAGTGAAGGATCGATTGTTTTGTTACGCTACTGGATACTAGATGTCGCCATTAGCAATCAAAAGAACTATGCAAATTCTGCGAAAATAAATTGTTTCGAAGGACCTTATGATGAAATACAAATATTATGTTAATTATAAATGTATTGTTATGTATGTATTTATGAATTATATGTTATTTATAAATGTCACGACTAAGGAAAACAATGATTTATTATGTTATAGAGTGTTTATTGCAACGTTACATGTTACGTATGCAAATAAAATTACGTGAAAAATACGCTAAATGAATGATTATGTTATAAGTAATGTTTTAGTGCTATATGTTACACTTTAAAACAATGCTTGAAACGTTCAAAATCGCGCTCCTGTTGGAACGGACGAACTAAATACCTACCTACCTGCACCGACCGGTCAAAACTGGTTCAAGATTTCAAACTTCGAAGTGAAGTTGAAGAAAACTTAAAAACCACTTGCTATGATGAAATGATGCTTGTTTAATATGTTAATACGTGTTAGAACACTGAATATTGTTATGTATATCGTGTTTTATGTTAAGTGTAAATGGCAAATATGGACGCCGCACGTGTATTGTTACGACCAAAATTTGAGGTACATGTATATAAACCCGGCTCGCAGGACCAAAATGTTGTGGTGGTTGATAGATGAAACCTTCGATAGAACTGTATGTCCGTAGGCGAGCTTTAGTCATGCACAATCACGTGGAAAAAATAGGATTGAGGGGAAAGGTACTCACAGGTCTTCGTCGTCGACAACGCTCCGTGGCGCCACTCCACTACACAGTCCAGGGACGTCCCTTTATTTGGCACTTAACACTAACACAGAGTTGTTAGAAAAATAGTTTTTGTAGGTAGGTAAGTTTGTTTGATATGGTTGATTATTGAAGCCGGTTAAATGACCGCGCTTTTTCTTCGTTAGTTCGTGACAGTGTGTCGGAAGGAAGTGAATGATTGGTAAAGGATTGATTTGAACCCGGAAGGAAGTGAACGAGTGGGAATGGGAGAATGGATTAGAATGAGGAAATATGACTGTGCATTAGTCAATTGAATGTTTATTTATTTGTTTTTTGATACTTTAACAGTACTTAACCTAACTGGTACTTCCCGTTGACCTAGAATCATGAAATTTTGCAAGAAGCAAAGTCATGTAACACAAGTAAAAAAAAAAAAGGCTGAAAGCCGTAAATTTGTTGTTATATACCTACAGATTTAAACAGAACCCTCGGTGCGCGAGGCCGACTCGCACTTGACCGTTTTTTTTAATCTTTGTACTTTGCTCACGTGACTGAATATTCAGTCCCACATTTAATAGTCATTGTAACTCAATGGAAATGTGAGGCCACAGTAACTTTAACGTTTATCAAGATGGTCCATATTACTAAAACCGCCGCGCGTAGCTCTCGTAGCCACTATATTTGCTACGACGTAGCATCACGTAGCACCACGTAGCACGCTTAGTAATTTTCCTAACGCTGTAATAGGGCCGGATTTGGCCGCTAACACAAACTACCAAAGAACAGTTTTGTAAATACAATAATGATTACATTGATCTGCTTGCTTTCAATATATAACCCAGCTTCGTCAGTCCATTCCTTTTTATTTTTTTGTACATACATCATTATGGAAGGATGAAGTGTAATGACATACTGAACGATAAAATAGTAATTAAAATAATTATACTGTCTCTATAAATCATGTCGTTATTAAATATTGTTAAATGATTAATTGAGATCGTTTCCTCGTTCCTCTTATTTGTCTTTGTTGTTCTCTTCATCTGCTTCTCTAATTTTTCTTTTTAATTATTACAGATACTTTAGAAATAAATACTCTAGGAAAATTAATGCGACTAATGTACAATTTGTATGACTGATATAAATGCCATCTGTATGGCCTATGTGGCTTGTTTCCCCAAACTCCAAAAGGGCTTTGGTTTGTGTGCGTTAGTTCCGAGTCTGGCCACAGCAGACAAGGGCGCATGGCGCTGTTGTCGCTCCATGCACTGAAGGACGATAGAGCTTGCGAATTTGGATGCAGTGTGTACCTGGCACATTAGCTCAGCTGGATAGACTAGAGCATTCGCGTACGGGGTTGAAACGCGAAGGTCGTGGGTTCAAGTCCCACATGTGCCGCCACCCTTTTGCACTTTTAACTTTTATATTAACAAAATTGATGAAGACGGCTAGTAATTTGATTTTCATCATCCCATTTCGTGCAATAGTTTTTATTTAGAGGTTGTTTTTAGCGATAAGGCTTTTTCCGGTTGATTGGTTGGTTGTTTAATTACATTTTTATTGCAATTTGCAGATCAGGTGATTAGTGGATTATGTATGTCTAGGCCAAATTTTACAGTGGTAGCACATGGTACAAAATTGCAAGATACTTCACTTTCCGTATAATAATGTCTTGCTATAAGTTTACATAACTCAAATTCAAAGCATTTATTTCAATTAAAAGTTTTTCAGGCACTTTTGAATTGTCAAGAAGTCGGTCAGTCAGAAAAATCTGAATCTAGTTGCCAATTCCAAAGCGTAGCAGGTTATACCCTAGTTATATTAAACTTTTATTCTATAGCGAAAAATCGATAATGGATACTACACACAAATTAAAGTGTAAATAATCGAAATTACGTTGCTGCAATCACTAGTTCCATCTGTCAAAAAACGGTTAACCACACACTGTACAGACTGTATAGCGAATTTTCTGCGGCCGCTAACCTCCGAAAATGCTCATTATTTATATGCAAAGGAAAAGAACGGAATCGTGAAACCAGTAGTACAGGGGCAGCAGTATTTTTCTGCACCGGAATGTACTAGCAGAGCATAAATGTAGAGATATCATGATGCTTTAGCTAACTCGAAACGAAACGGCAACTTTAGCTATTAGATCTCGTTCGAAATAGGCACAATTCAACATAAACAATCGTATAATTTTACAGCATACATGAATAATAGGTAAGTGCATAGTTTTTATTTAATAGTCATCAACAGATGTAGGACGTAACACTTCCTACGAAAAGTTTCAGAAGAGATGAATAAATGCAAATTATTTGACAGAAAGTTATTTGTACCGTAGAAGTACTATTTTGAGACAATGTAGGTAGGACGTAAGTACACAAGTACTACTTACTTTATCACACTACTTAAATCCTTGCCTATATTCTGCTACACACTGATAAAAATGAAATGATAAAATGATGAAATTGTATGTATTGTTTGATTGATATTAAATTATAAAGAAAGATTTCGATGTAAGTATTATGAATTTATGTTATACAATATTTTAAACAAATAATTAGGATCTGTGATCTGGTCAGACTTTCCATGACATCCTAACAGATTTTCTGATGTTGAACGTATATAAAATATACTAAAGCATTTTATATTAAGTAGAAATCTCATTAAATATTATCTCGTACTTATAAAAAATATATATTTGTATACATATATATTTTATGTTTTCAAATTCAAGCTCTGAATGAAAACTTGAACTCTTATAGAAATATGATTCTGAAGAGAAAACGAGCTTTATTAAACACTGTATCTGGTCGACATTTCGAAAGCGTTGAGGTTTACGCAATGTTTACGTCTACAGAGTTTGAATGAATGACGTGAAAAGCGGTGGCAGCAATACTGTCGTTTCACTCATGCTATCTTTGTCTAGACTATTAGTGTTAGCATGGGTGTAAGCTGGACCCTGTATTGAAAAAGCGACAACTTTAAAGGTGTTCTCTTTCTTTACTCAACACGTTATCGGTTGTTAGTGAGACAACAGCGTCGGTAACCATGGTAACGCAAGGAGCACAAATAACAAGCATGCATAACAGGATAGGAGCTTGCCTAATCGAAATATTCATAGGTATCTCTTTTAACAAAAAACAATGAAAAAGTTATTTTGACCGCTTGTTGTCGCGGTTACAGTGTGAACAAGGCGAAGTATATCCAGCAGAAATGGCAAAAATGATTATTTTTTCAAGAAAAAAAATAATTATTCATTTGTCAATATGAAAATTATTGTTGTTTTTTTGGTGTACTCCTTAAATTATTTGACTGCATTGTTGAAGTCAGAGCAATGACACATGCAGAGTTAATTATAATATGTCTTCTTTTAAATTGAGGACCTTGCAGCAAAAGCGAGGCAAGTGTCCAAGTTTAAGAAATGTGTCGCGTACATGCCTCAAACGATAGTCCTAATTTTTGTTGAAATTGTAGGTGAAAAAAACAGTAACGGCAAAAA
This sequence comes from Amphipoea lucens, assembly GCA_947508005.1. Lineage (NCBI taxonomy): Eukaryota > Metazoa > Arthropoda > Insecta > Lepidoptera > Noctuidae > Amphipoea > Amphipoea lucens. Next base: position 26,446,907 of record OX382355.1, read on the forward strand.
TTTGGATCCACCTCCCTTTTGCTGCAAGGTCCTCAATTGTGTCTTCCTTCAATATGTTTAAATTCGGAATGTTACAAAAATTACGTTTTATTTTACTTTTTCTCAAAATATCGTTCGCTCAATGTTGGTAAACAAAAATACCACAGCAGAGCCGCAATATCAACGTTTGCTTCGACTTTTTTTAGTAAAATTGTAAATAACAACGGATTGAATAAAGTGATCGGTATGAAAAATACATCTAGTTATTCAGTGTTCAGTTATGCTTCATTTTCAAGCAAAGTCTTACCACATTTGTGTTATTATTCATGAGAAATCAGCAGATAAACCACCATAACATCATTTCGTTGAAGGAAAACTAAATTCAGATTTAGAATTATTGCATGAACTGCAAACGTTTTGGATGCAATAATGTACCGTAAGCTGTATGTGCAGAAAACAGTATGGCGAACAGAATGGTTCAATACCTCAACGGTACTTGCTACCTTTTGACTATTGGAAATGACACGTTTCGAACTACTGAATACCTCATGGGCTCCTAGTATTCAGTATCGTAGTTGCCCTAACTTCGGTTTGCTCTGGTGCACACAGTTCACGCGGGAACTACACTATGATGTTGTTTTTAGTACTCGCAGTAGGTACGGAGCGTGGGCTTTAAGCAGAGGAAGATATAAAATGATTAAACAATTCTATATATTTTCGTTCTTCTTTGCTCATTATCCTCCTTATGATCTTATGGAGGCTGTGAATGAGATATTCTTGAAAAAGCGACACTTGCAGTCTGCAGTTTATGCTCGTAACCCGTGTGCACGATTACGAAGGAAACTCGTCTTTTTGTATTGGATTCTACTTGATACTTCGACTTTGAAGTAATAAGAGAAGAAAGTAGAAAATGTGTTAAATCATAAAAATATATATTTTTTTTAATATTTGGTATTTTTATTTTGTCAAGCACGATACTTTTCAACAAAAATCAAATACATTTCTTGTGCACTTTTAGAGTTACCCTTATCCTTACACACACAAGTAACCGTAATTTACAAGCACTGGTTATTTTTATTGCGAGAATTGGAATTTCACATTACAAAAATTACTTATAATAAATTATCTGGCTATTAGTATAAAATTGTCTTCAAAAGTCTATCAGTTAATATTGCCACTTTGAACTGACTTCCCCTAACCAAAGGATGGCGACGCCGCGTTTTTTGTTGCCATGGATAGGGTACGCGTGCCAGGAGCGCTAGCACAACATGAAATACAAAGAGTAAATCTAGGATATAACCTGGCTACTGTACGCTAGTTGGAGCGGCAATCCTCGAAAACAGACGTAGTTTATGGATAAGCGTGATCGAGAATAATGTAGTAACTTGGATGGACATCATTATAATATTAACTACAAAGCGTGTGGTTAATATAATAATTATGCCTCTCATCTCTAACACATTCCACAGGTGGATGATCTTGGATGATAACTCCTTCTGATTTATGTTACGCTAGTGATATGCACGCGTTGCGTATCCATGGCAACGAACGTTCTCGCCAGGCGCACGCTGTAAACAAAAGGAAGAACCAACTGCGGGGTATGATTTTCGCTTTCATTCGACTTTTTCACTTTTGAATTATTTCCAGCAACTAAAAGTATGATAAGTACATCGCAGTGAGTTAAGCCGCCGGTATGAGTTTGTACATATGTAAGTACTCTTAGCTACCGCATTACCGTTGAACAGTTTCTGCTTCTTTTCTTAACAACATATTTTTAATGCTTTGTAGTCTTTTTCTTAATTGAAAAAGTTTAATTTTATTCCTAAAAGGTCTTGAATGCTAGATTTTTTCTTCATGGCTTGAGGGTAATGTCGTCTGTCACAGAACAACTCAGGTGTCAATGTAGCTATTTCTTAGCAGCCACGACCGGCGTAGCTACCGTTGCAATAACGTCAGACATCTCATAGCTTAGTAATTTTCAGTTACTCTCTGGAACGGTTTCGTTGTTGCCTTATTTAGTTTTATTCACAACCCGTCAGTGTTTACCAGTAACTTTGCGATTACGCAATTTTTATAGCTAGTCATTGCATTATCCACTTATACAACAAAAAACAGGCCGTTGATGTGTTTCAAACTTTTATTTTGTATTAGGGTTCAAAATTGTGCAAAATCGCAGTTTGTGGCATTTATGCAAACTCATTGTACGAGGGCGGGCATTAACAAACATCTATTGCAGTTTGAATCCATAGTTTAATTGCAATTTTGATCCTACGAGCTACGTAACTAATAAGGACTTCAATGGATGCCCTAACTTGAATCTAAAATATGTATCCATCTTCCGTACGGCCTGTGTTCCTAGTACTAACGAGGATGCAATATCGTGCAAAATCGTGCAATATTTTCAGCTCGTGGTACGTGGTCGCTCCCAATAAAATCAGCACGCAATGAAAATGAAAGAAACTGAAAAATTTTAAATGGAAGAAAGCAGGTAAGACGTCTAGTAAAACGTCTTTAGTAGTTTTTGTTTATGGTTTCAAACTTCAAACATAATGCGAAAGTTATTTATCTATTTTTGGTTGACCTTATTTTATAGACAAGTTTCATTTGTTTAGAACAGAATTTTCTGTTTTACAGGTACTTTAGTTAAGAGGCTGTAACCTGGGTTCAGAAGCGTTCATAAGCGGAATTTCCATTTCCTAGGTTTTCCCGCCAAATGACGACCGCGTTAGTAGTAAAAACCGGCCAAGTACGTGTCGGACAATGAACAATAAATAATCTGTATTTGGGATGAATTATTGATCCTAAGAATAAATTTAACATTGTAGTTGAAAAATATGTTTTCCCATACATTCCAACTGGAAATGTAAGTTGCTCGACTTTTACTCGTTAACTTGTAAAGCCCACTTATACACTTTATCTCCTTACTAATATTTACTCGTCTTCTCCTTTCATCTCCTTTAAATTTTTTGAGTTCAGTCCTGAAAAGAGTACCGCTACAGTAGTTTTTGCACTACATCTTCAACTTTTTTTATACATCGCTATTAAAACAAACAAAACAAATGATTGTGTAACAACCACAAAAAAACCTAACCATTTAATTCATCTGACAACATAATAAAACGTATGACTAAAAATAAAACATTTTTTAACTTCATACAATTTAAAAAAAAAAAAGAGTAAGTCAGCTGACTTCCGAACCAAAACAAACTACAAATTAAAAAAGAGTCAAACGTATTGTATCATTAAAGCCTTATTTTATGTAATCTACGTCTGTTGTTGTCCTTTTAGGACTCTCTTTGATGTTATCTTTTTTCTCTACCTTATTTCCCTAATCCTTTGATATTCTATACTGATCTAAAAACTTTTTCTCAATTGGATTCAGGAGTCCTTTTAGGTTGGCAACTAATTATACACGGTCCAAAATTAAAGAAAACCCTTTCAAAATTATTATCCAATTCAGAAATAAACAAATCTTATGTAGTGAAAATATATTATAAGGTAATTAAGCAGTTTTATAAGAGTTGAATCGTAATACTTACACGTCATTAAAAAGAATATCAACATCGTTTGAAACAGCCTATTATACTAAAATTGCAATATTAAATCTAAGATATACTACAAGTATAATTAATATTACTTAATCATTAATAGTCATAACATTTAAGTGAAGACAACACAAGACAATAAGTAAGACTGTTGTTTTAATATCTAGCTAAAGTAAATTCGGTACTTCTACGTTGGTACCAAGCTTTGTAATTGTGACAGATGCCATTATCCAACAAACAATATTCTAATATTATAATTATATCAAAATGAATTATCTAACACACGCAGCGAATTGCAAAATATTTAAGAAGTGCAATATGAGAAATGGCAGGAATGGAGACTCGTCGTCTAGGAGAGAAAAATACAAATAATTAATTTTAAGTTATTTGTATAAAAAAAAATTCAATTGTTTGAAAGCATCTTGCTTGTTTGCTATAATCTTCAACTAATTTTTTAACAGATAAACGAATGGATAATGAAGCTAATCTGCTCCTCTATTTGTAGCCAGTAGGTACATAACGAGTAGCGTGGACGAACGGTCTGGCGCTGGCTTACGGCACCAGTCGCTTCAGAGACGTGGGTTCAAATCCCACAACTAACAAATTAATTATTTTTTAATCACGCATGCCTGAATATTTCTTCTTTCTTCAGCCTATAACATTTTCACTGCTAGGACTCCGGCCTCCTTTCTGTAAGAGGGATTGGGTCGTTACACACAACAAGGGCCTAGTGCGGGTTGTTGGATATGTTGGAGGACATACTGGTCCCTCACGATGTTTTCATTTTCTTTTACCAGAGTGTTTATATTCCTAAATATAAAACTCAATCAGCGCGACAATGACTGATTAACCAGTACTGTATGAAGTCAACTGGACCATGATTCTGAATACTGCGTAATATGCATGAAAAATTAATCAGTCAAATTATTTCACGGACAGTTACAGTGTTACTTGAATGATACCGGAGTCTTGAATTGAGAGTCGCACGTTTAGCAATGATGATATTACAAAAAAAAAAATGTTTACCCCAATATTTGAATAAAGCCTTTAAAAATTGATAGGTAACCGTTTATAAAAATATTTTCACTTCTCATGCTCTAAAAGTTCGTCTTTATGTCGTGCTTAGGCGACATAAAATCGCTTTTTATGTTCTAGTGCATAAAGTATTTTTTTTTCTGAGACTAAGGTAATCAGGCCCAACAGTCACACGCACAATATAACTTCGCAGATTAAAGTCGTGATTTATTTCATTTTCTTTAATTTATATCACTTCCGTGTTTTATATCGTTAATTTAATAAAATCCGGTAAAATAGTTGTCATTTATTATTTAAAAACGCAAAGAAACGTTTTTATGACTTGGCAATATGAAGTACCCAAGTCGAATGACAAATGTTGAAATAAAAAAAAAAAACTTTTAATAAGTTTCGTGGCGGTATTATCTGTGGTGGCGGGAATTAGCTATGCTTTGCAACATTTTTGATTAATTATGTACTGTCTACTTTATGCCTGTTTCATTTTCTCGCAATCGAAGTGAAAAGCAGAGTGTTTAACTCAGGCATAAACGAGCCATTTTACCCCTCGACTTAACTATCCACCCTCGCCTGCGACTCGCGTGGATATAAACGTCTCGGGGTAAAATAGCTAATTTTATGCCTTAGTTGTACAATCTACTATTGCCTTCATGAACGTCATTTAGCATTTCGGAACTGTTGCGCAATAATAACAGCCTCAAAATTTTATTTCATGTTTATTTCTTACTTCGGAAATGGTGAACTTCCATACAAACTTTCATCCCCTAACAGAACAGGGCAGAACTTTAAAAACGTTCAAATACCATATTTACTTCTAACAGCTAGTACGAGTATTCGTATCAGTTCCGGTTCCGATACGGAACGCAATGTTCAACACTACACTAGGAAATCATGAAGTACCTAGAGTAAATTACAACGGCAAACTGTTCACAACAGTCTCGCGCCAAAAGTTGCTACATAGATTATTCTAAACTATCTACGTGTCTGGAACGGGAACGGATACTATAAAACAAAATGAGCAATACTTTCGCTGTCCAATGCCTTACGTTTACGTAAAAATGCACGGTTATTCTTATAAATTCTTAAGGTTAACAAGTTTTTCAGGAAATTAGCGAAGTGATTATGCAGGAGAGCAGTTTGCTCATGTTGCATCAAATCTGATGGAAGTTGAGCAGCATTGTCTCAACGTTCTCGGAGTAGCCGTTTAACTTTTATTTTCGACCTAAGTAATGTTTGATCTCCAAAAATAAAAACCAATTTTGGAAATAATTTTATTAATTTAGAACATTATTTGTTATGCGATTGTAACTTTATAATCAGGATATGAATTTTAATAATTTTGTCATTTTATGCATGCACATTTATGTAATAGTAATCTTATGATATATTTGTTTTTTATATGTCATTCATTATGGAAATAAACAGGCTATAGTAAAATAAAAATCAATTTTGGACGATTTCTTGGTTCATTTACAACACAAATGTACAGTAATTACATAAAAAATTAAGCCAAATCACTGCAGTTTGGTTATTGGTTGGAAAAATCTTTTAATAGTAGTTTTCTGACTTAAGCCGAAAGCGGTTTAACTTGGATCGTCGTATTGATGATACACGATTATAATTCTGTAAATATATATTAGCTACGATCGCGGATCATATTTTGATCACGTACAGCCTAATATTAATCAGCAAATTGCAAAAACGATAGAAAGTTTATATTTTGCGGGCTAACTTATCGCGTTCCTCATAAGGTCAAACGAATCCTGCCTCTGCGATTTATGCTAGCCTAGTACCGAGTGGCTGAAACTACGGTGTGACTTCCGCAATTATCAAAATTCCGGGTCTATGAAATAATGTTGTTACCAAGTTTAAGTGAATCTTTGTCTCTATCCTACGCATGGACAAAACACGCACGAATTAATAGATAATATTATAATAATATATATTACTACCGCGCTCTTTGCCTAGCCTGAGAACCCGTAACCACGGTAACGCTACGCGTTTTGGTATAGAGATAGTTTGAGTCCCGGGAAAGAACATAGGATAGTTTTTGTTCCGATATTTCCACGGGATCTAAACTTATGCGGGTGAAACTGCGGTGCGCAGCTAGTTTTAAAATAAAATCTACCGCAAGTTATAGAACTTCGTTCCAAAAAAAATAATTCAAACTGCCTTTTTTTCCTACGTATTTTAGTTTTTTCATTATTTTCATCATTATACCCAAAATATGTCCACGATTGGATAGATTGTTTTTCGTATTTATTCATTTTGCTATTGTAGTAAGTTCCAATGTTCAGGGCTTGAAAACTAGTTGGCCAACTAGTTCGGTGACGTGTCCCGAAGCTAATAGCGCACTTGAGAACAGATTTTTTTGTATTAGTCTGTTAAAAGAAAACTGTTTTGTATGAAAGTTGTTGATAATTGTTCAGTATTACATAACACTTCGTTTTCACTAACTAACACACCGTATTTGTGTGATATTTTAAAAGATATTCGCTAAAATACCGCCGACACTCGTCTAAAAAGCACAGTATTACTGTATCGCTCCCTGATTAAATTCGAAATACTAACACATTGATGGAGAATTTTTACACAATTTTGGTTGTTAAGTATAAATTATTTCATAACCAACTGTTTTTCTTAATATTGTTATAACTTTTATGTCATAATACATTGACAATCTGCAAAAAATGATTTGAAACCGCAGTCGAATAAAGCAGTCCCTGTTTGATACTTAAAACAAGATTCAAACGCTCAATAAAATGCACACAATAGTAGTCTTTACTGCCAATGATAGAGTGTACAGTCTGGTATAACGATCAAAAGGTAGTTGAGCCACTGCGGCCGAGCATCAAGCCTATGATGCTTCATGGACTCCTAGTATACAGCATCGTATTCGTGGCGCTTCGCCTTCACAATTTCACGCATGCGCATTTTGGAACAGCCCACGTGCTTTAGATACCACGGGGGAAGCATAGAGCTCTTCATGGTTAAAACAATTGAAGAACTACTAAAGGTCTGATTTAACCAACGCCGGATATCTTTTAGCCGACGTCTAACAGTTTTGTATGGAAAAACTGTAAGAAAATACAAAATTTATTCACTGGCTATTTATATATACTAGGTATAAAATTTTGGTAGAATTCTTCTATATGAAGCTTGATTAAATATACGATTCGATTTTTTACTCATAAGGGAGGCACAATAATTTACTTACTACTAATTTAATTTACTTTTTTTAATTGCTTTGTTTGTCTGACACATGGTTTGCTTGCATTACCTCTAACTAGTCCTCTGATAACCTTTAGCTGTGTGTTTTGTATTTTTACTGCAGAAAACTAAACGACTTTGTTAACATCAGGCTTAGGGGTTATAAGGAAACAAATGAATAATAATTAATTATTCTTGTGAATTTTTGGTTGTTTATGAGGATTAGCTACCTGCACTACGAGGTCATTTGCACCGAAGAGATGATTGACCCATCAAAACTATAAATCATTAGATATCGCATCGTCATCGAATGAGTTCTCGAATTCATTATCACTTTTGTATGACTCTTTGCTGATGATGACGTGTCAAAGCATAAGTAGGTACAGTACTGGAAGGAGTTTAGGACGGATAATTTAAGAATTGCGTATTTATTTTGAATACAAGATGTATCATAGCTTCAAAAAATTGTTAAATAAACACATTTTGTTTTCTACACTAATGAAAAATTTTGTTGCAGTTGGACAAATTAGCTGTGTTGTATATTATTATAATTAAATAATATTTTCTCAACTATTAAGTTAAGTCCTTCAATTCGGAATCGAAAATATAGGTCGTATCTTGTATTTAGTTTTTGTTTCTAAAAGTCGGTTCACTTTCCACTTCTTCAAAACTTTTTTTCAACTGCATTGTTAAGATCGTCCTTCAATTCGGAATTGGAAATTCATAGGATAAGATAATAGATTAGAAGAGAATAAAAAATATAGATTAGTATCTGATATATGTTCTGTGGGCGCAGAATCAGGATACGGGTAAACTAGAGAAATAACTCCTTATTATAACGTCCACACAGGTCATTTTTATAGTCAATTACAAGGACATTACTTAACAGTACAGAACTAACACTCTGAACTTAATAGGAAACACTAAGCAGTTCCTAGGCCAGAATGGGTCGCGACCACGTCTCAACGATCACTGTCTCTCCATGGTCCATATCGACATCGTACCCCAGACGTCGTGGTCCTAGACTCCGCACAACGTCAAACAAAGACACTTATGTCTCATTTTTAAGTGCATAATATTATTATAATGAGATCCGAAATATACATAAAGATACTTTTTTCAAACTGGTTAATATACTCATCATTTAAACGACATTTCCCATGAGGCCCTCCAGTTTAAAAAACAACCTCACGCAATGTTCCTAATTACTATTATTAAAAAATAAACATTCCATTCGTAACATTACAGTGCAAATGTGCTTTTACAAAACGACAATTTACTGTCCATTTCTTAAAAAAATCAATGGATATTCAATGTACCAGGGAATCATAAACATTTAAGAAAAAATCAAATCAATCATCGCTGTGATAATGACATCACTAAACCTAGACCCTAACTCCTGTCATCTACTACTACTAATGCAGATGATGAAAATGTATTCCTATTAAGTACCGATACAAGTAGATACAGATATATATTGCGTAGTTCAATATTATGCCATAGTAGTTCATGATGCACTGGTTTAACATTATTGTCTATTATTATATTCACAACATTTATTAAGAAAATATTCACAACATTTATTAAGAACATTAACTAATAATAATAATAATAATAATAATAATAAGCCCCCTAAACAACCACACGTCCTGATTGACCATCTAATCACGTGGGGGGCGGACACACGAATGAGAAATTACTGGCGTGGCTAACGTGGCTCTGGAAACCCACTTAAAAATGGAGACTCGTTCAAAAAGAAAACGTATAGGGCCGCTGCCCGGGGGCGATCGCCGGGGCGCACTTGGAGCTGACGCTGAGTGTCTCAGCATGCGAACCGTCAGCGGTGAGGAGTTGAACAGGCGGGCTCCCACCGACAAAGATGCTACAGCCGATATCATTGACGATGGTGACAGACTGACGGACAGGATAGACACCCCTGTAGAACCTTACAGTCCAAGCACAGTATCATATACACCTTCTAGGCCAGCAACACCATCCATACCATCGTCACCTTCCATACCATCATCACCCCCCATTACTAGTTTCAATTCAGTTCAACCAACTTCAACCTTGAATGTTACGCGGGAGGTATCTACCTTCTTACCCGCGTCCACCAAGGCTGGAAAAGCAAGAGTTCGCATGAGATGGAGCAAAGAAGTAAACATATTCATCATGCGAACTTACCTATACATCACTAAATTAGAGACCGATCTGACCACTTACAGAAAACAACTGCATGAACTTTTTACACGTCAATACCCAGAGATTACCGTTACCGAACAAAGGATTTCAGATCAAAGAAGAATAATAGTTAGGAATAAACTCTTGTCGCAAGACGTAATAGACCAGTTAAAAGAAGAAGTCCGTACACAACTACAAGGAGAATCAGAAAATACTGCAGGCGCAATCACTATCGCATTAACACAAAACACAACCGCGTATAATCAACAGGAACAACTGTGCAGTCAAACAGAACCTATCATACAATCTCAACCTATCACACAATCTCAATCATACTTTCAATCACAAGCGTATTCACAAACCACACATACATCCACGCAAACCGAAAGTATAACCATAATTTTAGAAAATGAAATTGAGACCCTAACCGACATTAACATAAATCAGCCAACAGATACACGTATTCATGAAATACACGATAAATTTAAAACAGCTCTCACTCAATATTCCGGTATGGACCCGGCAGCTCGACCAAGACTGCCCAAACTTAGGTACACACCAAAACTATCTCAGCTCGTTCATTTATTTAATCAAAATATTCTCCAACAATATATTAGCGAAGAAACTCACCTTATAGACATTCATACTCTGATATATTGCACAGCGTTAGTAATTTCCGAAGAACTTAATTTTAAAATCACAGAATACACAGGCAATCCAAGGCAAAGAAATATTAACAAGCCAGCATGGCAACAGAGACTTGAAAAAGATATAGAAAAACTTAGAGCAGACTGCGGTAGACTAACTCAGTATATTAACAACAATAGGTCAAACAAAGTAGTTAAGAGAGTAGAAGCAATATTTAAAAACATGACTACCCACACGAGACATGAAAACAACAATAGAAAACCGGAAGAATTCTTAGATACATTGAAACAGAAATTAGCCTTAAAAGTTCACCGGTTAAGAAGATATAAGAAAGCACAAGAACGGAAAAACGATAACTCCTTGTTCGCCACAAACGAAAAGAACTTTTATAGAAATTTACATACAGCACAAACTGACACTAATACACTGACAACCGATAGCAACGTAGAATTACCAACACGAGAACAGTTAGAAACATTTTGGTCTGGAATATGGGAAGAGCAAGTGCAACACAATAAAAATTCTGATTGGTTATCAGACGAAGAAACAAAATGGAGCTCATTAGAAGAAATGGAATTTGTTGAGTTAACTGAGTCTGATATAACTAGTGTTACAGCGAGACTGCACAATTGGAAATCCCCTGGTATTGATAAAATTCATAATTATTGGTATAAAAAATTAGAGTCATTACACAAAGTCTTAGCTAAAAATTTAACAGAAATCATCTTAGGGAAACAAAACATTCCTGAATTTATTGCTACAGGAATAACCTTTATGTTACCAAAAGCACAGTACTCTCCGCAACCTTCTCAATACAGACCAATTACATGCCTACCCACAATATACAAGATTCTAACGTCCGCAATCACAACAAAAATCAACAAACACATAGAGAATCACAACATAATAGCAGAGGAACAAAAAGGATGCCGAAGGGGCCACATGGGGTGTAAGGAACAACTAGTTATAGATTCAATAATCCACAAACACGCCACCACAAAACATAGAAATCTACACTGCACATACATAGATTATAAAAAAGCATTCGACAGTATTCCACACTCCTGGTTAATTCAAATACTACAAATATATAAAATAAATTCAAAAATAATAGACTTCTTACAGGATATCATGGCCCGTTGGAGAACTACACTTCAATTAAATTACCGAAACAACACTATCACAACTCGGCAGATATCCATAAAGAAGGGTATCTATCAGGGAGATTCTCTGAGTCCTTTATGGTTTTGTCTCGCTCTGAATCCTCTGTCCGACTTACTAAATCGCAGTCAAGCCGGATATTCCATAAAACATGCCACAGAAGAGACTATTATCTCACATCTTATATATATGGATGACATTAAATTATACTCAAAATCTGAAAAAGGGATGAAAAAATTAATAGATATCACGACAGAATTTAGTAAAGACATTAACATGCAATTTGGTTTAGATAAATGCAAAACAGTTCATATAATAAGAGGTAAAATAAAGCCGGGCGACTATCCTATTAACAATACAGACACAATCACAGCAATGGAACCAACAGATTTATATAAATATTTAGGGTACAGGCAACTCAATGGACTAGATCATTCCGCAATAAAATACACATTAAACTCAGAATACAAAAGAAGAGTGGTCGCAGTATGTAAAACCCAACTCTCCGGAAAACATTTAATAAAAGCGCTAAACACCTACGCAGTCCCGATATTAACATACTCGTTTGGAGTGATCAAATGGTCCAAAACTGACATACAACAAATAGAGAGAACAACACGCACTACACTTACTAAACACAATAACCTACACCCAAAATCTGCAATAGAAAGACTGACCATCAAACGGCAATACGGAGGGAGAGGCCTTATAGATGTCCATCATCTTTGGCAGAAACAGATAGCCAAACTAAGAAATTTTTTTCATTCTAAATCACACACAAGTAACATTCATAAAGCCGTAGTTATGAACGATATCAGTTACACCCCACTTAACCTACACGAACAGATAGAAATACAACACACTAGTAATGAAGACCCACATAAGCAAAAGATAGAAGACTGGAAAAAGAAAGTGTTGCATGGACGGCACCCCCATGATCTAGAACAATCTCATATAGATACAATAGCGTCAAATAAATGGCTTAAAATCGGTAACTTATTTCCGGAAACCGAGGGATTTATTATTGCAATACAGGATCAAATCATAAACACTAAAAACTATAGGAAATTCATTATGAAAGACCCCACAATAACAAATGATAAATGCCGCAAATGTCACAGCCAACCAGAGACCATACAACACATAACAGGGGCATGCACAACACTCACACAAACAGACTATACACACAGACACAATCAGGTAGCAAACGTTATCCATCAAAAACTAGCACTCAAACATAAACTCATACAAGATACAAACACTCCTTATTACAAATACGTACCACAAACAGTTCTAGAAAGTACCACACACAAACTCTACTACGATCGTGCCATACTAACTGACAGGACCGTTCACTATAATAGACCAGATATAACCCTTCAAGATAAAGTTAATAAAGTCACATACCTTATAGATATTGCAGTCCCTAATACACATAATTTACAAAAAACAATAAGTGAGAAAATCAGTAAATATGCTGAACTGAAAGAAGAAGTGACCAGAATCTGGAGGCAGGAAAAAGTCTACGTAGTACCCATTGTTGTCTCCACGACGGGTGTTATACCCAACCACCTCCACCACAGCCTTAAACAAATAGACCTAAAAGACTCAATTTATATAACACTCCAAAAAGCCGCAATCTTAAACACCTGCAGAATAGTTAGAAAGTTCATGCAGATTGACGAAAATGAAATCACTCCTCATAACACCTCACACACGCTACATTGACTTGGCTTGGGCCCGTTAATGTAGTAAACTAGCCAAAGAGCTAAGAAACAAAATTTGTTTACCAAAAATAATAATAATAATAATAAGCCCCCTAAACAACCACACGTCCTGATTGACCATCTAATCACGTGGGGGGCGGACACACGATATAAAAATTACTGGCGTGGCTAACGTGGCTCTGGAAACCCATTTAACATGGAGACTAGATCAAAGAAAATACGTATAGGACCGCTACCCGAGGGCAATCGTCGGGGCGCACCTGGGGCCGATGCTGGGTGTCTCAGCATGCGACCCATCGGCGGTGGGGGACTGAGCAGGCGGGTTCTCCCCGATAAAAATACTACAGCCGAACCGACAGACAGACTAGACAATAGTGACGACAGTAGAGCAGTTACATCCGCCTTGGATGTTTCGCAGGCGGCGTCAGCTACTCAGCCTGCGACCACCAAAGCGGGAAAACCTCGAGTGCGCATGAAATGGACTGAAGATATGAACATATTCATCATGCGCACTTATTATCACATTACGAAACTTGAAGAGGACAGAACCATGTACTGCACACAATTATTCGTTAAATTTAAATTACAATACCCAGAAATTAACGTAACAGAACAAAGAATAGCTGACCAAAGACGGGTTATTATCAGAAACAAGCTGTTATCAGACGAAACTTTAAATAGAATTAGATTTGAAGTAGGAGAACAACTAAAAATTGAAGAAGAAAGTATAAATCTCACACAACCAACAAACACCTTACAGATAACCCAATCGCTTACAACATATAACCCTTCCTTAGAAGACGATACTAGATCAAGGACTGAATATTTCGCTACAGAACTAACCGCAAGCACACAGCACAGCAATCAAGCTACTACAGATAATGTCACATTAACACAAACACAGAATAATATTGAGTTTGACCCTTCCATAGTAGAATCATTAAGTAACGAATTAGAAGCAAATATGACAAAATACAACGGAATGGATCCTGCGTGTAGACCTTTATTACCAAAAATTAGACCATCTCGCCAATTGACGGATATTGTTAGTATGTTTAATCAAAAAATTATTCCTCCCAAACTATCAACCCTAGAAAATTTAAGCGATACGCATTCCTTAATCTATTCTGTAGCTATTACAGTTGCAAGTCACTTTAAACTAAAAATAAATGTAGATAGAACTAGTAATAATAACAGAGTAATAAACGACCCACCATGGCAAAAAAGATTACAAACGGACATAGATCAGCTAAGAAAAGACATTAACAGACTAACACAATATAAAAACGGCAACACATCAAGAAAACTTGAAAAAAAAGTCATACTGATAATTAAAAATACTAAACAACATAGTTCACATGAAAACTTTAATAAGAGAATAGAAGATCACTTAGATACATTAAAACAAAAACTTCTAGTGAAGAGTCATAGACTAGCACGATACAAAAAAGCTAAAGAAAGAAAGGATAACAATAGATTATTTAAAACAAGTGAGAAACAATTTTATAGACAGCTTAAAGGCAACAATACGACAATCCTTAATCCTCCATCTCAAGAGTCTTTAAAAGAATTCTGGCAAGGAATCTGGTCAGACAGCACTGAACATAACAAAGAAGCTGGATGGATACAAGAAGAAATAGTCCGATCAGAAACAATAGACGAAATGCCGTTTGAAGATATAGATGCTCTTGAAATAAATACAATTATAAATAAAACACATAACTGGAAAGCAGCAGGAATAGATGGTATACACAATTTTTGGATAAAAAGGCTTAATTCACTTCATAGCACGTTAGCAGAACAAATAAATGATATTTTAAAAGGTAATCAAAATATTCCAGAATTTTTGACTAAAGGAATCACATATATGATCCCAAAATCAAGTAGAACCCAGGATCCTTCACAGTACAGACCAATCACTTGCCTGCCAACCTTATATAAAATCATAACGTCATGCATAACTAATAAAATTATTAAACACACTGAACAATACAATATCTTGACTGAAGAACAGAAAGGATGTAGGCGTGGTCATATGGGATGTAAAGAGCAATTAATTATCGATTCCACTATTTTAAAATACGTTCAGAGATCTAGAAAGAACCTATACATAGCATACATAGATTACAAGAAGGCATTCGACAGCGTTCCTCACTCATGGTTGATCGAAGTACTAAACATTTATAAAATCAATCCATTAATTATAAATTTTCTTAAGAATACAATGGGATCCTGGAGAACTACACTAAAATTACACACTAAAACAACAAACTTATCCGTAGACGAAATAGCGATTAAAAAGGGTATTTTCCAAGGGGACTCATTAAGCCCTCTATGGTTTTGTCTAGCCCTGAATCCACTCTCCCGAGCCTTAATCGAATCGAAATTAGGCTTTGATATTAAGAACGGTAGGTCAATATTACACCAAATTACACATTTACTATATATGGATGACTTAAAACTATATGCTAATAAAAATACAGATTTACACGATTTATTAAATATAACAACAACATTTTCGAAAGACATAAGAATGGATTTTGGACTAGATAAATGCCGGAAACTAAATATAGAGAAAGGTAAGATTATAGAAGGAAACTACTCAACAGACACCGAAGAAGTAATAGAAGCGATGAAAGACGAAGAACTATATAAATATTTAGGTTACAATCAAGCACGATTGTTAGAACATAAGATTATTAAGGATAAACTCAAAAAAGAATACAATAGCAGAATACATTCGTTATGCAAAATGCACCTATCTAGTAAAAACCTATTTAAATCTATAAATACATACGCAATCCCTATACTTACTTATTCTTTCGGTGTAATAAAATGGTCTAACACAGAATTACATGCTCTTGAAGTTAAAACAAGAACTACACTGACACAACATAGATATCACCATCCCAAATCAGCAATAGAAAGAGTTATAATGTCCAGAAAAGAAGGTGGCAGGGGACTAGTCGAAATATCACATCTTCACAAAAGACAAGTCATAAATCTAAAACAATTTTTCTGGCGGAAGAAAAACAACAGTCCATTACACAAAACAATTATAGAGATAGACAAACAATATACACCATTGAACCTTAGCGATGATAGCAATATTGAAACAGTAGATAAAGCGAGACATATAGAAGAGATACACAGGAAGTGGAGGCAAAAGGAACTACATGGAAGACATCCCAACGATTTATACCAAACATACATAGATAAAGAGGCTTCTAACAAATGGCTAGAGTTAAGTGAGCTGTTCCCTGAAACAGAAGGGTTTATGTTAGCCATTCAAGATCAAGTCATTAATACGAAAAATTATAGAAAATACATAATAAAAGATAGTACAGTAAGAAATGATTTATGCAGAAAATGTCATAGCAAACCTGAAACAATACAACATATCACAGGAGCGTGTATCACACTAACCCAAAATGACTATACGCATAGACATAATCAACTTGTTAATATCATACACCAAAAACTCGCAACCAAACTTAAACTCATGCAGGATCCCTACACACCATATTACAAGTACACGCCTAGAGCTGTATTAGAAAACCAATTCTACAAAATATACTATGACCGCACTATAATTACAGACCACACCATATATAACAATAGACCTGATATAACACTTATTGATAAAGTAAACAAACACACATTTATAATAGATGTAGCAGTCCCAAATACCAATAACATTCAAAAAACTATCACAGAAAAAATCAGGAAGTATACAGAATTACAAGAGGAAATTACCAGAGTTTGGAAGATGAATAGAGTCACTATAGTCCCAATAGTAATATCAACAACAGGTGTTATCCCGAAACAAATATTCAATAGTTTTAATGTACTTAATCTATCTAAATACACATACATAACACTACAAAAAGCTGCCATATTAAACACTTGCCGCATAGTAAGAAAATTTTTACAACTAGACTTGGATAATAATTTCACTGCAGTACAGAGCACTTTACCTTCTGAAAATAATAACTAGAATCTCACCTTGGTTCACACCCGTGAGATTCTAAAAATACCAGGTACTAACCTGAGAAATTTAAATTTAAAAACCATAATAATAATAATAATAATAAATTTTATTCGTACCAACAATACAGCTAATTAATGTTACATACTTATGACTTAAGTGTGAGTATAGCACTAGAAGTTGTCGTAACTTGCACCCTTGCTAAGTTATCAGGATAACTTGTATTAAGGGCACAAGTGCCAACCCTTGGTTCATATTTTTTTAAGGCATTGCAAATAATACAAAAAAAGCAAATAAAGGTAACTTATACATGAAAATTGAGTAAAATAAAATCAACGAAGAGAAACAAATGCCAAAAATACAAGCGAGAGGGAGTTTAGTGGTGGTGAGAAGTGTAAGTGATGTGTGTGAAGTGTGTGTGTTATGTATGAGAGGGATAGTAGCAAATTAGTAGCACTTTTCTCCGGAAAGAAGAAGTCGCTCTGTGTCAATATATTTTTGTTCAAGTAGCCAATTTGTTACAATTTTTTTTAAGGTATTACTTGGATAAGAGTAGAATTGCAGATATTTATTGAGTCTGTTATATAAATGTGGGCCTTGAAAGCAAAAGAATCTCTTAGTAAAAGCGAACTTACATCTATGCGGCTGACAGACCGCGTCTCTACGTCTTCTGGTGATTATGGCGTAAGGGGTGTCTTGATGCTGTAAGACTACGGTATGAAGGACAAAGAGCTGTCTCACAGTGAGAACTCCACAGCATTTATATAGCTCATCTGTAGGGAAAAGCAGGGGACGGAAGGTGCTTACCTTTAATACGGCTCTCTGGGCTCTCTCCAGTTTTAGCAGTATGGTTTTAGGCGCCCCGCCCCACGTCGAAATACAATACGTTAAGAGAGATTGGCAAAGAGCTTGATATACTCTCTTGACAATTCCTCCCTCAGCGACATGGCGAAGCGTTTTAAAAACAAAAATCAGTTTCCTGATTCTTGAGGTCAACAGGTCTATATGCAAGGAGAAGGTAAGACCGTTGTCAAGTAGTACCCCAAGATATTTTATAGAGCGTACTCGTTGAAGCACAGGACAACTGCACGCAACGGACTCCGGCGATTGACAAGAATGTGCCGCAAGTGCAAAAGAATCGGGGGGTTGTGTGGATTGGTGTAAAGTAAAGGTCAGTATTTTTGTTTTATCCGTGTTTAAAGTAAGAAGGTGTTTATTAAGCCAATCGACTACAGTGTTCAACCCCAATTGCGCTGCCTCGAAAGTGTCGTGCCAGGTAGCACCTGAGAAGGTAAGGGCAGTGTCGTCGGCAAATACGGTAATTTTCCCATTGGGCAGAGCTAGATTGCAAAGCTGATTGATGTAGACCAGGAAGAGAGAGGGGCCAACTACACTTCCCTGGGGCACTCCGAAAGTCACGGGAAGGTCATCACTTAGGTGGTTAAGTATTTTAACACATTGAGTCCTGTTTTGTAGGTAATCTTTAAAAATGTCCAACGCAACCCCACGCACGCCCAGCCCCTCAAGCTTCGAAATGAGGATGGGAATGGAAACCGTGTCGAAAGCTTTTTTCAGATCCAGGAAAATAGACAGAACTTTTTTTTTGGAATCAAGTTGGTCAACAATCTGGGAAGTTAGCTCCAAAACGGCACCACTAGTTGAATGTTTTTGCCTAAAACCAAATTGATTTGGAGACAACAACCCTTTGTCCTCAAGGTAATTAATAAGTCTGTTATTAATAATGCGTTCTAAAATTTTAGATATGGATGGTAGTACAGCTATAGGTCGGTAGTTATCGACACAGTTTCCATTTCCACTCTTGTGTATTGGGTGAATAATCGCTTTTTTGAGAGACCGAGGAAAGGTACCAGTGTGTAGGCAGAGATTAAACAAATGCGTAAGAGGTGGGACAAGAAGTTGTTTGTAGCGCTTGAGAAAGTTAGACGGTATATTGTCCCAGCCAACGGCTGAGTTCAATTTTAGCGACGTAACGAGGGTATCAACTTCATCCTCGTCCGTATCTATCATAACAAAAGAATGAAGCACCGAATCCGCACAAAATTGACTGACAGAATGGTTTTGGATTTTGGCAGCAAGGTTAGCGCCGATGTTGGCAAAGAATTCGTTTACTTGGTTAACAGACTCTTGAGGGGAAGATGCACTCATAAGCAAGTCAGTAGTGGGAGATTTTTGCTTTGCAGTACAGGTGACTCTTTTGATAACCTGCCAGATCTTTTTATTATTATTTTCATTAGCAGCCTCCCTAATTTCAGCCCTCTCGTACTCTCTTTTGAGCTTTTTAAGGACTTTGGTACAGAAGTTTCTGTATCTTTTGTAAGTAATTAAAAGGACAGTGTTATTCGGAGTAAGCTTGAGCTTTTTATGCATTTCATCACGATTACGCATACAGCGGAGCATCCCCAAGGTCATCCAAGGTTTGAGCAATCGATTGTGATTAGATACTCTAATAATAGTTGAATGGGAGTTTATGATGGTAGCAATGGAATTGATTAATAAGTCTGTGGCTTCATTAGGGTCAATACATTCATAAAAAGGTTGAAAATCTAAACAATGTATGTTTTTATCAAGAGCGACATAGTCAATTCTGGAAATAGTCCTACTTTGCTGTTTATAAGGTTTATTTGACTGAAGGCACAGTAACACGCAGTTGTGGTCAGTGACTGAGGAATCCATTACGATTGTCAACGCTGACATGTTGGTCTTTAACATGACATGGTCCAGACAGGCAGTTTCACGAGTAGGGGAGGAATGTGCCGGAAGTAGACCATGAAAAGCCAAAAGATTTAGATATTCAGCTATGTGATTGGGGCAGGGTGTACTAGTGATATCGAGGTTTATATCACCTACGACTACTATATTTGGAAATGACGAGAGGTCCACTAGGAGTGTGTTAAGGGAATTTAGAAAATTACCAGGGTCGCTGAAGGAGGGAGGCCTATAGATACAAATAAATGCCCTTTCGGTGCCAACTTTAAGCACGAGACAGCTAGCGTCCAAGAGTTTAGGTTCAAACACAGTATAGTTGTCGAGGTTTTTAACATAAATAACGACTCCGTCATTCTGGTTTGAAACAAGCATAGTATGATAATGGGAATAGCTCGCGATCGGTGGTATAACATAATTACTATGCTTTAGCCAGCACTCAGTCAGCACGATAACGTCAATATCTAAATTGACCCTGGTTAAGAGAGTTGAAAAGGAATCAGAGTTAGCGTTGATGGACCTGATGTTCTGGGTTACTAATTTTAACTGTTTACAAGGGTCACCAATATGCAGAGAACACTCCTCCGGTTTACAACATCTTGAACTTGAGACTGAAATTTGGTCAATGTTATCATTTAACTCGGTTATATTATCCAACATTATTAAAAGTAAGCAATTTGCGTATAATTAAGGGCTTATGTAGATGATATATATTACGAACCGATTTTACAGGAGTGATAACCATGTCGTGGTAAGCAAAATTCCTTGGGATAAAGCAAATGGGAAAAATAACAGCCGCGGAAGAGCAAATGAGAAACTGAATATCAGATGAGTAAGTGTGTAGAGGTAAGTGTGGGTGTGGTGTAATGGATGTGTGTTTGTAAGTGTGATTGTAAAGTGATGTTAAAAAAGGTTTGGCATTTTGGCATCGTAGCAACATACAAATTAATTGGAATCCGTTTTTTAAAGGGTATAGGGATATAAAAAATACATAACAATCAAAAAAATTAACGAGATAAAGTATAAACAAAATTGGCATGCACATGGAATTAATACATAGTCAGGCTTCTTTAGAAAGGGCTTCAATTTGGGATTCTGATTTAACAAGGATTGATTGATCACCATCAACTTTCCTTACAAGCACTTTACCATCAGTAATCCAGCAGTACTTAATTTTCTTTTCTTTCTTCAGCTGACGCGCAAGGTAGAAAAGTTTTCTCGCGTTTACAGTAAGGTGTTCTGTGAGATAAATCGGACTTGTATTTCCTTCTGTACCAGCATGACTCATATTCAGTTTGTTGTGCTGGTTGGACCTGTTCAGGTCTTTAACGGCGTTCAGAAGCGTGTTTTTCACGTAAAGATGAGATAATTGGATAATAATGGGTCTGTTTGAGTCTTTTCTGGAGTCTTTTCGACCGGGTAGACGATATATATCGTAGATGTCCGTTGGTTGAATACTAATATTTAGCGACTTCGATATATTAGTGATGTAATTTGAGAGGTCAAGTTTATTTTCCTTATGTTTATAGGGCACATTTCTCAATTCAACAGTAGTTAATTTCGAGACACGAAGCAGCTCTTCAACCTTTTCTTGCAGGGTAATTATGTAGTCATGATTTTCCAGACAGCTTTTTTCCAGGGTTTTTATTTTGGTGCGGAATTCATCGTGTTGTAGAGAAATAGCCTCTAGGCTCCTCTCGATGCTAGCCAGTGAAGTGTCCATCTTGTGCTGAATGGCAGCGAACATTTCCCTAATTTCTTCTTTAAAATCATCGAAATCGTCTCTTGTGACATTGTCGTTGCGGCGTTTAAGTGGGCGCGAACTAACAAATTGATTTGGCGATGAAGACGTATCGTCTGCCTTGGTATGTATATCCGATTCTGATCCGCACTTAGGTGGCGAGCGAAGCATTGTACTAGGCGAACAGGAATATGTAGGACCGTAAGCGCAAGCGACGAACACGAAGAAGCGCGATAGTAAGGTTTACTATGTGTGTAATTTGCACACGCGCGAGGACATGTACGTGAAGAAGCGGGGTCTAGTTAGCAATGTGTGCGAGTGAGAGGTTACTCACGCACGGAGAGTCTCGGTGCAGCTGCACTACCGCTGCCGCTGCTGCTCACTGATGTTTAACTAATAGCTTTGCGATATTATGGACGCCTGGTAGTCGGGTAATTTTATTTGAATTTATTTTTGTAGAATTATGTTATTTTAAATACAAAAACCACTAAAAACACGTCTTAACACTCTGGCGATCCGAGGGGAAGGGCCAACTAGACAAAGAATTGTAATTATAGAACATAACTAATATGTTACTCTACGTAGAACAGACAGGAGTAATTTAACTGATATTTATTAACTTGTCAACACGGTTAAAACGACACACTGAGAAGTTCTATATCAAAGCACCAGAAGCAACAAGCATCTTCAATTAGCTTAGACATCAGTCATGTAAGATCTACAATTTTAAGTTATCTTTACCGCTCTTAGTAGTCCCTGCGTTAAATACATACCTATATTTTATATTGCCTACCTCGTTTGCATAATTGGACGGAGCACATCATAAAACTACAACATTTGCTTGAAATATTTTTACCGATAAATGTAGGTAAGTATTAATTATAATCGAAGTGAATGAATAACAAAAATTAAAAAAAATTATTAATGATTTCTAGTCTACGTAGATATCGAGTCGTCTCGTCGTCTGCCTGTGACGTCACCCGGTCGATATCCTACGAACTCGAAATACTAGCGCAACAGGAATGAGTGCACATGCTATGCACCACTTTTCACCATTGAGCGATAAGTACGAGTAGGTATTATTATTTTAAATAATCATGTTCAGATTATTTTTACTAAAGGGATATTTGCGTATTGTATTGTGGTAATTGACATACTTTCTAAACGAAATCTGCCAATTAGCCGTACAAAAATATTGCCATAAATAAAAATTATCTAACAATTCAGTCGGCCCTAAAAATAAAAAATAAAAAAACTAGATTTAGTTGAAATAATAAAAGTAGCAGCCGTAGAAGTTATGGTTGGTAAAGTAGTAGTCTATATTAAACTTATAATACTAATTAAATGAATAATGCTAAGTCACGTAAGATTATTATCGTCAAAGAGTAAAGTGTCAAAGAGATTTTGAAACGTGGGGTGCAATTATTATAGTCTCCTTATCCTTATCCTACCCTGCAAACAGCTATGGTACAGGCCAAGGTCACTCCGTACGATGCTCAACGATGCGCTTGCGTGAAAATGTGAAGTCAGCTGCAATTCAAAACTAGTACTAGGAGCCTAAAGGTATCAGGAACTTGATCTGAAACTTCGAAATTTTAATAAAAATACACATTAGCCATATCTGCTAAGAGCTACATATCTGCATACGACTAATATGTATTTTCATAGTATTGTAAAGTATATAGAAAGCCGCATTAATTCATACATGTAGGTGACCACAGTTGTGTTTACCACGTCATTATCCTTAAACCGAGGGGTTGTTGCGAGTTCGTCCTTGAAATTGTTTAGTTCCAATTGTTGACGTTTGCTATGGCGCTAGCTGCAGGCCGTTGCTACACATAATGCTACAGAAAAAAAGTGCAAAAAGCTGAGTACCTTTAAATTTATGGGGGTTGTAAATTAAGCTTAAATTAGCAAGCATTCTACTAACATATTCTATATAGAGAATTGGTTAGTGGACATGTTTTATCTTGAATTAATATTTTACTGAAAACACGTTCTTAAAAATGAGTATGTATATTTATTATGTTCGTAATATAATTTGATAAACGCGTTTTGATTTATCAAATGTCTCTTTTATTGTTTGATAGCAAAAGGTAAAGTTAATAACTGCATGCACGAAAAAACTACCTCAGTGCTCGATAGATGGCCCTCATCGATTTAAAAGCGCGCTATGGTTTCGTTCACACGATTTGATTAGGGTACCCCGCGGTCCGACTGTCAGTATAGAATAAGCTAGATGTAAGGTGTGTAGATGGGGTGTGGGTGGAGCAGTGGTGGCCCAGTGGTATCGGCCGCGACTTACGAGTTGTAGGTCGTAGGTTCGAACCCAGACAGGCGCTTTACTTTGTGTAAAATTATTTCATCACCACTGCTCTCAAAACGGTGAAGGAAAACATCGTGAGGAAACCGGCATGTCCTAGAACCAAAAATTCAAAGACATGTGACATCTACCAACCCGCACTGGGCCCGCGTGGTGGATTACGGCCCACTCCCTCTCACAGAGAGGAGGCCTGTGTCCCAGCAGTGGGAACATTATAGGCTGATGATGATGATGATGATGAAGGTATGTAGATTGTAAGTTATAGGAACACTACAATATTCAGTCTTACCTTACAAGAAAGAGGTAGTAGGGAAATAATAATTTTTGACAGTCCAGTAACATGGACTTATAATACTGTGAGATAAACCGACGAAGTATATTAATGTCAAAACTTGTAATCGAAGTACGATTACATGTTTTGATAATAACTAAGTACTACTTAGTACTATGTTGAAAAGTGGTCCTTAGAGTCGTGTAAACATTTAGGATCAGTTTCTAAACCTGTGATTTATTTATTGAATAAACTTAACTTCAGCTAAATATAAGAATAAGCTAGGAAGGGTTATTCAATTCAACAAGAGTGAGAATAAAATTGGCAGATGCGATATTTTATTTTTCTAATTTATTTATTGACGCGTTACGAGCTGTGAGACGAAGTTCCTTAAGAACTTTGATCCCCAACTTTGAAGAACTGAAACAGTACACTATCAATGTTTATAGATGATAACTCTTACTGAATCATGTAATGCTGGTATTGTTCACGTTTTTCGTATCCATGGTAACGAACGCTGCATCTAGGCCGCCGCGTAAATGAGATGAGAGTAAACCGGAACTAACTGTTGGTACGCTCAGCATTTTTGCTCGTTCTGACACTACTGATAATACCAGTCTAGACAAAGATAGAGGAGAGTGAAACCAGTGTATTGCCGTCAGTTACTACACTGTACGTCACCGTACCACGTGCACGGGAAACAGAAGGAGGTGTAGTTGTAAATGATCAGTAGGCGCGTTTCTAAAATCGGTACTAAAACCGCCATTTAAATTTTTCAATATATTTTAACAAAATAAAATGGTTACCAACAGCGCCCCTCGTCAATGTCTTTCAAGCGTTTTAAGCCATCGCGGACGCATGTTTTAATAGTTTAGTTTTGCTTGGCTGATTTAAATTTCCGTAAGTACCAAGTTTAGTTCAAGGAGCAAAAGTTGGTCCCAAAGTGACAGCTGTTTATTGTGAAGTATCACGTCAAAGGACAATGCACTAAGGCAAATGTAAATCAGCGTTAAGACTAAACGTCAAAATATGAGGACTGGAGGATGGAAAATGTAGGTTACCTTGAAAGGGTCAATCCTTCATTTTTCATGAGAAGAATCATATTTTGTGCACTTTTCGTCGCGACAGAAGCTATTATAACCAAGACAATTTAAAACCATAATAAGAGTGTTCCTGGCTGGTTGGTCTAGTCAAAGTGGTTGTTAGTGTAGATGCTGTGATCGTAAGGTTGGGGGTTCCATTCCCAGGTGGCATAGCAAAGGGCAAAGAAGGCGAAACATGATGTTACTGCACTGCCAACCCCTAAGGGGAAAAGGCATGCTATCATGAAACTATTTCATTTCTCTCATATCACGGAATCTTCATGTCCTCCTAGTCACAGCCTCTATAAATAGAATTCGGCGCCAGACTTTAGCAAACATCCATAGATACTATACTTAGTACCTTCATCTCTTGCCAATGCACCGTCACATCTCTGTTGCACTAGTGTTTCTAGTCAGCGATTATCGACCAGGTCAGTTCTTAACATTTTAGCACGATGCTACGAAGTTATAGTCAGATTTTTTTTGCATGACATAAGAGAGTTTGTCATGAGAGTTTGTCATAAGAGAGTTTGTCACAGAGAGGAGGCCTTATTGTTGGTAAATAAAAGAAATTTCTACTTTTACATGCATACAAACTACCGACCCCCTATTTCACCTATTTTGCAATAGGTAGAATTGCCAAAACGTACAAACGTACCTATGTTTATATCTTAACAAAAGGTCCAATAATTAAATTCTGAAAGAAAAAACAAGAAAAATTCTGCCTAATTCTAACATGACGGGATTTCCATCCCCTATTTCAACCGCCTAAGTATATGACTAATGTATTATTCATTAAGTATATGAATAATACATTAGTCATCATCATAATCAGCCTATAATATTCCCACTTCTGGGCTGAGACACAGGCCATGTACATAACTATTATTTTTCCAAAAAAAAACATTCAATGTTATAAGAGATATTTTGTTACAAGTTTGAATAATTAGGTATTTTAAACTTAATACTTCTGAAATACACCATTTTTAATTAAATAGAACATATTTATACGTGTTATTTAAAAGCAACAAAAAAATAATGAAGTCGGTTAAAAAAGTGCTAACACCAAAAAGTTACAGGTATAGGTTTCTTAGACATTAAATCATGTGCCTCAAACTTTATGATTTGTCTTATGAATTTATAATGCAAAACTAGAGTAAAAGTAATCCAAAAAGTTTGGAGTTCAAAAGGGCACATGTGGGACTCGAACCCACGTCCTTCACGTTTCAGAAAACGCAATGCTCTATACCATCCAGCTGAGCTAATGTGCCACTACAAATGACTTCCAAATTTGCGTCCTGTATCGTCCCTCTGATTGCATTCAGCGACAACAGCGCCCGACGCCCTTCAAAATAAACGTTTGCAGCTGCGGACGAAGGTGGAACTACTTACACACGTATAAACCTTTTGAAGGTCAGGGACAAACGTTACGAGACAGATGGCATTGGTTTTAGTTTATCTTTCATATTTTTGATTTTCTGTTTTAGAGTTAGGATAAGGCTTATGTGCACTGAGGGACGAAAAAATAACATAATCTGTTTAGTTTATGACTGCAGCCCTTCATTCGTGTGTCTATGTGCCGAGCGTTTCTAAAAGCAATAGAGAAAGTTAGTCGGCTAGGTTCAGAAATAATGTAGGTTCTTAAGTTTTTACTGTCAAAAATATATGTCTACATAATATACTTTTTCACTTCTCATGCTCGAAAAGTTCGTCTTTATGTTGTGCTTAGGCGACATAAAATCGCTTTTTATGTTCTAGTGCATAAAGTAATTTTTTTTTCTGAGACTAAGGTAATCAGGCCCAACAGCTACATGCGCAATAAAACTTAGCAGATTAAAATAGTGATTTATTTCATTTTCTTTAATTTATACCACTTCCGTGTTTTCTATCGTTAATTTAATAAAATCAGGTAAAATAGTTGTCATTTATTATTTAAAAACGCAAAAAGACGTTTTCATGACTTGGCAGTATGAAGTACCCAAGTCGAATGGCAAATGTTGAAATTAAAAAAAAAAAACTTTTAAAAAGTTTCGTAGCGGTATTATCTGTGGTGGCGGGAATTAGCTATGCTTTGCAACATTTTTGATTTATGTACTGTATATTTTATGCCTGTTTCATTTTCTCGCAATCGAAGTGAAAAGCAGAGTGTATAACTCAGGCATAAACGAGCCATTTTACCCCTCGACTTAACTATCCACCCTCGCCTGCGGCTCGGGTGGATATAAACGTCTCGAAGTAAAATAGCTTATTTTATGCCTTAGTTGTACAATCTACTATTTTTAAATAACTGTAGCGTAGTATTGTCCCATTGCGGACCAAAAGCCTATTCTCAAACCAAGAAGGCATAAGCAACGATCACCCCACGCGTGCTAATACGGATTGTCGGTTTCAGATTCATATTAACCGTCCAGTTTCTTCACAAATGAAGTATCCATATCTTGTAAGTATGTATTTAAACAAATCACGGTATAGTAGTTTGCCAATGTCCGGTTTCGAACCGGCATCCTCTTGCTTTAAAAGCTGACGCCTTGACCTCTGGGCCATCGCGCTACTAAATAACCAATTCAAAACGCGCTCAGTATAAGTTGCAAAGACACAATAAATAGGTGGTTCTTAACAAATACTGCTAATAGTATGTTAATATTAAGAACCTTGAATACCATGGTACTCAGTATTTTACGGCACAAACACTACAACCTTCAAAATCACATTCCAAAAATCCTCTTAGAGTTACATGAAAGCCTAGTGAGTATATGGTCTGGATGGATCAATACTGTTTCCCAACCACATGGCACGCCAAAGCGGTTTCCATGACAACGATGCAACTAGAGTGAAGTACTCTTGTATACATGCTCCCACTCCCTGAGAAAAACATAAATTACAACATAAAAAAATGCATATACCGTTTGAAAACTATGTCCATTTTATTCAGTCTTTAATTGTGCTTCAATTATAAGTCATTTTTCATTGCAATCCTGTTATTTTTCTTAAGATATTTTCCAAAAAAAGTCAACCCACCCCTGAACTACCCTATTCCAAGGTGCTGCCTTCGATTTTATTGACAAAAATATATACAGAACAACACGGTTTACAGACACATGGTTTACTGATATTTGTTCGGTATTTTATAATGCTTCATTTTTACATTATTTTGTTTTACTTTCCTGTCATAATTCTAAAGGAAATTGGTAACAAAGTTGGAAAACCTACCTTTTCCAAGCACACCGTGATTGGCACTAAAGAGTCACGTATCAAAGTGACTAGGGAATGCAAGTAAAAGTAGACTTTAGCTAGATGTTGTTAGAAATGAATTTACTACAACAGTAAGGTAATACTTATTACGTTCTAACGATCTCGAAATTCCCGCATCACCCTTGAGATGTTCATGTGCTCCTAGTATTGTGCCACGTATTTGTGCTGACTTCAGAGACCACGTGCTTTGCCCACCACGTGGGTTAGTCTGGAATGCGGTAAAAACGAATATCATTTCGAAAAATTAACCTAATGGCCTTTAATCAGCTTTTACTAATTTAATATACTCTTGGTAAATGATACAATGCGAGAATGCAATGAAGCATATACCTTGAAACACTAAAACTATGCCATTTGAACCGACCTCAAAAAAGACGATTATGCATTCAGCGAGTTTTGTTTTTCATGTATGTGTACACCAATTTCTCCGTGATTACTTGGCCGATTTACGTGATTCATGTCTCATTAAGCAGAGGAAGCTGGCGGGTTAATAAAAATGGGACCACATATACTTACTAACCGTCGTCGATTAGCAGACTGTACATTTTTGCTCAAAATTGTATCCAATGAGGTAGATTGTCCGCAGCTTCTACGTAAACTGTATTTTAATATTCCCCAGCGATTACTCAGATTTAATCCACCTATCGCTATTCCATTATCTTCTTCCAACTACAGGCAAAACTCATTTTTAGTGCGAGCGAGTAATAACTTATGCAAGCAGTTCTCTTTTGACTTGTTTTCAACGAAAGGCTCAAGCGCGCAATAGGCTGAACCTTGATTTCTTTAAAATTAATTATTAGTGTTAATTTAGTTGTGGTACTTATTTTATTTTATTATATTGTAGTTTATCCCTCATGTTTGGTGATACCGTTTTGATGATTGGTGCGCTTATGTTATTGATAATTTGTCGTGTATAAGATTTCTTACTGTATTATTGTATAACTAGCCGTGAAAACCTATAATTGGCTTCATGTTTCTTATTCCAGTGCATTTATTGTATTTATGTAAAGCTGTTGGTTATCCATGTGATAAATAAATAAATAAACATAAATTGTATTTACTTTGCCGGGGTAGCTTCTGAGTTAGCTTCAATAATACGTAAATACAGTGATGATGTTACCATAAGTTTGTGTGGGGTACGTACCACAGCTAAAAAGTGAAAAATTAAAAGCCTTTTATAAAAATAAAATCAACCAACTTCCAAAAAACAAACCACAAAGTGAATAGTAATGTTTTTTTTAAAGTCAGTTGTTTTCTTGTTTTCGTAATATGAACTAAAAATAATTCTGTCACCTATATTCTTTCAGTTTAATTATTCCTAACTTTTTGAAATGCATTTCGGTGACTATTTGACTCTTATGGAAAATCTTTTATTAATTTAGAAAAGGTTTTATTAGTAGAACCTTTTAAATACTTTTTTTTTGTAGTTACAAAATAGGTCAGAGGTAAGCTGTTATTTATTATGCGAATTGAAAAAATTTGGCTGTAAAGGCAGTCCAAAGTTGACACATATGCCTCTTCTTTCTTAACATTGTTTTTTTTTAATTTAGTGCCTTTACCATTCCTCGTATTATTTTTATTTCTTAATTTTTAAGTAATTTACCATGTCATTAAATTTGCCTTAATTCCACTGCGTACTGATTGATAATATGGGGACCACCACGGGCAAACTGATGCTATCTGGTTCGATATCGCTCCGCTGAAATACTGGGGACGCAGAACGAATGGAAGCTAGATGCAAGTTTTTGGTTTCAAGGTGTGACGTTCATAGACGATTTCAAACTACAACAGAACTCAACAGAGTTCTAAGAACAAGAATGAACACAGGGTAGGCCTCAATTGTGTCTGCGTTAGCATTGTATGCGAAGTTGAATAAAGATTGAGATTGAGGTAAGATTAAAGTTATGTTTCTATGACGTCACTGACGTCATTGCTGCGGCAGCTACGCGGTCGTAGCACTCATAGCTGAGTAGAGAGCTAAACATTGTTATTCCACCCGTGCTTTATGAGAACGTATCAAACTTTTACGTAATCATCATCAATGTCCACTGAAGACCTTAGCTGAACATCATCGGCTACGCTTATCCAGCTCTTATCCAACCCCGTAAGTGTACGAAGGTTATAAAATAGCTTTGCTGTAACATTATTTTGAAAATATTCAGCACTACAGTTAGACGTATTGTACGCAATACCCGTTATGTGAGTTGTCAAATTAAATTGATTCTCTTCACCTTTAACGTTCGGTTTTATTGTTCGTTATAATTTTATTAATACCGCTCGAGTATGAAATTTATAATTTATGTACATATATTTACTTTGTTAGTCCTAATTCTCATTGTTATTAAAACATCGACCAATTTGTCTGTGAAACGAATCATAATAACACTTCTCGTTAATAAAAACCAAAAGCTTAGAACATTTTTTTTTTGGCTACTTTCCGAGTGACATTTATTTTAGTGATGGAACGGATTGTTGTATTCTTAACCCGGTCCGCAGGTTTAATCTGTCAAGCGCCGCTAATGAGACACAATTGATTTTCTATTGTTTCGTCGCCGATCGGCGAACCGCGACGCTTGACCGGTTAATACCCAGAATACTCCGTTCCATAGCTCTCTGGCAAACCTCGAGCGTGGACCTCTACTGAATTGTCAAAAACTATGTTTGAGAATCAAACGTGAGGATAGGAAGAATACACATGTAGACGAGTCTTCTCTTGAGGGATAATGGAAGATCGCCCTTCATTTCTTTGTTTCTTTGTTTAGTATTGCCTGGAAAGAGACTATTTGACCAAGATAGAGATGCGAGTACTCATCGACATATTTAACCACCCGCCTCGGTGAACGAAGAACACTAAGAACCTTAGTTCCAAATTCTGCCACTCCGCAAACAAGTCAGTGGGTACTCCTCTTTTGTGTGTATGCTAGAGGGTGTATATTCATATTGGCAAACCTTGCATGTTTGCAGCTGCACTCATACCATTCACTGATTGGGTTCGATCGATTTGTGACGTCACGATACGTCATGCCCTAGATAGTCGAGCCATCGCTTCCGTGCTTATGGGATCCTAGTAACACCGGACACAAAACGTTTTTTTATCATTGACAGGCCTAGTTTTGACCTACAAACATGGCTCGTATTTAGGTAGTTGGGTGCATGTGTACTATATGTAGGGACATTTTCATCCTTTCAGTCAGGACAAATTGTTGACACTCCAAGGAACTTTCAATTCAGACGTGAATTCAATGACATTTACAAGAGAATCTTTGTTTCAGTTATTGGGAATCGCTTTAGTTCTTATTCTTGGTTTACATCCGTAATTTCCATCAACGCATGAGTGAAAAACAACAAAGGATCCAAAAAATGAGATGGGTCGTAATCTCATGAGCCATCAATTATCTGTAAAATTACCAAATAATCCTTTTGACATAGCATTGATATAACAGCAGATATTTTTATTTATTTATTTTTTAAAAACAGGACGATGTTAAAAAAATATATAAGAAAAACACATTAGATACTTAAAAAAAAATCAGCTAACGAAAATACACTAATGTGCCGCCAATTTATTATTTTAGGTCAAAATATAATTAACTTGCTGCGCCCCGCGGTTTCACCCGCATAAGTCTCGATCCCGTGGGAATATCGGGATAAAAAGTATCCTATGTCCTTTCCCGGGACTCAAGCTATTTCATCTTGATCGGTTCAGCGGTTTAGGCGTGAAAAGGTAACATACAGATAGACAGAAAGACAGAGTTACTTTCGAATTTATAATATTAGTATGGATTAATATAATATATCATTTTAATCAGTGTTTTTTTTTTTGCTTGGATATCTTTGGTTATACGTAGGTACTGAGCTGAGCGCTGTGTTAAAATTTGTCCATCTTTTTTAATGGGACCCTGTATATTGCAAAACAAAATCAGCTATTTCATATATTTTTATCAAGTAGGTATTAAACTTTTGTATTAAACAGCAGACTTTTTTTTTCGTGATTTCAGAGGTGGTCCCATAGTGAAAGTTGTTCAGTTCGATGGTCTAAAGCACCTCTTAAATTTTTGTAGGGTTAATCATATACGCAAAATACGCGTGGACTGTCATTTTTTTTTTAAATACCTTGCACGTCATCCGAAGTATACGTCTTTGGCAAAGTCAAAGTCAAGTCGAGCCTATTAAGATCATACAGTTTGTATCATGAAACAAATGGCATGGAGACGCGCGGCGCATCTGTTGCAACGGAAACGGTACGCCTGCCAGGACTACTAGCACAACATGAACCAGGAAGAGTTACTAATAAATAAACAACCTGCTTACTTGAATTCTGCCAGGTGGCGACCTTCACAAGGTGGCTTCAGTGGGAGAACAATGAGAGAAGCCAAATAAACTGTGTATAAGCATTGAAACGGAAGATTGCCTCTAGCCCAATTAATGAGTCTATACCCCAACTGCTTTAGGTTATTTTACATGATAAATTCATGAAATAATAAGTACTAAAGATGAATAAACTAACACTTAGCTATAAAATGAATTAAGAAAAATAATCGCGTAGTGAAAACTATAAAAATGTTTGCTTATACTCGTTACTTACATTTTTACTTACTAGAACCTCCCCTTATAATATTTGTGACTAGCCATAAAAGCAACTCAAGAAGACAATATAGTGAAGAAAAAAGGGTTGTCAACTTGTCATGAAATTCGATTGACATTATGTTCTGTCTGAGAGTTGTAATTTTTGGTATTAAATTATTATCACCATTTCTGAGGTTTTTGTTATTGTGGTTTGCTCGCAAAAACTGTACTACACACATCAACACGGTCTAGGGATATTTCTTACTCAATTAAATAACTCGAAAAGTACTGGTCGCATTGGAATCTTTTATACACCGATTTGTTTGTAATTTATCTCAGACTAATTCCAAATTTAAATTTTTGAAAATTCTTTTGTTTCGGTGGCAAAAAATGTCTTGTTGTATAGGAGAGGGAATTTTCATTTGTGCGAAATTTAGAAAACAATACGAATAACGTTTAGTTACAGTTTTTTTTCATTTTTAAACGAAAGATAAAGTTAAAATTGAGGTATTGTAGCCATGCAACGCCGACATTTGACGAGGGCGGAGATGTTACGAGCTGTGGGAATGCTGGAAGCTGGATCTGTTCAGCGTAATGTTGCTGAGGCCATAGGGACCCATCAAAATGTAATTTCAAGATTGTGGACACGCTATCGTGCCACAGGTGAAGTAGCGGAGAGGCACCGGGGGCCAAGTCGCATCACTACCCCCAGACAAGACCGATTTTTGCAAATTACTGCGCGAGCACAACCAAATGCAACGGCGACTCAATTGGTCCAAAGGCTGCGAGTGGAACACCAAGTGCTTGTGAGTGACCAAACTGTAAGAAGGCGACTGCATGAAAGCAATCTACGCTCTCGTAGACCACTCCGGGTCCCACCTTTACGGAGAGGCAATCGTGGACGACGATTAGAATGGGTTCGGAACCACGTGGACTGGGGCCGTGAGCAATGGTCCAATGTGCTGTTCACGGATGAATCCAGTTCGGCTTCCATCCAGATTCACGAAGGACGCGTGTTTCCTGGACGATGGAGCCGTCTCCAGAACCCTCAGGAAGTTCACCCATACCAAGGAGGAACAATTATGGTTTGGGCAGGAATTCGTCTTGGAGGACGGACGGATCTCGTTTGGGTGCGGGGCAATATGACGGCAGAACGATACGTCCAACAGGTGCTGGGGCCCGTAATCTTGCCCCACAGAACACAAATGGGGCAAGATTTCCTGCTCATGTACGACAATGCCCGGGCACACACGGCGAGAACGGTAGCAGCTTGGTTACATACACATAATGTTAGGGCCTTAGACTGGCCTGCTCAATCGCCAGATCTAAATCCCATTGAGCATGCGTGGGATATGCTGCAAAGAAGAGCTCTGAAGGAAGTTCCTGAAAATCTGGCTACAGAAGATCAACTTTTTGCGCACCTCAGAAGGACATGGGACAATATTCCGCAGCAAGACATTGACAACCTTGTTCTGAGCATGCCGAATCGTTGCCGATGTGTTATGAACATCATGGGCGCTTTCTCAGACTACTAACTTCAAGTTTATAAACACAAATTAAATGATTTTTCTATTTTTTTCAGTTTTTACTCACAAATTAAAAGTTCATTCATATACGATTTCCGTCTATGCTTCATTTTTTTCCATAAAATCCTGAAATTTTAATCTAAGTACCTTAACCATTATTAAAAAATGGTAGAATATTAAATAACGTATCTTTTAAATATATACATGTCATATAAATAATTAACACATTGATAGTAATTCGCTTTTTTAAAAATATCCCTAGACCGTGTTGATGTGTGTATATCTTTTTACAGCCGGGCTGAACATGCCTCCGCTAATCCGATGCCACAAGAAGTTTTCGTTCGAGTTCTGACTAAAGATTCATGTTACCAACATACATATTACCTCAGTGGTTACCAACAAGAATATAATAATATAATTAACGAACTATTTTTGATCATAGTGCAAGTGAAGTGTTGTGTACGACTTCCATATCGATGTAATGAAAAATGAAAGTGATCCTTTAGCGTCTGTTAAAAAAAAAATGTGCCTCAAGTAAGTGCCTTTCTTGGAAAGTATAAGACGTTGGTTTCAACAATTTTCTAATAACTAAGTTGAGTAAGTTTCTTTCCTTGGTGTTATTACTTATACTTTATTATAGTGTAAATAGAAAAAATATTAAGGCGCAATCAAACTTCTTTTCCGAATCCAAAGTGAGCAAATCAGCAAAGGCTACACTTCGTAGCTACTGTTATAATGTGTTTCACGTCGCGACAGTTTCGATTGCATAGTATATAAGTGTCTGGCTACGAGACGCAATAATAATCATTCAATTCAACATCATTTTAAAAAAGGAAAAACTGTAACCTTTCATGATACGAGTAAAGCAAAACGGCAGTAGAACAATTTCAGAGGAAATCCCATAATTGGTACACCTTTAAATAACAGGTATAGTATTTTTCTAAATCTCAAATCATTGCTCAAGGACTATAGGGACTTTCTTCTTGATTAAAGGATTTTTTATAGGTTTCTAAGCTATGTACGACTTTGACATTCAACTGGAACGCAAATTCAACAGTCATCATTACGAAACAGTTTTTACTATACGTACCAGCGAAATTATACTTATGACAACAGTTTACAAAAACTAATGTATTTAGCAGGTACCATTCCTGTCCAATGGCTCGTAGAACGGAGTGGAAAGTGAGTCTCCTAGATACTCATGTTTGTGTTATCCTATTATAGTCACTGCCTCTATAAAAATATCTCGAGCTCGAAACTAGATGATAGACATTTATCTTAATAGCTACAGTAGTCTACCACTCAAATGCATCGGTCTTCTCATCTCTGCTGCACTGGTATTTGGGGCAACGAGTATCGACTTTGCCTGATTGGGGCGCGCTATCGTAATATATTTAATTTTTGTAGTTATAAGTGTGCGCAGACTAACATATGTTTAAAAAATAAACAAGATTACACTCACAGCATCGAATTTAAATTTTAGTCATTCAGTAAATACGGAATTAAAAAACACTGACATATTACATATTACGTACTTACATAAAAGTGAATCAGGAAGTAGAAGACTTCCGAAAATAAAGTAATTTATCACTTTGTAGTGATTTTTTTGGAAGTCGGTTTTTTTGTTTAAAAGTATATTTCTTGATTTTAGAGTTGGTTCCATAGTGAAAGTTGTTCATATTCATGGGTAGAACATCTTGTAAAAATTTCGAGACGGTAAAAAAAATCACTAGTATAGAAGAAGATAGATGGGAAACAACACTACAATCTGCCTTTTCTGTCTATATTGGGCCAACAAGATATAGGCTGTGCCTAGTTTGGGGCCCACGGCTACTTCTACTTATGCACTCTTTTAACTATCAGTGTTTCTGTTTGCATGTTTCCTAACTTGTGTGTGTCAATACATTATTATTAAATCTTTTTCTTTTTTTAAGAAATAAGGCACTGAATCCTTGTTTAGGCTTCCATACATACATTCAACACACTTAAGTACTTCTTCTCTATGGTATTTCAAAATAAAAGAGTCAAACGTATAGAGCGCTATTTTAGGAGTCCCTTTCGGATACAACTATGAAAACCTTGTTTTTAGTTCGTTATTTTGTAACGCTTCATTTGCTATAAAAGTTGATAACTTTTCTGTCATAAATCTGAAGAAACCTGCTTACAAAGTCTTAAACCTCAACCCCATTCAAATAAACCTTGTTTGTTGCCAAAGGAATACGTATTGAAGTGACTACAAAACACACGTAAAAGTAGACTTTAGAACGATGCTGTTAAAAATGGATATTGTACAGCGGCATAGCAGTACTTTCGACGTTTTGCTAGTCTCAGTCTTACCGACTTGAGCTACTCATTTTTATTCGCTCCTAGTATTTTGCCTCGTATTTGAGGTGATTCTTTGAGGAACCGCGGTGTGGTTCGGACATGATGACGGGTTTACACATTCTGGGAGGTTATTGAGGCCAGCATTTGCGATTTTAATAATTGCGAGTTGCTTTATAACATAGAAAAACTTTTTTGAAAATAAATGTTCAGGTTATTTTAAAAAGAATATTTGCGTTCATCTACCTATCTAAACTGCCACAAGGATAGTTTGGCGCTCGAATAAGGTTAACAGGGGGCCGCTGTTGGTAAACCTTTGCGCATTTGTGTTGTGAATAGTATTAAAAAAAAAAAAATCGCGGCATTAGTTCGGAATTTGGCCATGCGCTATAAACACCATGTAGCGCTATGCTTTAATACGACTTCGCATGGCTCATGAAAGAACGTATTATGCACTTAATTACAATCAGTAAACACATTCAAAAGAATTTGATGATCAGGATTATTCAGGATGACAACTGTTGTTTTTTAAGGCTAAATACGTTGATTTCCTCCTGATTGGACTAGCACCTTTGGGTACGATTCTCATTTTCGCGTGTTTTCACGTAAGTATCTCGATTTATCATATAAGATGATGTCATCATAATTGAGCTCTTTAAAAGAGCACTTTTCGTAATGAATTAATAGATTTGATATTCCTGAACAAAAAAGTGTATTGATATTATGACAATCATCTCGTTGATAAAGTCAGACAAAATCTCTGATCCAAAAACAAAAGTCAGATTTATACTTTACCCTAGTACCGGTACTAGATGCAGTTTGATAGTTATATTTTAAAGTTAAAAAGTTGAATGAAGAGGGTTGGCTGTTTGGGGTGGCAACGGCAGCAATATCGTCATTTCATTCTTGCTATCTTTGTCTAGGCTAGTATGCACTAATTTAGTTAAAACAAGATGTTGAATGACAGTAGAAGCTGTTGATTTTCTGCTCCTCTCTCTCACACTCTCTCTCTCTCTCTCTCCCTTTCAATAAATCTCGTAATCGGTCACTATCAGGATAGAACGTACGTAACCATGGCAACGGATTGCGTGCAAATCACCAGCATGACAGAAGTAACAGGAGCTAACGTAAACGGAATGTGAATAAATTGTAAAAATCACCAGCATAACATAAATAATGAGAAGGTTTAACGAATATTATAATATTATACTCGTATGCCGCTTCTGTTTCGCTTTTAATATTTTTTCTAACGTTTTAAATTCTACGCATTTTACGTCGTGATTTTAGACGAGGAGGCTCATGACATGAACCATGAGGCAGCAGTTTCTAAAATGAAATGAACAGGGGTAGACACAACCACGTTTCATATGGAGCAGCAGAAAATACAGCAGCTGCTCAGTAGCGTCGTCGATCGTAAGCCCTGAGAAGTGTGGGTGATTTGTAACAATATGTTTTATTCTCTAATAAAATCGTCACACTTAATGTTGACCTTTTTATCTAAGACTTTAGTGCATTTTATTCTTATTCGTATTCTAGCTTTTTGCATCAGAAAAAGAAGTATTTTTAGAAAAGCCTAGACTTTTCAAGCCCGATATAGACTACAAACTACCATATATTACTTATTATTCTGCATGACAGGTCTGTATAAAAGTGCATTTAAATAATTATTTATTAGTAATCCCTCAAGTTTGTCTCCGTTCTAGTTAATTGCATTTTGTTTTCGATATGATTTCAATTATTACGGATTATAATCTGTATCATCCATGATCTGTTAACTACTATTAATATTTTATTCCCTAGTTCTGTTTCTCGAATGTATAT
Source organism: Amphipoea lucens (assembly GCA_947508005.1). NCBI lineage: Eukaryota > Metazoa > Arthropoda > Insecta > Lepidoptera > Noctuidae > Amphipoea > Amphipoea lucens. The sequence goes on from OX382355.1 coordinate 26,486,006, forward strand.
CTTACCAAAACGCTCTCCAGAACATCGTTAACTGCGACTCTCTTCAACAAAATTGTAAATAACTGCGTAACGAATTGAGTGTCTGACATTTAAATTGCTACAAGTTGTTGAGTATGTTATTGAGCTTTATTCTCATGGTCAATCTTACCGTATTTCTGTCATCATTTATGAGATATCATCAAATTTACAGCCATAATACCGTTTTGATGGAGCTTAACAACATCCATACTCAAAATTATTGTATCAAGAGCATACGTAACGAACGCAAAATTATGTTCAAAGCTGTATGGGTAGAGGAGATTATAGAGAGGAGAATAGTGCAAGACTTTAAAGGCGCTTGCTACTTTTTGACTATTGAAAATAAAAGGTTCGTAATACTGAAGGCCTCATGGGCTCCTAGTATACAGTATCGTAGTTGCGCTAACTTTGTGTTGTTGAGGAGCTGTTCTCGTGAGAACTTCACACCGGTGCTTTTATAAGTTTGCTCTTCTATAAACTGTCATCCGCCCTTTCACTTATTTAACGTCTTGGTGAAGCATAATAGTGTTTATATTTAATTGTTGTTAGAGGAAAGATAACTGTGAAAGGACATAATCATTCTAAACTGTAATCGTTATTGGGCAAAAAGTAGGTAATTTGTCATTGGATCACTGATAAATAGCAAAAGTTTCGACTAATACTCATTTCAATTACAATCAATTACAAATACTCATTCACGCCTTCTTTCTATTGTAGTCTAGTGGTATTCTGTTGTTTTGCATACTGCTCACGTAGCCGTGGTGTCTGCTACGGCGTAGACACAGCTACGCCGTAGCTGTCTCCACGGTCTACGAAGTCGAACTTTATCGGCAAACAGTTTGTGAAAAAAGGATAAACATCTTTTTCCCCTGCATTGGATCAATATAATACAAAAATTACTTTGTATTATATATATGTCTTTGTATTGTAATTTTGTAGACAATACAGAAGAACGATCAAAAAAATTATAATATATATTCAAATTATTCATATTTAAAGTACGGTCTTATTAAAAGAAGAAGGGAAAGACTCCATAGTTTCCTGGGCCCAGGTGTTAACTCAATCAAACTAGCTTTATTTGTAAGTGGATATAATAACAAGGTCTCACTGAAAATTTGGTGAAAGTTATATGAAATATTGTAAGTGAGGTTACATTATAACATTGTAGTTTTTTGATGTTATTTGCGAAATATTTTTGAATGGTTTTGGTTCTATAATGGTTTTACGCATGGAGTGCAAGTAGAGAGCCTCCATGTGCGACGTGTTGAAGATCCTGACACGTTTAGATTGAGAACGGAAAATACGTGCTCACTCACAACGAAAGAAAACGAACAAGTGCCGGTCACAGAGTACTTTTTGATAGGTACTGGTTTTTTTCTACCTGTCATCTGTCAGTCGGTGACCAGCACAGATTACTTTAGACTATACTGAGTGACCAGTGTTGTTAAATCAAAAAAAATTAAAGGAACTCGATTCGCTTTGAATCGATTCCACGAAAAGATTGATAAGGATTTGTCACTCGATTTTCATACATATTCTGAGATTTTACCGATTTATTCACTATCGATTACTTAGATTTCAGGCATGTACTTTATCGATTATTTATTTTCACAACTTAATTTAATTTTTCTCGCTTCCTAGATAGAAACATGGTACTGTATTTTGTGATTTCCTTTAGAAAAATATAACGGTTTTTTTAATACCCATTTCAACTAGTTAACTGCTGGGCCCAGGATTTCCCATCTCCTTTGTAGCTATATCACTAATAACTTTGGGGCTTATAACCACTAGCAAAGGGGTTTGAAGGTTTTGGCCCTAAAATCAGCCGCCATTTTGATTTTTTTTCAGATTCGCGGTGCACAACAAAAGTTATATATTTAGATAGAGGACACTTATACAAACAAAAAATGTAACATAACATAATATCCTAAAGCGTCAGGTTTCGGAGTTATTCACCAAAATATAAGTCGAAAACAGCAAGGAATTTTTTGTTTTTTTTACCTCCAGGTAAGCAATTTGAACTATTGAGGTAATAGAAACGTTATGAAACCTTTATGGAGAAGAAACAAATGAAGAATAGACATTTTTTAAATAAATAATTAAACACAGCAATTTATAGTTCGTTTTTTAATCTCAGAGACTAATCTGACATTTAAGTTTTTTGTGTTTTCGTTTTTTTAGTATAGAAGTTTGACATTACACTTGTCAGATTAGTCTCTGGGATTAAAAAAACGAACTATAAATTGCGGTGTTTAATTATTTATTTAAAAAATGACTATTCTTCTTTTGTTTCTTCTCCATAAAGGTTTCATAACGTTTCTATTACCTCAATAGTTCAAATTGCTTACCTGGAGGTAAAAAAAACAAAAAAATCCTTGTTGTTTTCGACTTATATTTTGGTGAATAACTCCGAAACCTGACGCTTTAGGATATTATGTTATGTTACATTTTTTGTTTGTATAAGTGTCCTCTATCTAAATATATAACTTTTGTTGTGCACCGCGAATCTGAAAAAGAATCAAAATGGCGGCCGACCTTAGGGCCACCCTCCATACAAAAATCTTCAAACCCCTTTTTAGCAAATGTCTACGTGTTGCACGTTCAATATTCCGTCTACAAATGGACTAGGCAAACAGAACTAACTAGGATAGGGGGTTAAAATCTAAGTACGTTTGAAAATAAAATGAAAGACAAGGTTTTCCTTTTAAAAAAGTGTCTTTTAATAAAATAATCACTGACTGTAAAAGTTGATCTGTTTTGATAGCTGTTCGGATATTTAAATATGATGAATTTTTGCTGTGTTTTTTCTACTAGAGCCATCGTTCTTTGTGTCGTATAATGCGATATAAATTAACAACATAATGCTATAATCTATCTATATAAATTAAATAAAGTCGAGTTAGTTACACCATTTATAACTCAAGAACGGTTGGGCCAATTTTTATGGTCTATAATTTACTGGAGCATTTGGGAAGCTACGCAATATCTTCTCATCCCACATACCGCAGTGTCTCAAGACGAAAGTCTTTGACCAGTGCGTGTTGCCAGTAATGACATATGGCACTGAAACGTGGTCGCTCACAATGGGCCTTATTAGAAGGCTAAAAGTCACTCAAAGGGCAATGGAGAGGGCTATGCTTGGAGTTTCCCTGCGGGATCGAATCAGAAATGAAGAGATCTGCAGGAGAACCAAGTTAACCGACATAGCCCGAAGAGTTGCCAAACTTATGTGGCAGTGGGCAGGGCACATTGCTCGCAGAACAGATGGCCGATGGGGCCGAAAGGTTCTGGAGTGGCGACCGCGTACCGGAAGGCGTAGCGTTGGAAGGCCTCCCACAAGGTGGACCGACGACCTTGTGAAGGCCGCAGGAACTCGTTGGATGCGAGAAGCACAAAACCGGTCGAAGTGGAGGTGCTTGGGGGAGGCCTATGTCCAGCAGTGGACGTCTTTCGGCTGAAATGATGATGATGATGATGATGATTTATTGGATTTGTCTCTGCCCCGAATAGCAGAATAACTATTAAAATATGGGAAAATTCAAGAAGAAAAAAAAAGAAAGTAATTCAAGGCGGTACGGTAAGTGCGCCGGGTTAGCTATTTAAATATAAAACCAAAGTGAGGCCCCAGCATTAAAGAAAATGCATTCTGTCTTAAAATAGCTGGTTTTTTATGCCACGGTGGTATTGATCGTGCATGCGTGTATGACCAGCTGATCGAACCTGCAAAATTGACATCATGAAAACTTAGCTGAACTGAACTGTCAACAGTGTCAATTCCTAGCAGCAGGTGGAGTACCAGCTCACTCCAGGCTAACTTCACCTAAGTTTTCGCGTTGAGATTTTTACAGAAATGCACTACTGTCTCGATAAGGAAAGGATTCTCGATGCTTCTACATTTAAGATCGGCATCCAGTAACCGCTATCTGAAAGTATTATGAGAAATATTAGGACACTTTTTATCAATAGTTCCTGGCTATAAGGAATAGATAACCGCGATTTCTGTTTTCAACTTGTATGTTGCTTTTTCTTTGGCTGCCAGATATTATTGTCGAATTGTCCATCAATACTAATATTCCGACTTTTTTTACTGTCTGGATAAAAACGAACAAAAAGTGAGTTTTTTGCAGCATAGACCGGCAGATGTATGAACGTAAGCGATGCAGAAGGAGTACGTAAGGATCGTTGCAGGTGGCGTTCTGTAGTTTCTTGTTTGCAAAAGTATTCTTAGAAATATAAGTAACTAGCTTCTTTAACTGCGACTACACTACCCCACAGAAACTAAGCAATGTTCTGAAATAACCTCAAAGGAACCGACCAGCATTCCGAGATGAAAAGTAGCCTATGTCAGTAATAAATTTCAAATGCAAATCAATCCATGATCAGCCTAATACATTATCGTATAATGCTAATATAGTACCTGCGCCTTACAACCTATGTATGAAGATGTAAGCAAGTTATATGGATGTCACGTGATCAACTTTGAAGGTTAATATTTCGGAAACGTGACGCTTTACAGGCTTTGGTCCTAGATAGAATATTTTCCGTTTGCATTGATGTCAACTCGATTTTAGTCATTTCGATTAATAAACTCGAGTTGTAAACTGACAGATTATGCTAACGTATTGAATTTTAATTATACTCCTCATGCAAACATAAGAGGAGTGAAAAAGAAATTGTGTTTAAAGCAAACTTGCTTCATAATGTATTGAAACTCCGTACTACGCTATACCAGGTCTCGGCCATAGTGTTACCACTGTTGTGCAGCCTACTGTACAATAGCTACTTATATAAAATTGTAAGGAAAGCGGTTGAACTGAATGAGTAGGTAAACCGCTCAGCATTTTGCAGTCCTGGTAGAAGCCGGCCGATTTGTACGGTATCACTTGCGCGATACACGCCATCTATTAGAGTTTCCGTGAACATAAACACCAAGTCGGAATAAATGATGCAGCGCCTTTCCAACCGTAGGTTATAAATCATTCCAACGTGTATAGATAGATGGCTCCGCAGCGCATAGAGTTAGGCGATTGGCACACTGCTGCGTTTCACGCAGCGGTGTGCGGGAAACGGAGCCAAATCCCACGCGCGTGAGTGCGTTTTTATTGAATTTGTATGTAAAAAACACGCGCGTGGGTGCGTTATCTGCGCCCCGCTGCGTGATGCGGTGCAGTGTGAGAATCGCCTTAACGTAGTTAAAGTTAGATTTTAGTGATCGTTGTTAACTTGCTCAAAGTAAACATTCAGTATCAAATATTGAACACAAGCAGCCGTTTCATCTTCTTAGCAAGGCAGGCTATGCTGGGGCGGCTGCTGCAGGTACGGAAAACCTCAAACGGCGCAAATATTCCAATCTTATTGGAAGTTATATGTTTTAGCTGTTTGGGGTTGAAACACGAGGGCCATGAAGTCTGAGTGCCCACTTACTTTTACGAGATATCGCCAAGCAGTTAGTCGACTTTTCACGTGACCAGAGGGCTGGCCTATTTTTTGGCCAAAGAATCAGCACTATTTCCAGTTGACAGTGATGCGGACGATTTTTTTTTTATTTTTCCCCTCCTTTTTTATATACTTGTACGTACCACAAATACCCTTTATGTAATAAATATTTTTATTATTTAATAATGAATAGTAAAAATATTATTATTATACTTGTACATATCCATGTACATGTTATTGTTATATATTTTTTTAACTGTTAGCAATTTCATATCTTGGAAATTGAAATACATAATATTAACTTTCCAAAAATAAAAATAAAGCTCAACAAATATGTTTTAAAAGTCCAACAAGTGCGCTCTACATGTTCGCTTACTAGTTTTCTGATAATGAAGGGTTGTTCTGGATAGCCTTCGCTAATATTCTGTGCTGCCTGATAAAGTCATACTATCCCTGACTCAATTAGTAATTATAACAACTATTCGTTTTTATCTCTCTGTCTCTAATTAAAGATTGCATGCGTTCGTTATCATGGTAACGCAACGTGCGTTTGTATCACCAGGATGACATAACTCAAAAAGACTTCCATCTTCACAATATTCAATATTATCAAGGCCGAGGTCGTGTTTATCCGGCTACCTTTTTTGCCACTTAACTAAACTATTTATACATCCACTTTTATACCTTCTGTGGGTAAAATAATGAAATTAACCTCAGTTAATTTCAAAGTGTATGTGTTTTAAATGTAGCCCCAAGCAAGGCAGCTAAGACGGCGGCGTAGCGAGCAGTACGACAGCTTCATCGTTGCTATTGAGGGATAAGACAGCCCGTAAAAATACGATATGTTATATTTTAGTAGACATTTTCACGAAATAGTCATCCTGGAACCTAACTTAGCAGAGCTGTAATTTAGAAGGTTATTTTCAAGATGTGAATGGAAAATGCAATTAAAGTCTATGGATTCGTTATTTTCGCGTCCGAGGGTCGCTACAAAGATAGCCGCAAGCGACTGTAGGCAGCCACCTCGTATGCTTATTATAGAAGCTTACATTCACGTGGAAAATGTTTCCACGTGAACTACTCCGCAAAGCGCTTGCGTGAAAGTGTGAGATCGGCGCAAATACGATACTGGACATCAGGACATCATGAGGCATGAACAAGTATGAAACGATTCATATAATATGGCACAGTGCCCAAAACAACAAGCACGACAGACCTTCGTGCTATTTTCTTCTTAATTTTTATTATTTTAGGGTAATTATTTGTTTGTATTTTATTAAGCCTTTTGATTTCTTAGTCATAAGTTCTATTGTGTATCTGTATCATCACTACGCACATACTACGAGGATTTATAGTAAAGGGCAAATTTAAAAAATCTGATACTTACCTGAATGCGATCATCACAATACAATTCACCCATAGACGGTAAATACATAACACAGTAAAATCCACTCACACACTGTTAAATAAAGTACTCAGATTTCAACCTAGTTATTATTATTTTTTTCGTCCTCGGCAACTAATCCTATGAAGTCGAGCGAGATTTTAGTCGAGCTGTACTTTAATAGAAAAAGTTTTCATGGCTTTAGTTGAAGTGAATAGTGTCATATTAAATCTAACTTCCGTAGATATCGGAATTATTAAGTATGGATTTAGATAGGTTATGTTAAACTTCATAGGTCGGCTGGGGTGGCCCCTGATGACAGAGCACCATAATAATTTATGAGAGGGTAGTTTCATTTATGTCCGGTTTAGAAATAATGTCCTCGAACGGTATGATTCCTCTTTGACTCGTGCAACTTTGAAGAACAGCAACATATGTACCTATGTTGCAGTAAAGCAAAGCGTAAAGAAGGTAGCAACCTACCAAGGGTACATAACTACAAAGAACCCTACATTTTTAAACTAGACCTTCACAAATACTACGATAATCAATTTCGGTTTCCCCTTCGTCAGTATCGAGGGTTCTATGAAAACTGCAATGCTTAGATATATAAAATTCAGTCGTGCTAGCGACACGAAGAAGAAGAAGAAGAAGAATGTTTAAATATTTTGCTCTTTGCTCATTCCGAAGAAATAACAAACACCTACGCAGTTTCCATAGCACTATACAAACTTCTGTCAATGTCACTACGGGGTTAACGACCTGACCCGCATTTTATGTTTCCCGAGAGCTGGTGAGGGTTGGCCCGCCGCCCGCGTGTACATGAGTCAGTAGACCCCACCTATTAAATTCGTTACATAATAGCTTCATTTTGCTGCTATTCTTTATGTTACGGTATAAACGTATCAATATCGGGCAGTTTTATAATAAAGCGTATCACACGAATTAGTTGTCTCAAAGATCTAACATCGTACAATAAACTAGAACAAAGCAGCCATGAGTCAAGCTTGCTGTGGTGACTCCCCTAGTACAAGACTGAAGAAGCAATATCGGGGTAACTAGTGCGAGAGCGGGAAAGAAAATACACGAGTCGTCACAAACCGTTTCGTAGCATTCTGCAGCATTCAGTAATATCAAAGTCGTTGTAGTATTCACACGTCACGTATTTTGAAATTGAAATACGTACATAAAATTGTTTTAATTTGGAAATAAATTATTTGTGACAACTAATTTGGAAGAAAAGATGCATTAGCTTATAGTACATAAGAAAGTGATGTATTTTGTGAAATCGATCGGAATGAGACGTAAATGTTAAATTGTGCCGGAATGTTCGCGTGTAAAGTTATTCTGTGTTAAAATGTTACGTGTTTGTTTGTTAATTCCTCAAACTTGACGTGAAGGTAAACTGCATAATAAGCGAATCTTGTAAATGATAAACTAACCATAATTAGCCCAGCTGTACCATTAACCTTACATATTTTTGTAAAATCAAGGAAATTTATTGTTAATAAAATTGACTACCGATGTATTATTGCCCGTATATTCAAATCACAACTGTAATTCTTTGACAGTTGTATGCATAGCAAATTGATGCAGGGTGTCAATTTCCTTAACAATTAATTTCCTTGACTGTATATACGTTCACGAATGATTACTATGTAAATATTTTAAGTCGTATTTAAGCTTTGTTTTATGGCTTTAGTCCCTCGTTCAGACTGCCGGGAAACCAGTGCAGGGTAGTATGGTGAAGGTGTAGTAGTGTGTGGTTCAAGGCGCTCTTAAATGGGTAACACTTTCTGGCAATGTGTACCTAACTACAACACATTACTGGCAAAGTTCTATGTTTGGTCCGGCAATATCTAAAATATTGCTGCAATACTCAGCAATATTTTCAGTTTAGCCACTCCAGCAAGTATTGCAGTAACACTTTTTGAACTATTTCGTCAGCCATTGAAATGAAATGATTTATTCTCCCCCTTACTAATAAACGTTTTATTATATCAGATGAATACTTACACACTGATTTCTTTCTTTCAGTCGTCAGTAATTTGACATTTGAAAGAAGAAGACAAAGCGTTGTGTTACTATACAGACGCTATACAAAGTTTATTAGTAAGGGGGTCTGTGAATATGATTTCGGACTTTTACACGTCATATTGTAAAAAATAAATAAGCTAGATGAGGTCAGCGATTGTTGCCAGTGTACTGTAAACGAAAATTCTACCGGCTATACTATTGTAGAAATATTGCTGGGCCATACATTTTCTACACATATTATAAACTAAAGACAGTACTCGTGTATGAACAACGCGGTCACACGACCGCGTTGTTTTTCTAATCTACACAACGAATTTTGATACGGTATTCACCATCATAGAGATGTTATTCCAAAAAGGCTATGTTAAATAAATTAATACTCAAGATAAACTGAAAACTAGTTTAACGATATTGGATTGGCTTAAACTAGTTTTAAGTAATGCCTGAGTCTTGACTGAGGTTCTGTAAAATATGGCTCGTATGATATTTTGGAAATGAACCAGCAGATTTCACCCGGTTTACCATACTATCGCTGCCGGGCAGCTTGAACGTTTGAAAATGTAGTTATGTATATTACTAACTACTTATAATTATATCAGCTTTAAGCGAATGGTGTAACTAATTAATTTAAGTTAAAGCTTTGGATTCCCAAGAAAGCGGTGTCGCCACGGGTGAGGCTAAACGATTGTAATTTTGTAATTTAGGCTGCGTTTGATTTATTGATTGATAAATTGTATATCTAAGATATCTGCCATAAAACGCTGAACTGTTACCTATCTTTATGACCAACTTTTACTATTGGACAAACCTTGGAATCGCGAAATAAAATCTGCTGTCCCGTACATTTTGTCGATTTATGTGAACACGAAAAGTATGGGTCAGCAGTTTTGTAACGTAAATTACGCGACTCGTGTTGCGTGGCCGAAATTACGCTCGTTTAGCCTCACTCTGACTGCCGGAATATTGCGGGGGACAAAATAGAGCATTATGTAAAAATAACTTACGTCATATAGCTATGCAGTTATTGTCATAGCAGTCGTCATCAGGAGGTGCTGTCATTTATGTGGCGGCATAGCTTTCTTAAGTCAAGCTTAGGGCGGTTTCGCACTATGTCCGATCCGAATCCGAGAAATTAGTCCATAGTCCTATTTGTTCGGATCTAGTGCGCAAATCCTCATACAAATAGGACAATGGTATGTAATGGCATTTCTCGAATTCGGATCGGATGTAGTGCGAAACCGCTCTTAGGTTAGCAGTATTTTTCAAAATCATGCGAAACATCAATATATTTTTAATTTATGTTAACTTCATGTTTTAACGTCCGCAACGTTTGAAAACCAACTAACAACACGGGGTAACAATGTTTAAGTTTTTACATTTCAGTAGCGTGCGTCAATCAATTAATTTAGACCTTATGTCACTGTTAATAAGCCACATGACGCGCGCTTTCGATTTTCAACGGCCAAAGCAGCAAACAATGTTTGCAAAAGAACCTTTAATTATTCAGAGTGGTTGTTTCTAAGAAATAACAGGCGCTCGGTTCGATCGATCAGGTTAAGCTACACTTGCCGCGGTTGGTTTGTGGATGGGTGATCATCTTTACGTACCAAGACCCCTCCATGCCTCGGAAAGCACGTTAAGCCGTTGGTCCCGGCTATCATTCATGGATCTTTGACAGTCGTTACGGGTCGTCAGAAGTCCGTAAGTCTGACTACCAGTTTTACCAAGGGGTATCGTATTATCCAATAACTGGGTTGTGGAGGTCAGAGAAAATATTAGTATTCAGCTGCATCTTGTTAGACTGGAAGCCGACCCCAACGTAGTTGGGAAAAGGCTAGGCAGATGATGAGTGGTTGTTTCTACAAACAGACGACCGCACATCGCTCGCAAGTAACAAAATGAGTGTAACCTAACCTTGCATTCTTTTGAACCGTACGTACGAAGGTGAGTACTACGCTAGACCAGCTCGAGGTCAAATTGTTACCACTGATGTGCAGTCGTCTGTAAAAACGACAAAATAGCTAGCGCTCCCCTTTTTTATTGCTAATTTAAGTAATAACTGTACCTATTTGCTAACGACTGTAATATTTAAAAATAAACGCCTAAAATGCATTGCGATGGTTTTCTTTTATGTATCATAATTTGCTTCCTAAAGCTGTGCCGCATAATTTTCAGTTTCGTCTATTACATCGAAAAAATAACTATTGTAGGAAGTTAGATATTGTACTTACAATTGTTTGTTTTCCCAAATAAATAAAATAAAAGTTACTCACTCTCACAAACTCTGGTATTTCCACAATTTTTTAGTATTTTTGAATTATGAACCGTACAAGTTAGAAGTGGCTCCATCTGTAGATTTCAGCAGACAGTAGCCAGATGGCAGCTAGCAAAATAACAAGTTGTGAGTTGTACTTACTGGCTGACTAAGCAGTGCATCATGCTGTCATATAGGTGTCGCTACTAGTTTTGGAGGATATCATTTTACTTGCTGACTACGTGACTGGCGCGCCTCAGTATACACTATACCTCCTACTTGCGTATGATATCCTGGTAATCGAAAAATGATGAACGTCGCAAACCCCGCGGTGGCCTAGCTGTACAAAATGTGTATCAGAATGGCTGGTTGCCTGTGGCTTTGGTCTATGAGAGTTGATTAGAAAATTGCTACATAATTGCTTATATTTGCTACATTTAATAAATAATTGCTACATACTATATATATTTAGAAATAACATATTTTTTTTGTACAGCCATCCTGACGTTTGGTTGGCTGGTCGCCTCCTAGTTTAAAGCCAAGCATGCAGAGTTTCCCGAAATGTATTGCGTCAATAATTGCTACATATTTGCTTCATTTATCTAATTTAGTTGTATCTTCAAACATATGTTAAATAAAGGATGTAGCAATTATTTTAATTATCCCAAGTAAAGGTGCCTGATAAAACAACAAATGCAAATAGTTGCAGTGTGTCTTCAGTCAACGGTATTGCTACTTTAGGAGGCTATTATTGCTACTTTATGTTAAGAGTAGGTAAGTGGAAGTGGTGGCAAGTGGAAGCACATTAAAAGGATATCGTAAATAAAAACGTCAGGTCGTTCATTAGATTCATTTTAATAATATTACAATTTACTTAAAAAATATTCAACTATTAATTTACTTAATTTCCATATTATTTGCTGGTAAATCTGACTTACTTGAAAAATACTTTTTGTATTGCCCTTGCATTCCAATCACAAAGTCATATTGGACAATATGTATAAAAGCATTGTGTGTATACTTACAGAGGCTGCCCAATGTCCCAGTAATGTGGATGCGGGAGGGGGTAGAAAGAACAAATGTGTTGTCGGTTGGAATAGGCATGTTAAGCAGGCTCACGCAGACGCCCGGCTTGCTTTTCATTTATGGAGTATGTCTCGTAAACCAACTTCTGGTTCTGTGTATGAGCATATGTACGACACGAGAAAAATCTTTAAATCAAAGTTAAGATGGTGTCAGAACAATCAAAATAAAATTAAAATGGACATCATAGCGGAAAATCATAAATCTAAAGATTTTTCAAGGTTTTGGAAAAATACGAATAAATTAAATCCGAGGCCGGGCGTCCCCGTGAGCGTGGCGGGGCAACATGAGCCTACTGCGGTAGCAAACTTGTTTGTGAAACATTTTAAAGCTGATTCTCCTCTTGGCCCCGCATCGCAGGTGGTCGATGCTGAGGATTGTCTGAAGGAGTTAAATGTCAGATTCTCAGCAAAAGATGTTTCTTCTGTTATTAAAAGTATGGTTAGGGGAAAGTCACCAGGGCATGACTACCTCAGTATCGAGCACCTGCGGCATGCGGGAGTTCACCTGCCTAGGGTACTGGCGATGTTATTCTCACTCTGTCTAAGCCACGCTCATCTGCCCAGTGACTTAATGAAAACTGTGGTTGTACCTATTGTGAAGGATAGGACTGGAGACACATCAGATCTCTCGAATTATAGGCCCATATCCCTTGCTACTGTCATTGCCAAGGTGCTGGACGGTTTGCTTGATAGGCATATGGCGACCCGCATCGAACTGCATGATGCGCAGTTTGGGTTCCGACCTGGTCTCTCTACAGAGATTGCCATACTGTCTCTCAAGCATACTGTCCAGTATTATACGTCTAGGAAAACGCCTGTTAATGCGTGTTTCCTAGACCTTTCCAAAGCGTTTGATCTGGTGTCGTACGAATTGCTGTGGCAGAAACTATTGAATGATACTTCAGTGGATAGAGAAGTTATAGCAATTCTACGGTTTTGGTATAATAATCAGACAAATTGTGTACGGTGGGCAGGTTCGTTATCGGATGTGTATAGGCTGGAGTGTGGGGTGAGGCAGGGCGGCCTGACCTCCCCTCGCCTCTTCAGCCTGTACATAAACCGGTTGATCGTCGAGCTCAGCAACACCTATCAGGGTTGTTATGTAGACGGAGTATGCGTCAACAATATTAGTTATGCTGATGATATGGTGTTGCTGAGCCCTTCGATTAACGCGATGATAGGCCTGCTTATGATATGCGAGAGGTACGCGGAGACCCATGGGCTCAGATACAATGTTAAGAAAAGTGAGGTACTAGTCTTCAAGGCAGGCACCAAAACTTACCCGATTGAACCGCAGTTGAAACTCTGCGGAAGTTCCTTGAAGCAAGTCACTTCTTTCAAGTATCTGGGCCACTGGGTTTCCGAAGATCAAAAAGACAACCTGGATATTGAGCGTGAGCGCAGGGCGTTGGCTGTCCGCTGCAATATGTTGGCTCGCAGATTTGCAAAATGCTCGACTGAAGTAAAGGCTACACTATTTACAGCGTACTGTCAGTCGTTCTATACATGCAGTCTGTGGGTCAACTACACGCAGAGGGCATACAGCGCCCTGCGCGTACAATACAATAATGCTTTCAGGGTGTTGATGGGGTTGCCGCGCTACTGCAGTGCTTCCGGCATGTTCGCGGAGGCGAGAATTGATGGCTTTCACGCCATCATACGCAAGCGCTGCGCTTCCCTTATGCGCAGGATACGCGCCAGCCCCAACAACATCCTGAAAACTATAGCTGATAGGTGGGACAGCCCCATACTGGGACATTGGATGCGCCTACATGCCACTGTGGCGCATTAATGAATAGTTTGTGTTGTTTTTCTAGTAGATGTAAGTATTAACACTAGTTTGTAAGTCGTGTGTATACATACTAACAAAGCACTGAACCACTGCTGCAAGGTTTCGGCTGAGCCTGTCACCTTGCAGCAGTGGTGTCATCTGTTTTCTGTTTTTTGGTTTTGTTTTTGTAAGTGTATTATTACTAACATAGTTTATAAGTATATTGTTACTAACACTATGAGTCTTGTTGCTCGAAATAAATTATTATTATTATTATTGCAAGAAAACCTTTTTTAGGGTTCCGTAGCCAAATGGCAAAAAACGGAACCCTTATGGATTCGTCATGTCTGTCTGTCTGTCTGTCCGTCCGTCCGTATGTCACAGCCACTTTTTTCCGAAACTATAAGAACTATACTGTTGAAACTTGGTAAGTAGATGTATTCTGTGAACCGCAGTAAGATTTTCACACAAAAATAGAAAAAAAAACAATAAATTTTGGGGTTCCCCATACTTACAACTGAAACTCCAAAAATTTTTTTTCATCAAACCTGTACGTGTGGGGTATCTATGGATAGGTCTTCAAAAATGATATTGAGGTTTCTAATATCATTTTTTTCTGAACTGAATAGTTTGCGCGAGAGACACTTCCAAAGTGGTAAAATGTGTGTCCCCCCCCCTATAACTTCTAAAATAAGAGAATGATAAAATTAAAAAAATATATATAATGTACATTACCATGTAAACTTCCACCGAAAATTGGTTTGAACGAGATCTAGTAAGTAGTTTTTTTTTAATACGTCATAAATCGAAAACCGCAATTTACCTTTCACAAAGTTACAACGAACTACAAGAACTTTTATATTATGTTACTTGCTGCTACGGAACCCTTCATGGGCGAGTCCGACTCGCACTTGGCCGGTTTTTGCTCTTCGAGTGGCACAACGAACTTTCTTCCCCTCTTCATCGTCACAAACACCAAAACCACAGATTATATAATAGTTACCCAAAACATTAATTAAAAATTGGTTCTATAGGTAGGTACTTGTTCCTTATAATAACATAGATCTATTTAAATTGTCGAATAAAATTAAATAAGCCTAGACTGTGTGTGTTCCAATACGATATCTGCACTAGCAATGACTAAGAATAATTGTTATAATGATAATTATTGGATTATTGAGGGTAGGTACATATTTTTTTTTAACGCAAGAATCGCATTACTTACGCTGTTGCCAGAGCCTAAACGATTAAACCGATTCAACATAACTAAGTATTTGCCTTTATTGTTTTATCAGGCACTTTTCCTTGGGATAATTAAAATAATTGCTACATCCTTTATTTAACATATGTTTGAAGATACAACTAAATTAGATAAATGAAGCAAATATGTAGCAATTATTGACGCAATACATTTCGGGAAACTCTGCATGCTTGGCTTTAAACTAGGAGGCGACCAGCCAACCAAACGTCAGGATGGCTGTACAAAAAAAATATGTTATTTCTAAATATATATAGTATGTAGCAATTATTTATTAAATGTAGCAAATATAAGCAATTATGTAGCAATTTTCTAATCAACTCTCATAGACCAAATCCACAGGCAACCAGCCATTCTGATACACATCTGTACAAACCACCAAGTGATTAAAGGATGCACTAAGGTAGCCGGCAAAATACAAATTTTCTTACGTTTTATTTAATTGCAGATCAGGTTGTATGTTGATTAAATATGATTTTCGACAGTAACAGATGTGTATGTCACTAATTATATTCATTAGCTCTGACGCTACTACAGACTATTTGTCTCATGACTAAGTTGTTGTAGGGTTTCTTATGTATATCTCATAACTATTTTTTTTAAATATACTCGTATATACTGTTGTACATATGTATGTATAAATGTATTTATTCTTATATCTTAGTTATAATTTTTTTTTCACTTCTCATGCTCTAAAAGTCCGTCTTTATGTTGTGCTTAGGCGACATAAAATCGCTTTTTATGTTCTAGTGCATAAAGTAAAATTTTTTTCTAATTATTTTATATATTTTTTTTTAATCAGGCCCAACAGCCACACGCACAATAAAACTTCGCAGATTAAAGTCATGTATTATTTCATTTTCTTTAATTTATACCACTTCCGTGTTTTCTATCGTTAATTTAATAAAATCAGGTAAAATAGTTGTCATTTATTATTTAAAAAGGCAAAGAAACGTTTTCATTTTTTGGCAGTATGAAGTACCCAAGTCGAATGACAAATGTTGAAAATTAAAAAAAAAAAAAACTTAAAAAGTTTCGTGGCGGTATTATCTGTGGTGGCGGGAATTAGCTATGGATGCAACATTTTTGATTAATTATGTACTGTATACTTTATGCCTGTTTCATTTTCTCGCAATCGAAGTGAAAAGCAGAGTGTATAACTCAGGCATAAACGAGCCATTTTACCCCTCGACTTAACTATCCATATAAACGTCTCGAGGTAAAATAGCTTCTTTTATGCCTTAGTTGTACAATCTACTATTTCTTTCTGCTACTGCACCTACTGTGTATTGTCTCTGCATCACCCTAAGGTAGACTGGTAGAAAATGCCCAAGGCATTAAGTCCGCCTTTGTACAGTTTTTACTTGTGCATAAAGTTTTAATAAGTAAAATTATATTAATAAATAATTAGAATATTCATACAACTCTTGTGAGTAAAAGAAAAATACAAAGAAGAAACAAAATATTGGTGTCACAAATACTAATAACAGCCATTAGTGATGATAAGTGATAATCTGTACCTTAGAAAGCTCAATTTTCTTTATTAATTTGTAGAATTATTCAAAAAGTAAAGTATAATATGCGAATATCTTGCAGAAGTAAAGCGAAAGCATTTCAAGCTTTTTGCGCAGTAATGATTTTATGTAAACATGATACCAACTCAGCATCAGTCTTTTTTTTGTCTTCAGGTAAGTGCAAAACAGCGATAAACGCCGAGCAAAGTGTTCTTCGAATGACGGTACAAGAATTGCCGCTCCGACCCGGTCAGGCTGGTGGACTGTCGAGGAGCGCACTCCGGTTATATACGGGTTTATCGTCTTCTTAAATAAGGCATAATATATTTTGACCGCGTAGTAGATATTGCACTTTTCTATGTAACAGTAGATTTTTGGAATCATGTGCCCAAACCATGGTAACAGAATTGATTAATTCTATTATCTCATATTTTTGTATTTATCTAAAATCAATATGTTCATGGAATTATCGTCTTCTCTGAAAAGGTATAATATTGCCACTCCTAACAAAATTACTAAATAATGTTCCTGTATAAATATTAGTTGTTCTTTACTACGAATTGCAGCACCATTACTACGTGGGGTATCAAAATAAAGGGCTTGAAGAGACGATTCCAAAAAACATGACACACTAAAAGGATTAAAATTAAAAATTAAATGACAACATCAAAACCCGACTGCACTGCAACTAAGATTCAAAACTAGCTCACTTTTCAAGCTGACTGAACAGTCTGATGCAGTTGGTGGCATCAAATCTGAGATTGAACCAAAATAACATACTTACTGCATGTCTGGTTTTTTTTATTTTTTCAATCTAATCTTATGCATTTTCATCAAAAACACAATAAATAATATCAATCGTCAATGGAACTTCAGCCCAAATCCAACATTCTAACGCGGGGGTATACGCGGCACAGCAACCATCATTTTGTTCGTCGGCGGTGACTAAAACCTATGATGTGAGAACTCTTTGGTCCACCTACAGGTCGACCAAAGAGTATAATTTACACATTAATATATTTTTTTGTTCATATTTTCAAACGATTTTCTCAGTTGACGTTCCAAATTCAAATCTTATTAATGACCAATGGATCATAATGAAATTCAGTACAATATTAATGCCCGGCTAGAGCCTAGAGCTTAAATGACTTACTTTAGCTTAGGTTTGCGTGACATATAATTTGATGTTAGCAAGCAGGTGGTGTGAAAAGTTATTTTTTACTTTGTAGTGTCTTTTTTGGAATGCGGTTGTTTCTATTTTTTTGTAAAATAGCATAAGGTTTTAGGAGGTCAATCTGAGACAGAGGGTTTTAATTGGTGCCATCTATCTACGCAATGACACAACACGTCCGTTTCTGAGTCAAACAATCTCTGTGATAGGTTAATAGGTGACGCTACCTCTGGTCATGCTGGAATATAAGAAATTTTAGATCAACTTTCGTATCTATTTATGAATCTCTTATGCAGGTTATAAAATATAACAAAATAAATAAATATACTTTTATATAAATTTGGCTTTCATAAACATTATAATAATCTAACTTTTAATAGAGCCTAGTGTAAATAGTTAAGAGATTATGAGAATAAAGACTAACTATCTATTTAACTTTTCTATAACTTGAAACGTTCAGAGTTACTTAAAATAAGTATATACTTTTGTTCTTCTTTGCAAGTACTTATTCGTGTTTAACAGGGACCGACCAAACGGCTAGGTTGGCTCCCCGCCAAACACTGGCGCAAGCTGCATACTGCGTTTCCCTTTATACTAGTGAGACAGGGATGATACGTACTTTCCTCTCTGTTTAACACCTGAATATTCCCTGAAACCCCGGTAGGGGGCATGTTTATAAGGGTTCCCTATCCATTTGCATAAAATTTTAAGACCTAATATAACTTAGCATAATTTTGTTTGGCATAATTATATTTTCGCATAATATAATTACGCATAACAGCTTACGCATAATTTTTTTAAGCATAATTTCTCTAACCATAATAATGATTAAGCATAATATTGTAAAGCATAA
Source organism: Amphipoea lucens (assembly GCA_947508005.1). Classification (NCBI taxonomy): domain Eukaryota; kingdom Metazoa; phylum Arthropoda; class Insecta; order Lepidoptera; family Noctuidae; genus Amphipoea; species Amphipoea lucens. Next base: position 26,504,787 of record OX382355.1, read on the forward strand.
ATTTATTAAGCATAAAGTTCTAAAGCATAACTTTTTTAAGCATAATATCCTAAATCATAAATTTATTTACGCATAATGATATTAAAACATATTTTTATTTTTTCGCTGTAGGAAGCATGAAGCAAGCAAGCATGCAGCATGCAAGCAAGCATGCAGCATTCAAGCGCTCGCTCTTGCATGCTATGTCGACGGAGCCCCGCTTCGCGGGGCCCCTATTTCTGAGTAAAGGGTTTAAAGTAACCTAACCAAACCGAACCTCGGGGTGCCCTTCGCTCGTTCTTGCATCCTATGTCGACGGAGCCCCGCTTCGCGGGGCCTCTATTTCTGTGTAAAGGCTTTAAAGTAACCTAACCAAACCGAACCTCGGGGTGCCCATCGCTCGCTCTTGCATCCTATGTCGACGGAGCCCCGCTTCGCGGGGCCCCTATTTCTGTGTAAAGGGTTTAAAGTAACCTAACCAAACCGAACCTCGGGGTGCCCTTCGCTTGCTCTTGCATCCTACGTCGTCTATTGCGTTCGTTGAGTTCGGGTGCGGTAACGGTAACGGAAATAATTCGGAATATTGAAAATCGGAATGTCGTTTTTCGGACCGTGAACCCATCGAGCATTTGATTCTTCGAATATATGAAAATCGGAAAACAAACAAGTCGCATTTATGACTTTCGGTAAAATAAATTTCGTGATTTTTAATAATAGACATTATGATTCTTAGGTATTATGAAATTCGGACTTTTGAAAATCGGAACATCGAAATTCGGAATAAAATATTTCGGAGTATTTGGCTGTTCCCGTTTCAATCAGTTAACTTCTATCTGAGGAATAACCGCCGTATTTATTTCTCATAATAGAAGTTAACTGATTGACATATTTTTTTTATACAAAAACTGTCAAAACACCTAATATATTCTTCAGATAAAAGTTATCTCGCGATTGAAAAATCGTTTAAGTTACATAATGTTATGTATAAATTATATTAATTGTATGCCTAAATATTATTATGCTAATAGTCATTAGGCCTACTAACGTTATGCTAATAGTCGTTAGGCCTACTAACGTTATGCGAATCAAATTTATGCCAAAACAAATTAGTCTTTAAGATGATTATGCCAACATAAAATGTATGCTTAAAAAAATTATGCCGAAGTATTATTATGCCAAAACAAATTGTGCCAAAATCGTTATGCCGAAGTATATTAGGACAAAGAACATTATGCGAAAAGAAGGAATCCCGTTTATAAGATATTATACTTGATTTAGTGTTAAGCTAGAAAACAGCTTATATCAGCATTCACTAAAGACAAACGCCATTGCCCTCTTCCCATAACGACTGTCTTTTGTTGTTTTAATGCGTAAAATACTAAATACATGTGTATTAGATTCAGTTTTCAGTAATATCTACGAACAACAACCGGCACCAACTGCATAAATTGCTTTCCACGGCACGCAGCTTAGGGGTCTGGGTATATAATTGAAGGTCACTTCAGCAAGCGTTGCTTAACCACGATGCTGTTATTATTTACCCACGAGCCCCTGGATGGTTTATGTGTATAGTACACTAATATTCGATTTAGTTAAAGCACATAAAGCTCGATGTTTTTCCAACTTGTCGCCACTTCAGTAACAGATAGCACCCGTGCGAAGCGAGGGCGGCCCACTAGTCTATATACCTAAATAAAAAGGAAACGCTGCTATTACATCTGTATGACGGCGCGAGCGTGTGTGCGTAGCGATAACAGGGCTATTATCATAATTTCTTGTTCCGGGTTCCATGAGTAAGGTGGGTACTCAGGCAAACCAGTAAAACATAGGTTGAAGCACAAATCACAGTCACGTTTATTCGGTTATTTACCCATGAGTTTAAGAGTAGTAAAAAAAGGCTTGTACTGTGAACGTGACAGTTACGATCGTGTGCTTTGAACTTTATGACGTCAGCTACCGCTAATCGATTGCTGCCTTTTTCAAATCGAAGCCTTTACGGAGGTGAAACGGAAGGATTTTGTTTGTATGAAACATCTTATTCCTTGTGTTAATTTTATCTAAGTAAATTATGAAGTTTTTCATTTTTTGTTTTTATAAATACCTACCAAAGGGGGACTAGGGGATTTCAAAGTTTGTATGGAAGAATTTTAGCGCGCAGTCTAATTTACTTGAAACTCAGTATTTAGACTTAGGACTGAAAGTTCAAAATAATGTGTCATCATCATCTGCCTTGCCTTTTCCCAACTTTGTTGGGGTCAGCTTCCATTCTTACAGGATGCAGCTGAATACCAGTATATACGTATAATATAATTTAAGAATAATGTGTATCAGGGTTTTTCGAAAATCTACTCCTGACGGGGTGAAAACGGGTAGTCAATTTTACATGGGAGGATTTTACTAAGTGACCTGATTTACTTGAAAATTGATATAATAAATAACGTATAAGATAGATAATGGAAAAGTCACAAAACACTTTTCAAAAATTATCGCCTTTCGAAGTAAAAAGGGACTGTAATTTAGAAAAATCACATTTCTTTGAGTTATCCTAAAAAATCGTATTCCTTTAATTTATAATCTTGAAGCTTTCCTGAATAAATTATAAGATCTTACTCATTATTTCCAAAAACTTTCTTTTAAAGTGTGCAGGGGTCTTAAAAAATGTAGAAAAAATACGAAATCCACGCGGACGAAGTCGCGAGCGAAGTGCTAGTTATAAATAAAAATTATTTACATATTACATGTTGTGTAACTGTAAATGTTCGGTAACATCTGAAGTTTTAAAAGTTCAGATTCTCAACCCACTTAATTTTAACCGAAAAAAGACTCAGTGCATACGGGACCACGCACAGTGAAGGATCCATATAATTATATAATCTTAGGATCTCGTATAATTTTTTTCGTAATATCACTCATTTCTGTTAATACATATTTGTTGCAAAAAACGCTGAGAACATTGCAAATACGAGTAGTTAGTAAGTTTGAATTTTCCGCGCTACCTTTACTTATTGCATCACGCTAACGGTCAAACAGGCTGCCTCTACGATTTATGCTAGCCTAGTACCGAGTGGTTGAAACCACAGTATGACTTCCGCATTCGATTTCGAAATACAACCAGATTGATGGTACAGGGTACAATAAATCTTTGTTAGACTAGGTTCTGAGGGGTAATTCCCGTATTTTAACCGACTTAAAAAAAGGAGAGTCATAACTTCACATTTTAATCTCGGTCTCAATCTTTCAAAAATACAATCAATTTACATATATTTTTGACATGTTTTTGACATTGATTGAGATGTATTGTGATCGCGATATAGATTTGAACGTTTTTTAAGTACGAGAATTGGCCTTCTGATATCCTACCACAAAACACGCACGAATATTAATAACTATCTATATCATTAAGAATGCATTTTTCTTTATTCAAATAACTTTTATTTGCATAATAAATATGACAGTTTGATACACAAATTGTGCTTTCGATTACATTATCATTGCTTCCTTTACCGGTCAAGCGGCGCGCGTCGCTGATCAACGAAACAGTAGAAAATCAATTGTGTCTCATTAGCGGAGCTTGACAGATTAAGTACAGGTACTTACATTTTTAATGCTTTGATTTTTATTTTCATACTTTTACTTTTCATTTTCCAACCGTACAATTCATATCTTATTATGTAAAATAAGCAGTTCTCTACCGCGTGCGCTTTTTAAACGCTAAGACTCTCTACAACCGCGAGATATACAGTCTCAGGGAATATTTCCTTGAAACCGACGTGGGGATGCATCGGGATGTAGATGTGGTGGACAAGTGTCTTCTTAGGTAAAGAGAACTGGTGCAAGCCAGTAGCGCTTGACACAGATGATCGCATGGACGTATAGCAGAATAAGGAGCTTCATGGACGCTTTTTCCGGGCCCTACATGGACCCGATGTAGATTTACTAGTGTTCGTAGCCTGGTTGCGTTTTGGTGACCTTTTTGGAGAAACCGAAGGTTTTGTCTGTGCAATTATGGACGAAGTTGTGATGACGAACAATTACCGGAGATTTATTGTGAAAGACGGCACGGTTGGTTGACATCTGTCGGGCATGCCACCGGCCTGGAGAATCAATCAGGCATATTATCTCCGGGTGTTCTCGTCTAGCTAACGGAAAATACTTGCATAGACACAACCTTGTAGCCAGGATAATCCATCAGCAACTTGCTCTGAAATACAGCCTTGTGGAATCGGAGGTGCCGTACTACAGGTATGTGCCCGACCCAGTTCTCGAAAATGGAAATATCACATTGTACTGGGATCGACCCATCATCACTGACAGGACTATTTTTGCCAATAAGCCTGATATAGTGGTGATGGACCTATTAGAGCGGCGCGCAATGATTGTTGACATAACCATCCCGCACATAGACATCCCGCATGATGAGAACCTCGTGAAAGCTGAGAAAGGTAAATAAATCAAGTATCTTGACTTGTCTCGCGAGGTTGTCGACATGTGGGATGCTGACTCAGCAATCATTGTGCCGATAGTCGTTACAGCCAATGGATTGATAGCCATGAGCCTCGACCAACACCTGAGGAGGCTCGCGTGGGGCAGCTGGATCAAGGGCTTGATTCAGAAATCAGTACTTCTGGACACGGCTCGCATTGTCAGGAGGTTCCTCTCTCTGGAGCCCTGACCGCTGGTAGCGTGGACCCTGTTCCCGATACCGGTGGGCCACTATTTTTTATATTTTTAAATGTTTTTATATTTTTTTATATTCTAATATTTAAAAATATAATGTATGTGGTATTCAATTGAATAATAGTAGATTGTACAACTAAGGCATAAAAGAAGCTATTTACCCCGCGACGTTTATATCCACGCGAGCCGCAGACGAGGGTGGATAGTTAAGTCGAGGGGTAAAATGGCTCGTTTATGCGAGTTATACACTCTGCTTTTCACTTCGATTGCGAGAAAATGAAACAGGCATAAAGCATACAGTACATAATTAATCAAAAATGTTGCAAAGCATAGCTTATTCCCGCCACCAATACCGCCACGAAACTTTTAAAAAGTTTTTTTTTTTTTAATTTCAACATTTGTCATTCGACTTGGGTACTTCATACTGCCAAGTCGTAAAAACTTTTCTTTGCGTTTTTAAATAATAAATGACAACTATTTTACCTGATTTTATTAAATTAACGATAGAAAAGACGGAAGTGGTATAAATTAAAGAAAATGAAATAAATCACAACTTTAATCTGCGAAGTTTTATTGTGCGTGTGGTGGCTGTTGGGCCTGATTACCTTAGTCTCAGAAAAAAAAATTACTTTATGCACTAGAACATAAAAAGCGATTTTATGTCGCCTAAGCACAACATAAAGACGAACTTTTAGAGCATGAGAAGTGAAAAGGATATAGTAATAATACATATTAATATATTACGGCCGCGCAGGTGTTGAGCCTGAGAATCCGTAACCATGGTAACGCTACGCGTTCGTTTTACCAGGAGTACAGGATTTGTAAAGAGTTTATATCAACCATGAAATTATTCTCACAGCGCGTCCGTGAAAACGGACCGATTTTATTTTTAAAATAGTGTTTATACAATTTTCTTGGTATGTAGTACGTACGAACGTTTGCAAAAACGTTCGTACGTTGTTACTACCTACCTTTTATTAGGGATTTGCATGCGTGCAAGGTTCATACATAATTGTAAAAGACGTTTACATATTGACTGTTATTGACTTGATGTTGTAAATGCATTAAATAAATGCTTGTTAAATTAACTTGTTTTCCTATCTACTCTGAAGGCGAGGGCGCCATGGTAGCCTACGAAATTCAAATTTTGTTCTCGTTTTTTGCAATTTGCTGATCAATTATTTATATTAGGTTTGATATTAATCAAAATATGATACGCAACCGGAACAAGTATGTATTTACAGAATTATTATTACTACAGTGCGTTCATTTTCACGGTCGTAGCATCATAAAATCTGCTACGAGTGCTACGATCGCGTAGCCCTCGTAGCCGTGACGTCTCTTTCGTCGTAGCAATGACTTAATTTTAAATAGGCAATGTATTGATAAAATCGAAGAAAGAAAAGCACCACTGAGGTGAAAACTGCGTGCGATGCGGTCCGCCACTGGGTGCTCCGATTGTTTTGATGATTTGATGATTATTTTGATTCACACGACTATTCGCGCTAGCTTGAACACCTTCGTAGTTAACACGGCTTTTAAGGTTTAAAATGGTTAGGTAGTTGTTTAATTTTATGCTACCCGAATAGATAAGCGACCGTGGTCGTGGTTTCAGTCTTATTATAGATCCGCTATTAGTATGCCTCAAAAGACCAAATAAAGAAACTAAAGCACATACATTAATTTAATTATTTTTATTTATATAGAATGCGGCTATAAGAATAGAGGAAGATCAAAGAAATGATGTATGGACTGTGTGAAAGATGATATGACTAGAAAGGTGACTACAACTTTGCTTTCAAAAACATTATATTATAAACCTTAACACCAACCATTTGCCTATCTTTGAATTCTATGTTTTAATTTTTGATGCGGAATTTTAAATAAATATTAGAAGTTCTAAATCACTTTCCTTAAAGGTTTTTCATGTTTAAGTACAAATGTTTTCCAAAAACTAGTATGCAGATACTTCGGGTTCGAATAATTGTAACACTTGTCATTACTATTCTGTTTATAATGAATTTTACTTCTCAAAGTCATCTCGATGTTCTATTACCTACCTACATAAGATATTTTCACACCTGCATTTTAACGCTTTCTTGAGCATTTGTTTCCTAATCTACACCTTTTTTGTCATTTCGAAATTGCAGGAATTAAATAAATTAACTTTGTCTTAATAACTGCTTTCAAAACTCTATTTAAAGTCTTTGTTCATTATTTTACATACGCAACTTACTCTTATTTTGACTCAGTACCGCATATATTGACCAAACCTGAAATCGCGAAAAAAAATCAGCTGTTCCCTGATTTTTTTTTCGCGATTTCATGTTTAGTTCCATAGTAAAAGTTGTTCATAATGATGAGTACAATGACCCCTTAAGAGGAAAACGGTGATTAAAATTTCACGGTGTATATCATCTTTCACAATGCGTGGAGCATTAAAAAAACTAATTGAAACCTTTGCAATTATTTTGCTCACATTACTTGCATTTTAAATTTTAGCAAAACAAATACCTGATAAACTGTAGCATTTAGCTTTTGGTGCATGATAACTCTTTCCAAGTCATGTTGTGCTGGTATTGTTCACGCGTTTTGTATCCATGGCAACGGATGCTCTAGCTAAGACCACCGAGCACAAGAGTAACAGTTGGTACTTTAAATAATGCTTCTCGTTCTATCTAATGTTAGTAGTAGTATTTTAGACAAAGATAGGGAGATAGTAACAAGCGTATTTCTGTCAGTTGCAACCTAAGTCCACCCTCGTACCACCTGCTGCATCATCAAATCTATTGCGCGCCACCCGGTACCACAATCACACAATCTACTGGGGTTGTATAAAATCTCACATACTAGATCTATTTGGCAACATCACCGTTCGTTTTAGAGAAAACGACACGAGAAATTATAGGAATAATGTTTTACTGAGCATCAATCATCATTATTGTTTTTCTATACTGAAAACATTCACAAAAAAATACTCCTTTCTGAAATCAAGCAACCGCTTCATAATCATAATTGCTAAATATAACTGTATAAAACACACCATTTGATATTTATTACCTATGGAACGCTTTAAAAAAGTCAGTACATTAATTGATTGTATTACCAGCGATCCGGCCCTGCTTCACAAGGTTTTTACGACTCGACAAAACATCATAATTAAATAAACATCATAAACCATCCAGAATAAATTCTCTAAATTATAGTGTAAATGTAACGTGACCATTTCTTTTTTTTGTCAGAGTCGGACCCTTGCGGAATTAAACAATAAAAAGTTATTTTGTGTTAAATGAATGTTATTGCTGATTTTTTAACTATTTGCACGAACTACCTGAATTATTTTTGGATTATCACATGCATAAAATTATGCAATACTAGCTGCGCCCCGCGGTTTCACCCGCGTAAATGTCGATCCCGTGGGAATATCGGGATAAAAACTATCCTATGTCCTTTTCCGGGACTCAATCTCTATACCAAATTTCATCTAAATCGGTTCAGTGGTTTAGGCGTGAAGAAGTAACAAACATATAAACACACACACACACACACACACACACACACACTCACAAACTTTCGCCTTCATAATATTAGTGTGATTAGTGTGATGATTTTGTTTCATATGTACTTAATTTTAAAAGTTAAAAGTTCAAAAAATGGGCACATGTGGGACTCGAACCCACGACCTTCGCGTTTCAAACGCGATGCTCTATTCCATCCAGCTGAGCTAATGTGCCACTAAGAATGACTTCCAAATTTGCGTCCTGTATCGGCCCTCTGAGTACATTCAGCGACAACAGCGCTCGACACCCTTTAAAGTAAACAGTTGCACCTGCGGACAGACGTGGAACTACTTCCACACGCATAAACCCTTTTGAAGGTCAGGGACGCATGTCATTTAATGCATGCAAGACAGATGGCACTGATTTTAATCCAACTTTCGCATTTTTGTTTTTAATTATTTGTGACTTTTGGCCTGCTTTTACTTGCTTTGCAGCTTTTTCAGAAAAGAGTTGTACTGCTTATATTTTACTGAAGATATCTAGCCTACCTTAGATGCAGAAACTACAGGCCAAACTTTTCTATAGATTTAATTGAGACAACTATCGTATTTTTGGTAAAACTAACTTTAAGTATAAAAAAAAAGTCCTTACCTAAGTCGGCATGCTCCAATCTTCGAACTCGCTTTTAGTTAAATTTAAGGAATTAAACTACCGTCACACTACAACATATTGCGCCTCTCGAAAAATGAACGTTGATAAGTAGGAACACTTTTACTTAATGTCTTTAATTTAAGATTTTTATCATACTGACTACTGTTATCCATTCTGTGCTGCTATAACTAGCTTTCTAGTACCTAGTGTGGAGTTTATAAGCAAAATGCTTTCCGTCCTTCTAACAAAAAAAACGAGTGTGCTTATGACCACACGACTGAAGTGAAACTTCAAACGTATTTGGCTATGAGAGGAAGAGAGAAAGAAAATGTGCGCACGCCATGGAGCACAACAACCAGTAAATGGTGTAAAAACCCAGTCGCATAAATACGTGCCTGCCCTACTCGCCCGATCACACGTTTTCGTAACGCATTCGCCAGTTTACTCCCCAAGTCAAGCGCGCCTAAAGAAGTTTCACTTCAAAAACTTCAAACGTATTTGGCTATGAGAGAAAGAGAGAAAGAAAATGTGCGCGCGCACTGCTTTCTCTTGCTTATATACCCCACTCAACTCCCGTTCACCTCGCCCGATCACAGTTTTCGTAACGCGTTCGCCAGTTTACTCCCCAAGTCAAGCGCGCATAGTTTCCCTTCAAAAATACTCGCATACGAAATTGTTCCGTAGACTCTTACTGATAAGGAGCATGATCGCATTTGCGAAAAGTAAAGCGGTTGAGTGCCTACGTATTTGAGCGAGTAGCCGTATAAGATACTTTATAGTCTTGCAAGTATTTTGAGTCGGTACCCGGTGTGCGTACTTGGAAGCAAATACCTGGTGTAAAAACCCGGTCGCATATTTATGCGACCGGGACCGGGTTTTTACACCAGGTATTTCCAGCTATTTTTTACGTACCTTCCCTACTCGCGATCACACGTTTTCGTAACGCATTCGCCAGTTTACTCCCCAAGTCAAGCGCGCCTAAAGAAGTTTCACTTCAAAAATTAATTGTTCCCTACATTTATGTTCGCATAACTCGTTAAAATGTAGGGAACAGCTGTTTTTTTTTCGTGATTTAATGTTTGGTCCCATAATAAAAGTTGTTCATAATGATGAGTACAATGACCCCTTAAGAGGAAAACGGTGATTAAAATTTCACCCTGTAAATGTAGCTTAGTTTTAATGAAACCCTGCGAGGTGATTGCTTAACATACATAAACTGACAATTTATCGCAGTTCCTTTCATTTTAACAGTTCAGCCACGTTCAATGCGTTATTTACGTTGTTAAGCAGACGAATTTATTAAACCTATTAAACAATGGATCAGAATTATCCTTCAAAACTATCGGATTGTGACTGAAACTGTGTACGCAATTAGGGTGCTAGTATTTATTTTCCTGTTTTTTTTTTTTTAATTTATATTTGCCCTTTTTGGGGTGCTCTCTAATCACCTACATATCAATCAAATTGCAACGCTTTTGCTTATCAATGAACGGTGGCTGATAATATACTAAAGACAGAGTGTATGAAACGAGTCCTATGTGTGAAGTAAGCAGATATGTGAAGTAAGTAAGAAAATATCAATTGAAACATAAAGAAACGGTAGTTATTCAAAAAGCACTTTGGAACCAAGTTTTCCTCTACATTGCTGTCACTTGGTAACGTGCTCGATGTAAGAAATTGCCTTTGGGCCGGTAATTAGTGTTAACCATCAGTTTAACGCAATGCAGAAGTCTTTGATCAGAAGATCAGCTCTCAGACGTAGGAATAGACTAATTTAAACCTCCAACCGATTTTGTTTTATAAGAGAACCTCTTTTTAATGATACAATCAAAACATGTGCAACTTTTATATCTAACTATTTTGGTCAGCCTACTAAAATGGAATAGGTATTATTTCACACCTTTACTACTAAGGTAACAGCCACTACGAAGAGGTAGATTGTTCGCGTTATCTGTTGCTCTAGTAGTCATAAGCTGTTTAGTAGCTATCCTATAGAAAATATTGTATGATAAAAGAAAATTACGCGAAGTCCAATGTTACTGTTATTTTAAGCCCATGAAGTTTCTGTTTTGCCTTCATTATCGCATATTTCCTTCCAGAACATAATATTCCACTCATTTATCCAAATTAACTTGATGTAACATTCCCTTGTATTTAAGCGAATATATTATTTTAATACTTCTATCCTTTTTCACAGGACATTTTGCGTAGGTATCGGCGTTGAAAGTAACAAACGAAAGGTCGGTTCATGAGCTTAGTTTTTAAACTCTTAACAATCTCTCTGAACTTCTGCTGAGGGGTGACACGACTGCTGAGACAATCGGACAGCTTGAAGACAGTCTTATTATCTTGGGTTCTCTGCTTTCCAACCGGTAATAAATCATTGATATTTTTCGTAAATGCTTTCTACAAAGTTTATGAAATGAATTAAAATTAGCAGTTTGATTTAAAAAAAAAAACAGTTATATAGGTACCTACTAACTAGCATTAATGCTGGTTAGTTTATTTTACTTTTAACGTCCACAGCTAGCAACGCTCCTTTCAGACAACAAATCCAGCAATAGCTGTATGATCTCCAGAGCACTAACGAGATCCTTGAAATATGGCTTCTAGTGCAAAACATGTGGGCCTACCTTAAAGCCGTATTCGTTGGCGGTGACATCTGCCCAAGGAAGCCAAAAATTTTTCAAAAAACGACAATTTCAGGTAGAAGAGCATGCAAAGAGTCTGTGAAACACCTGGTGTAGTATCCTGATGTGCGGGAGATGACCTTCTCAGACAGTTGCTCCCACATGTTCAGGAGCTGATAGAATTGTGCTAGAAAAGCCTTAGCGGCTGCTTAGAGAGGGAAATAATACTATGTTATCGAGTTTTAGTTAACAGTAAGTTTTAAAATGTTGTTTATTGTTCTATTATTCAATATTATTTTTATTTGTGAATAAATAGATAGCACGACATCCACTACTAATAAACAGAAATAAAATTGATCGTAATAATTCTACGTCATCTACGAGTACGCTCCTCAACATTTATGTTATGCTAGTACTGTGGGACGACTACTTTCAGTTCCTCCCAGCCGTCGAGACAAACCGATCAGCCAAGAATATCGACCGACAAACATTTTGTAAGTTTAATGGGGGCGCTGCTTGTTAAGGAAAGATGGCAAATCCAGTGTATTTCATATTAAAACTCCATTTGACCACATGTATTACGTAAGTTTGTCAACTTTCGCGGTGCTCCTGTAGGTTTATGACATGCTAGTACGTCGGGACAACAAAAATCTGTTGGTCCCGCCCATAAATCAATCCGCACCTCAGGAGTCCGCCCCTTAGTCCGGTCAAGTTAGCTTCAAAAATAGGGGTAAGGTTACATTAATTGGCATAAAGCTGAAAATTGGTATAAATGTTAGGAACACCATTACAAATAAATTGTCGAAAGTCCCCATCGATCCGGTGTGCAAAAAATTCAAGGTCTAATGTTGCAAAAATCGGTTTTTTGCATTTTTCAGCTAAACGATAAGTTTTATCTTAAAAATGGACAAGACAAAATTCTTCTTCATGTAATTATGTATAAAAATTGTTCTTACACTTTTTTCCTCACAATCACCATTTCGGAGATATAGCGTGTTTTTCATAACTCATATAGGTATGTCAATTACCTATATATACGTTACAGAGTCGTAATACAAGTAAAAATATTAGTTTTCTTGGCGTATACATACATATTATACAATTCTAAGAATATAAACTTTTCTTTAAACAATTTACTTGTGCCCAGCAGGAAGAAGAAGAAGATAGTATGCTTGTAGTTCCATTAGATGATTATCGATCAGACGAATAATATTCCCAAATTACTCATAAGATACACCGCTTTCATCATTTCCAATAGTACTTTTTTTTATTTGATATTTCTTTTTTTTTAGAATATTTTTAAGTCAACTGGATCACAATAGATCATGGAATAGGCCTACCAGGGAAACCACGTAAAAAAAACGCGCCAAATATACCTCACGGGTGGCGCGGAAACGTGCATATTAAAAAAACACAACTTATTCAACTTTTAGCATCGCTATATCTCCGAAGTGGTGATTCTTAGGAAAAAAGTATGAAAACAATTTTCGTAGATAATTGCATATTGAACAATTTTGTCTTGTCTATTTTTATGATAAAACTTACCGTTTAGCTGAAAAATGCAAAAAACTGATTTTTGCAACTTTTGACCTTGAATATTTTTTTTTGCACACGTCGGATCGATGGGGACTTTTGACAATTTATTTTTAGTAGTGTTCCCAACATTCATACCAATTTTCAGCTTTATGCGAATTAACGTAACCTTGAATGTCTATTTTCACCGGGCCAATTATACTTTGATGAGTATAGAAAGAGATGGCGGCATGATCCTATAAGCTTCATCCTTTACTTGTCTGATGTCGTTGCCGGTGACGTCATTTGAATACTAGGGGTTCAGTTTATCTGACGTCACTACATACGTAGTCTCACTAGGGCGGCAGTAAGACTGCGTGTCAATCGACCGGAAAATCAATAGACTGTTGAACTTTTAGCATTGAACTTGGACGTAGTTCGAAACGCTATATTATGTAATGCTTTTTTTGTAATAAAATATATACTTACTCGCAAATAATTCAAAACCCCTACTTCCCGTGGGTACTTCCCGTTGACCTAGATTTATGAAAATTGGCAAGAAGGTCTCACATCACAAGTAAAGACACAGCGTTTATTTTTGGCGCGTGGTCAAAGTCGTTACTAACGCCTTTGTTTTTTCAATACAATTCCACAATATAAATTTTACCAATAAAACACCTACTTTGACCTACACACGCGGCTCATGACGGACATGTCTATTTTGTACTTCTTCTATAGTCTATCGATTAAAATATGTATTGTTATTCCAAAAGGAGACGGAGATTTCTGTGCCTGATTGTAATAAATTGACGTAAGGTTTTTAAATCCCCGAACCCCGTGGGGAGGAGTTTATCTATTTCAAAATGTAAAAAATCTCCCCAACTTACAATCTAGAAAATTAGAAATTCTAAAAGTAATAAAATAGGGTTACGAATAAATTGGAATATCCATTAAATAATAATCGATTAACGTGACAGATTTCATACTATTAAAAGAAACGCACATCTATAGCACGTAGCTAGCGGGCAGCGTGGCTAGTATTCAACAGCGAAATTCTCGAGTGAATATAACTCTTTGAGTGCTTATGTATATATCCTAATAACTGGAGCGAATTTGCGGGTTTCCTCGTTACGGCAAAAACATTCAGGACTCGCACGTTAACGTTTATCTTTTCTTGTAACAATAGTTCAAGATAGCATGTAATTTCATATTGACGCGTGGTTGACCATACAATAGCGACCGCGAAATTTTTGGCATGGCTTTTATTAACAAGCTAACTTTGCTCATGTGACTGCCTAATATTCTTTTGGCATTGTTAGTCAATGGAACTGTGAAGTAACAGTAAATGAAACGCTTTATTCGGACGGTCCGTATTGATGCAACGGCGTAGTTCTCATAGCCGTAATGTTTGCTACGGCGTAGCATCACGTAGCACCACGTAGCACGCTTAATTTTTATTCTGGCGCTGGGATTATAGGGATAATAAGGATTGCCATTATATTTCATATCAACACGCTAACACAGACTAACAAACAACAGTTTTGTAAATAAAATAATAATTATGTTAATCTGCTTACTTCTAGACGTCATACACGTTCCCAGCTCGGTTGTGCATTTCTTGTACAGACGCGACGCCAGCACATCAAGCTACCCGAAACTGTCAAATTTTCCCAATCTACGTTGAGCCTTACGCTTTAGCGATAAAGTTTAAAATCTATTTAAAAAAAGTTTCAGATTGTAGTAGCTTGATGTGCTGGCGTCTGTACATAGTACATTGTTATGCAAAGATAAAAGTGTAATGAAATATTGAACGATAAATAGTAATAAAAATAATTGTGTCGTTAGTAAAATGATATTAAATTATAAATTGTGGTTGTTTATTATTATACTTCTTCTTATTATTTTCGATACTTTAGAAATGCTTCTAAGGTTGCTGCTTTAGTTCGGCTGAAATAAATGCCATCTGTCTGGCTCGTGTGACTTGTTTCCCCAAGCTTCAAAAGGGTTTTGTTTTGAGTGCGTTAGTTCCGCGTCTGGCCGTAGCAAGGGTGTAGGGCGCTGTTGTCACTCCATTCACGATAGAGGTGGCGAATTTAGATGCAGTTTGTACCTGGCACATTAGCTCAGCTGCTGAACAGACTTGAGCATTCGCTCACGGTTGTTGTTGGTAGAAATTCCAACTTTTTATTTACAAAATTTATGAAGATTGCAAGTAATTTGGTTTTAATCATCTCATTTCTTGCGATGATTTTTAGTAAACGGTTGTTTTAGCGATTAGGCTTTTTCCTGTTAATTGGGTATTTGCTAAATCCTTGCAGATAGGTACAAAGAAAATAATTAAAAACGAATATTTTGTTTTATCTAGATTATTATCGTGAATGTAGTTTATTTCTAGATTTTTATCGCAACGGGTTCCTGCGGCCATCACAAGGTCGCGCCGGTCCGGTCGATCGCAGACTATTATGTCAAGGCAAAAGTTTAAATGGTACACAATTGCAAGATGCTTAACCTTCAGTATAATATTTACTTAATATAAGTTCTATGACCCTGACGTTATTTACCTGACGTGTGTATACCACTAACATTTGTTACGTTTCTGACATTAAGCTACGTAACACTTAAAAACCCCTGCCGTTGTTTTCATGACACTTATAATTGCGGCCAATGTCAATGTAACAATAATTGACTTAATAAATTCATTACTCGTAATTCACTTACAGACAACGCACAGCCTAAGCCGGTGGGTCTAGAAACATGTTGAAAATAATTATATTCAAGTTATGCTGGTAACCAACATTTAAAGAAGAAAAAAAATGTCCTGTCACACTGTTTATATCTATGTACATCCTGCGTATCGCTGCAAGGGAACGCGTATTTCGATTCAATCAGTGTCGGCACATTAGCTCGGTGGTAGAGCACCTAGCACCAGATCAGATTGGGCGAGGAGGTCGTTGGTTCGAGTCCTTCATGTGTCCAATTTTTTTGGTTTATCGGTTTTATTTTTTAAACTTAACATTTCAATGTGAACTTTTTAAAAAACACAATCATGTAAGTACTCATTTTATTAGTTCAGAAATAATACTTTTAGTTAACAGCGCCCGCAGGCTCCATGAACCAACAAAACACGGAGTTAGCTGTAATGCGAACAAGTTCCAATACTCCCCCTAGATAGTGTAGTTGCATCTGTTCAATCTTTTGCTAGATGGCACCACCTAATCAAAATTTTCGGTTTCATCGTTACTTAGAATGTAAATTCCATCTAATTATAAACAGGGACCGAAAGGGTTAAGTTTATAAGGGTTTTAAGCGGCTTGTTTTTCTGATTCGCTACAATACCTACACTTTATCAACCTACGTAAAGTGGTATGTCGCATAAGGTTAGTTTTGTTTTTCATAAAATGTAATCACATTTTGAGTCCACACCGTATGTTCTCGTGAAAACAACTTTTGGTCAAAGCTATTTTAAGAGAGAGCTCCCTACACAACAATTCTTAGTTATTGCTAGCACTTTACCAGCCACTATTATGCTAAGCTTGCTCCATACCAACTAATAAAAGATGGTCAGAACATGCCAAGCTAACAACTGTGGAATCCTGAATTGAGAATGTGCATTACACGTCTACCTCAAAATTGGTATAAGACATGACCGATACACACAACAATTCTTAGTTATTGCTAGCACTTTACCAGCCACTATTATGCTAAGCTTGCTCCATACCAACTAATAAAAGATGGTCAGAACATGCCAAGCTAACAACTGTGGAATCCTGAATTGAGAATGTGCATTACACGTCTACCTCAAAATTGGTATAAGACATGACCGATATTTTGTGTGCGTCTAGCATTAAAAGTCTAGTCATTAGTTATATTATGTATAATTGTTATCTTAGATGATTTTTTCACTCCGAAATATTCAACTTACCACACCCACCGGGCGAAATCTAAAATTGTTGTCCACCTTTCTATACTTTCGAAGAGAGGCACTTACTTGAGGCACATTTCGTTTAACAAACACTAAAGGGTCACTTAATTTTTTCATCATAAATCGATAACGAAGGCGTTGTGTAAATGTATGACGTATTGTGACGTCACTTGCACTATATAATCGTAATAATAATTTAATATAAAACTCACCACTCAAAATGATCAATTCGATCTCAGACAGAACACAAGACAGTCGAAATCTGCGAAAAGTTGACAACCATCCTTCCCTCGCAATGTTCTTTATTTGCCATTCGACCAATCAAATAAAAAAACATTATAGTGGTTTTAGTCAGTTGTGTAAGCAAGAAGTTTCATAGATTCAATACGCGATTATTTTCCTCAATTTATTTTCTAGGTAATTTTTAATTCATTCGTCTTAAATACTTATGTTAACTTCATGAATATAATTGTGATCTTGGATATTCGTCCATTGGATGTAGACTCCGGTTTAAAAAAATAATATAACGTGAAATAGCCTTTAGCAGTTGGAGGATTACCTCATTAATTGAGCTTGAGGCAATCTCCAATTTCAATGTTTATACACAGTTTATTTGGCTTCTCTCAATTTTTACCTACTGAAGTCACCTTGTGAAGCCACCTGGTAGGACACAAGGAAGCAGGTTGATTTTTTATTAGCTGGTAAGTCTTCCTGATTTATGTTGTGCTAGTACTCCTGGCAGGGGTATCGATTCCGTGGTACCAGATGCGCTGCGCGTCTCCACGCCATGTGTTCTTATTTGTCTATCACAAACGCTATTTATGGAAGAGTCTCTTTTGGTAGTATGCAACAGAAAAAAAGGTTTGTGAATTATTTTTGGAGCGTTGCAAACTAATTGTATTTCTAGGAATAGCCTGTGCACTTATGTAGGTAGGACGATGTTATTTATATAATTAAAAATGTGTTGTAGTGTTTGTGCACCACTACACTTCATTAATGAATGAAACTTCACCTATAAAGCTACTTCTTTTCAGATGTGCTATCCTGGTAGTTTAATACAACGGTAATATTAATAAAGCCATAATAAGCATTATTATCTCAGTTCTGTTATTATATATAGCTTCTCCATGCAGCATCGCTCGCGTGAAAGAACTTTTTTTTTCATATTGCTCTAATTTTTACTGTTTAGGCTAGTTATCGTCGTTTTTCGTGTTTTAGTCAGAATTAGATTGTTATAATATAAACATTTAATACCTTCAGGATAATGTACTTAAAATAGAGATGTAGTACGTAAGAGATTTTTCTTTGGACTTTATTTTAATAGCCAACGTAAAAATATTTTACTGATGAAAAATTGTTTTAAAAAAAGCAAGAGGAAATATTGAAGTAAAAGTAAGAGAAGATCGATAACAATGTGGCTCGATAATAAGCCAGTCCTAATGTTGTCTACGTTAACACGATGAATGCGAGCGGTGCTCAAAGTTGCAGTACAGGATCGTAGAAACAGTGAAGAGCACACTAGATAAAAGTATAATTACAAATGAGAGAATACAAACTGAACTTGGGTACCGAAGTCATCAATGACAATGAAGAAGAATGTGACGATGACGATGAGGGTGAAGTTGAATACAAAGAACTTGAACCAAAACATAAAAAGCGCAAAGCTCTTATCAAGCTAGTTCCTTCCAAAGAAAATCGTACCAGTAGTGCTTCACATTTGCCAGAATATGGTACTCGTACAAAACAATGACGAGAGAATGGTTATGACAAAAAGACTACCGTATTTTGTAAAAAACGCGATATTTATCTATGTCTTACGCCTAATCGTAACTGTTTCATGAAGACTGTTAAATAAGTGTAGCTTGTATAAAACTTTGACAATAAGAGTTTATCTCTAATGTTCCTACTCTTGAATTACTGTAAGTTTGTACATTTAAGTTTAGTACCTATTGTTGAGAATATGTTTAGAAGAAAAGTTTAATGTGTATTGAGTTTGAAGTATTTGATAAAAAATAGGTACCTGAAATCTATTATTTGATACCTAAAACTCCATTATGCCATAAATCTAATACAAAATCATGTTGTGTCCTTTATGAATAACATGTTACTTTAGTTTCCTAGTATGTACTTTGTGTGATACTTATTGAAAAACTAGTTTTTCCGGTTCATGCTTTGTTTTTATTTCTCTTTACTCAGTAATAATAGTGTAACAGTGCAATACGAGAGTTTCAGAAAGAAAAATGTATGTCTGGTACTAAGGAGGATAATATAAGCCGTATGTCCATAGCAATTCCACTTGGCAAAAATGATGTACTTTTATTGAAACTCTGCTCGAGTGCACACAGAAGTGCTACTACAAATTATGTGTAATACTGCAATCGTATGATGCACACATATGCATGATTGGGAGTGTTGCATTTCCCAATTGATACTGCTGTCGCATACCCTCTCGCAAATTTTGCATATCGCTGTCGCACGAGTGCATACAGGTGAATATCTCGCGTTTTGGTGTGTGAATACTACACGTCCAGAGGGGACCCAGTATTCATCGGATCCTGGTGCACTGAATCTATTTATAGATTTGACTTGAATGAGGCAGGAAATATTCAGAAAATAGACTGCAAAAAAAAGGTTACTGTGGAAATAATACAGAGAAGGAATAATGTCAGGTCCTAAAAAGTAAAGTTTTACCAAATATGTTAGAGAAAACGGGAATAAATCTTTTATTTATGCAAGTTAGACTTCAAAAAGATCATTTTAGCTAAATACCTACTCGTCAATTAATCAATTCAGCCTATTGCGATCCACTGCTGGACATAGGCCTCTCCCAGGCTGCGCCACAGCACCCTGTCCTCCGCCTTTTGCGTCCAATCCGTTCCAGCCGCTTTCTTTAGGTCGTCCGTCCGTTTCATTGGGTCTTTAGCAAGATAGCTGGGGGCGTCCCAAACTACTCTTGCCGATACGCAGCAATAGGTACTTACTCGTAATGTAAGAGTATTATCTTTTATCCTAAAAGTCAAGTAAGTACTTTGCTTCGGAACAGCGTGTGTTTAAACGAAATGAAATCTTAAATTGGTTGAAAGCTGGCAGACGAACCCCTCCCCAACTTGTTATTTTTTTATTTGCGTGCTTTTTTCTTTATTCTTTTCTTAGTTTACCGAATTAAATGACGTTCCTTATTCTACTCTAGTGTTTACCCATGAGATATTATAATAATTATGCGATATACAAATCAATCACATGCACAGTAATGTTTTTATTACATTGTTGAACGCGTACGCTCATACCGATAGATACCGCTCATAGATAGTATCTGGCAATCTATGTAGCAACTTTTGGCGCGAGCTTGTCCTGAACACTAAAATTTACCCTTGCCACCTTCTCTGAAATCATGATCTCCTAGTATACTACGTAGTACCTTGCAATCTATGTAGCATTTTTTGGCGCGAGATTGTTATTGTTCTAAACAATAAAATTCATTCTTGCCACCTTCTCTGATATCATGATCTCCTAGTATTATGGGTGCGGAATGTTACGTTCCGTTTTCATGGCAACGGAACTAACACTGTACGTGTTTGAGATTATTTCGTCTGAGGTGGTTCTAAAAAGGAGCTGAATGCTTGTATTTTTTTCGGAGTAATAAACAGGATAATTGACCTGGTTGGTTAGCCAATCAATACACAAAGCTACCAGAACTGTTAATTACTTTTTAAATAAAAATTTGGTTAAAAAAAAATTTAAAAAATGGGAAATAAGAGGGTAAACGAAATTACATATCTAATTTCTTTTACCCGGTCTTCTATTTTTTTCTTTTAACGTGTTTAAATATTTCCAAAAAAAATTACAGTTCTCCGCATTATTGAAGTTAGTTAACATTGATAAATTATTTCTCACACCACTCGCTTGCTAAATGCAAAGCAATTCAATACAGGTCTATGCTCTAGACGGGCAATAATTTTGAACTGACTGAATTTCATTATGTCCCGCTCGTGCATTATGTGATTTAATTTGGAAGCTCAACTAAAAAATTCGTTATCATCTGCTTATCCTTTTCCCAAGTATGTTGGGGTCAACTTCCAGTCTAACGGATGCAGTTAGAATACCAGTATTTTACATAGAGCGACTGCCCATCTGACCTCCATAACCCAGCTACTGGGTAATACGATAGCAATACGATAGTAATACGATAGTATTACCCAGATAGGCAAGGGGTATCCCCTTTGATAAGACTGTCACACTTTCGGGCTTCTGACGAACCGTAACGACTGTCAAAGATCCAAGAATGACAGCCGGGACTAACAGCTTAACGTGCTTTTCCTATTCTAATTCGTAAAAACCATGCGAAGCAGGGGCAGGTCGCTATTTAAATTTTATAAATAATTAAATTTTATAGGTAGATCGAATGAAAAATCCCTAGAATATCGTGCACATACACTCGTGCCTAAATTACAAGCCTTGTTTGTAGGTCAAAACGGCCTATCAATGATAAAAAATGTTTTGCTTCGGGTGTTACTAGGATTCCATAAGCACGGAAGCGATGGTTTGGCTATCTAGGGCATGACGTAACGTGATGTCACAGATCGATTGAACCCCATTCAGTGATTAGTATGAGTGCAGCTTCATACATGTAAGGCGTACCGACATCAATATACCCCCACATACACCCTCTAACACACACATACAAAAGAAGAGTCCCCACTGACTTGTTTGCGGAGTGGCAGAATTTGGAACTAAAATGTTGTTAGCTTTTATTATTAAACGAGTAGCGCTGACTTGTTTCACAGACAAATTGGTCGATGTATTAATACCAATGTGGATTTGGATTAATATATTTATAATATTATGTATATAATTATAGATTTCCTACTCGAGCGATGTACATAAATAAAATTATTATAAACAATTAAACCGGACGTCATAAAAGCAAAGAGAAAATGTATAAAGTTAATTATTAGTAATCGTTAAGTGACGACTCACCCAACGGTTACTGCGTAAGATACGTCTATGATCTATCGTACCTATTGAATATTTTCAAAATAATGTTACAGCAAATCTATTTAAAAACCGTCGTGAGGTGACAGAATAAGAGAGCTGGATAAGCGTAGCCAAGGATCAAATTAAATGGCGTTATATTGGAAAGGTCATTGTCCAGCTGAGTTCTGCAGTGGCTGTTGCTGAAGATGACGGGTGGAAAGACAATGTTTATCTTTCTATTCAACTACGAGTGCTACGACAGCGTAGCAATGACGTCAGTCCGTTGCAACATAACATTAACCTTACCTCAATTTTAATCCTTATTCACCTTCGCGAACAATGCTAAAGCAGAAAAAATTGAGGCCTCCGATAATCCCAGACTAATCCAATATCTCCAAGATATTTGTAACAAGAGTTTGCAAAGTAAAGGGAATTTCAGTTTGTGTTCATTCTCATTTATTGTACGGAGGCGCTAACAGTATTCTGTTACAGTTTGCATGAATATATTAATTGCAATTTTGATCCCTCAAGCTTATTATACTGTAAAAGACTATATTGAGGACAAAAAGGCATGGGATTGAGCAGCTCCAATAGGTTTAGACTGTGAATGTTGTTTTTATTTTGATATTTCATACTTCATTTTTCTTAATATATATTTACTTAAACATGTACATTTACTGTATAAATTATTATATTATTTTAATTATTGTGAAGGTGAGGAATATGTGGGTCATTGTTTCCGTTTTAATTATGGTTTGGCAGTTTGAGTAGCTTATGCGGCCTACCCAAATGTCCTGTCTTTGGTATTGTTCGTCAAATCGTTGAGCTCCTTAAGTTCTGTGTTGAGGTGCACGGTTACTGACAAATGCGTGCACTGACTGTACAGGTCCACTCAATTTGTGCGGTTCTTTCCTCAAAAGACCATTTCAGATACCAATGTAAATGGTCCTCAAAGATTGTTTATTTTTTTATATACACATTGACATTTATGAATTTTATATATACAATGACATGAATATTTACTTTGTAAAGTATTTTTAATTTATTTGGTTATTGTGAATGTGAGGACTATGTGGGTCATTTCTGTTTTCCTTCTTAGTTAGTTTTAATCATGATCTGGCAGTTTGAGTAATTTACGCGGCCTACCCAAATGTCCTTTCTTTGGAGAACTTGAGGAGCACAACGATTCGACAAACAATAGTTCGTCGAATCGTTGTGCTCCTCAAGTTCTGAGTTGAGCTGCACGATTTTTGACAAATGCGTGCACTGACTGGACAGGTCCGCTCAATCTGTGTAGTTCTTTCCTCAAATGACCATTTTAGACACCAATCTACATGTTCTTTACATGATCTGACCAAGATTTTGTCTGGACTTTAAAAGAGACTGTGACCTCTGAGTTTGTTCCGGCCTTTCTTCTCAGAGTAGTCAGATAGGAAACGCCGACCTCATCTAGTTTTAAAAAATATGATTGACGTGTAAAAGTGTTTGTACAAACCTACTTACAGAAAACTTTTTAACAAAAAAAAAAACCGACTTCCAAAAAACACTACAAAGTGAAAAATAACTTTAATTTCGGAAGTCGGTGTCTTTGGATCTGTATTTTAGTTTTTTGCCACCGACTTCCGAAATTAAAGTTATTTTTCACTTTGTAGTGTTTTTTTGGAAGTCGGTTTTTTTTTTTGTTAAAAAGTTTTTATTTCACGCTTTTTAGTGGGTCTGCTTATAATTTATCTCAGTTACAATAGCCTAGTGTCAACTTTCTCATCGCCTTTTACAAAATATTGCTTTTACCGATGCAGGGCAGTTAATTGTTGAAGAGTTCTCCTGGTCCACCATCAGCTCCATATCACCATTCACATTGTGACGAGCATAAATTGCTTAGCAACCATGTTAAAGTATCAAATCGCAACCCGTGAAATAGTACGGAGATATTATTGAGTAGTTCCGGTGGCCATCTGTGGTCTTCATCATCAGTTCCACTTCACCAAATGGTGCTTTCCGAGAGCAAATGCACGAGTGTTACTATAAATAATTTTGAAAGAATTTTCTTTTAACTCCAAGCCGTTGAGGAGTTGTACCTTCCATCATCAGCTCATCCACCTGAGATGATGATTATCAGATGCAATTACTTAAACAGCTTTAGAAAATATATGAAAATGGTACTATGTGCCTATAAAATTTGAAGGTTGCCCTCGATTTCCCTGGGATTCCATCATCAGATCCTGACCTGATGATCATGCAACCAATTGGGAAGTATACCCTTTCAAACAAAAGAAAAATTTTCCAAATCGGTCCAGGCGTATTCGAGAAATCGGGGAACATACATAAAAAAAAAAAAAAAAAAAAAAAGATTCCGACGAATTGAGAACCTCCTCCTTTTTTTGAAGTCGGTTAAAAATAAATCGTTTATCGTCAATTGTAATAAGAACTTTGATGAATGTCATACCATGAAACCAAAGCATGAATTCAGCTTCCATTCGTTCTGTGTCCCTAGTATTTCAGGGGATGCGATATCGAACCTGATAGCGACAGTTTGGCCGTGGTACGCACACCCAAGTTATCAATCAGCACGCAGTAAAATTAATACAAAAACATTAAAATGGGTATTTCTGTAGAACAGTTAATGTCTTGAAAATCAGGAAATAAATAAAAAAATAATACAAAGGCACTAAATTAAAAAAAATCGTTAAAAAGAAAAGGCAAATGTGTCAACTGTGGTCTGCCTCAACAGACAAAATATGCAATTTGTAAAGTTTATCACATCAATCAGGCTTTCATAATAACAGCTTACCTCTGACCTACTGTAATATTTATTCACACAATTTTTTAAAAGTATTTACAAAGGAAACACTAATGAAAATACACATCAAAAGTCTCTAGGGATGAAGGTATTTTAAAAAGATATTTTATTGCCGTATTGAAATTAAATAAAAATGACTTTTTAGATTGATAAATTAAATAAAACATTAAATTAATTACTAAATAAACATTAATTTTACCGCCTCTGCCATTTTTTATTTAATTATAATTTAGAACACAGAAGAGAAATGTTCCTGGGGCAAATTGACGTTTAAATAATTTTTTATAAGGTCAGTTTTAAAGTAGTTGTGATACGTTACCTGAAATATTCTCCAGACAGTGTTGATGAGTAGTGTATGTGCTAATTTACACTGCTGAATTGTGTCATGTACACAGCACATGCAAATCACAAGGGTGATTTAGAAATGTTGTGATCGTAATATCGTAACAAGTAGTGCCGTAGTGATGTAGGAAATTCATTTCCAACGATATCGAGCTAAAGTCTACCTTTGCTTGCATTCTGTAGTCACTTTAATTCGTGAATCTTTAGTTCCAATCACAGTGTGCTTGGAAAAGATAGGTTTTCCAACTTTATTAGCAGTTTTCTTGCGAATTCTGACAGAAAACTAAAACAAAATAATATACAAATGAAGCGTTATAAAAGACTGAACAAATGTCAGTAAATTCTGTCTCTATAAACCGTGTCGTTCAGTGTATATTTGTGTTATTAAACGAGGATAAACCGTAGAATAAGGCAGTTCAGGGGTGGGTTGAAAATTTTTTGGCAAATATCTGACAAGAAATAACAGGATTGCAATGAGAAATGACTTAACGTTCGAACAGAATTATAGAGTTAATAAAGTGGGATTGTTTTTAATTGGGATACGCATTTATTTATGTTGTAATTTATGTTTTTCTCAGGGAGTGGGAGCAAACTGCATGTATACAGTGTACTTCAATCTAGTTGCATCGTTGTCATGGAAACCGCTTTAGCGTGCCATGTGGTCGGGAGACGGTATTGATCCATCCAGACCGTACAATATTCGAAGCACTAGGGATTCATTTAACTCGAAGAGGCTTTCTGGAATGTGATTTTAAAGGTTGTAATGTCCGTGCCATAAAAATACTGAGTACCATGGTAGGTATTCAAGATTCTTAATACTAACATAATGATAACAGTAGGTATTTGTTAGAACAACCTACGCGCACCTAGGCGCTTGTACGTGTATGTAAGTATTTACTACAGTAGAGAGAAGAATGCTGCGCATTCTTTTCCCTTAGAACCTACTACCCTTTGGACTTTTAGCTTTAGCATTCTGACTGACAGGCTCCTTGACTATACAAAAGGTCCTGTAAATGGTTTTATTGAAATAAATGCTTTGAGTTTTTTTTTTAATCTTAACCTAGGCATACTGAATTATATGGGGAAAATCTAACGTGACTCGTTGTGACGGCAGATCTCCCATTTCATAAGGGCATAAACTGCGTTAAGCGTGCCTCTTGCGTGTCCATACAAAAACGACCCGCGCGTGCCCATGCGCATGCACGCGACGTGATCACGCATCACGTTGGACGGGTTGACGGTTGGACGTCGCCGTCGTCTTGATAAATAATACAACATTAATTTATCCATTATTACTTATTCGACTGTACACCTCCAACGTCAAAATTGTACTGAGAAAACTGCGTACGCGGATGCACGCGCCGATACCCGCGCATAAGCACGCGAACGTGCTCACGTGCGTGTACCAGAAGCGTGGCCCGCGACGTGCTCACGTGCGTGCACACGCTTAACGCAGTTTATGCCCTAAGAGAGTGTTTTGTCTTGGACTCTGAGACATTGCATACAATATTGTTGAATTATGAATCGTGTAACGAGCTAGCTGTATACCTGAGTAGATGTGGCTCCATCTGTGGATTTTAGGAAACAGTAACCAGATGGCAGCCAGCAAAAATAATAGTTGTGAGTTGTAGTTGCTGGCTGAATACGTAGTGCAACATGTTGTCGTCTAGGTGTCGCTACAAGTTTTGGAGTTTATCAACAGCATCATTGTAGACCACGTGGCTGGCGCGCCTCAACAAACAATATACCTCCTGCTTGCATATGACATCTTGGTATTCGAAATATTGTGAACGTCGCGAACCCCGCTGTGGCCTGCCTGTACGTGATACGAACCACCACCACCGGTTGATTTAAACTGATGCTCTAAGCATAATATGACATCCTGGTATTCGAAATATTGAGAACGTCGCGAACCCCGCTGTGGCCTGCCTGTACATGATACGAACCACCACCACCGGTTGATTTAAACTGATGCTCTAAGCATAATATGACATCCTGGTATTCGAAATATTGAGAACGTCGCGAACCCCGCTGTGGCCTGCCTGTACATGATACGAACCACCACCACCAGTTGATTTAAACTGATGCTCTAAGCATAATATGACATCCTGGTATTCGAAATATTGAGAACGTCGCGAACCCCGCTGTGGCCTGCCTGTACATGATACGAACCACCACCACCGGTTGATTTAAACTGATGCGCTAAGCGTATGACATCCTGGTATTCGAAATATTGTGAACGTTGCGAACCCCTCTGTGGCCTGCCCGTATATTATGATACAAATAACCACCACCACCGGTTGATTAAAACGGACGCGCTAAGGTAGCCCCCGCAAAATTCAACGTTTTATTAAATTGCAGATCAGTGTCAGGTTGTACGTTGATCAAAATAGTATGATTGTCGACAGCAACTTATTTGTATTTAACTAATTATATTCATTAGCTGTTAAGCTACCTCATATTAAAAAAAAAAAAAAATACCTTCATACTACTCTTGTCAGTTACAATGGGTCTCAAACGTCATGATTTCATAAAACTGACATTTAATAGATTAATAAAATTATGATATAAGCATTATAATTCTCATACAAATTGATACTGACCTGCAACTTCGGCAATGAATATAATAACCTTGTGAAAAACAAGAATATAATTTATAATATCCTGACGATATAAATATTTTTTTAGGGTATACCTTAGTATTGATAATAATATTAATAACAATGCTAGAGTCTGTCTATTGAAAGCTGAGAGTGAAAAAGGGCGGCAAATTTAAAAAAAATAGGTCGTGTATCCCCGGATCAACTAGGAAAAAACGTATTTGATATTTGAAGATTTTTATAAGTACGGAATATTTTTTTTATTACAAAATAATAGGATAGCGTAATGCAAAAAATTGTGTTTATGATCTTTTAGTTGTAAGTCACATAGAAATTAATATTACACAATAATTTATGTTATAAAGGTCATATTTTTTTAAATATTTGATTAGGTACATGAAATAATAATAAAAAATTGGTATCCTAATTCTATGCATTAATAGGCACTATGTTTTCGTCTTTTAAGATTTCAATAGCAGAAAACCTAGGAAACTGGATTACAAAAATAATAACATTAATAACACAGATTTTTATACAAATATGTTTAATATAGAACAATATACAAAAAGTTACGAATCATAGTCGAAGTCTGATTCGAGGAATTCAATGTTACCAAAGGAATTGTCACTATCATCGTCATCGCTTACGTTAATAATAAACGGCTCTATAAATTCATTTTCTAGTATTCTGTCTTTTTTTTATACTCATTTTCAACACGAACAACATGGTCTGTACATTTTTTCCACTCATTTGGAGAAATACTAGAAAATGATTCAGTAATTAGTTTTTCCATTTCTTTAGGTGGTACGCCTATATTTTTGCTGGCGATCCTGCGTTTAGCTAAACTCCATAACATCTTAATAGGGTTCAGATCACAATGATAGGGAGGTAGTTTTAAAACTTCATGGCCATGTTGTTTAAGAAGCTCTTCTGCTTCATACTGGGGTGTAGGTTTGTTCTCATTTACCAGGCAAAGGAGCTCAGCCTTTGAGTAACAGTCTTCATATGGAATTCTATTGATTGCCAACCAGTTTTGAATTTCAATATTTCGGCATTGAATCGAGGGTGGTTTGTTGATTTGCTTGACGTGGTAACTAGCATTATCCATTATTACCACACTATTTTGTGGTAAATTTGGTATCAGCTTTTCTTGCAGCCATTTCATAAAATATTATTATTTATCAATTGATGTACGGATTGCGTAAAGCTTCTTCGGATCATTAATGCATTTGTCTGCAAAAGACACAACATGATGAATGTTACAATCATTTTATTGATGCCACTCGATTTCTCATCGCTTTATTCAATTATGATTGCACATTTAAAACTGTTATATTGATAGACCAGGTCTAATAAATATAAATCCTGTTTACATAGTATCAAAACCAATTCAATAGCTTACCCGTTATTTCCGAAATTATTGTAAACAGTTGTACTTTTTCTTGAAACGCAGCCTCGCGTTCGCTTTTCACTCGGTTGTAATTATTTATCATAGTGTATAGCAACTTTCTCGCACTGCTTCTTAAAGTTTTAGGCATCGTTTTACTTGAATTACGACAAAATAAACACAAATCGTTTTCGTAAGAGGTTATAAGAACAACAACAATGACATTTGCAGCAGTGTTGTCAATTTCTGAAAACATGAAAAAATCACTTTCAGCTTTCATTAGACAGACTCTATATCATGGTAATTATGATTGTTCTTTAAAAGAAAGACATAAGCACCCAGGTATATCATTTTTCAATTTATGTGCGTATTATGACCAGTTTATCGTTAATCTTACAAATAATCAGATAATAATAGTATTAATATTGGAATCTTTAAGCCTCATTTGGAGCAGTGGTGGCCCAGTCGTATCGGCCTCGACTTGAGTTCGAACCCAGCCAGGCGTTTTACTTTGTGTATTTAATTTAATCACCACTGCTCTCAAAACGGTGAAGGAAAACATCTTGAGGAAACCGGCATGCCTTAGAACCAAAAATTCAAAGACATATGACATCCACCAAACGTGCGCTGGATTATTCACTCGAGCCACCAATCTTTTTATAATGTTGATTTTTATCTTTGAGGTTGTAAGTGTACAACATAACAAAATAAAATGTATCATTTTGTAAAAGGGCGTGTTCTGAAATACAGGCCCAGAGCTTAGTTTAGACGATATGAGCTGAGTTTCCCACGATATTAAAATGTTGTCTGACTACGATACCATTTAATACGTATCCTGTAATATTGTGGTGAGAAATGAATCTTATTATTAAAATCTTTTTATTATTGACTACTTCCCTTTCACACAGAGGAGGCATGAGTCAAACAAAAAGAACATGTAGGTGTCACAAATACTAATAACAGGCATTAGTGATTAGTGATAACTCTGTATCTTAGAAAACTCATTCTTCTTTATTGATTTGTAGAATAATTCCTAAGTGAATGTCTTGCAGAAGTGAAGCGAAAGCATCACTAGCTTTTTGCGCAGTACAGATTTCAAGATGATACAAACTCAGCATCAAAATCTTTTGTTGTCTTCAGGTAAGCGAAAAACAGCAATAGTAAACGTGCAAGACTTGCCTTGCGAAGTGTTCTTCGAATGACGGCACGAGGATGAAGTGCCTGTGTTGCTCGGTCAGACTGGTGGACTGTCGAGGAGCGTGCAGGTAAGCTTAGGAACCTTGATTTACGGGTAAGTAACATGAATTGGTTTTACTGTCTTTTTCTACTGAAAGCGACTCAATTAAAGTTACACGGACAATGATTGCATACTATCTTTATTGACGTCTAAGGGTGTAAGGTTGCACAGGGTTGTAAGTTGGCAAACTTACCTCCTCAGTGCCCCAAGTCAACCTCATCTGCCCGCGGTGCATCCTGCTGAATAACAAACGAGGCCCTGACAACCGCCAAATGACGGTATAGCCATTTCTAAATAATGTATTACTGATTCTAATGATTATAATTCTGTAAATACATATTTGTTACGGTCTCGAATCATTTTTTAATCAACGTACAACTTAATACTGACCAGCAAATTGCAAAAAACGTAAGAAAATTTGAATTTCGCGGGCTACCTTAGCGCTTCCTCCTTAAGGAATACACATTTAACACAAGCCTACCTGTAGAATTCAATGGCGTGGCGTTGCTCTGCAGTTAGCTTGCCACCTAAAACATACCAATAAGATAGTTCGGCTAATCTATAATTTCTATAATTGTTTTATTGTTTTTTACCACTGTTGTACTAACATACCTGACAGCTACGTTTGTGCATCTTTAGTTTTTTTGCCACCCTGATGCAGTGATCACCGAACTCTTAAAAATGCTCACCCCTCTTGAGAATTACAATAATTATTGACCAGCCCCATCCAACTGCTCAGGGGGGTGAGACAGGGGGATGTAATACGAGGGCGGCACTGAAAATTTCGCGAATCAGGGAAGTGACACAACATTACTATTTAAAATGTATTTATTGCTTTTCAAAGTATTCTCCGCGAAATTTGACATATTTTTCCATACGATGGAACCAATCATTGAAGCAACCATTCCATTCGGAAGTTGGGTCTCCAAAATGGCCGTTTTGTAGGCGTCCACAGCTTCTTCAGGTGATGAAAATCTCTGTCCACGCAATTTATTCTTTATTTTAAGGAAAGTATAGAAATCATTAGGGCTTAGGTCGGGGCTGTACGGCGGATCGTCTAATAATTCTATGTTTTCTTGCTTTAAAAACTCTTTTGTTCTGTGCGCGGTGTGAGAACTCGCATTGTCGTGATGGAGGATGATGCGGCGGTTGCAGTTCTCTTTACGGAGTTCAGAAACGACCTGTGGCAAACAAATGCTAGCATACCATTCTGCATTAACCGTTCTTTGTCCCTCAAGAGGAATAGTCGTAACATGGCCGGTTTTGGAGACAAACGTGGCCACCATTTTTTTGCAACACTCCGTGAACGAACAATTTTTGTTAGCTTTAACTCATTTTCGTTTGAGGTGGCGCGGGAAAGGAGTTCCTGGAAGGACTTGGGGGAGGCCTTTGCCCAGCAGTGGGACAGCTCAGGCTAAACAAAAACAAAAAAAAAACTCATTTTCGAACACCCAAACTCGTGACAGGTTTTTTGTTTCGGGTTCGTACGCATGTATCCAGGATTCGTCACCTGATACGATGTTGTATACAGCATTTGAGGATCCTGCGTGGAATCTTTCGAGAATTCTGACGCACCAAGTAACGCGAGCCGCTTTTTGCTCTTCACAGAGCGAATGCGGTATCCATCGGGAAAACAACTTTTTTACACCTAATTGTTCATGTAAGATTATTTGTATTTGACTCATGCCAATGTCTAAAGTTGCCTGAATTTCGCGGTATGTCACCTGTCGATCTTCCTCAATCAGCTTACGCACAGCATCAATGTTTTCTTGGGTGACTGCAGTTTTTGGACGACCTTGACGGGGATCATCAGTGAGCTTGACACGTCCACGTTGAAATTCAGCAAACCAGCGACAAATTGTGGTTTTGGATGGGGCTTCATCACCAAATGCAGAAATCATCCGGTCAACACACTGTTTTTGTGTTAAACCACTTCGTAAGTCATAATAAATCATCGCTCTTGAATTTTCTTGAGTCAATTCCATTTTCTCAACGACTAAACAAGTTTGACAAAACCTTGTGACAAGACGGAGAATCTTTTTTTTAAATAAATAAATGGTATTCTATTTTTAAAACCAAGGAGTTTTCAATTAAAAAGATTTTAATATGACAGGAACAGTGGAAATATTCCATTCCCGATACTTTTAGTGCAGCCTTGTATCCCCTAAATTGTTTACCAACGCGTTGGAAGACGTTTTCAAGACGCTGGACTGGACTGGACAGGGTATCAAAATTAACGGCGAGTACATCTCACATCTTCGATTTGCCGATGACATCGTCATAATGGCAGAGACGTTGGAACAGCTAGACCAAAATTGGTCACTAATAAAGGACGTGATTATTAATTTATGATTAAGCTTAACTAATATACAATACTACCTCATATATTATATTAATATACAATACTGATTTGGGGGAGGCTTATGTCCAGCAGTGGACGTCTTTCGGCTGAAATGATGATGATGAAGGTGTTCTAATTTTTATTTTTAATAATCTTGTGACAAACGTCCTTTCAAGGTCCTCTGTCAGTAGTACGGTTGTACAGGAATCCACGGTATATTTAAATAATGATACGGTCATATTAATTAAAGCTCTTTATGGATACTGTAGTCCTGGTAGCCCATTGACATTCGCGGCGGGCGTTGGGAGGAACCTCAGCACCTTGTGTTAGGGTTACTTTAATTTGGGCGTAGTCGTGCTTTTGATTGGTTATGAAGGTCAGCGGGGGTGTTTCATCTAATTCAACTCGTAAAGTTTAAAAATAAAATACCCTATTATAAGAAGGTTAAGCCTCCTTTTGCATAAATGCAGTTTAACTTTACACTAAAATTGGCTAGAACAAAGAGATTTAAGATAGGTACAATTATTTAAAAAAAATATGAAAACTATTTAATTCTAATTACTGAGTAAATATAAATAATTCATACGAAAATAAACAGAAGTTAGGTCTAGCCGTTTTATACCATAACGAGATTTACAATATCGTAATGCGCAACTCAGCATACCTATTTTCTTAGGAAATGTTTTTCTTTTGGTGGATACGAATGCGACTTGACACGCAGGCGTACCACAGAAGACTGAGCGACTTTTGACCCGTCGTCTTATGTCCCGTCTATTGTTATTTAAATAATTTAATGTTTTCAGGTTAAAACGAGCTTCTCGCACGCAATGAATGACGATTGTTTATTTAGCGAAACATAAGCAATCATTCCTATCTCAATACCCTCCTTATTAGGCAGCAATGGTGCTTTCAAAATGTTCTTCAAGCAAAAATTTTCCTTGTCCAACTCGAAGTTGTAATTGGTGACTTCCATAATCCGTTGCCAATGACGTAGCTTCGTCGCTTTGTTGGCCATCAGATCTAAAAGACAAAATGTCGCTTTTAAAATAAACAGTTTTAAAGTTATTTAAGAATAGGTATGTATGAAAATTTACCATTTCCTTTATCTCCGAAATACTAAGCCTAAATTTTTGAAAAATATGTAGAAATTATTTCATAGCTTGCAGATTACAGGAAAACCTACAAGAATTCTATATATAGTCTTAAAATAACGTGGTAAATTATTAAATACTGCGCGTACAAACTTACTATTGAAGTTGGAATGTATGGGAAACACGCTTTTCAACTACAATTTCAAGTTTGGTCTTGGGATCCGTCTTGGCAACCTACTTTACGTGAAATATTTTTGGGGGATAAATTCATCGTACGGAGCTCTCTCCACGCGAGTTCAACTCGCACTTGTCTGGTTTTTTAATCTGGGCAAGTTTCGGATACCCTGTGTGAAGATTAGTTTCTTTTGAGTATCTGAATAATGTTATAATATATCTCCACGACAGGCGATACATAAATATTCATTCATCGCACCCTTACTTGGCTGCCAACCCTGTACCTGTGATCTTGCTGTCCGAATGATATTTTTAATCACGTTTTATTCGCTTATGTTATAGGTACTTAGTTCGTTCCGATACATGTGTAAATAAACTAATATATTTATATTTTGTCAATTTCGGTCTTTCCTGATCTAAGTAAGACTAACAATTTTTTTTTATAGATTTTCAATCAAAATTTTATGTGGCATTTGAATGATTCGTCGCGAAGGACCATGAGGTAGTTTTGTATTAACGCTAAGATAGCTTCACGCTAATAATAAATATCATATTTTGAAGGTTTGAAGAGACTACTTTATTTCATTCTATGGCGATGAAGTTCAAGCACAAAAATTGAAGTTTTTATGCATGAATACGTTTTATATAGAATGAACACACGAAAGTTGTATTTATGATTTTAATGATTATACAAAATATGTATTTTTTACCTGATGCTAACCTGAATAATGCAAAAAACGTTAGGAAGTTCGCGGGCTTCAGTGGGTTGTACCTACGTACTTTCTTCGCCTTAAAGTTCTTTTCCATTTTCGCCTTAAACTAGATAGACGAATAATTCTATAAATAAAATACTAGAGCCGCATGAAAGAAAAGTTGGCGATTGAAGAGCGCAAACTTGTCATGCCATGAACATGCAAGTAACACTCCTAATCACCAGGAACATAGACTATCATGGAGCTCGTAAGGTAAACTTTACCACTGGCAGCCATTTTGCGCCAAAAACAATAATGCTGCGTTATCGCTCTTTCACAGCAGTCCATCCTTTTCTAACATTTTTGGCGTGGCTAGGGGGCGGGGCGTGACTATAACTGTCTCGGTCGGGAAATTTCTGATCCAAATCACTAGGAAACCATGAATATCAAAGAGCTACCAAGTAATCGCATGTCAATCGTAGCCCCAACGCAGTGCGGGCCTTTTATCAGTTGATCTCGAACGCGGACCTCGAGTCCCTCGGCAGAGCAACTGACACTGGCTGGCTGAAATTAAGGCACAAAACTGACAGAAAGTCAAGACATGGACCATCTTTGCATTGATTTACATCTTTAATCTTCATCATATATAAATAACCTACCACCCAGCCCCCTAGCCAATTTTCCTGATCACTCTACTGGTAGGTTATAGATTCACCTCCTAAAAATATCCAAGCTTTCATGATATTGAAACCAACTGTAATAGTATAATGAGTAAGAATAATCACAATGTTTCAGGATATACACACGAGGCACGTGGTTAGGTATCAAGATGGAAATGAACTGTGCCCTAATAAAAAACGTGGACTGTGCCCTAATCGCGCTTGCGTGAAGAGAAACTCAGTGGAAATGCTATGTTTGACACTAGGAACATGCTAGGAACTTATAAAGTAACGTTACATAATTCCTCACAAACCTACAATGAAAATGGTTTTGTTTGAGTTTTTATTTTGTACGTTTTAAAATTAATATTTTTTTACTCTTATTTATTCAACCTCGTAGTTTTACCATTTATCGCAGCTACAAATAAGTAGGGTCATTGACCTTATCATGCTGACTGAGGGTATTAGAGGAATAGTTTACCTACCCAGTCCTCTAACACTCGCACCCTTGGTCTGTTGTTTATTGTGTAAATCTGGCACGTGGTCCGAACAGGACCACGTGGAGTGCTACTTATTGCGCTTGCGTGGAAAATACTACGTTCGGTCACAAATACTACGTTCAATACTAGGAGTATATAAATCATGAGAGTACTGAATTCGACCATGATCTGTCCATGGTCAGAACACAACAGCCAACGGAGTAGAATTAAAACTAACTACTTCGCAAAGAAGTTCAAAGCCTTTCATTGGCACTTTGACTTCAGTCGTTGACTTAAAATTTATGATTTGTAACAATATAATTTTTATTGTTCTTGTCCAAATTGATTTGACGTTGCGCCACCAAAGTATAAGTGGCACTTTCTGTATAAATAAACAATGAAATAATCTACCAAAAGCTCTCTATAATGAGAATGTCTGTTTTTAAAGATTGGACTCATTTGTTTGCCCGTTCAAAGTGTAATTTTGCCAAATAATATAATGACTATCACTTCTTGTATATTTTGAAAACTCCTTTTTTGCCTTCAATTGTTATTTTTTATCGCGCTGTAATATGAACCGTCTGTGTAATACCGTTTTTACTCCGTAATAAAATTTAGGAAATGTATGTTATATTGGTTGAAGTGCGCTGCGAGACATGGAGCGGCTGCTGTTCCGTGTTTAGGTCAAGGCCATTTGTCAGTCAATAACCCGAGAACCGAGTAGTCGTCAATACTGCGCATGTGCGACGGTAGGGATCCCCCTTCTGAGCAACAGACAAATTTTTACCAGGACTACACGACCGTGGAGGAAGTCTGTTTAACTGACACACTGACCCGCATTCACTTTGGGGTTGGGGAGACGTGGTCGATATTTTTTTGGTTTGAGGGGTTAATTCATGGCGGCTGGATTAAGAAAAAGCATATAAGGCAGGTTCCTTATAATGCTTTTGTTTTTTCTAAATTATGATTGTTCACAATTTTAACTCTGTATTGAACTCAGAAAATCACCAAATAAAAAGCCACGTGACTTAGTTAACCGACTAAACATAACGTAAGTAACGTCTTTCAGTTGTCATAATATGTCACAGTTGTATTTTTCAGTTTAAGAACGTTATAATTAATTAAAAAAGTTGCTAAATTGAAGAGTACAACTGTGATGTAGCATGACAACTGAATAGACTGGTATTAATTACGTTTAGTCGGTTAACTAAGTCACGTGTTTTTTTTTTGTTTACCTTTATTTAACTAAATCTTTAGAGTTAAGTTGTGGCCAAGGCTTGTATAGTACTTTACTAAGTAGTACCTAGGCAGACCTTTTTATTTAAAAATACAGCTGTTGAATATACAACCAGCGTTAAAGTGTTCATTTGTTTTTCTTTTTCAATAAACAGCTTTCTATTTGCAAGCCAGTTCGAAATTTAAATTAAACCTTTGATAAGTTACCTCCTTGGTTGCCATGTTTCGGAGTAAAAGATCGTTCCATTTTTCAATTGCACGACGGATATAAGTTTACTATGTAATTTATTTGGCCGCTAAACCACAACAGATATGGATTGTCATACAACTTTTGCCGGCCGCTGCTCGCATGTATTTGGCCAGTACAGCAATTTCGATTTATCTCGAAGATGGTTGTCAAAATAATGCTCAAACCAAGCATGTTTGAGAAAAAGATCATAAACATACATTTTGTAAATTTTTAGAGGAAAGTACGAAATACATGCGGACTAAGTCGCGGGCAAAGTGCTAGTATTATATAAAAACTTATAATAAACTTTATTTCCACGCGGAGTCCGCTGGCTGCACACTTAGCTTTCTCCTGCAGGTTTAACCTGCAGGTGACACAGCTCTTTCTATACACAGTGACATTTCGTTTCCCCATTTTTGACATCGCACTGTAGAAATCTTCTACAATCTGTCATTTGGTATTTCGTTCCTAACGATCTTTGTCTAGGTCTTTTTTTATGTAGACTATTTCAGAAGAAAGTTTTCTATCCCAAACTGTCAAAATTACACTGACAACTGACAGTTGTCTAAGGTAGTGAAGAGATTTTGTAATCGCCATTGCCATGCTAAAGACAGTAGAAAACTTTCTACTCGACAGCCGCAAAGTATATACGGTTATCTACAAAATCATGATTTTACAGGAGAGCGTTTTGAACGCAAAACTGTGATAATTAATAGAAGA
Organism: Amphipoea lucens; assembly: GCA_947508005.1. Classification (NCBI taxonomy): domain Eukaryota; kingdom Metazoa; phylum Arthropoda; class Insecta; order Lepidoptera; family Noctuidae; genus Amphipoea; species Amphipoea lucens. The sequence continues at coordinate 26,542,619 of OX382355.1, forward strand.
ACATTGACATTTTAATTTTTTTTTTTTTTTCGAGTAGGTATTATGTATTATTAATTGTATTGGATTGTTATTATTATTATTTGTATTCTGAAAAGTTTGTTTAAGATGTTTTTATTTTTATTATTAGTTAAAGCATCTTTCATTCATTCATTCATTTAAATTTTGCATGCCGAATCTTGGGCAGAATGTATGGCTCATCTTTAATTCTTCACGACCTTATTTGTCCTTACCTGCATTCTAGCAAATAAATAATTTGATTTGATTTGATGTGAACAAAGCTATTTTCTCCTATATATCAGTAAAAAATTAGAATCAAACTGAAAAAAAAACTATGAGAAAACAAAGAATTCGAATTAATTATGTAAAAGTGAACTGATACTTTTCAGCAGCGATGTGGCGTAGTGTGTGTGTGTGTGTGTGTGTGCGCCTTACTCTCCAGAAACACTTACAGCTCTAGAGAGTAAACATCCAGCGCCCGCAGATTTGTCACACCTTCCCTGACCCCCCCGATCCTCCCGACCTAAATTCAACCTTTTTTTTAGTTTTCCGGGGTGGAAAATCCTCATGGATGGCTGCCGCCCTGGAGCGGGCGGCGGGGTCTGTCAGACTCTTAGTGACTAAAATCCACCCCAATGTTCCATCTCACACCTACGCCGGGGGTCGCGGGAACGTACGATCCTCCCGCAACCCCACCTAAATTCAACCTTCCTCAACGTTTTGGTCCCCCAATTGATTGCAACTGCGGCGAGCTCCTTCCGAAGTGGTTCCGCCGGCAGCCTCGATGGCCTGACTGCACAACACCTAAAGGATCTATTGAGTTCAGGCGCCGGGGAAGCTGGTGAATCCATTTTGAAGGAGCTTGCGGCTATGATTACATTCATGCTTACGTGAACGAGGCCGTCGTCGATGTCTTGTACGGGGCCAACCTACGTCCTCTGCGCAAAAAGGACGGTGGTATTCGTCCTATTGCCGTTGGGTGCACCTACAGGCGTACGGCAACCAAAATATGCTGTAACCTGTACAGCGAATCGGATCTTTAGCTAAAAACAAGTCACCTTTAATTTTCTCACGTTACCAGGAACACATAAATTACATATGTAGTAGTAGTAGTTGATTCAACTGACATCACATCTGCAAATAAGTACGTAACTACAGGTTGGGCACTGTCTAAATATACTAAAGGTGAAGAAAGGCAGCATCACCACAACACTTGGAACCACGGATATCGGATTTCTATGCGTGGAACAAAACCACTAAAATAAAACCTTTTGATCTAATCACTAGGCACTGTAAGTTGAGTTAATTATTTTATACTAGCAGTGCCCCGAGGTTTCACCCGCATAAATTTTGATCCCATGGGCAAGACTTCCGTCTTGAGACACTGCGGTATGTGAGACTAGAAGATATTGCATCATGCTGAGATAGGAGCCTTTTGGCCTCGTATAGGACTTAGTTTCATTCTTGTTTTCGTTACTTTTTTATATAATTTGGTTTTTTATTTTTTACTGTTTGGTTAAGTTTGTGATCTTCCTGTACGAGTCGCAATAAATACTTTTTCTTTCTTTATATTGCTTAGGTCATCCCCCCACACGCTACTCAGCCAAGTCAGATTCAAAGATTGACCTCTTTTTCGAAGTTGGACCTACCTAACTGGACTGTTTATTTTCGAGTACAACTGTTAAACTGTTTAATGAACCTACAGGGTAAAGTTATTAAAGGTTGCTTGCATTCTACTCACCATACGAATTATATATGTATATTATATGTTATATGTATCGTGGACCCAGTTACTAGGACATCAAAGCTCTTGATAGCTGCATTGGCGCGAACTATGAATCCGCCAGTCGTCACTGGCCCAACCCATAAGCAGGAGGCAGGGGAGTAAAAGAGACGACAAGCGTAAAACTTGAGGAAGAAAAAGTTGGCGAACCTCGAGTTTCACACGCTGTACTGTGTACGAAGGTAGTCCTCCAGGAGGAACTGAAAATATAATGGTGTACATATGAAACAAGACATCCATTTGTAAATGTTTTCGAAAATAGGCTGAAGTTTTGTTTACTAAACTTTCACTTGAGCAAACCACTCAACTGGGCTAAACTATAAAAATATTTCCAACTCACTTGTCATTGACAAGTGTAAATACTTTGTTTTTCTGTTAATATAGAAAAATAAATGAAGTTCTACGTTACGTTTCCTGTTCTCTATTTTGCCACGTTCATTTCGATTCATGTAAACAAAATAAATCGGCCCATGAAACAGCGAATACGTAGCCGTTTACTAGGAGCCCATGATGGTCAGAAGGGTAAGAAAACATTTCACATTTTCAATGGGACACGTACGTTACTATGTGACTGAATGGGACAATAAAGCGAGGGTAACCCGTGAAAATCAAATTTCCGTTCGACAGAATGCCGCCGTACAATTTGCAGCATATTTTGGCTGCCGTACGCCTGTACGTGCACCCAACGGTAATGGGATGAATGCTGCCGCCCTTCTTGCGCAGGGCGCATAAATTGGCTCCATACAAGACATTGACGACGGCATAATTCATACTGGCGTTGAGCATCAGGTTAATTAGAGCCGTAAGCTCCTTCAAAAGCGACTCACCAGCTTTCCTGCGCCTGAACTTAATAAATCTTTAAATGCTGAAGAGTCAGGCCATATGAGTCAGGCCGTCGCGGTCAAGGCCGCCGGCGGAACCACTTCGGAAGGACCTCACGGCTGCAATCATCTCATCATCCGGATCGCGAGGGAGGGGTTCGGGAATGGTGAGACCATCAGCAGGCGTTGGATGTTTACTCTCTAGAGCTGAAAGGGTTTCTGGAGAGTAGGGTGCCACCACATCGCTACTGAAAAGTAGCCTGGCCGGTATCATGTGAACATAACCCTTTTCCTGAAAGGTTATTGAAAACAGGTAATTTTGGATCCAAAATGAGAGTCGAATTGTTGCAGTTGTCTTTAATTTGGGTTGTTGTCAATGTTTTTTAGTTGCCAAATTTTTTTGACCATGCAAAATCCTATAAGGGAAGGTGAGTAGTTGCTCCCACGCACTTTCCGAGTTCTCCTAGGTCACAAGAAGGAGACATCGTGCCAAACTCAATGCAACAGGCCGTCTCGCGCCCCGGGTAACTCTCTTTAATACTGGGTCGAATTTTTAAATTTTGCCAATGTTTTCCACAAAGTTTGATCTGGAGTTTTGATGTTGGGGATGTGGATGGGGGGCACAAAGGTACACTATGAGGTTTGTGAACCTTGCCATAGTGTATCTGTAGCCCCCGTTCGCCTTTAAAGAAGCGTAGCTGGGAGCAATGTGGATCTCACCTGGACATTGAGTGGCATCGATGTGGCAGGTACACTGGCACTATTTCCGACGTCGCTACAGCCGGCAATTAGCATAAGTATAAATACACTTACCTAAAAGAAAAATAAATATAAACACTACACAAAATACACGTTAATTATTATTTAAGTACACTGAGATTAAAAAAAACGATAATTAATAAAATTGTCTGTCATGTCACTTGGTGACACGAGCTTGAGGGCTGCGGCGCACTGGCACAGACCAGACGCAGACGCGCGGGCCTAGGGCGCCGCGGCGCCGCGCTTTCAGTTTTGAAGTTGTACTAATTGATCGTGAAATTATTTCTTTAGATGTCCTCTCTTACCTCCCAAAATTGTACTCTTTGTTAAACTTTTGGTTGTATTTGATCATGGAAGCTTTTGGAGTTTTTACGATGTTCTGCTTCGTTTGGCTTTAGCGGTAAACGTAAATCGTATTCACATGTATAACTGCATGCCCAAGTATATACATATTTGTGAATGAGGCTGTTAATTTACTGAGATACCGTTCAAAGTTAGTAGACAGTGGATAAGTTAACCGACATCAAGCAAAAAAAAAAGCGCTTTAATTTCGATGCCGTCAGTGCAATTTTAATTGTTTTTAAAACATAGTTTGCGGACTCTTTTAACTGCATAATATTTTTATAGCATTGATAGCGCGCCGCAGTCAGTCAAAATCGATATTCATTAGCCCTGAATACCAGTGTAGCAGAGATGAGAAGATTGATTCGAGTGGTAGAGCACTGTGCCTATTTAGGTATAGGTCTATCATCTAGTTGAGCTCAAAATCTACGAGAGGCGGTGACTAGTATAACACGAACATGAGTGTCTAGAAGACTTTCACTTTCCATTCACAATCAATCTGACTAGCCTTTTTGCAACTATATTGGGGTTGGCTTCCAGTCTAACCGGATGGAGCTGAATAATATCAGTATTTTATATGGAGCGACTGACTTTTTGACCTCCACAACACAGTTCAATTCATATTTCTTTGTTAGCGTCTACCAAAGTACCGAAGCCGCATGAACGACTTTGGTATCCAACCGAAACGCATGTTTTACAGTTGCAACACTTGCAGTCTAACGAAATAACAATAATTTACAAATAATAAGTAAGTGATTTTCTAATAGGTTTATTAGTTTAAAAACCTTTTGGAAAATCCTAACATCAAAAATAAAAGTCCATATACTCCTTGACATATGATTAGTGATTTTGAATAAGACCTATACCTATTTATTAAAAGCTATTCCATATTTGGGCTTTCCTTTGAAATTTTTCGACTGCCATTTGCTTTACACGAATCATAAACAGTTTGCCCGTAAGTTATTTAATTTACATTGAACACTGTAATTAAAAAGATATTTTTATTTATGTATTTATCAGGAACAATTTATATTATTTGATACATTACATATATCATAATTAATAATATCTATTGAATGGAGTGCTTTTTATTGCGTCGCGTAGCCAGACAGTTATCTGCTACGGCCGCGTAGCTGTCGTAACTGTGACGTCAGACACTTCGTAGAAGTTGCTACGAAGTGTGGCCCTTGCTAGTTTGCTCACTTTGGACTCGGAAAAGAAGTTTGATTGAGCCTATATTTTTTTTAAGTACACTATAATAAAGTAAAAGTAATAATACCAAGAGATATATAAACTTACTTAACTTAGTTATTATAAAATTGTTGAAAGTTCAACGTTTTATACTTTCCAAGAGAGGCACCGGTCCGGACCGGTTAGTCCGGTCTCGAACGAAGTCTTTAAGTGGCATCGAATCTGATCAGCGGTGTTCGGCCAGGCTGTGAAAGGATACTATAAAGTTTTTGCGAGGAAATCACAATAATTAGGGAACTAAAACCTCAGAAATGGTGATAATAGTTTAATACAAAAATCACAACTCAAATGATCGATTCTATTTCAAACTGAACAAAAGTCATTCGAAATTCATGACAAGTTGACAATCCTTCTTTTTTTATTTAGTTCCTTGCGGTACAGGCTAGGGTCAGGATCCATACTGCCTAGTCATCAGTTAGTTTGTATTTTTTTTTTTGTAAATTCAGTTAAAGTCATTAGTTTGATATTTATCCATAAGTAAGTAAATCCAGGATAAGTCATCGGTTTCTTATTTTTCCTAAGTAAAGTAAATCCGTGTTAAGTTGACAATCATTCTACTTTCACAATATTTTCTTCCTTAGTGTCACAAGCCTTTGTGTCACAAATATAATAATTGGAGGTTCTAGACGGTTAAAATGTAAGTGTAAGTAGAAGTTTCATAGTTTTCATTACGCGATGTTAGTTTATTCGTCTTCAGTACTTATTATTTTCATGAATTTTATTGTAATCTTGGATAGTACCCGGTTCAAAAAAATAGTAACGTGGAATAACCTACAGTAGTGTATAGTCTCATTAATCGAGCTAGAGGAAATCTCCAATTTCAATATGACACAGTTTGTTTGGCTTCTCTCATAGACTGAAGCTACCTTGTGAAGGTCACCACCTGGCAGGACACAAGGAAGCAGGTTGGTTATTTATTATCTAGTAACTCTTCCTGATTCATGTTGTGCTAGTACTCCTGGCAGGCGTACCGTTTCCGTGGCAACAGCCGCGCGTCTCCATGCCATGTCGAGCCTTTTCAGGAAGAAGATCGTAACCGCCATTTTGCATTTTTACAGGAGAAGGTTTTTTTTTAAATATTTCTCAAAATATTTATAGCATCAATTTGAAATTTTTACTTAGTTTCAAGGGCACCTCCCTATTAATTCAAATGTTAAGATCTGACGCTTAATATACATATATATAAAATGTTGATCTAGCGGTTTATATAAAAACAGTTTTTTGGGATTTTTGGCGCTTACGATGTTCTTCCTGAAAAGGCTCGATGTGTTCTTATTTGTTTCACACAAACGCTATTGAACAGTCTCTTAATATACATAGTATGCAGCAGAAAAAAAAACATTTATGAAGTTTTTTTGGAGCGTTGCAAACTATGTAATTGTATTTCTAGGAATAGACGATGGATTTTTTTATTAGGACGATGTTATTTATATTATTGAAAATGTGTGGTAGCATTTGTGCACCACTACACTACATTAATCAATGGAACTTCATCTATAATACAAAGCCACTTCCTTTTCAGTTCTTCTATCCTGGTAGTTTAATATAACGTTAATAATGTAGAAGCCATAGTGAGCATTATTATCTCAGTTCTATTATTATCTATTACTTTTGCCCGCGGCGTCACCCACATGAAACGAAATTTTTTATTCATATCGCTCTAGTTTGCTTGTTATCGTTGTTTTTTGTGTGCTCACGTATATACTGTCATGATCAGAAAAGCTCAATAACCGATGCCGACAACAGCTGTTCTTGACTGCACGCACACGAGTGCTACTATAAATTATGTGTAATACAGCATTCGTATGATGCACACATGCTTGTGAGCGGTGCATTTCCCTCTTGATACTGCTGTCGCATTCCCCCTCTTGCAAATTTTGCGTATAGCTGTCGCACGAGTCCATGCAGGTGAATATCCCGCGTTCTCGTGTGTAAATATGTACTACACGTCCAGAGGGGACAGGAGGACTACATCCTAGTATTCATTGGATCCTGGTTCACTGAATCTATTTATAGATTTGACTTGCATGGAGAGAAAAAAAATGTTAAAAAAAAGAAAAGGTAGAAATTACATACTAGCGGCCCGCCCCAGCTTCGCACGGGTACATTTTTTTTGGAATTTCCGAAATTTTCTCTCATAAAGACCTTGCCTTGGCAATACCGAACACAACAAAAAAAGAATTATCCAATTCGGTGCAGTCGTTCGGAAGTTATGCGCGTACATATATTTCGACGATTCATTTTTATATACAGGGTGTCCAGTAATTTATTAATGGATAACCTTAAAATGGCTTATATTAGACCTTATGGCCGTTCTGAAAAACATAAAAAATCAAATATATCCTAAGTTGTACCTAAGATATAATTTTTTTTTTATAAAAAAGACTGCAAATTTTTACTTTATTTTACATTATTGTACGCTACGACCACAAATGAATGAATTCCATCGGTTTTTTGTTGTTGTATTATTATACGCTAACTATACCGATAGATAGGCAGTAAATAGTATGTCTAGCTACTGCAATAAAAAAAAAAAAAAATAATAATAATTTTTGAGTGAAAAATATTTTTTTTACAAAGTTTAAACGTCTTGGGTGTAAAAAAAATGTATGAAAACATGAGTGACCAATAATTTTAAAATATTATCGGTTTCAGGTACATTTTATAATAATATAATTTATAATTGTATCTACTGTAAGTAGTGAATTATTGCTATTAATGTAGTAAAGGAGTAAATTTGACTAAATAACAAAATTTGCAATATTGGAACAATTTTTGCATTCAATTGCAACTGACCATTGGGGTTTAATAAAAAACAACATTTAACATTAATAATACACTATTTGAGATTAATCTATTCGTAATAAATGTTCAAATTGTTTGCCATCCAGTCTTATGCAAGCTCTACATCTGCGGATAAATGCTCTTCTGAGCAGTCTCATATAGCGTCGTTCAGTTATTTTTGATGCGGCTGCCCTGACACGGCTACGTAAATCTTCTAAAGACCCGATTGGCTTACGTTTCCACGTACATCCAGGCGATGTATGAAATATTGTGAATATTATTGTCCGTTACATACTTTGCCTAGGTAATGTATACATTTCCCAGGGATTGTATAGAATACCTGCTGGTTCACCGGTAATGTGTAAAGTAAATAGATTTGGTCTATATTTATCAATGTTATGTAAGTACCATGGGAGAAACGAACATCTATACACCGTAAGGACTATCTTGCTTGCAATACACGGCCGCTATGGCAATACTTGCAAACAGATGTGTTCATCGTGTGCACGTGATTTTTAACCAACGAAAATAAAGGGGGAGGTTCTCAATTCGACACATATTTTGTTTTCAAGTTGGTCAGATGTAAGTTTCCTCTATAGTACTTACCTATAAAATGACGGACAAATAAAATAGCTCATGTTTGCTCAAAATTAACTTTATTAATATTAACAATTACTCATTATAAATAATCTTTTGCAGTAGGATAAGAATTATTACACTCAAAAGTATTTATTAATTGTCGTGTGGAGTTTACTGCCTGCTCGCACGTCTTCACCTTCCCCACTTTCGTCTTTTTCACACATTGCCGGCTGCACATTCGGTACTGTATAGAATGCCTAACCAAAGAATAAAATAAATAATATTTCATACATTACCTAAATGTTTTAGGAATTCTATACATTGCCTAGGTATTGTATAGAATACCGGATTATACAGATTGCCGGTAACATATATATAAATAGATTACGAGCGGAGGCGCTACTATAAAACCACATCCACCGCTATACAGGGTCAGATACCACCGCTCGGACAACGATTTCTGGACGCTGTTCGAGCTGTTTTGTAGGCGACTTAGTAGCTAAGCGCTCCGTTTCCTTATGATCGTGTAAAAATCATCAGTCCGCACCTCAGCAAACATAGACGAGGCACTACAACGCCACGGAAACCCTAACAACATCATGAAAGCATTGTGGCACTGCACGCGCAGTGCGCTGTATGCCCGCTGCATAATGTTGGTCCGCAAGCTGCACGTGTAAAATGACTGAGAATATGCCAATAAAATCACCTTTACTGGTTAAGAACATTGTGCAAAATTGCAATCCAACATATTACACCGGGCAGGCAGCGCCCTGCGCTCCCTCTCAATATCCTGATTGTCACAGATCGTCGGAGACCCAGTGGCCCAAATACTTGAATTGCTTCACCCTGTTTCAAATAATACCGCGTAGAGTGACCGGGGATACAGATGAGTAGCATTTGGTACCGGTTTTAAAGATCATAAATTCACTCTTCTTAGAATTATACTCAATCCAATAGACCTTCGCATATGACTCACATAAGCGCAAAATTTTACGAAACGCACAGATCGATGGGCTCTGCAACAACACCATGTCATTCGCGTAGCTGATGTTGTTTATGCAGATCCCATCTATAGAAAACCCAATATTAGTGCCGCTGTGCTCACCGATCAGCCGGTTCATATACAGGTACATATACAGAGGCGAGGCTAGGATAAACCCCCTTGCTTCACCTCGCAATCAAACCTGTAGGTACAGGTTCGACCGCGCATCCGCCTGACACTATTGTGCTAGTACTTACCAGAATAAAGAATCAACACCCTGAACGTATGTGTGACTATGCATACAAGCAACTATTACAGACACATCGGTCGACAAAATTAAGCTCTGCACTTTATGGAATCCTTGTACATTTTGTTGTACAAGGATTCCATACGAGTTGAAGAGATACTCAAAATATCAAGGACGTTATTCTGAACACGTGACGTCACCATGGTCGTATGCTAGCCATCACTGTGTGCAGTTGTGCACTCATACAAAACTTTTATTAGCATTGCTTCAGAATGTAAATACCAAATTTAAGTCGATGTGCACATTCTGAATGTTGTATCTAGATCTTTTAAGGTACTGGGATTTGTTTTACGAAATAGCAAAGAGTTTAAAGGGCATCTAGTTTAACACTCTAGAGTCTAGTCCGTCCGATCTTAGAAAATGGTTCAGTGGTAATTTCTCATTACGAGGTTTACACCAAGCGATTAGAGAGTGTGCAAAAGAGGTTCCTTTACCATCTATGCTACGGAGATCACTTGGCTAAACACGCCTTCAGTGTAACTAACTAACCGCACTGAAAGGTTGAGACACTATAATATGGAAACACTAGCTGGTCGTAGGACGAAACTGGACTTTATTATCCTTCACAAGATATTGAGTGGATCGATAGTCTGCAGTGAACTTTTGGGCACATTAGGTATTAAAACTTTAACTCGGATTCCCAGGTTTAATTAATACCTATAATCTATTTTACATCCCAGGCTCCAAAACCAACCTTGGTCATTACGCCGCTGTACCATGCAAGACTTTGTAGGCAATACAGCATGCTGGCTAAAACTACAGATTTGGATATTAGCCAATCTTTCGATAAATATAAGAAATGTCTTAAAAATTTATTGTAATGTAAATGTTTTTTTTTGTTTTTTTTAATGTTATTTTATTATTCTATGTTCTAATATTTTACAGAATTTGTTGTTTTTTATGTTCCACTGTCAATTTTTTTCTATTATTATGTATGAGGTATTTATTGTTGTTCATTTTATTGTGCAAGATGTGGTCTCCCGTAATTGAAAGAGTATACCTACCAAATACTTTGTCGTCCATATGTAATGTTTAGTATATAATCTTAATTAGAGATTCTTAAATAAATAAAAGCCTTAGGCTCTAGACGGGTAATAAGTGCCGCCTGTAAATGGTTTAATTGAAATAAATGCTTTGAGTTTGAGGTTCGAGTTTGGTTGATACTTACTTATTGGGAAGTACGCCAGCCGTCACATCATTTCGGTAAGCACAATTACTTACATAACGGGTATCTTTAGCTTAAAGTTTCTGCAAACATTTAATAAAGTTCACATTTTGCACGTGGTATAGGTAAAATTAAAGTTGAGAAAGCTTTGCATGGTCCTTGTTAGGGCGTCACTGCGATGAATGGAAGCCAAATCGATGCCGTTGCCACGCAACACCAGGATAACAGAAGAATACGAGGGTTCATGTGATATTACATATAGTATGCATCTGGAGTGATCCCGGTCGCTATTTATATAGAGTGTGTCACTAGGAGATCACTCATCATGGAGGTTTGTATATTACAACTGCCTTCCGCTGCAGGGTGGACTTTCACTTTTTATGAATTACTCATTAAAATAGACAGAATCCAATACTACAACAACATTAGAACAATATTTAAAAACGATTTGTAACTGTATTGTTAAAAAATGCATAAAATTTAAATGAACTCGAAAAAGAAAAAGCAAACCACGAAAGTATGGACATGCAAAAATAGCATGAACAATAAAACTAATTACCTGCGTACGTTCTTTACGTAAGTATATTATGAAGAACATCATTATTGTTTGTAGATAGGTAGGAGCATGGGTCCTGATGATGGCTACGTCCAATCATCATACGATCAGCTGCTCTGCTACTGTTTTCTGGATACTAAGGAGCTATTGTACTATTAGGTATAACGGCAATTTTGCAAAATTTTTGTTATTTATTCTTTCACGTTGTAAGCCCGCTCCTCGCACTGCACCTGCACCTCGATCTCTTTAAGGTCATTACAGTTGGTCCTTCGAGTCGAATCTGAACCAGCGACCTATTCACATTTTTCTGTAAACAAAATACTATCGTTAGGTAAAGAGGTAAATTGAGAAAAGCCTCCTGTCATACGCTTTGGCTGCGCGTAGCACGTTGGCCGATTTGTAAGTAAGCCGGGTGCATTGTGGTCGGTATGTGAGAAACTTTTTGTATGGAGCCTTGCACTTTACCACAGGGTACCAGTCACGTGAAATCGGGCTAGGATTTATACATATAAACTTGAATAACAATCCTATCCGAGAGACGGCATTCGCATCTGGTATCTTAAAAAGGTACAATATCTTGCACCATTCGGCAAAGCGTAACATTTTCTTGCTCAGTTCAACGCGAGCAGTTTATTCTGTGTATGAGCGAGCAGGCTCTATAATAAATACTTTAAGGTGTACTGTAAAGTTTTGTTGGATTTCGATGTTATTAATAAACTGCGTACAATAAAGAAATATTCTAGTTTTTCAAGTTGTAAATACCATGCGGAGCAGGGGCGGGTGGGTAGATGTTCGTTATTTATCGTCATTTACAGGTGTTATTAATATTATTATTTATAATACGGCACCGCACCACAACCGCGGCACGTGTCACATCCCAACATATATTGTGTCAAACGAAATAACAAACGAATACCAATATACTATATTTTCAATATAAGTGAAAAAACCAACGTAAGTAAAAAAAAAACCAAAAAAAAATTTGTGCGATGAATGATGAAATGATAATAAATAACGAAAATCTACCCGGGTGCTAGTTTCAATAAATAATTAATAAGTATTGCATACACACCTGCCTAAATCACAGGACGTGTTTGTAGGTCAAAACTAGGCCTGTCATTGATAGAAACGTTCCGCTTCCGGTGTTACTGGGATTCCATAAGCACGGAAGCAATGATTCAACTATCTAGGGCATGACGTATCGTGACGTCACAGATCGATCGAACCCATTCAGTGACTGGTATGAGTGCAGCTGCACACATGTAAGGCTTACTTGAATGTACACCCAGTAATACGCACATTCAAAATAAGAATCCCCACTGCCTTGTTTGCGGAGTGGCAGAATTTGAAACTATCATGTTGTTAGATTTTGTTTTTATTAACAAGCAGAGTAATGACTCATTTCACACAGATTGGTCAATGTATTAATCAATCAATCAATGCACTCAATGGCGTTATATTGGAGAAGTCAATGCCCAGCTGAGGTCTGCAGTGGCTGTTGATGATGATTACGTAGATGTCTGACTCTGAGTTACTCATAAGACACGGGTAAGAAAAGTTTAACTCTCTACTCAGCTATGTGTGCTACGACCGCGTAGCTGCCGTAGTACGAGTAATGACGTCAGCCACGTCGTAGTAACATAACACTATCCTTATAATTAAATTTGTGGAAAATGCTAAAAGCAGACAAAATTGAGGCCCACAATAATCCAATATATCCAAAACACTTGTTTCAAGATTGTCGTTTCTCTATCATTCGTTGTACGGGGGCGCTAACAGAGTTCTGTTGCAGTTTGTATGAATGTATTAATTGCAATTTTGATCCCTCAAGCTTTGTAATAAGGACTTTAATGAACGTCATTCCGAGAAACCAAAAACATGCATCCAGCTTCCATTAGTTCTGTGTCCCTAGTATTTCAGGGGATGCGATATCGAACCGGATAGCGACAGTTTGGCCGAGGTACGTGTGCCGTAGAATTCAATCAGCACGCAATGGGATGAATACGAAAACAATAAAGCGGTAGGTTTGTAGAACAGTAAATGTCTTGAAAATCAAGAACTAAAAAAACAATAATATAATCAAGGAATCGTAAAGGCACTAAAATAAATAACCCCCCTTCTGGCGCAGTCGGGTAAAAATAAATCATTATAAAGGCAAGTCAACGTTGGTCTGCCTTTACAGACAAAATATTCAATTTGTTAAGTTAAAAGTATCACCATCAAGCTTATAATAATTCTCCCTTTGATCTATTATAATATTGTTAATACAAAAAAAAAGTATTTACAAAGGTTCTACTAATTAAACTGTTTGGATTTTCTATAGGAGTGAAACCAAGATACATTTCTAAAAGGATTATAGGAGACAGAATTCAGTTCATCTTCCGAAATCATAAACACCACCAGCTGCTTAATTTTCACTTTGTCGTGTTTTTTTTGGAATTCAGTTGTTTTTATTTTGTATAAAGGTTTATTTTATTTTTCTCTTTTTAGTTGTGGTACGTAGTCCTACACAAGTTCGGACTTAACCACTATTTGCTATGTAAATGACAGTGACAGAAACTTATGATAACATCGTAACCATACAAAAAATGAATGAAATAAGATATAAGATAGCTAACTCAAAAACTACCCCGGCAAAGTAAATATTTTTTTATGGAACCACCCGCGTTTAGCCCCTTTTTTGGAGTCCGTAAAAATGGCGAGCGAAGTTTTAAGCGTTTTAAAGGATATAAATATGTATTGCTGAATTGAGTCGTATATTTTATGTGTTTTTTTAGTTTTTAACGCAATCCTGAAGGCCAATTAAACGTTCATTCATATTCAACGCAATCTCATCTCAGCGACAATCAATCTCAAAAACTTAAAAAAAATGTATGCAAATAGATTGTATTTTTGACAGATTGACACTGAGATTAGAATGCAAACGTTCATTATAAAATACGGGAATTGCCGCTCTGCGGGGTAATTGTGTAACACACTATCAGTAGCAATGGCTTTCATTTTGGCAGTTCATTAACATTCATTGCGTTATTTACGTTGTTGAGTAAAGAAATTGATCGACCATGGATTAGAAATATCCTTCAAAATGATTCAGATTGAAATTGATACAGACAGCGCCATCCACGAAGACGCGCCCCACTCTTCTTCCTAATCGCTTACAGTACAAGTGTGCAACATTCCGCTAGGGTTTTAGTTTTGTCGTAAGTTGTTAATTAGTGTGTATCAAAAAAATAAAATACTAGCGGAATTAACTAGCGATAACCACTAGCGATTAGTAAGAAGAGTGGGGCGCGTCTTCGTGGATGGCCCTATCTTTAGTGTGTTACGCAATAAGGATGCTGATCCAGGCTACCCACGTGCTATCCAAAGCACGTGGTCTCAGTTCGTTTGCAAACGCTTAAAGTCAGCTCAAATACGTGGCATAATACTAGGAGCACATGAACATCACAAGGGTGATTCAGATATTTTGAAATCGTAATAACGTAACAAATATTGCCGTAGCGCTGTAGGAAATTCATTTTTAACATCATCGAGCTAAAGTCTACCTTTGCTTGCATTCTGTAGTGACTTTGATACGGGACTCTTTAGTTCCAATCACGTTGTGCTTGGAAAAGGTACGTTTTCCGACTTTATTAGCAGTTTTCTTGAGAATTCTGACAGAAAACTTAAACAAAATGATATGAAAATGAAGCGTTATAAAATTCTGAACAAATATCAGTAAATTCTGTCTCTGTAAACCGTGTTGTTCAGTCTATATATGTATTATTAATCGATAGCAGCACCCCAGAATAGGGCAGTTCGGGGTGGGTTGACATTTTCTTGGCAAATATCTTACGAAAAATAACAGGATTGCAATGAGAAATTACTTATAATTGAAAAAGAAATAAAAAATGAATACAATGAAAGAGTTTTCAATTGGGATACGCATTTGTTTATGTTGTAAATTATATTTTTCTCCGGGAGTGGGAGCAAACTGCATGTTTACAGCGTACTTTACTCTAGTTGCATCGTTGTCATGGAAACCGCTTTGGCGTGCCATGTGCTCGGGAGACAGTATTGATCCATCCAGACCGTACCATATTTGAAGCACTAGGCTTTCATGTAACACTAAGGGGCTTTCAGGAATGTGATTGTAAAGGTCGTAGTGTTCGCGCTATAAATACTGGGTACGATGGTTTTCAAAATTTCTAATAAGTACTAACATAATGTGCGTTTTCAAATAGTTATGTACGAGTAGTAGCGTGATGGCCCAGCGGTTGAGGTGTCAGCTCTTCAAGTAAAAGGTTGCGCGTTGAAAACCGGGCAAACTACCATAAACAGATATAATATTTTAAGTTCATTCGTAAAGAAACTGGACGGTAAATATTATCAGTCAATCCATACTGAGCACCCGTTTGGTGATCATTGCTCATGCCTTCTGTATTGAAAACAAGGCCTGGGTCCGCAATAGGACAATATGTATAACTTGTACTTGGTTACCATTATTAACTAATATTTATATTATGTTTATTTGTATAAACTGAAGTAAATATGTTATGCCTGAACTTAGCCGGCTAACTTTCACCATTGTTTTTGGAAGCGCTTGGTACATAGAAACAGCTTTCATAAGCTGAACAGATTATGTTCATCTTTTCGACATAAAACTTATCCTAACTCTAAAAGGGTGGTAAAAAGGGTCATCATTAATGAAAATCTAAAATACGAAAGTTAAGCTAAAATCAGTTCCATCTGTGTCGTCAAGTGGATACTTATACCAGACACTGGGCTGCAGCTGACAAATCCCATTTCAAAATAATCCAAAATCATTGTTACCGTCCCGTGGATCGAACCCAGGACCTCATGCTCACTAACAACCCTTAACGATCAAAACCATTGCGCAATTTTTTATATCGCGCAATACTTTTAATCGTTTAGGACACGTCGTAACCTAAATTACCAGTCACTATGTAACACCTATCAGCCCCAAAAAATATTGCGTTATAACAAGAATAATATACCATCAGCTGTAATTTAATTTAGTTACTAATCTCTTTTCACAAACAAAACTATTTAATTTTTAACATGCATTATTTTAACAAAGGCAGATCATTGTAAATTAAAAAAAATCGTTTCTATGGGAAATTTATTCCTTATGATGAGTACAATCATGTGTTTATGTACCGGTCAGTAATTACCAGTCACCCTATGTAATATGTAAACATACTTATTATTAGAGACCGGATAATATGCATTTGCATATTTGCATATGCATTTGCATATTTAAGCCATTTTCAGCGCTAATAGCATATTTTTCCTAAAATCTAGTGATGATGCATATTATCGCTATAATTTACAGTATTTTTCGAGCGCAGCGCACTCAGCAGCCGCGCGTCTTTTGTTTTGGTACGATAATAAAATGAAAGAGACAAATGATCGTCGCGCTCGCCTACCGCACTACTCCTTCCTCCCACCTATTATGCATGTTATTGCTTTCATTGTTGACGCGCATGCTCATCGATCTGCAGTTAAAGTTTTTGTGTCAAATTGTACAATGCCTCCCGAAAAAAAAGTGTGTCCTCGTGGATAAGTGACTTTCCTGAAACATTTACTTACGACGAAACTTTTTTGTATTGTCGAGTTTGCGAGAAAAATATTTCGAGCACTAAAAAACTTCAAATAACAATAAACTTAAATCTGAAGGAATAATATTTACAAAACAAAAAAAATAATTGTCATTTAATGTTGCATATTCTGTCAGTTTTCGTGCATATTTCAAGCATTTTTCATGCATATTTGCATGCATATTTCAAGCTTTTTATGTTGCATATAATCCGGTCTTTACTTATTATACTACAAGACCAGCTGTTTCACACTTTACTGTTTTACGACTTTTTTTACAAAACCCGCGTTAGCTCAGACGATACACCGACCATATGTTTATAATGTACACCTAAATTTTCCCCGAAAAACACTATATCTAACAGTGAAAATTTTATCATAATCCCTTCAGAACTTTCGGAGATTAGTACTTCCAAAGAAACAGGTGCGTTGGGCTGAAATCCGGTGAAGCAAATGTACCTATTTTCGCGCAAGTGGATATCCGCTAGTATTTTTGGCGGAAATGTCTTTCGCGCAAGTGTAGGTGCATCTTCGCAAAAATATACCTCTATATATAATACCAGCGTAAAAAAAAAATTCGTGGATTTTTGTCAAAAGTTAAGCAGATCGTTTTAAAATACGTGAGTGTTTAGTCGAGTTACAGATAATTATTTACTACATGAACTGCCGCTCGACCGTTAATTTTAAATCTTGATGGTTAAGGTCAGAAAAGAATATAAAATAATTAAGAATAGGTACAACTAAATATGCAAATAGATTCCAATGGTGGGTCCAATAGACTGGGTTTTTTTTCAAATCCTGACTTTTTAGTTCGTATTATTACGAAAAGTTTCTTGGTTTTCAATGAACCGTTACCCAAAAAAGAAGGATTTTTCTAAAAAACTTTGCGACATGTATAATATGCACATAATAAGTTTTATTTGATTATGTGAGTTAGTTATTTGATTTAGTAAGTTAGTTGGTTTAAATATTTAGTCGTAAATATGAATAGAATGGAATTTTTTTAAGTATTACTTGAGAATAGTTAATGATTAGAAAAAAGCGTTTTTATAAAAAAAATAAAATGAACAATGTATTTCTCTGACTTACTTTGAAAATCGTAGGAGGATTTTTTGTAGTCCAGGAGCTCATCTTTAGTTGGAATCTGATCGCCTTTTAACTTTCTCACGCTACTAGGAGCACATCAATCACAGGAGATGCATGTTCTGGTTGAATAGCACAACGCTTGCAATTGTAGTAGGTAGGTATGTATGGATACACTTTCACTGAACCGGACTTACAGATGGCGCTGTAGGTAAATCAAAATAAAGGATTAAGGACCAGTTATAGTGTAGAAGCAGTAACGGCAATAAAGGCGGTATTTATCAGTTTTTTAGGTTAAACAATAGACATGTTCATATTGGCCTCATAATAGTAAGTAGGTACGTCAATACAGTACGTTGTCTGCTATGTTGCCCTATAGCTATTGCGACCAAATTTCCACGTACATACTAGCTAGCTGCATTCTGTTATAAAAAAGAAAATCTATTTGGTTTCACGGCAATTTATGTAACATACCTACTAATATGTAGGTTTTATTACAAGTTTATTTCCTACCTAATTGTGCATATAATGGTATTCCACAAAATTCACGGGGAAGGTAGTCCTCGACATACCTAATTAAACTTTAAGAATTATGTACAAAACAGAAATAACATGTAGACATCATCATCGTTCTTATCTCCAATTCCCCATTTATTTGAGGTCGGCGCAACATGTCTTTTTCTTCCATATTTTTCTATTAGTCGTCATGTCACGGTAGTCACCCCTTTTCTAACCACATCATCATTCAAACAGTCCATCCATCGTTTCTTTGGTCTTCCCCTACTCTTATAGACACATTCATACCTAAAACTCACCTCACGACCATTTTCCTCATTTCTGCGTAATGTATCACACGCCCATACCATGACAACCGATTTCCATACAACTTTTCAGTTACCGATGTCACTTTCAAACATCCTCTTATGTACTAATTTCTTATTCTAAACATTCGTGTAATACCACACATCCCTATTAGATTCTCATGTCAGCTGCATGCAATTTTCTTTCATTCATCCCTTTTGTGGCCCAACATTCTGATCCATAAAAAAAAGACGGGTTGTGCTCCGGGAGTGCCGGCAGAAGTGAAAACTTGAATATTAACGTTGAAATAAATCAATTATTAATTGAATTAATATAACTAAGTTTTTTCACTATTTCTGCGTCACTTTTTTCATTAATCGATGCACTTTGTTCTATTTCCATTTTTTGAAACACTTTATATACACGTATTTTACGAATACACACCGTCACCGTCACCGTCACCTTCACCGTCACCGTCACCGTCACCGTCACCGTCACCGTCATCGTCACCGTCACCTTCACCGTGACCGTCACCCTCACCGTCACCGTCCGTCCGTCCATCCGTCCGTCCGTCCGTCCGTCCGTCCATCCGTCCATCCGTCCATCCATCCATCCATCCATCCATCCATCCATCCATCATCGTGTCTCACTTGGTTCACTTCGGTTGGCGCCGCCGTAGAAAGAGAGGGGGGGGGGGGAAATCTCTCCTGACGGTCACGTGTCCTGACGCGATGCCCTGACGCGAGTTTAACATTTTTACCCATTACAAAAAGTGTGCAACGCCGCTAAAGAAGTTTTCACTTCAAAAATTCCCGATATCGAGCTTTTGGTTCTTTTGACCACTTCATCCTACTCTCTTGAACAAGATTCTGATTCTGTTTAATATAAACTTTATTTACTTATCTCAGTTGCGGGCTGATTTTAATCTTTTATCGCAGGTAAAGAATACAGGTATAGAATATCGGCTTATTTTGTAAAGAATAAATTTCAAAAATGGCCGCGAAGAAAATTGTAGATTTGCATTTAGCATGTATTGTCTTATTTTCGTAGATCATCTAATTCACCAGCAGCTTTTAAAATAAAAGAGAACCGCGAAATACTTGTTATTCAAATACCAGTTCCGGTTCCATGGAAACGGAACGTAATGTTCCGCACCTATACTAGGAGGTCATGATATTATAAGAGAAAGTTGCAACGGCAATATGTTCAGGAAATCCCTCCCGCCAAAAGTACGTAGCAGCATACATATGTTATAAGGCGCATGTACTATATTAGCAATAAATAAATTATGATAATGTATTAGGCTGATCATGCATTTGAAATGTATTATTGACATAGGCTACTTTTTATCTCAGAATGCTCGGTTCCTGTGGGGTAGACGGGATCGTAGTCGCAGATAAAGAAGCTAGTTACTTATGTTTCTACGAACACTTTTAAAGAAATAAGATGAAATAAAAATCTTTTCTTTACATAGTCACAATAAAAACATTACAATATCAATGTCCAAGCGCGTATTTTGCGGTGAGGTTATGATAAGGTCCTTATTTCTTTTTTCTATTAACTAACCGCAGCATCAGCATGACATAGTAGAAAATGAAAAAGTGTTTATTCACATAAATAATTTTAAAAAAGATATATTATCTCCGCCAAACTGCAAAGCAAAATAAATAATAATAAAGCGTTGTCCACATGACACAACTTTATACTGCTGTAGCCATTGTATTTGCTCGGCAGTGGATTAGCAGGCTCATTGCATTACATTCCTTATTAAGTTAGCTTTCACCGATTCCGATATTTTTAGAACAAAATAAAAACAAATCTTATAGTCCGGTTCAAATACTCATAGACCCTCAAGGTTACATGACTTCGCATAAAGCTGAATATTGGTTTGATTCTTGGTTTCATGTCCAAAAGTTAGCTACTTAACTAACGGGTTAATATTGAATATACATTTCCTTTATATCATTTACTTGTTAAAATGTGAATAACGCTCCCACAAACGACATGTTCTTCAGAATAATTATTATGCTCTAAGCAAATAATGAATGTTCTTAAATATCTTTTTACATGGCTCAGTTTGGAGGTTTTTTTTATAGTTTTACAGGTCGGCGTGCACCTAAGAGCAACGATGTACAGCTATTTAAATATTATTTATGACGTATGCCTTTGAGCGCACATAAAAACAGACAATATGGTCTGCTTTTGGCAACGCGCGCTCATGTAGTTGCATTTGCTGTTAGCGACTTTTCATGCTCCTCATATTTAACATTTATGGCGAGTGTGAACTTTCAGTCTAACATTCCTGAAACCCTCTTAATGTTTTATGAAAGCCTAGTGCTTTGAATATTGTACAGTCTGGATGGATCAATACTGTCTCCCGAGCACATGACACGCCACTAAGTTATTGTGCGCCGTGTGAAGTTGGCCAGACACGCGACGACAAAAATAATTCAAACAATTGCAGTATTTAATGCGACTATTGTAAATAATTACTGATATTGGGTTCTTATTTTATAACACTACATTTCCAAATATAATTTTATAACTTTTCTGTCATAAATCTTAAGAAATCTACTTACAAAGTCTGAAACCCACCCCCTTCAAATAATCCTTGTTTGTTACCAAAAGAATACGTGTTGAAGTGACTATATACCTAATATAAGTAGATATAGACTTTAGAGCGATGCTATTAGAAATGAATACCGTACAGCGGTACAACACTAATGTCGACGGTTTGACAGTCTCATTCTTACCGACTTGAGCTCCTTATGTTTATTGGATCCTAGTATTATGCCTCGTATTTTAGGTGATTCTCTGAGGAAACGCGGTGTTTGTTGTGTCATGATGACAACGGGATTACATATAAATCTGGGAGGTTATTGTGGCCAGCCTTTGCGATATCATTAATCGCGACTTGTTTTTTAAGATAGAAAAACTCTTTAGGAAACAAAAGTTCAGGTTATTTTAAAAAGAATATTCGCGTTTATGTATGTACACTGTTAAAAGGATATTTTCTGACTCGAATGGTGTTCACAGGGGCCGCTGCAGTTGGTAAACAAATATAATTGAAAAAAAAAAAATAAGAAATATAATATTGTTGGTAACAATTGTGCAAAAGTTTTGTGAAAATGTAACTTTAAATATATTTAAAAAAATATATGGCGGCGTTACTTCCGAATTTGGCCATGCGCCAAAAAAACCTTGTAGCGATTTTACGAGTAGTATGATTTTGCATGACGTATAAAGGAGCATGTTATGCACTTCATTTCAACCAGTAAACACAATCAAAACAATTTTACATTCCGCATGAAAACTGGTGTTTTTTAAGGGCAAATATAATAGTTTTCTCCTGAGTCGAATCACGTATTTCATATTCGCGTTTTATCAAGTTTCTCAATTTATCATATAAGATGATGTACTTATGTCATAATTGAGCTATCACTTTACACTTACCCCCTTACTTATAAACGTTGTATAGCGTCTGTATAGATAGATACACAACGCTTTGTCTTCTTGTTTCGAAGGTCAAATTACCGGCAACTGAAAGAGAGAAATCGGTCTGTAACTATTCATCTGATTAATATGTTTATTAGACACGCAATAGTATTATTATAATTAACTCCCATGTAACAGAGGCTAGCTTTTGGCATCAACCAACCCCAGGAATCCAAGGATACGAGCGCAAGTGTCCAGACTACGATACAAGTATATTCTTCGAACTACGTCGAAGTTCAATGCTACAAGTTCAAAAGCCTATTGATTTTCCGGCCGATCGACATGCAAGCCTTCGATCTGCCGCCCTAGTAAGACTACGAATATAGTGACGTCAGTTAAACTCAACCCCTAGTATTCGAATGACGTCATGAGTAACGATAGCAGACATATAAAGGATTGTAGCTTATAGCATCATGCGACCTCATTATATACTTCTGGCGGGAAAGCAAATACATGCGCTTTCCATCCCTCTCTGCCCCGCTGTCTCTTTTCAGACGCTTCATCTCTTACGACTTATTGTTGCCTGGTATAAAAACGTTACAATGTCAGTACTCGTTGCGTATTTCGAAGATACTACGAATACCGGTATTTAACTTATAAACTTTACTAAATATTAACGAAGATCTAGAGGTGGTTCAGAAAAGTGGACGTAATTATAAATGTAAATATGTTATCAATGGGGCAAACTCTCGGAATGTATTGTACCCTAATATCGAATTCACGTGTTCCACGATGTCACCACGCGTAGGTACCGTACGTAGTCCGCAACGCACACGGTTGAAAAACTCTCCACCGAGCAAATCGTCATAAAAAGTGATTTATCTGAGCTCAAGCAATCTAAAACCATAACGGATGAAAAAATAAAATGTTTAGAGTCCGATATTCACTCCATTAAAATGGTTGCAAGTACCCACAGCCTTTCCCAAAATAAACTGAAGTCACCGTCGTATAATGATATAGTTACGGAGCTATACGACAGGTCTCACAGGGACAAGAATATTATAGTGGTGGGTATACCGGAACCAAACTGCGATCAACGAGAGCAAAGAGCCATGCACGACATGAGTCAGATAACAAAAGTAACAAATATTATTTACGAGAACTGTCCCGCACCTATTAATGTTATACGCCTTGGGAAATATAATCCCTCTAAAACACGTCCGATTAAAGTTAGCTTCGCTTCTTGGGAAACCTCAAGAATCATCCTCCGTAATAAGAATAAATCTCCTAGTGATAATCTTAAAATATACCCAGACCAAACTCCGTGCCAACAAAAGTTTTTGAAGGAACTACGAGATGAGCTTCAAGTGCGAATCGATAATGGTGAGCAGGACCTAACAATAAGATACATCAAAGGGACTCCAAAAATCGTGTCAAAAAACTCGAACAACAAGGCCGAAAACAATACAACAATAACCTAACTACTACTTCAACTACCCCATATACGAAAAGAAAAACCAAATACCTACATATTTTATATCAAAACGTCAGAGGTCTGCGAACTAAAACAACAACATTCAAAAACTCAATATTAGGAATTACGACTGACATAATCGCCCTAACAGAAACATTTCTTACAAGTTCAGTCTATAACTCAGAGCTGTTTCCACCTGGGTACACCGTGCTACGTCAAGATCGAGCAGGCGACGTCGGCTGGGGAGGAGTGCTTCTGGCTGTGCGCGACTGCTACGACGTCCGACGTATCACCGACATAGACGGACTTCAACCCACTACCGAAATATTATTCGCCGTTATTAAACGTAAGGCAATAAAAATGTTATGCTGTTTAGTTTACTTACCACCTAGTTACAACGATAGGCAATATTTAGAAGTACTACAAATAATTGAAAATGCAACTTGTAAGTTTTCTGGCCTTGATTTTCTATTGTTAGGTGATTTTAACCAGCATTCTATGAGTAAAACTGTCCAAGATCAATTTGTATACTTTCTGGATTTCGGTAGACTGAAGCAACATAGCCATGTTATCAATTGCTTTGGAGGCCAATTAGACCTAGTCATAAGTGGATTGAGCGAGGAACGTGTGAGTGTGACAGATAGCATTGAGGCACTGGTACCTCCTGACCGGTATCACCCACCGCTTGACGTGTGCGTGGCATGGCCGCCTGTGCGCCCGGTCGCCGCGATACTGCCGCCAGCGCTGCCGCCGCCACAGCGTCGCACCCCGGACCCCGCAACGCTCACCTTCGACGCCCATCCCCAATGGAACTTTCGTAAGGCAGACCTGTGTACACTGTACGCCAACATGGCTAGCATTGACTGGGGCGATGTTACCAGCGCTCGCGACGTAGATAGTGCAGTAGAAATCTTGTATACCAAAATATTCACCGTTTTCAATAGTTCCGTCCCCATCAAAACACGCAAAAGAAGCTCGGGTCGTTACATATATCCCACCTGGTTTACAGCGGAAATTATACGTAATATCAAGAATAAGTACTATAACCATAAAAAGTTTAAACAATCGGGCAAACCATTCAACAAAGAGTTATTCAAGTACTATCGCGAATTAGTAAAAACACAAATCGATGAATCATATGCTAATTACATGGAGTCTATACAGAATAAAATACGTAAAGAGCCGTCGGAGTTTTGGACATTTGTTAAGAACCAACGGAACGATAAACAGCCGAACTATGAATACTTATATAACGGTAAGACAGTGACGGGACAAGCTGCTGCAGACGCTTTCGCAGAGTACTTCGCATCGGTCTTCCTTAAAGACATTCCTACCTTAGACCCGGAAGGTATTAATATAGATGCGGGCCTAGCTCCAGATTCGTTCCGAGTTACTGTCGATCCCATAAACCCTCCGGAATTCAGACGCATCCTAAAACGAATAAAACCTTTTTCCTCATCAGGTCCAGATGACATCCCACCATTCATTGTAAAAGATTGTGCTTCAGTGTTAGAAATACCTCTGCTCCATATATACAATTTGTCTATAGCAACCAGCACCTACCCGACCCGCTGGAAGTCTTCTAGGGTCACGCCAGTCCCAAAGAGTTCTCTTAAACACGAGTTAGTTGAATACAGGCCAATCGCTGTCCCTTCCGTGTTTGGAAAAATCTTCGAAACCCTACTGGCCAGCCACATAAGCTCACAAGTTAAGGTGCGCCTGGATGACGCCCAGCATGGATTCAGAGTTGGTCGATCTACCGCCACCAATCATATTAACTTTGTAGACTATACGCATTCCCAACTAGACGCAGGGTGGCAGGTGGATACGGCCTATTTTGATATACAGAAAGCGTTCGACAGGGTCGATAATGATGTGCTCCTAAGCAAACTCTCAGCAATAGGATTTACACCAAAATCACTACAACTCTTTGCCAGTTACTTAGCTGACCGCCAGCAATACGTTCAGCTCGCCGGGTACAAATCTCAGTCCTATTACACTAGATCTGGCGTGAGCCAAGGAAGTACCCTCGGGCCTATACTATTCCTAATCATGGTCAATGATCTACCCCAGGCCATCAGGAATGCAAAATGTCTGATGTTCGCGGACGACCTTAAGTTATACATGGGCGTGGGATCGGTTAATGACTGCGAAGCTCTCCAGAACGACATATCTAACGTTATTGAGTGGAGCGGCAGGAATCATCTACAATTTAATGAAAAAAAATGCCGAGTTATGACTTATACTAGGAGTAGGACCCCTATTCAATACAGTTATCGAATACTAGACAGTACGCTGACAAGAGTCCACGAGATGCGTGATCTTGGCGTGACATTTGACCCTCGCCTCAATTTTAGGGAACACATCGTGTCTATGACGAAAGCTGCTAACAGAACCCTCGGTTTCATCATGCGTCAAACGTACAAGTTTCAGGATTCTAGACCGGCAATCATGCTATACAACGCGTATGTTCGCAGCCGGCTAGAGTATAATGCTCTCATCTGGGACCCGTACGAGGCCAAGTACAAACTTTTGATAGAAAAGATACATAAAAAATTCTGCCGATACATATACAAGAAGAAATACGGGTACTACCCATTTCTTTATCCCTCGCTTTTTGTAACGGGTATGCTCGGACTCGACACTCTGGAGTTGAGAAGGAGCTTGCAGGCAATTATACACTTTTATCATTTACTCACCAATAAAATCGACAATCCCTCAGCACTGATACATGTGAACCTAAACGTCCCTATGGGAGCCATGCGGGGTGCGGGGGAGCGCGGTTTGCGTCGGCGGCGGCCCCTGCTGGCTGCGGCTGGTTCCCGCACCCGCGCTACAAGAAATGCAACCACACGACGTACTCTTGCGCTCCTCAATTCGATCTTATTAACTCAAGATGTGGACCTATTCACTGACAAGTTGAACAAAATTATATCCGCGGCAAATGTTCACCTCGCACATTGTCATACTTTTATAAGTTGAGTCGGCGAAAGCAGACTATAAGGATTTTTAAATTTAACCTCATGTAATCTAGCCTAAGCTGTATTTTACTATAAGTTAGTACTTAAACATTAGTATCTAATAATATATATTACCTATGTTAACAACAAATAACTGTAAGCGTATATTACTACCAAAGTCACTTGTTTGTAGACGCCTTGGGTTGCCTGTTAGTCTACAAAATGTTTAATAAATAAATAAATAAATCAAGAAGAATTATATACTTCTGGCGGGAAAGCAAATACATGCGCTTTCCATCCCTCTCTGCCCCGCTGTCTCTTTTCAGACGCTTCATCTCTTACGACTTATTGTTGCCTGGTATAAAAACGTTACAATGTCAGTACTCGTTGCGTATTTCGAAGATACTACGAATACCGGTATTTAACTTATAAACTTTACTAAATATTAACGAAGATCTAGAGGTGGTTCAGAAAAGTGGACGTAATTATAAATGTAAATATGTTATCAATGGGGCAAACTCTCGGAATGTATTGTACCCTAATATCGAATTCACGTGTTCCACGATGTCACCACGCGTAGGTACCGTTCGTAGTCCGCAACGTAATTATTTTAGCTCAAAAAAATAACATCATGAAGTTATAAAAAAAAAATAGTACGACTGCTCCACTTCCTACAAGTTATCGTTTTCTGGGAAGCTGCGAGTGGCTCTGCCATTTTTCTTTGAGCGGTGACATGCGCTTGCTCTAGTACACTGCACCTTCTTTATTACTTGGCTCAGATGTGCATTAAACCTCCCTTATAATAGAATTTATCAAGTGAACTGACCAACAATTGACAATAGACGTTTTAGTAACAAGTGTCCCCCTTAACAAGCTTTTCCATTGGTGAATCTTATGACTTAGGCACCAAGAAAATTGGTTGAAAATATTAAACCCTGTTTTAACCAGTGCAAACAGTGTCTGTGTTGGCTCAATAGATGACGCTACTCTGGTAATGCTAAAATATTAACGATTTAACGACAATTTTCGTGAATGGTTCTAACATCATACAAATTAAAAACATACCTACTTACAAAACTCTACTATCCTCCTCAGTACATTATTTACTGCTAAAATAGAATCCGTATTTTCTCCGGTAACTATAAGACGATGATTATCCAAAAACAAAAAGCAGGGCACTACCTACCTTTTCTCGAAGCTTTTCGTCGTATTTTTAAACTCTTTTTGCTTCAGCTTGGATAATGCTAGAGGGCTCAAATTCCCAGGGTAAGATGTAGCAGACTTATAAAACACACTAAATTTCATTTGTCTAGCTTTTATACTTTGAACTTTTATTAATACCTGAAATTTTCGATTTCGTCACCGAACAAAACCTCTAGGGCACTTCCCGAAGTCCTGAAAGAAGAAAACTGAAATTTGGTGTGCAGGCGGATTTGCACACAAATAACAAAAAAGTTAAGAAATTTTTAACTTTCGTTCTCCAACCCCCTTAAAAGGAGGCGCAAGTCTGTACTTCTTATGAATAAAGTAATAATAGGTCAGAACAATATCACAGCTAAAACACAAAGAAAACATTTCATATGAAGTAGGTTGCCAAGCCGTACATTTTGACCACGATGCCTACTACATACTTGGCCCGCCCACTACTACTAACCCACTAAATAAATGTGTAACACTAAATGTGTTATCAATCTTAGAAACAAGTCACTGGTAATTTCTGACAGATTTTTTAAATGTCATGATGGCTTTTGATGCGTTTTAAATACTGAGAGAAGTAGTACAAGATATCATAATAGCAATGTAAAAAGTAAAACCAAAACGTGTTTTGGCACATGAGGGATTCGAACCCCCGACCCTCGCGTTATTAGCACGATGCTTTAACCGCTAAGCTAATGTGCCTGTGTTTGATATGACGAAACACGAGATATATTTCGTCAATGTGTTTCCCGCACCCTAGCACCCTTTGTAAGAGAGATAGATAGATTGCATTACACCAAAGTGCGAGGGTAATCAATGTATGCAACAGAACTGGCTGCAAACCAATGCGCTACACACCCATAACAACATTTGTTGATAGACAGGTGACACCCAGTTGAGCAATGTTAAAAAAAAAAACGCCGAACTCTTTCGAAACAAAATATAACTAGTTAGTTTTAGACACTCCTTCAGACATACTTTGGGTCAAATCATAGTGTAAATAAAGGCGATATAAGTAATTACTTATTATTACCCCAGCTTGCCACTGACCACATTTACTTCTCTTTCTTAGCACCTCTACTTGCAGATATGCAGCTTCCACTAGTTTACCAAGGTGAATGAGCTCAATTAGTTCAAACATAAAACACTAAAACTGCAACAACTTCTGAATATTATCATTTTTGTTCAAATAACACAACATTTCTATTTAATTGTATCAAATAACATGAACTCCTAGACAATTTATATAAAATTAATACAATAGATTGTAAACACCTCATTGAATTTCGTCTAGAGCTAATTTAATGTTATTGCTATTTCTGAACTATTTGCACGAACTACCTCAATTATTTTCGGATTATCACATGCATTTATGCAAATTCAAAAGTATCAAGTTTAAAAAATGGGCACATGTGGGACTCGAACCCACGACCTTCGCGTTTCAAACGCGATGCTCTATTCCATCCAGCTGAGCTAATGTGCCACTATGAGTGGCTTCCAAATTTGCGTCCAGTATCGGCCCTCGGAGTACATTCAGCGACAACAGCGCTCGACACACTTTAAAGTAAACAGTTGCACCTGCGGACAGACGTGGAACTACTTCCACACGCATAAACCCTTTTGAAGGTCAGGGACGCATGTCATTTAATGCATGCAAGACAGATGGCATTGATTTTAATCCAACTTTCGCATTTTTGTTTTTAATTAATTTGTGAGAGTTTTGTCTGCCTAATTGGTTAGATACTTTATTAGAAAAATGGTGTACTACGTATAGTCTTTACTGAATATAAGGTACCTACCTAATGTTCAAATTATTTATGATTGCGGTACTTCAATACCGACCGAGTGCTTGGAAAAGGCATACAGCTCAAAGGGATACAATTTGTCGCCGGAAGATGAGCTGTCAGCGCACTGGTTTAGGCGCATGAAACTTTGTTTAGAGGCTCACTAGCCTCTATACAAAGTACTAGTAGTAGGGGAGTACTTTGAATAGATGTAATAAAAAAATATTTTTTTATTTTCGCAAAACTTTTTGAGTGTCTCACGTATACAGGCTGAATTTTCCAAGTGGGCGTGGATGGCCAAATTCTAAACTATTAGGAATAGCGAAAAGTACTGAAAGGAGTCGCGGTCTCGATTTTGATGAAAACTAAAACTGCATCATTGGATTTTTGAAAAATCAATATTTCTAGCCAGGAATCGAACCTGTTGATTTTGAAAAAAAAAACACATACTGTATTATTACACCATTCGATAGTGTCCCTAATAAGGATCAAATTCTGGGAAGTAATGACATACGGCAAACTTAAGGAAAATGTTGAATTTTAATAAACTGCTTCTTATTTTAGAGTATTCTATTCATACATACATTACGTACCTTGTTCGAAATGATGCTCAATATTTTTATTAACACAACCGCAGCGCAGTCACCTTCACAACATTAGGTTTTAAATTCAAATTTCTATTACGATCTTTGGAAAATATTCTAATGGAATCAATAATATTGTAATGCTGAATGCAGTACAATCCTTGAGACGTCGAATCCAGCTATGTATTGAAAACAATGGTCATCATTTTGAACAATTAATCAGTTAAGGTTTAGTAGGTAGGTAACATAACCCGGGCCCGGCTAAATAATAACAGCCACACAGGTCAATCCATCAGGCTAACTACGCTTGCCGCGGTTGGTCTGTGGATGATGGGTGACCATCTTTACATACCGAGGTATTCAGCTGCATCCGGTTAGAATGGAAGCCGACCCCAACATAGTTGGGAAAAGGCTAGGCAGATGATGATGAGGTAGGTAACATAAGAAAAAAAAAAGTATTTTGTTAAAAATGAGCTCTTTCCTTTAGTTTGCCGTATGTTATTACTTCCCAGAATTCGATCCTTATTAGCGACACTATCGAATGATGTAATAATACAGTGTGTGTTTTTTTTTCCAAAATCAACAGGTTCGATTCCTGGCTAGAAATATTGATTTTTCAAAAATCCAATGATGCAGTTTTAGTTTTCATCGAAATCGAGCCCGCGACTCCTTTGAGTACTTTTCGCTAGTCCTCATAGTTTCGGATTTGGCCATCCACGCCCACTTGAAAAATTCACCCTGTATATGAACTACGAAAACCGCCCTTGTTACAAATTCATTTTAAAAAGTCAAAATCATGATGATATTTTGATATCCACTTCAAAACAATAAGAGCTTTAACATTAACAGCTAAAGCTAAAGATTTACTTCTCGATTTTCCCTCGTGTGCAAACGAGTTTCTTTTTCTTATCAGTAATTTTGCATTATAAAATATATATAAAATATTTGGACGATTAAACTCGACTTGAAAGTTTGTTTTTGTGTGAGTTTCTGGAGCGGGGAAAATGTGGCGACCCTTGAACTTGAACAAAAATGCAGTGACATATCTCTTGGATGATATATGTATGATTAAACTCTTCTTGAGTTATGTAGTGCTAGTGAACTAGCGGCGATGGCGTTACCATGGCAACGGACGCTTGAAACCTTGTTGTAGAGAGAGTAAACAGAATATTTTTTTCATTTCTCATACTCGGAAAGTAGTGTTTGTTTGATCCAAATATCGGGTGGAAGACGCTGCTTCCCACCACAGGGCGGGAAAGACTCATAGTAATTACTTCCCTCTTTAGGGTGGGAATGAATTTTAAAAATAGAACTGTAGTCAGCTACGAAATTTTTTACATAAATTAAGAAAAATGCTGTAGTCTTGTGAGTGTATAAACAGCCAGTGAGAATTTAAAAAAAAAAACCTATTAAGCGGGACAGCCCGCGGCGATGACACGGTGTGTTCCATATTTAAAATAAAAAAAGTCAATATTATTATTTGGCGGGATACTAACCCTGTAAGCTGTACCGAAATTCAAAAACTTTGCATGTTATTGTTATCAACAAGTATTTCAGAAAAACTACTACTTTTTACTTTCCTTATATTCGAAATGAAAAGTAGAGTGTTTAACACGGGTGAAAGTCATCAATTCCTACTCGGACTATAGCCGCCCTCGCTGCGCTCGGGCGTCTAAATGCCTCGTATAGGAATTGATTCCTTTCGACCCTTGCATAACAATCTACTATTATTCCTACTCTTTCTGACGTAAGCAAACTGCATTACTTAGACAAGGATAGAATCTATAGCTTCAGGTATTCGAAACTCAACCACGATACGATAGGTAGGTATTATAGGTTGCTCGGCTACCAGGGTAATATTAAACACGGGAGCTAACTTGCAAACTACTGACAAATATTTTACGTAGAGTGCGTTTCAACAAATAGTTCCTATGTCATAATGTTGGCTACCCTGTCCTCCGCTAGGAGTGTATGTGTTTTGTGCCCATGTCTGTCAAGATAGTAGATATGGGAAGACGATTCTGCGGTTTTTCAAGATTTATAAGGTTTCCGTGTTAGAATCATGCCCAAAACATTAAGGAGTGGTGAAGAATAAGAAGTGGTATACATTGTTGCCAACATAACGGGATAGGAACTATTTTTTGATACGCACTCTACCTATAAATACAAACTCAAGTAGACAAATGTTAAATTATCTATTTTCTGTAAGTTGGTTTGTAAAAACACTTTTAAGTACATGTCAATCATATTTTTTTTAAACTAGATGAGGTCGGCGTTTCCTATCTGACTACTCTTGAGAACAAAGGCCGAAACAAACTCAAAGGTCACAGTCTGTTTAAGTCCAGACAAAATCTTGGTCAAATCATGTGAAGACCATTTAGATTGGTGTCTGAAATGGTCTTTTGAGGAAAGAACCACGTAAATTGAGCGCACTGTTTATAATTTTACATATACTAACAACAACAATAAGAATAACGAATATTAAGAATAACGAATATTAAGAATAACGAATATTAATAATATTACGAATTATGGATTTGTTACTAAAATGATGAAATACGGCTACGTACGTTCGGCTGAAATGATAATGATGATAATATCCAAATAAATATTTTAAAAAATTCATAAAAGCATACATTTTAGGGATGTTTTTCACTCTGTTTTGCCCAGTCTATTCACACAACAATGCAAACCACTTTAAAAAAATAAAAACAAACTATTCTGTTAAGTACGTGGTACTTGTTGCCAGACCTACACTGACCTCCCATAGCTATTAACACCGTAATATGAAATTATTGGTAAAGACAATTATTTTTAAAAGAGGAGGACCAACTGGAGAAGTAACCGTGTAGTTTTTTGCTGGCTATTCTCCATAGGAAACAATCAATTAGATCCGCGCATTTAGCTCCTGACATCTCATAAGTGTCCATGTAGGTTTATGTGAAATAAAATATCTTGAATTAAGGTCTGGAAGCCATGTCTCGAGTCAAGGTTTTCCCGCCAATAGCGACTAGCGCGTAAGCGGTCTTACGTAGTTAGTTCTGACATCCTACTTGCATTTGATCTCTTAGTACTTTGCAAAGATTATGTGCCTACAATTTGAGCCCTGACTTCGTTAAAAGTTAATTTAACCACTGCACACTACCAACATAGCAGTGCATTTTTCTGCATAGCAACTTTCAGGATTACATATCGTCTGCTCCACTTGCACGTTATCGTCATTCATAATTTATCTATTACTAGCTCCTGCCCGCGACTTCGTCCGCGTGAATTTTCACCCTCCCTCCATTCACCCTCTTAGGGTTGGAATTTCGAAAAACACTTTCTTAGTGGATACCTACTCTTCACAAAGAACACACCCTTCACGTAACCTACGACAAACTTATTATTTGCGGTTGGTACAGTAATCGGGTCTTGGGATCGAACCGCAAAATTAAGTTTGTTTTTTATTGTGTATACTTTTCCGGGATGAAAAGTACCCAGTGTGGTGCCCAGGATATTAAAGAATAATTATACCAAGTTTCATCGTAACCGAACCGGTAGTTTTTGCGTGATGCCTGAACAAACAGACAGACAGACAGATAGACAGACCGACAGACAGACAAAAATATTTTTAATCACGTTTTAGGGTTCGGTGTCGGTCTAGCAACACCCCCTGCCATTTATTTTTTTGATATTTTCAATGTACAGAATTTTCACTTCTACAGATTTATTATAAGTATAGATTATCAAACTAATATTATAAAGGCGAAAGTTTGTGAGTGTGTGTGTGTTTATGTTTGTTACTTCTTGACGCTCAAACGGCTTGACCAATTTTGATAAAATTTTGTATGGAGGTAGCTGATACCCTGGATGAACATAAAGGCTACTTTTAATACGAAAATTCCCTCGGGCTCAAAACTTATGTGGGTGAAACCGCGTGGCGCAGCTAGTAAACTATAAATCATTTCCTTGACACTACGTCGTAGCAGATCGTCACCTAAAAAACTGCTTGATACTGAAAATTTTATTTTGAACTCAGTAACAGGGCAAATGCGCCTTATCTCCTTTCAGGAGCTTTCAGTGGGGTCCGTCCGTAGCGATACTGTAATTAGTGGCCTGAAGCAGGTTTAAATCCTCTCGGTGACTAATTATTTTTGATTCCGTTAAACTTCAACATAGATCATATACATCAAGGAATAACTCATAAAAAGGAAGCTGAGAAAGTTTTCGAAGTGAAAACTTCTATAGGCGTGTTGGGCATTTTTTGAGATGGAAAAAACCATTGAATATGCGCCACTGTTACCGTAACCGACACCTCTTGAGACGTGTTCGGTTGTTCTCGGGATGTACTCGGTTTTAATGTATATCCGACATGTCAGTGATTGATGGCAAAGAATTCGATTTGTATTTTGTTTCCACATCTGTCGGCACTCCCGGAGTGCCACTGTTATTTTTTATGGTAAGTATGAAACTAGTAGCCGTCAAAAACTAGCTGAACTTTTATATAAACAGTTCAATATATGTAGTTATAAGCTAACTTTCAGCTTATATTTCCTAACATAATATATTTGTATCAGGTAAAAATTATTTTTATTATTAAAAATATAGACCACTTTAGGTTTTACACAGTACCTAAGTTACTACGTGAGCGAGATTCCCGGGTTAGTATATAGTTATACTTCGACTTTCACTTCCATCCATCCATCCATCCATCCATTGTCGTGTGTCACTAAACTTGGTTCACTTCGGTTGGCGCCGCCGTAGAAAGAGAGGGGGGGGGGAAATCTCTCCTGACGGTCACGTGTCCTGACGCGATGTCCTGACGCGAGTTTAACATTTTTTACCCATTCTAAAAAGTGTGCAACGCCGCTAAAGAAGTTTTCACTTCAAAAAACGCCGATGGGCGTATTTCGCACCTAAATATTAAATCAAAAAACGCCGAAAGGCTTCCGCCGCAGCGAATAGGTTAAGCAATGCTTGCCGAAATTGGTTCATGGATACGACCTTCAATTATATACCCAGACCCCTCCGTGCCTTTGGAAAGTACGTTATGCAGTTGCCCCGGCTTTTGTTCATAGATCTTACTTAAAATTGAATAAAATGCACATGTATTTTACGCATTAAAACAACAAAAGACAGTCGTTATGGGCAGAGGGGAATGGCGTTTGTCCTTGTTGATGCTGATATGTTCTTTTCTAGCTGAACACTAATTATTAAATCAAATATAATAATTATCTTATAAAAGTATCCCCTACCGAGGTTTTAGGGAATATTCAGGTGTGAAACAAAGAGGAAAGTATGTATCATCCTTGTCTCACTAGTATAAAAGCACTCGCAGTATGCAGCTTGCGCCAGTGTTTGGCGGGGAGCCAACCTAGCTGAATGGTTGGTCCCTGTTAAACATTCAATAAATCCAGTATTTGCATCTGGGTAAAACCAGAATATGTACTTATTTTAAGTAACTCTGAATGTTTCAAAATATTGAAACAAAATTTGCAATTAACAAAGCAACAGCTAAAATAGCTAAATTAAACTAAACTATTTGTGTCGGTATAAGACTACTTTTCAGTTCACTTATTATCCTTATTCTCGGTGGAGGACCACCGAGAATATACCGAGGATATACCGAGGCTATGTGCGTTCTTTTATTTACAATAAGTGAGTCAAGACAATATGTCAGTTCGTGTCACAATGATCGAACCTGCATGAAAGACGTATATTTCGTTGCAGTTTATCCCTTAAACAGGATTCACGAGGCTAATTTTTAAAATCCAGTATATCAAATAAATATCATTCGGCTCGCTGACTCCTCAGCTAGTAATATTACGTACAATATATAGACTGACCACCTTTACGCATGCGCCAACCGAAGGATTAGCGAGAGGAAAGGGCTCATTGATTGCGTCTTATTTTATGTTTAGATGTGTTAAAATAAAATATAATTAGTTATGAATAGTTTCTATTTAATTTTTCTTCATATAACTCATCATTCATCCATCCTTCAACGCGATGTGGCGCGCGGATCCGAATACTTTCTCGCTCACACAGCAACTATCTGTTTCGTTCACACTTCGTGGCTTCGTCTTCACATGCTTTTCTATTCTGGAAGTATAGCCCATGTAAATAAGATTTCTCACCGGGATTTTCTGTAATTAGCCATTAGAAATACTGTGTGGAAAAGCCACACCTACAGATAAAATGTGCGAAAAAAAAATTACTGACCGTGAAAGGTTTCGTAAGTCAGTTTTTTGCATATATTTCGTAAAGCATTGCATTACATAAGTTGCATTTATGTTACAATAAGTTTATCCCTTAGTTAATTTTGCACAAAATATTTAATGACAAGATTTACGCTGGACCAATATTACTCGAGATATAATTATTGCTGCAAAAAGTTGAGGGTAACGATGATTTTGTTTCCGCACAACCTTTAAGATAGAGTAAGAATACAATAAACCATTTGATATTACTACGACCGCGTTACTCACATTACCGCTACGTCTGCTACGGCGTAGTCACTGCTACGCCGTAGCACGGTAACAGACAGCACGGTCTGCGGATTCAAGTTTTAACAACGAAGTTTGAGAGAAAGATATTTTTCCCCGGCACTGCATTACTGGGTCAATATAATACATAACTGATGGAAAAAGACTTATTTAACTCAGACTTGACAACAGAACTGGATTTTAGAACAGTTATTGTTGTAAAACTTTGTAGACAATGCAGGAGAACGATCATAAAAATTATAAAACACAATCAAATTATTGCATAATATATTACAATTTGTAGCTCTTATAACTTTGGGGCCTATTAACTTTGGGGCATATACTCAGCAAATGACCACGTATCGCATCGTTCAATATGCCGACTACGGATTGACTAAGCAAACAGAAATAACTGGGATACCCCCTTAAATCTAAATATGTTTTAAAAATGAAAGCAAAGGTTTTCCTTTTTAAGAAAGAATCGCTTTTGATAAATAAACACTGGTGTTAGTAGTTGAACCATTTTAATAGCTGTTCGGATATAAATTCAAATAATATAATTAATTATTGCTGCATATTCCAGTAGATTTATCGTTTTTTGTGTCTCACAATGCGGTCATTACCGACATAACTATAAAGCCAAAGTGAGGCACCAGCATTTGAGAAAATGTACCTGTTATATCTCAAAATGGCTTATTTTTGCTTCATTGGTATTGATTGTGCGTGCTTGTATAACCAGCAGATCGATTCTGTAAAAAAATCACCGTGAAAACGTAGATGAGGTGAACCGTCAAAGGTATCAGTCCCGAGCATCAAATGGAATGCCGTGGCGTTCTGTAGGTTCTGCCCACCTTGGGAAGCAGGCGTGCATTTATATATGTGACTAAGTGTGTCTTTTTTATTTAATCTTATTTATTTAAAAGTGTTCGTAGAAACATAAGTAACTAGCTTCTTGAACTGCGACTACGCTCCCGTCTACCCCACAGGAACCGAGCATTCAGAGATAAAAAGTAGCCTATGTCAATAATATATTTCAAATGCAAATCAATCCATGATCAGCCTAATACTTTATTATATTATTGCTAATCTGCTTCTTATAACCTACGTATGCTGCTATGTACTTTTGGCGGGTAGGGATTTCTTGAACATATTGCCGTTGCAACTTTCTCTTATATCATGATCTCCTAGTATAGGTGCGGAACATTGCGTTCCGTTTCTATGGAACCGGAACCAGGGTATTTGAATAACAAGTATTTCGCGGTTCTCTTTTATTTTAGAAGCTGCTGGTGAATTATGTATATTTTTTCTGAACTCACTAGCCATATATAAGCCATAAAAGGCTTCTGTGGTTTTTAGTATTTTATAATTTAAACTCTGCGATATACTTTCTGAAAATTAATAAAAAAAAAAAATTGATGATCTACGAAAATAAGACATGCTAAATGACATAAGAGGATGTTTGAAAGTGGTACCGGTAACTGAAAAGTTGTGTGCAAATCGGTTGTCATGGTATGGGCGTGTGATACGGAGGAATGAGGAAAATGTCCCGAGGTGAGTTTTAGGTATGAATGTGGCTATAAGAGTAGAGGAAGACCAAAAAAACGATGGATGGAATGTGTGAATGATGATATGGTAAGAAAGGGGGTGACTACCGAGGTGACAACTAATAGAAAAATGTGGAAGAAAAAGACATGTTGCGCCTACCTCAAATAAATGGGGAATTGGGGATAAGGGCAGGAGAACGATGATGATGTCTACATGTTATTTCTGTTTGTACATAATTCTTAAAGTTTAATTAATATCTCGAGGACTACCTCCCCCGTGAATTTTGTGGAATACCATTTTGTGCACAATTAGGTAGGAAATAAACTTGTAATAATACCTACATATTAGTAGGTACGTTAAATAAATTGCCGTGAAACCAAATAGTTTTTTTTTTTATAACAGACTGCAGCCAGCTAGTATGTACGTGGAACTTTGGTCGCAATAGCTATAGGGCAACATAGCAGACAACGTACTGTATTGACGTACCTACTTACTATTATGAGGCCAATATGAACATGTCTATTGTTTAACCTAAAAAACTGATAAACACCGCCTTTATTGCCGTTACTGCTTCTACATTATAACTGGTCCTTTATTTTGATTTACCTACAGCGCCATCTGTAAGTCCGGTTCAGTGAAAGTGCATCCATACATATTTAGCAGAATGCCGGAATTTTACATGGAGCGACTGCCTCTCTGACCTCCACAGCCCAGTTACTGGTTATCATGATACCCTTTAGTGAGACTGGTTGTTAGACTTTTTAGCTTCTGAATAATAATTAATTGACTGCATCATTACTTAAAATTCAGTTAGTGTTCGGACACGAGCATACACGTAAACGAAAGATACTACTTCAATTAACCTTAAAATCATTTACAAAAACTTGAATTAGGATTCAAGTTTTTGTACCTGCGCAGGTTAGGACCTGCGCAGGCATTTTATCTAAGATCAGCAGTAAATTTAAGAAAGGTCCATTTACCCATATCACTGCCACCGCGTTTCTGATAATGGAGTATAAGCTGTCCTGTGCTGACTGCATCAGCGAGGTGAGCCACGTCTCAACAGAACCCTCAGCTCGCACCGGACGCCCCAGCTTGATCTTTTCACTTTCTAATGACACTATTACTATCATCTTGGTATATTCTGAAATATGAAATTATTTTATTGTTAGTCGTAGAACTCAAAAATCAAAATGATTGTCGGCGTGTGGCTCCCATAAACAACAGGACCGACTAAAGGTGGATCTTATAGATTTTTGGGATACTTAAATAGCAGAAATCCATCCACGTGCTTTTTTTACTTTAATACAGATCAATCGAAGATAATTTCAGGTCATTCAATAGTAACAATATATAGTCAATGCGACAGTTAACCGCGAAAAATGAACTCGCAGATATCACGATACTTCACGTATCTGATGTTATCAAATATCGATAGTGTATATAGTTTGAGACATGCCCCAAATTTTCAATAACGCAGGGTCAGACACAAAGAAGAATCTCGGGCCCCAGACTGTTCCGTTCTAAAACTACGTTGTTTTATTAACACTACGTTCTGAATAAATACTGCAATACTCGTATCACATTAAAACCTGTTCCGATATACTGCAATTCTTTTGTACCAGGGTGCAATGAGTCGCAGGAGATGTTAGAGTCGGAAAAACGTCAGCGGACCTGAAAGGGATAGAAAGCACATGTATACGTTATCCCGCTTCAACCACCCCATCCCCCAATGAATGTAACACCATCTTCAGGGTGGATGCAGCTACGAAGCTATCAATTTGTTCAGATAGATAGCGCTAAAAGGTTGTATCAAACAAAAGTAGTAGTCGAAGTAAGCGGTAGACTTTAGTTAAGAATATCTCTAGAAAAAAAATAGTTTTTGTATGCCTGCAAACAGTGGTACTGGAGGTACTTAACGCCTGAAGACCCATCACATAATTCGTTATCTATGCATTCTGTACATCAAACTTAAAATTGAACTTACAAAAGCTTGAAATTTTACATAAGAGCTCCTTATACCTATAGCGAAAGTGAGCACTAAGGTAGGATTTTTGAACTAACTAAAGGGTTTATTTAAACAGGGCATTAAAGTTTGTACGGAAGTTCGACATTTTTGCCGATGGGAAATCACACGCACGCACACTGCTTTTGAAGTCGGAACTTGCCACGATAGAAATTATTATTTTTTTCTATTATCTTATATCTATTTTCATCCTCGCTCTATGTCCACTTGGGAGTAAACTGTAATATTGCGTTACTGTAGCCAGAAAAAATATTCCATTTTGTATTTATAAGAAATAATATTTGTACAAATACGCCAAGTGACATGATAGCATTACAGAGGAACTGATTTTAAAAATGTGTTATTTCTACAATTATTGGAACAATGTGCAAAACTGTTCCAAATGTGGCCTTTCTTTTTGTAAAAGCCTGAAAAAAATATGAATGACCCTGCCAGGACTCGAACCTGGAATCTTCTGATCCGTAGTCAGACGCGTTATCCATTGCGCCACAGGGTCGCTCAAATCACAAGTCAGAATAGTATATTCCGTGTTGAGAAATGATGTCATCCATCACGTGACGATATCAATTTTGTTATTTTATAATATTTTTGTTACTTTTCATAACATAACATATAATATTTTTGTTACTTTTTGTCTAAAAATAAAAGGGACCGTTAAGGATAAAAATATGTTAAGAAGTATTTTATTTTGGCAGGTCTTTGCTCAGCAGTGGGACACAGTAGGCTAAATAAGTTTTAATACTGAAACTGTTAAGCTGATTCATGTCTGATATTAAAGCGAATAAATTGTATGTTCTTTATGCTGTTAAATTACGCTTTCAGCCTAGGTTGAACAGTGGTCTTTGCAGGGTGACATGTAAGTAGCAAAGCTGGATCAGTGCAGCCGAGGATCAAGATAAATGGCTTGCTATTGAAGAGATTAAGAAGTTAACGTCGTAAATAGTAGACAAATATTTTTTGTAATTCATAATCAATACTTTGGTGCACTGTAAAGCGAGCCGTACGTCGTCTGTCACTGAATGAATTTAAGATCTTTTATCAACTACGGGCTACGACTGCGTAGCTGCCGTAGCAATGACGTCATTATGTTGTAGCAATTTTATCATTTTTATGAATTTTGCACAAGAACCTCATGCATACACAAACTGGGGCCAACAGTCATCCCAGGCTGATATTATTTTTAACTGTCCCTATTTTTTTTTCAAGATTTTTTCTGTCGTTTCATCCTCATTCATCGTACGGGGTCGTAAACAAAGTTATGCTGCAGTTTCAATAGATAAATGAATTCAATTCTGACCCCACATACCTTGCAATAAAGACTTTAATCTTCGTCACACCATGGAAACAAAATAAAGTATGCAGCTTCCAAAACTTCTGTTCTCCTAGTATTACAGATGAGGCAATATCGACATCATTACCCGTTCGTGGTACGTGGTTCAGATAGTGTCAATCAATACGTACGTAATGGAATTGAATAGTAATAAAATGTACTTTTTGGAATAAGATTAAGGTAACATACCCAACGTTACACGTAATTAAATTATGTAAATATGTAAGTACTTTCAATCCATACCCTAATATTTAATTTAGCTGTAAAGGGGTGTGGTTAATCTTTTGTCACAAACAGGTTCTTAAACATTCTAGGAGAGAATCTCACCATAAATATTTTTACTAATCTGCAGAATATTTACTTGGGCGACCAAAACAATTTTACCTTCTCATTGAAGCAAAGAATTATTATTATTTAATTACTTAATTTTGTGGATGGGTAGGTGCCTTATTATTTTATAGACAATAAATACTTATGTTTTCCGCTAACTAGAACTTTATTTCATCCAGTTCCCGCCATCCGCGTAGCAAAAGTATGAACTACATCTTAACACTCAGATGCGTAGGCGAGATCTGCTACGAGTACGTAGAAAGCGTAGTCGAGACAATGCTACGCCGTAGCTGCGTAGTAGGCGTATTTACGGAGCTTTGTGATTAAAATAACTTTATCGCAATGTTACTATTTGTTGTAAAAAATATTTTTTCACTTCTCATGCTCTAAAAGTTCGTCTTTATGTCGTGTTTAGGCGACATAAAATCGCTTTTTATGTTCTAGTGCATAAAGTAATTTTTTTTTCTGAGACTAAGGTAATCAGGCCCAACAGCCACCCACACGCACAATAAAACTTCGCAGATAAAAGTGATTTATTTCATTTTCTTTAATTTATACCACTTCCGTGTTTTCTATCGTTAATTTAATAAAATCAGGTAAAATAGTTGTCATTTATTATTTAAAAACGCAAAGAAACGTTTTTATGACTTGGCAGTATGAAGTACCCAAGTCGAATGACAAATGTTAAAATTAAAAAAAAAAACTGTTAAAAAGTTTCGTGGCGGTATTATCTGTGGTGGCGGGAATTAGCTAAGCTTTGCAACATTTTTGATTAATTATGTACTGTATACTTTATGCCTGTTTGTGTTTCATTTTTACCGACTTCACAAAAAGGAGGAGGTACTATGTTCGGCTGTTTGTATGTTTTTTATCATCATTATTATTTTTATTTTGTATGTTTGTTCATCGAATACTCCGCCAATTGTCGATGGATTTTCAAAATTCTTTTTTTGTTCGAAAGTAGATAGTTCTGAGGTGGTCCCATTGTCACCAAGTTAGGATCTGATGATGGGATCTTAGAGAAATCGAGGGCAACCCTCAAATTTTATAGGCTCACTTATTGTTTTTCGCATATTTTATGAAGTATCTTGTTTATTTGCGTATGGTTGTCACAATCTCAGGTAGCTGGGCTGATGATGGAAGGTACAACTCCTTAACAGTAAGAAGTTACTCAAACAGGCAAGGACTGTTTTAGTAAATTGTTTTGATGTTTGATAGGGCATTTGTCACATTTGGTCTCATGATCATCAAGTCATGACCTGATGCTGCAGTCAGGATAGTCTGCAGAGTACCTAACTCCTCGACAACTAACAGCAGATATATCGTGTTTAGGCTCATTGAAAAGGGCTCGATGTGTGGATAAACGTACTGTTAATGAGGAACACCGAAGTACATAGAGACCTGATGCTGAAGCCATGAGCATCAGAAAAAGTACAAACCTTGAAATAACAGCACCGTAGTCGTGTTTGGGCTCATTTTAAACAGGACTAAATTTTAAGTTCAATGCAATGTTGACATAAGTCTGGCCTGATGCTGCAGCCAGGATTATC
Source organism: Amphipoea lucens (assembly GCA_947508005.1). Lineage (NCBI taxonomy): Eukaryota > Metazoa > Arthropoda > Insecta > Lepidoptera > Noctuidae > Amphipoea > Amphipoea lucens. Next base: position 26,586,109 of record OX382355.1, read on the forward strand.
AGCTTCTAGTCTAAAAACATCAGGTCAGGATTTGATGATGAGATCCTGGAGAAATCGAAGGAACTCTTCAAATATTATAGGCACACCTATAGCGATTTGGGTATTTTTTATAGTAACTCGTGCACTTGCTCTCGGAAAGCACCATTTGGTGAAGTGGAACTGATGATGAAGACCACAGATGGCCACCGGAACTACTCAATAATATCTAAGTATTTCACGGGTTGCGATTCGATTACTTTAATATGGTTGCTAAGCAATTCATGCTCGTCACAATGTGAATGGTGATATGGAGCTGATGGTGGACCTGGAGAACTCCTCAACAATTAACTTCCCTGCATCGGGAAAAGCGATATTTTGTTTGTAAAAGGCGATGATCACTAGGCTATTGTAACTTAGATAAATTATAAGCAGACCCACTAAAAAGCGTGAAATAAAAACTTTTTAAGAAAAAAAAAACCGACTTCCAAAAAAACACTACAAAGTGAAAAATAACTTTAATTTCGGAAGTCGGTGGCAAAAAACTAAAATACAGATCCAAAGACACCGACTTCCGAAATTAAAGTTATTTTTCACTTTGTAGTGTTTTTTTGGAAGTCGGTTTTTTTTTTCTTAAAAAGTTTTTATTCTCGCAATCAAGTGAAAAGCAGAGTGTATAACTCAGGCATAAACGAGCCATTTTACCCCTCGACTTAACTATCCACCCTCGCCTGCGGCTCGCGTGGATATAAACGTCTCGGGGTAAAATAGCTTCTTTTATGCCTTAGTTGTACAATCTACTATTTCTGTGAATTTTGAACACATAGGCAGATAGGTCTGTTGTGTTTAACTTGACAACTTGAGTTAATTATGCTTATTTTATTCTTTCCAGTTGTGGGATGTGGATGACAGCCTGAACAACACGCTACTGAGGATTGATGACAGTGGCTGCGTCGTCGTAAATCTCGATCAAACAGTACGACTCCTTATCAGAGAATCCGACTGCCTCGTGAAGATGGGCGTCGATTTACACAATGTGTGCCACTCGCTGTATGCTAAGAAGAAATACTTTACACTCACCAATGATTGTATACAAGTGAGTTGGAAATACTTTTATAGTTATAGTTCAGCTCAGTTGAGAGTGGTTTGCACAAGTGTAAGTTTAGGTAACAAAACTTTGGCCTACTTTCGTGTAAAATATTTATGACTGGGTGTGACGTTACTTTATGCCTTCGCATAGTACGGAGTGTGAAACTCGAGGTTCGCCCACTTTTTTTTCCCTCAAGTTGTACGTTTGTCGTCCCTTTTGCTCCCCGGCCTCCTGTTCGTGGGTTGGGCCAGTGACTACTGGCGGGAATTCATAGATCGCGTCAATGCAACTATCAAGAGCTTTGATGTCCTAGTAACTAGGGTTCACGATAGTTGACTATCAATACAGTGGTATGGACTCAATCGCTTCTTTGTGAGTGCACAACTAACCAACTGATAAATTATCGGGTGTCTTAGGTAAATTGTTCATTTTAATGAGGTCTACTCTGTTTGTGTTGATATTATTATCTATCCATATTTATCTTCCCATAATAACACTTAGTAGTTTTTGAAAAAGTTCGGCTATGATACGTCATTATATCATTTAACTTCTGGGTAATTTAATTTCAGGACTAAAGTGTTAAGTAAGTTATTTATTTATTAAGGTACACCAACATCGTCTAAGTATAATGTATAACTATCTTAAGTACTATAGCTCACAATAGTCTCGCCAATTATAGGTTTACCAGCAATCTCAGAAATAAGTGTTATTGTAAAAGGAAGGAACGAGACTACGTGAAGCCGGTAGTACACGGACCGTAGTTTTTTCGGCACCAGAATTTACTAGCAGAGCTTAAATGTAGAGATATCATGATGTTTTATCTACCACGAAACATAGAGAATAGAAGTATGGAGAACTGACTCTGTTGTGAAAAAGTGTCTGTGTTCTCCATGCACGAAACGAAACAGCAACTGTTAGCTATTGGGTTTCGTTCGAAATAGGCATGATTGAACTTTATCAATGTTAAAAGTTTACGGCATACTTGAATAAGTGCTTGGTACGTACTTGGTCAGTGTACTAGTTTTACTTTAACTGTCATCAACAGATGTAGGATGTAACACTAGGCACCTATTAAAAGGTTAGTAAATAAATGCAAATATTTCATAAAAAGTTGTTATGCGCCTGCCAAACTATGCTCCTTGCGCTGCTCATCGCTATACTCCTCGCGCTGCCGTGATTTGCCGCGATGTTGCCCTCTCTGCCCACACACTGCTCTACTCGCGCAATTAATCGCGACGCTCCTCACCTGTCATTTGCCTTGGCGAGACAATGGACGTTGAAACGGTGGCAGCGTGCGCGCTATGCATTTTTAGTATAACTAATTATATTAATGTAGTAAAAAGAAATATACATCGTCGTCGTCATCCTCGCCAACGGAGATGGTGGATCACATCTATTCATTCATTTGACCATTCCACGCTTGGTGACGACATAATTTCCAATTTTGCATACGCGTGCGTCTTGCGCAAGCGCTCGATACGGACTGCGACTGCGCGATTATGTGGCCAGCCAATCGCACTCGTATTGCCGGTCCTTTGACTCGCGCGCAAAAACTGACAAAATAGGGATCAGTGGGCAGGACGAGGAGCATGACGTGTGGCATGACGAGTAATGTTGCCACACTATGTCTCTGCCTCCTTTCCTCGTTACTTCCCATGCCACTCGTCGAGTGTGTGGCAGGCGCATTATGAATACACCGCAGGAGTAGTGATTCGATAAAATGTAGGTACATAATTACTAGTTACTCTAACAAACTACTTAAACACTCACTTAATTTATAGTACACACTGCTGTCTATGAAAATGCCTCATCTAGTCATATTAAATATATGTAAATGTTTTCAAGTTCAAGTTGTCTATCATTTGACTAAAAATCTGATTGTCGCTAGTATTTTTGTAGGATACGCATTTCATTATAATATTGCTGCTGTTGGGCTCTCGTTGGGCAGTTGCATCAAGACCTGATTCAGAAGGCGGTACTCGTTGCTGCTGCTTGCATATAGAGGACGTTTCTGTCTCTGGGGCCCTAACCACCGGCAGCTTGAACCCTGCTCCCGACAGCAGCATATTTAATTTATTTTTTTACTTATAAGTCGTTATGATTATTTAAGAAATATTTGAAAATTTATTTAATATAGAATGAAGCACACAAATGAAATAACAGCTGATGTATTTAAGCTCCTTAGCAAGTTATGCAAGATAAATTAAACTTAAGTACGAATTATAGCCTACTAACCCTATACAGTATGGGTATGTTTTCACTATTCGAACCTGTGAATAGTACCTTTGTGGTATGCGTCCCGAGTAGCCCAAGAAAGTTTGTAGATAGACATTTGGTCAATTTCACTATATACTTACATATCATACATAGGAATTATTGAATAATTATGTCTCAAAAGCTAATTAATTAATAAAAGTAACAAAATTAAATCCTAACTTAACTTAAACTATACACAAACTAAAATATAGCGTCGAAAATTCTTCCGCATCGCTGTCGACTGGTAATGTTCCCAAGAGAATGGCGATGGCGGCATTACCGCATTGTATGGCAATGCTTAGCCTTTGGCCCAGGTAAAAGCCAGCCCTTGGGTCATGGGAATCGTCAACCAGCCGTTTCGAAATTTCCTTAAAAAGACCATGAGCACTCGGACCCCACAGCCCGAGGGTATCAACTTCAAACGACTCGGCTGAAAATATAATTTCCGATAAGATTATTGTATTTTCGCCGCTTGAGGTTTTCCGCAGCTGGAAAACATTCGTCACATTTTTTTGTGATCGGTAGGTACTTACTTGTTATTGTTGATTGTCTTAAACTAAATAAACAATCATTGATTCGAATTAAGTTGATAATCAGAAATTTCAAACGTCAGATTTATGACAACTTCCTAGTGTTTTCTTGAAGAAGTAGTGCAACAAACTCTCCTTGCAACACGTTCCCTGTTTGTTTTATTTTTAGGAAAGTCTATTTTCATGTCTTTTGTATGAACGCTTAGTTCTCATGACCTTATAATTGTATAAGGTCATGAGAACTAAGCGTTCATACAAAAGACATGAAAATAGACTTTCCTAACTTTTGGCAAAAACTGCATCAAACCCATTGGGGTTTGATGCAGTTTTCGCCATCGTCTAAATAATTTATTTTGGAAGGTTTGTGTGTGACACATTATTTTTGTACTTAGATATATCATAGAAATCTCGATTGAAGTTCGCCATTGCATCCGTGTGAAGTAAGGGCGGTCGCTATTTATAGATAAATAAGTAAGAAGAAGTATCTAATAATCTTCCTCTAGGAAGAAGCGCTACAAGACAGAAGGTGTTTGTTCGTATGTTGCTTATTGCTAGCTTAAGTACTCATCATTAAACTAAATATCGTGTATCATCAAACATCGCATTAAATATCGACTTACTTGTTATTGTTGATTGTCTTAAACTAAATAAACAATCATTGATTCGAATTAAGTTGATAATCAGAAATTTCAAACGTCAGATTTATGACAACTTCCTAGTGTTTTCTTGAAGAAGTAGTGCAACAAACTCTCCTTGCAACACGTTCCCTGTTTGTTTTATTTTTAGGAAAGTCTATTTTCATGTCTTTTGTATGAACGCTTAGTTCTCATGACCTTATAATTGTATAAGGTCATGAGAACTAAGCGTTCATACAAAAGACATGAAAATAGACTTTCCTAACTTTTGGCAAAAACTGCATCAAACCCATTGGGGTTTGATGCAGTTTTCGCCATCGTCTAAATAATTTATTTTGGAAGGTTTGTGTGTGACACATTATTTTTGTACTTAGATATATCATAGAAATCTCGATTGAAGTTCGCCATTGCATCCGTGTGAAGTAAGGGCGGTCGCTATTTATAGATAAATAAGTAAGAAGAAGTATCTAATAATCTTCCTCTAGGAAGAAGCGCTACAAGACAGAAGGTGTTTGTTCGTATGTTGCTTATTGCTAGCTTAAGTACTCATCATTAAACTAAATATCGTGTATCATCAAACATCGCATTAAATATCGTGTATAAACTTGCCTCAAACAATAAACTAGGCTCACATAGGTTTCAGGGAATATTCAGTTGTTAAAGTCGAAAGGAAAGTACGTATCATCCCTGTCTCATTTGCATAAAAGGACCCGTTCTATGCAGGAAGTTGAACAGTCCTCAGATTTAAGGCTGTAGCATTTTAGATAATAGGTTTCGTGATTAAGAATGCACACAATCACTATGGGGGTTACTTAATATTTATAGTTACATATTGTTTTAAAATTTAGAAGAGTACAACTAATTATTTACCAAGTATTTATTCTACGGAAAATAACAACATATTCTACGGTGATTGAAGCAGGAAGAAGTCGGAGTTCGAAGGAAAATAAAATGTTTTTACTGCAGAACATAATAACAGAACCTCGAGCGTCTTCAGGCTATTTATTTAAAGTCAACTAGTTACACATGGGATTGGAAATTCTAAGTAGTTCTCAAGGAAAATACCTGAAAAGTATCTTCAAATAAATATTAAATATATGAATAAGTATAAAAATACAATGAAAAAGCCTCCCTGTGCTTTCTAATTAATGCTGGAATTATTAAATGACCGATGTAATGGTTACGGCGTAGCAAACATCTTGGCTAAGACAGAGCAGATGCTGCGGCTACGCCGTAGCAGATGGCGCAGCTACGCCGTAGCACATGCCGCGGCTACGTGTATGGCGCAGCTGTACCAATATCAACATCTATCAGTTTCAATAAATTCATCATCATCTGCCCAGCTTTTTCCCAACTATGCAAGGGTCGGCTTCCAGTACAACCGAATGCAGTTATATACCAGTATTTTACATGGAGCAGTCGCTCCATGTAAAATACCCAGTTACCTGGTTGTGGAGGTCAGATAGGCAGTCGCCTATCTGACCTCCACAACCCGGTAACTGGGTAATACGATACCTCTTGATAAGACTAGTTGACATACTTTCAGGCATTTGACTACTCGTAATGACTTTCAAAGATCCATGAATGACAGCCGGGACCAACGGCTTAACGTGCTTTCCGAGGCGCGGAGGGGTCTTGGTATGTGAAGATGGTCATCCATCCACGGACTAACCACGGCAAGCGTAGCTTAACCTGATCGATCGACCCGTGCGGCTTAACAGCCGCTAAGTAAGTAATAACTTACTTAGCCACAAGCCCTTCCAAGTGTCAATAAACAATCAAGAATATAGTGGTGAAAACTGAAAAACAAGATTTCTTCTTTGATTTGAAGGTAGGTTTAATCTTTTAATAGAATAATAGAATAGATTCTATTAGGTTTAATCCTTTCTTTACTTGGTATTATTATTATTTACTTGAAAATTTTAGTTTGGACAGACCGACGAAAGAAAATATGAAAAGAATTTCTCCAAATCGACCACTAGATGTCATTAAATTAATGGGTTAGTTTGTCTTTCTATAATATAAAAAAAAATGAATGCGTTATAATCCGAATAAGGATTTTTGGGAAAAGAAAAATTGGAAAAGTTTCTCGTGGAAATTGGTATTTCCTGTGAAATTTTTGTATTACTGAAATTAGGAAAAGATAATCGTCTGTTGACTCAGCTAGTCTTCTATAAATAAAACGAACAGCAGTTAATAGTAGCCGTTCTCAAGTGATGTGCTTACCAAAGCGCATCACTTGAGACCGGCTGGACGGATTTGGCTATTTTTATTTTAAAATGTTCGTAATAGTCCGAATTAGTATTTTATAGACGTTCGTCTGCTTACGGGAAGGTTCATATCTGACGGAACATGCGTCGCGTATTATCGGTCGCGTAACGCCAGAACAGACAAATGTATAGAAAAACACTTGACCGTTCACACTCGACGCACTAACGCATTATCGGTTGAGTGTGAACGGTAAGTGTTTTTCTATACATTTGTCTGTTCTGGCGTTACGCGACCGATAATACGCGACGCATGTTCCGTCAGATATGAACCTTCCCTAATATCCACAAAATACTACAGCAATCTGAGTACTGATAAAAACAACAGCGTAGTGAAGTTCCGGCGGAAACTGCTCCCTAACGCAACCCGAAGTCGGCGCAAGTGCGATACTAAAATACTAGGAGCCCATGAAGTATTCAGTAGTTCGAAACGTTTCATTTCCAATAGTCAAAAGGTAGCAAGTACCGTTGAAATATTGAACCATTTTGCTCCCTATACTGTTCTCTGCGCATAGGGCTTACCGTATATTATTGCATCCAAAACGTTTGCAGTTAATACAATAATTCTAAGCCTGAATTGGCTTTTCCTTCAAAGAAATGTTGTTATGGTTGTGTATCTGCTGATATCTCATGAATAATGACAAAAATGTGTTAAGACTTTATTTGAAAATGAAGCACAATGAAACACTGAAAAACTGGATGTATTTTTCTTGTCAATTATTCTATTCAATCCGTTGTTATTTACAACTTTACTGAAGAGAGTCGAAGCAAGTATTGATATTGGGGTTATGTTGTGGTATTCTTGTTAAGAGCGACAGTATTTTTAGAAAAAGTTAAACAAATCGAATTTGAATATAAATTAATATAATATTTTTTTTACTAATTTGAACAAAATATAATTATCTTTGTGTGTTTTTTACGTATTGTTGGTTTCATTACTTTATCTTTTAAGAAACTATACCGTCACAAAAGAAAATTAAACGAGTAGGTACGTGTAAAATGAATAATTTTGTATTTTTCCTTGAATAATTCTCTGTTTGTTGAGTGTATTAGTTAAATCAACTTTACCTATAGCAATTCCTACTAGATATCGTCACAGTAACCGCCACAACAAGCTGTCATTTGTAACTTTCTCATTGTTCGAATTAGTAATATTATATTCCTTTTCATTTTTCGATTAGGCAAGCTCCTATCTTGTTATGTGGTCTTTGTTATTTGTACGCGTTTCGTTGACATGGTGACCGACGCTCTGCAGTGTGTTGAATAAAGTGAGAGAAAACCATGAAAGTTGTTATTTTTTCAATACAGCTTTCTGCTCATAACAATGCTAGCACTATTTATCTAGAAAAAGATAACAAGAGTTGTATAATCGTATTGCCAGCGTTTGCCACCTCATACATATCTCCAAAATATTTCTTCATATTGGAATTCAACTTAATTGATGTAAAAAGAGCGTAAACAGTATCTTCATCGACATCGATTGCTCGATCGCCTAACTACTAGGGAAATATTAATCAAAGATATTGTTGCGTTTTATAATGCTAGTTTTGTTTTCAGAAACGCCTGATCTTTGAGCCTTCCCTTTACAATAATGTGAAACGTAATGATAGCACTTTGTTCTGGTTCAAAAAAAAATCCTGTTCGCATTTTAGCCAAAAATATGTACAAAACATAATGTTTTCACCAAAAAAAAAGAAACTCCCCGGTAGGCAGGGGATCGATTGCCCTCATGACATGCGGGAATACTAACTAACACTATACTACCGAGAATTATGACTGAAAACCTGAAATTGTTCACTTGCTCCTTATCACAATACAAAACGTTGAATTTCAGCGAAACTACGGAATTATATTGAACAATTTTACAAGCTTTTATTGCACTTAAAGGTTATACCTTTTCACTTTTTTTAGTGTCTTAAAATAATGAGCTATTTACGTTAGTTTTTGTACTATTTTTTTGATAGAGATTATGTTTCATTCAGTTTTCCACCTGTCGGATGAGAAGCGAACTGCGAGCAAGTTCTGGACACTATACTGTAGTTAGTGCAGTTACTCCACAGATTCCTCATCTGGCCTGTTAGATGGCACGACCAGGGCCCTAATTCATTATGACCACTTAACGATTCCTGACTTCGAAGCCACGTCAATTCCTTAGCTTATCCCGCCAATCTCGCATTGTTTTCGCGCGGTTTCATTCACATAAGAGAATTACGGCCCTGAACACGTTACATTGTCGTACTTGCAATTTATCACGCATTTTGGCTAATAGTAATTTATCACGAGACAAGCCGTGCGCCCGATGAGATTTCCCATCGGAAAAAATTTCAAGCTTACAAATTTTACACGATCTACGAGTAGTTTCTGTGATTGATATAACCTTGGTACCCGAACTACTTATACCGTAGTTAAACGTGGTACCAGTAGAGTTTCAAATACTTGAATCTGGTACGGGGTGAGCCGTGAATATGGCGGGATGTTCTAGAATAGCAATCGCCAATATTCTATCTGTTACACTCATTCTATCCTTGTCTGACCAACGCCGTAAGCATACACGAGAAAGAGAATTTAAAATAAAAGTAGAAATAAGTCTACAATAGTTTACTCTCTCCTTCGCGATGATTAAAAGCGTTCGTTGCCATGGTAACGCAATGCGTGTTCATTTCACTAGCACGACATAAGTAAAGAAGAGTTTCCTCTTTTTCCTTATATCAATCAATCACAGAAAAAAATTGTACGGTGTCTTCGTCCAAAGCATTTTTAGACAAATAATATATATTTAAACTAAATGCTTGAAGCAATTAGTTTAAATAAATATTCCTTTTACCCTAATACCACTATTTTTTAAAACCCATAATTTCACGAGGATGCCGTACGCTGCCGCGCACCGCTCATTCATCATACTACGCGGTGAGGACGACGCGTCGCGTCCGTTAGAGTAGGTTTATCTTCAGCTCCGAGTAGCTGGCTGAAGCTAAATCCACTCCTTAAATGTTTATTTTAAAACATTAAAATGTAGATATGAGACCGTTATATCTCAAAAAATTATGTACATATGTCTGAAGCATATGATTAAAGTCTCTTTTTGTGCCTGTCTGTGTTGATTTTTTGAAATTCGCAACGCATTTTGATGTGATTTTCTAAATTTATACACATAAATATGGGGTATAAAGTCAAAGTCAAAGTCAGGCAAGGTTTTCTTATACTGATTTACTTCTATAATATAAAATGATTATCTTCGATTCATTAATTTTAAGCGAATACATCCGATCCCATCACTTAGTAAGATAGAATGTAATTTAATACGTATAACAATTATATATTTTTTGTTGAAAACTACGTTAGTACTACTAGTTATTCTGTGTCAAAACTGATACACGTACGGTATTATAATGTCTGTAAGAAGTCATAAATAAGATAATTCAATAAGATAAGGTAGTTTATATATTTATTTTATCACGCATTTTAATGTTTACTTTTACATAAGTAATCTAGGATAGTTACGTCCTAAGGCAGCTGTCAAAAAAACGGTTAACCTAGTGGACAGAGTGTAAATCTTGTTTCTCATTTCTCGTTCCTTACGTGTGTGGTTATAAGGCAACGGTGCGGTTTAAAAGAAGATGCAGCGACAAACATTTAAAAGATGTTTGTTGATGGTTTCGTCATGTTGAGAGGATGAGTGAAAGGCGACTAAGAAGAGGTATTTCCAAGGCCGATATGAAACGCGCAGAGGGGAACACACTAGAACGTTATATCGACCTTATTGGTGATGTTCTTCAGAAAGGTCAGATGCGTAGTGCTGGCAACCGGCGTGCGTGTGACCAGTTGTATAAACGTTAACGAAGCAAAAGAAGTATGCCAGGGTGGCGTTCTGTAGTTTTTACTCCCATAGGAAGAAGGCGTGAGTTTGTGTTCGTTTCACGTCTCGTACAAATCAACTGAAGCCATCTTTTTTAAATTTTCAATAACATTTGGAGTGTATAAGGTGGAAAAGCGAAGCTCACTACCCTTTGTCTGTCTAGATGGAGCATTTCCAATAAAATTCTCAACATAATTTTAAATCTCCTAATATGTATCTACTGTTACTCTAGTATCATAGTGGTAATAATAGCAATGCTATTATTGATCGTAGTGCCATATCGAATTTTAAAACCCACGTCTAACATTGTAAAACTGTGATTATTTTTTGTTTTGTTTTATCATGATGTTAATTTTAATGAAAATGTTGTGAGTTTGTGAGTTATGTTGTTAAAGTTAAGTGACGTTCAAACATCAAAAATGTATGGTTAAACAGTCGCTCATCAATACTTAACTTTAACAACGTTTATGATTAAAAGGGACTGTGCCTGCACACATTCAATGCAGAATATGGTTTACTACAATAATTATACCCACTTATGTAATTCAATATTCGAATAAATTACCCCTTTGACGTGTATGTTCTCCTAGTAGCACGAGAAAGTTTGCAGAAGGATTTTTTGAGGAATAAACCAAAGAAATTGAATATTATTTTTATTTTTGTGATTCTTCTTTTTAAACTGCAGTGAACATTTTTCGATACACCGCAGGCCATAATATATACAGGTAATACCTACACTGAATCATCATACTGGTTATCAGACGTCATACATTCGGTCAAAAAACTAAAAAAACTAAAAGTCGCAAGTTCATACATTCAGTGGTCAAACTATTTGTTTTTTTAAGTTGACGGTATTTGGAAAAATTGTATAATGAATATGTCAACAAATTAGTTATAATATTTTTATTACATTATACCCGCACTAAGAGTACCCGCAGTTTAATCTGTATTTTATTATGTTAGTTAGTATTATTTATTGTATTGGTTTAATGTGCAAAAGTTGTTTACAATATACAATTGGATCTTAATGTACACGTCTGTAGATAGTTACACGGGAAGATCTAACGCCTAAGGTACAGGCTCGGCCTAGTTTAGGTGTTAGTGGTCAATCGAATTGTGTCAATTGCAGAATTGTACCTACTGGTTGCTAAAATCATTTTGTAAAATATTTTTGTGTCAATAAAGCTTTTTTATTTTATTATTTTATTTATTTAAGCTTATTTAAATAAAAAGACACAACGAAAAAGATACGACAACGTGGTACTTTTAAAAAAAGAGGTCTATGTAAAAATAATATATTTTTGTATCTGAAGGATTAAGACGTTTCGTGTATTTGCTATATTGCAAAAAACTTTTTTACAAAAAAAAAAACAACGGACTTCAAAAAAAAACTACAAAATGATAAATAACTTTAAGTTCGGAAGTCAGTGTCATGGGTTCCACATTTTCGTTTTTTGACACCGACTTCCGAAATTAAAGTTATTTATCATTTTGTAGTGTTTTTTTTTTAAGTCGGTTGTTATTTTTGTAATGTAAAAAAGTTTTTATTTTTCACTTTTTAGTTGTAACCTACCCCACACAAATTCAATTAACACTTGTGCATTGAAGAATTGAAGACACCCACTAGAAGAATCATCAAAATTTGCATAGAAATGCCGGGCATGCAGTACATTTATGCATATAACTTCGTACATTAGAATAATTACCTAATGTATTACATACTAAAACCTTCCTGAAAGTATGTAGATCATATAAGTGAAATAATTATCAAAATTGGTTCATAAGCTTTTGAGAAAATCGCGGACATACAAACATACATACATACGGGTCGAATACAGAACCTCTTTTTTTGAAGACAGTTAAAAAGATCGTAAATTCATAAATTAATAAACCTTACCTTTTTAATATGTGGCAGTCCACCAGCGGTCACTTAGTAGAGAGTCATTGAAGATGAGATGGCACGGTTGCTGATTTTACTACCTAAAAAAAAACATCGGTTTATTAAGATTTTTCTATGGAAGGGAAATAAAAATAATAATTATGAAAACCTTTAGTTAGTGCGCACTAAGAATTTATGTCTGAAGAGTCCATTTTGGAATTAAATATTATATCGACATATTTTATAATAATATCACCATTATTATTTCGGCGGAAATGATGATGATGATAATATGTTCACCGCTGGATATAGGCCTCCCCAAGCGTCATCGGCCTATGTGGTGATGAACGATTTCAGTACGCAGTATTTTGAGTACTAATGATCCACATTAATTGGATATTATGCTATCAAAATAATAAGCTAGACACTTTTAAAATGTATGAAAGAGGGGAAAGCGTAGGGGATGATGATGGTAACAACTATGTTACCATGGCAAACACAGTTACTGGTAATATTCAGCCGTAGTGTCGTACCTAACAACCGTAATTACATAAGTATTCAAGAATCTATGAGATCTCACAGTGCGCTCAAACGCACAGAGTACAGAAAACCTATTTGTATAAAACACTTTGATGGACGAACGACAATATGTGTACATTATAATGAACACACAGATAAAGTCTATACAAGAGGTGGTGCCCAGGAACCTAAACCAATAACATTGGACTTGCCTGGAAATAGAACGCGATATCTGCGTGTCGGTGATTAATAACGCGCCTAATAGCACACACATATTACCACAATCATGAACAAGAAAGCTATAAAAATTCATCAATAATAGCGATAATCTGGGACGATTTAAGTATACATTCAAACAAAACGTCAAACGACTGACAAACATAAATGTTTGTCATTGAAATACGTGATGTGACTTAATAATTATCGACAATAATGTACAAAGAGTATTTAATACACATTTATAGAAAACATAATAATGTCGTAGCTGTTTAACGGATTACTACATTAAGAGGCCTGTAAACGGGCTACAAAAATTGCATCTTGTTTGCAATTTTGACTAATATAGCACAGTATATTTGCAACATATACCCTTGCTGCAATTTTATTGTGCAATACATCGCCGAGTGTAGTCCAGCAAGATTCTGCAACTGGATTGCTTAGGAATTTTGTTTGTACACGCGCAGCTATATTGAGGCTAGATCTCAGCATTTAATGACGGAATGGCGGATATCAAAACTGTTATCGGTGCTGCGAAATATATTGAAACAGAACTGATTTTCGATAAATATTTGTTTCAAAACTTTAAAAACAAAGGCGGTTCGAACGAAGGTGAGCTAGCCATTACGAAAATACGCATAACCATTCCACATGATTCATCTGGATCATCTGGGTCCTTTTGTTGAAACAAGAAATAACAACAAGTAAGTATTTGTTGGTCACCGTAGAATAAAATTGACGTCTGACAGTTCTAGTACCTATGGTAAAACTGTCAAAAATTCAAAATTTATTCTTAGGATAAGACTTGTTCTAGGTATAAAAGTTTGGTGGAATGCGCCCTCAGCGTGTTAATAGCGCCGTAGACCAATCATGTGACCTTGTATATGACACAGTTCTATGGTATACGGAGACGGTGCCGTGTCGTAACAAACTTCCATAGTGATTCATACAACACTGACGACCATACCTACACAAGGCGAATAAACCGTAGTTTTTCACGGAAAGAAGAACGTGTGAGTACATAATGCCTTACAGCTAGGGTTGCCAATTGTTTGCAAGTATTTATTATGGTAAAAGTGGGAAATAAACAGTATTTCGGGAAAGTAAAGTATTTTAAGTATTTATTTTATTCTTTTACATAATTATACCACTCAAAAAATATTGCGAAAAACAGTTTTAATGTATTAGAGACTGGCTAGTTATAATCTAGTTTAAAATATGATTATTTGTCAGTAAAATTAGGTACGTTCCAATTTCAAAATTGCCCTCCACATTATTTGCGAGCTAATTTAAATTATCTTGTCTTATTAAAAAATGGATCTGCGCCGGGAACATTTTCGCGCTATGATTTTTTACGAGGGTCGCCTGAAACTAGACAAATCGTACGATAGACTTCAAATTGACATTTATAGATGAAGGCCCTTCTAAGGCAACCGTGTATCGTTGGTATAACGAATTCAAGCGCGGTCGACTAACTTGGGGAGATGAAGAAAGAAGTGGTCGCCCTTTGACGGCTGTTACGGAAGAAAACGTTCTAGCAAAGATAAATTTAATCCAAGACAAAAGGCGAGTTACATATAAAGAGATTCAGCACATACTGCAGGTTGGATCGGAAAGCCTTCACCAAATTCTACACGTGTATCTTCGCGTGAGGAGGATAGTTTCACGCTGGGTGCCGCACAACCTCACCGAACACAGGTGATGAGGTTTGGATTTATCAATACGATCCAGAAGCGAAGCGCCAATCGACAGTTTAGGTGTTTCAAAATGAATCAACGCCTACCAAAGTGAAGCGATCTAGAAGCGGGGGGAAGATTTTGATTGCGAGCTTTTTCAATTTGACTGGCTACTTGGTGTCAATTCATTTTATGGAACCAAAGAAACATCAACGCTAAATGGTATACTACCAAATTCTTGGCAGAAGTTATCTCTGTTGTGAGCAACAAGCGACCAAACAGGGCTCCACGGGCTACTGCTCCACCACGACAACGTGCATTCGCACACCGCGCTCAAAACGAGGGACTTCCTGGATAGTACGCCGGTCAAACTCCTGGGTCACCCTCCTTACAGCCCTGACCTAGCACCGCGTGACTTCTTTTTATTCCCGAAAATAAAAAATCAGCTCAAAGATATACAATTTTCGTAGCCGAAAGATACGCTATCAGCGTTCGAGCAGGTTGTAAACGAGGTGTCTGCGGCGGACTGGAAAAAGTGTTTCGAAAACTGTTTCAGACGCATGAAACTTTGTATAGAGGCTAGTGGAGAGTACTTTGAAAAGATTTAATAAAAAAATATTTACCTATTGAACATTTATTTGTATTTTCGCAAAACTTTCTGAGGGTGAACGTATATATAATTCACTACCTGCGCCCCGCGATTTTACCCGCATAACTCTCGATCCCACGGGAATATTGGGATAAAAAGTGTCCTATCCTAATCCAGGTCATGGTCTACCCTTGTGCCAAATTTCATCCAAATCCGTTCAGCAGATTTAGCGTGAAAGCGAAAAAAATTATACAAAGAATCAAATCTCATCTCTTTATAACATTAGCTTAGACTTGTGCAACTCGCGTCAATCATCAGTTTAGCACTTATTTTGAATGTTTCTAAAGTAAGAAAGGTTAAAAGTAGTTGAAATTGAAGTCACTGATCTTAGGGAACTTACTAGAAGCTTATAAGCCAGTATAATATCGGTTTTTACTAATAATGCGGCCGTCACTGGATGGGAAAACTTCAGAAATGCAGCCCGATACTGGCTTTCCGCCTATACTTAAACTTAATATGTACAACTAAGAACCCAGGTTAAAACCTCTTAACTGAAGTACCTGTAAAATAGAAACTTCTGCTCTAAAGTAGTCTGTAAATTAATAAGGCCAACCAAAAACTGATAAACCACTTTTGCTTTATGTTTGAAGCCTGGAACGATAAACGATGTTACTAAAGACGTCTAAGAAGACGTCTTATTTACTTTCTACTATTAAAAATTATCAGTTTGTTTCATTTCCATAACGTGCCGCCGCCGATTTTACCGGGAGCGACCACGTACCACAAGCCGTCAATATCGCATCCTCATTAGTACTAGGGACACAGGACGCACGGAAGATGGATACATATTTCAAATTCACATAGGGCGTTCAGAAAAGTCCTTATTACACAGCCCGTAGGATCAAAATTGCAAATAAACTACAGATTCAAACTGCAACAGATGTCTGTTAACAATCGCCCTCGTACCGTACCGTATATTTTGAACACCAATAAAAAAAAAAAAATGAGAAACATCAACAGCCAGTTATAATTATATTGTAGCAGATAATTCAAGACTAGCTATAAAATTAAGAAATCGTAAAGTAACTGGTAAACACTGACGGATTACGAATACAACTAAAATAGGCAACTACGAAACCGCTCAAGAGAGTAAATGAACACTACTAAACCATGACGTGTCTGACGTTATTACTACAGCAGCTTCGCGGTCATGGCTACTAGAAAATAGCTACACAGACACATACGTAGTTCTGTGATAGACAGCCTTACCGCAGGGCATGAAGAAAAACTCGCTCCTTTACCATTTTTGCATTTAAAAGCTTTCAGGACTACAAACAATTAAAAACATTTTGTTATGAGAAGAAGCAGAAACTTTTCTACGGTAATGCGTTAGCTAAGACAACTGACATAAAAACTCAAAACCACGGCGTAACTAGTCATGTCATCACACTAATATTATAAAGGCGAAAGTTTGTGGGTGTGTTCGTACGTTTTTTACTTCTTCTTCACGCACAAACGGTCGAACGGATTCGGATGAAATTTGGCACAGAGATAGTTTATAACCAGGATTAATACATAGGATTCTTTTTATCTCCATATTCCCACGGGATCGAAACTTATGCGGGTGAAACCGCGGGGCACTAGTAGTTATTCTATAAATACATATTCGATACTGATTCGAATATGTATTTTGTTACAAACTAACTGAGCCGCAAATTGCAAAAACGGTAAATTAAAAGTTTCGCGGGCTACCGTAGCGCATCGCCCTCAGTAATAATACTCTTACAGCGTCCGCCCGGCGAGAACTTTCGTTGCCATGGATACGCAACGCGTGCATATCACTAGCGCAACTGGAATGAGAAGGAGTTATCTGCTAAGATTATCCACCTGTGGAATGTGGCCGACAATATATACCTGTGTGCGTAGCCGCGACAGAAAATGGGCTGAAAATAAAGCTAGGATTCAATGGGTAACAAAGGATTCAGAACCATGGCCTTCTTTACATGCTATAATCCACTATTGTAATCCCAATGGTTGATTTGAACGGACAATGTTTTCTAATATTTGAAGCCTGTCTGGATTAAAATTTAATTTTCAAAATAAAAGCTTTTAAATAACTTTATAAAACTTAAGTTTATACTTAATCGCATCAGCGATATTGACACATCGGGAAGTATGTTGGACACGGTACACATTGGGAAGGATTGATTGTCACTTATATCCACCACGTCGCCGTGACACTGTCTTTTGCATATTTATACATACTTTTGTTGATTCTTTAAAATATTATGTTGAATGCACGCTTTGTGGTTAGTTTCATAATCTTATACCCATCCAAGTTACTTAATTATCTTCAATCACGCTTAGATCCATCAACAACGTCTCCTCTCGGGGATTGCCGCCCCAACTATCGTACAGTATCTATATTTACTCTTTGTGTCTCATGTTGTGCTGGTGCTCCTGGCACGCGTGCCCTATCCATGGCAACGAAAGCACGGCGTCTCCATCCTAGAAGGTAATTTGCATAATAAAGTTGACCATTCCTCCAAATAGACGAATCTTAGTTTGGATTTAATGAAAACAAAAAGAGAGTGTGGTAAGCTTTAGAAGAGCAAGAATTTTTCACTGTTTATAAAACCACTTGAATCTTTTGGGTCTGTAATAGCACTTATAGTTAGCTGTAATTGTATTCATACGTACGTATATATACTAACCCTACCAATGAATGAATGTAGGGTTTGAAGTTCCCCTTCTATTGTTATTGCATTTCCTCTTCGAATTTTTGTATATGTCTGTCGCACAGGTGCCTACAGATGAATATTACTTTTCTCTGTGTGAGTATAGCAGGGGGACCTACATCCTGGTAGCCATGATATCCTGGTGCGACAAATCTATGTTTTTATAGATTTTCCTTGTAAGAGCCCGAACTTTCAAACAACTTTTCTCTATAAGGTTTTTTACAACGCAGGTCTTGAAGAAAAAGTATGAAATAAATGAACTTAAAGAAATTGAAACAGACAACACATAATGTGTGAATCAGTTTAGGATTTATGGTAATGCATTAGATTTTTGATTTATTTGTAGTCAGTTTTTTCTTTTTAAAATTAGTTTTCTCATTTCGCCAGTTATGTTTAAGCCCTATGAAATAGAGGGCGAACCATTTGCCATCAACCAAGCTCACAAATCCAGACTCAAAACAGCTACTGAATATTCTTTTTTTTTTCTTTTACCTTGTTCAGTTAACCTAATGCCATTCCTGCTGTATTATACTCAGCCTCCCACACAGTAACCACTATAAAACGCGGGTAAAGTAACTTTTTCTTTGTTAAAGTTTGGTAAAAACAGATTCCTATTTATATTTCGATTAGGCAAGCTCCTACTCTGTTATGCCATGCTTGTTATTTGAGCACGTTGCGTTACCATGGTAACCGAAACTCTTGTCTCACCTACAACCGATATCGTGTGGAGTAAAGAGAGAGAAAACCATTAAAGTTGTTGCTTTTGCAATACAGGGTCTAGCTTACACCAATGCTAACACTAATAGTCAAGACAAAGAAAGCAAGAGTGAAACGACCGTATTGCTGCCACCGCGTGCCACCTCATTCATGCCACCAACTATTTGTACATATTGAAATTGAACTCCTGATGTGTAAAGTTTGCGTAAACTGCATCGTTCTTGACCTATCGTTGTTTGAAAACTACTAGGGATGTATAAATCAGAAAGATAAAGCGTTTAATAAAGCTCGTTTATTTTTCAGAATCTTATTTCTACAAGAGTTCAAGTTTTCTTTTACAACTTGAACTTGAAAACATTTACATATATTTAATATGACTAGATGAGGCATTTTCATAGACAGCAGTGTGTACTATAAATTAAGTGAGTGTTTAAGTAGTTTGTTAGAGTAACTAGTAATTATGTACCTACATTTTATCGAATCACTACTCCTGCGGTGTATTCATAATGCGCCTGCCACACACTCGACGAGTGGCATGGGAAGTAACGAGGAAAGGAGGCAGAGACATAGTGTGGCAACATTACTCGTCATGCCACACGTCATGCTCCTCGTCCTGCCCACTGATCCCTATTTTGTCAGTTTTTGCGCGCGAGTCAAAGGACCGGCAATACGAGTGCGATTGGCTGGCCACATAATCGCGCAGTCGCAGTCCGTATCGAGCGCTTGCGCAAGACGCACGCGTATGCAAAATTGGAAATTATGTCGTCACCAAGCGTGGAATGGTCAAATGAATGAATAGATGTGATCCACCATCTCCGTTGGCGAGGATGACGACGACGATGTATATTTCTTTTTACTACATTAATATAATTAGTTATACTAAAAATGCATAGCGCGCACGCTGCCACCGTTTCAACGTCCATTGTCTCGCCAAGGCAAATGACAGGTGAGGAGCGTCGCGATTAATTGCGCGAGTAGAGCAGTGTGTGGGCAGAGAGGGCAACATCGCGGCAAATCACGGCAGCGCGAGGAGTATAGCGATGAGCAGCGCAAGGAGCATAGTTTGGCAGGCGCATAACAACTTTTTATGAAATATTTGCATTTATTTACTAACCTTTTAATAGGTGCCTAGTGTTACATCCTACATCTGTTGATGACAGTTAAAGTAAAACTAGTACACTGACCAAGTACGTACCAAGCACTTATTCAAGTATGCCGTAAACTTTTAACATTGATAAAGTTCAATCATGCCTATTTCGAACGAAACCCAATAGCTAACAGTTGCTGTTTCGTTTCGTGCATGGAGAACACAGACACTTTTTCACAACAGAGTCAGTTCTCCATACTTCTATTCTCTATGTTTCGTGGTAGATAAAACATCATGATATCTCTACATTTAAGCTCTGCTAGTAAATTCTGGTGCCGAAAAAACTACGGTCCGTGTACTACCGGCTTCACGTAGTCTCGTTCCTTCCTTTTACAATAACACTTATTTCTGAGATTGCTGGTAAACCTATAATTGGCGAGACTATTGTGAGCTATAGTACTTAAGATAGTTATACATTATACTTAGACGATGTTGGTGTACCTTAATAAATAAATAACTTACTTAACACTTTAGTCCTGAAATTAAATTACCCAGAAGTTAAATGATATAATGACGTATCATAGCCGAACTTTTTCAAAAACTACTAAGTGTTATTATGGGAAGATAAATATGGATAGATAATAATATCAACACAAACAGAGTAGACCTCATTAAAATGAACAATTTACCTAAGACACCCGATAATTTATCAGTTGGTTAGTTGTGCACTCACAAAGAAGCGATTGAGTCCATACCACTGTATTGATAGTCAACTATCGTGAACCCTAGTTACTAGGACATCAAAGCTCTTGATAGTTGCATTGACGCGATCTATGAATTCCCGCCAGTAGTCACTGGCCCAACCCACGAACAGGAGGCCGGGGAGCAAAAGGGACGACAAACGTACAACTTGAGGGAAAAAAAAGTGGGCGAACCTCGAGTTTCACACTCCGTACTATGCGAAGGCATAAAGTAACGTCACACCCAGTCATAAATATTTTACACGAAAGTAGGCCAAAGTTTTGTTACCTAAACTTACACTTGTGCAAACCACTCTCAACTGAGCTGAACTATAACTATAAAAGTATTTCCAACTCACTTGTATACAATCATTGGTGAGTGTAAAGTATTTCTTCTTAGCATACAGCGAGTGGCACACATTGTGTAAATCGACGCCCATCTTCACGAGGCAGTCGGATTCTCTGATTAGGAGTCGTACTGTTTGATCGAGATTTACGACGACGCAGCCACTGTCATCAATCCTCAGTAGCGTGTTGTTCAGGCTGTCATCCACATCCCACAACTGGAAAGAATAAAATAAGCATAATTAACTCAAGTTGTCAAGTTAAACACAACAGACCTATCTGCCTATGTGTTCAAAATTCACAGAAATAGTAGATTGTACAACTAAGGCATAAAAGAAGCTATTTTACCCCGAGACGTTTATATCCACGCGAGCCGCAGGCGAGGGTGGATAGTTAAGTCGAGGGGTAAAATGGCTCGTTTATGCCTGAGTTATACACTCTGCTTTTCACTTGATTGCGAGAAAATGAAACACAAACAGGCATAAAGTATACAGTACATAATTAATCAAAAATGTTGCAAAGCTTAGCTAATTCCCGCCACCACAGATAATACCGCCACGAAACTTTTTAACAGTTTTTTTTTTTAATTTTAACATTTGTCATTCGACTTGGGTACTTCATACTGCCAAGTCATAAAAACGTTTCTTTGCGTTTTTAAATAATAAATGACAACTATTTTACCTGATTTTATTAAATTAACGATAGAAAACACGGAAGTGGTATAAATTAAAGAAAATGAAATAAATCACTTTTATCTGCGAAGTTTTATTGTGCGTGTGGGTGGCTGTTGGGCCTGATTACCTTAGTCTCAGAAAAAAAAATTACTTTATGCACTAGAACATAAAAAGCGATTTTATGTCGCCTAAACACGACATAAAGACGAACTTTTAGAGCATGAGAAGTGACTAAAGTAATAAATAAAAGTTAAATAATAAATAAAAGTTAAAAACCTACTCCAAGAACGTTAAGGATATGCTGCTCAACTTCCAGCAGATTTGATGCAACATGAGAAAACTGCTCTTTCAGTCTTTCTATACAATTACTTCCGCCAATTTCTTGAAAATCTTGTTGCCTTTAAGAATTTATAAGGATCGAAAGGCACCGGACACCGAAAGTATTGCATTTTGTTTTCCCATTCCAGACAGATAGATACGTAGTATATCTATTGCACTTTTCGCGCGAGACTGAACGGTTTGCTGTTGCAATCTACTCTAGCTCATGATCACCTGGTGTAGGTGTGGAACATTTCGTTCCGTTTCGGAATCGGAACTGATACTAATACTAGTTAGAACTAGTTAGAACTAGTCAATGTAAATAACGAGTTTGACCATTTTTAAAGTTCTGACTAAGAAGAAGAACGTTCGTATAGAAGCAGGTAGATAATTTCCGAACTAAGAAATAAACATCATCTGCCTAGCCTTTTCCCAACTATGTTGGGGTCGGCTTCCTGTCTAACCGGATGCAGCTGAATACCAGTATTTTACATGGAGCGACTGCCTATCTGACCTCCACAACCCAGTTACTGGAAAATACGATACTCCTTGGTAAGACTGGTTGTCAGACTTTCGGGCATCTGACTACTCGTAACGACTGTCAAAGATCCACGAATGACAGCCGGGACCAACGGCTTAACGTGCTTTCCGAGGCACGGAGGGGCCTCGGTATGTAAACATGGTTACCCCGCCCATTGTGTCACCCATTGTAAAGTTTCTTTATTTACCTATGTCTGTAATTTATATGGTGTACATAATAAAGAGTATTCTATTCTATTCTGTTACCCATCCAGAGACCAACCGCGGCAAGCGTAGCTTAACCTGATCGACCGACCTATGCGGCTGTTATTATTTAGCCACGGGACCCTAAGAAACAAACATGAGAAATAAACATGAAATAAAATATTAAGGCTTTTATTATTTCACAGGAGTTTCGAAATACTAAATGACGTTCCTGAAAGCAAATACTATCAATTTTTACAGGCTTTATTCAATTATTGTGTAAAAAAAATGTTCAAGCAAGGAGAATGGCCGGGTTTCAAATTGGTAGGTCCAGATATGCAGTTTTGTATATTTTCTAACTGCCAATAAAACTTAAGTGTTCCTAACTAAATAAAAGCTTAAAATAACCAGCTACATTACAAATGTACTGGTAAAACTATCCCCGTCCCCGTAGAGTATATATTTCATGTTGACGACCAGCAACCAACCTTTTTTTTTATTCATTTTTTGTTTTCTTTTTTTATTTAATATTTGCTCTTATGTTTTTTTCAGCTGTCACTGTGTGTGAAAAATATATTATTATGCCAAGAAAATTGTGGTCGTGTTTTTTATGTTAAATCAAAGTTTTAAATGAGCATCATTCAAGCCATCTTAATATACTCTACGGGGACGGGGATAGTTTTACCAGTACATTTGTAATGTAGCTGGTTATTTTAAGCTTGATTTAAATTCATTTTTATAATAATATATTGAAATGTTCGTTCGTTGAAATCAGTTTTCAATCACGAAATTCAATCAAATAGTTGTGTTATAATTAGCATTTCGTTAAGTTTCGATTCCAAATAAAATCGGTAAAGGTGGCCCTCTCGGCCACCTTTACCTATATTCTCAACCAAACAAATATACAAAAATGCATGTTACAATAAATAAACCTAAGCAATCCTATATTTCCTTTAGGTATAAGTCAAGATAATACCAGTGGCCCTTTTTTTTTTTTTTGGGTGGGAAATCATCAAATAACTTCTCCCGCTCTGGGCGGAGCGAGAGGGCGTGTCAGACTTTTACTGACTAAAACCCACCCGTGTTCCTTCAGTTGCCTGTGCCAGGGGCCACGGTATCTCTTTCGAACAACCCGCGACCCCGGCAGGCTTCGGTCCTGGTAGACCCCGTCAGTTAGTGCTGACATCTCTTTGAGGCGCGCGTGGAACACAACGCGCCGTCGACCTGGGCCTGGTCCTTACCGGACGGCGAGCTGCCCATTGCTCGCCGTCCGCAAGCCCGCGCCTACGGTGGCCGGGAATCGGCTATCGATTCCCGACACCCAGGGCGTCTCCTGCGGCGACTAGGGGCGCGAGGGCGCCGAGGTTGCCTCTCCCTTACGCGCTCCGCCTCCTCCTTCGCGAGCATTACTGCTTCGCAGAAGGAGGCAACGGCTTCCCATGTACTCTCGCTCCGTACCATGGCCTGGATCAGGGCCGGACGCGAGAGATCGCCGCCGACGATCGCCGCCGTGAGGACGCGGCGGTGCTCTGCCCAAGCTGGACAGACCTCCACCGTATGCTCCACCGTGTCCTCCGGGCGATCCACACAATGGTGACACCCGGGCGTTTCCTCCCGCCTTATCCGAAACAGGAACCTCCCGAAGCAGCCATGTCCGGTGAGGACCTGCGTCAGGCGGAAGGTGAGGACGCCGTGACGCCTCTCCAGCCACTCCTCAATGAGGGGACTTATCGCCGCAATTGTGGCGTGCCCAGCACTGGGTTGCGACAGTCGTACTCTCCATGTCGCCATGAGATCCCGCCGGAGCTCTGTCCGCTGTGCCGCGATTTCTCGCGGCAGCGGAGTTATGCCCCGGCGTTTTGCCTCCTCTCGCCACTTCCATATGTGGGCGAGGACTTTAGATACCAGTGGCCCTCATTTTTCAACGACTCCGGAAGGTGTTTCAGTCCTCACCTGCTGTGTTTGCTGGTGGAATGTTCAAAAGGATGGAAGTAATATTTAAATAGGTCTTTCTCGCCAACTTTCAGTATTCTTAGTAAAGCTGACCATTGTCTCGTGTAGGTAAACTAATTATTGTTAAGCAAATGGATACTGAGCGTTATTTTCAAACAGTTCCTGCTCCATTTCATATTGCTCTATGCACCTCGCACCAACTGACATTGCGGAAGCCATCCGGTACCACTATTCGATAATATTTGTCGCTTGGGTACTAGGCTAGCATTGATCACAGGAGCACGGTTTATCAGCCTTATTAGACACCGTTATATCTTGCAGGTTCTACAAAATATTAGGAAAGTACTTAAGCATGTTAATTATTATTGAATGTCAATTTAAATACAAACAACCTTTAAGTAGGTTCTACTAACTGCAGGTAAACGGTAACAACGAAACGAAATTTATAATCCCAATATTCGTGTATTGCTAGAAGAACATTGAGAGTCTCCAAGACACAAAACGTTTCAGGAAACGAAAAGTTGCGGCTGCAAAATGTTCAGAAAAATCTCGCGGCAAAAGCTTGGAACCCGAACGACTCCGCCATACATACGTATCTACTGGTACTGTGTACTATTTATAAGCTTCGTTTCGATACTGATTAAAAAATATAAAACAAAATACTTTACAGAAAGCGAGTGTGTTGTAAGCCAAACAAGAAAAAATTATCAATAGCGAAAATTAATTTTCTTCTGAAAATTCTTTTAAATAACCAGATGAGATTACCTATAAAAACCGAATACATACTATTTTTGAAGAAGGACAATGGTGTAACGTGCATTTTAATCAGGTGGTGCCATCTAACTGCAGGTGACTGCGCTGACTAGCGTACAGTGAGTGTCGGAACTTGCTCGTAATGTAGCTCTAGTCGATGCAGTTCGCTTCGCATCCGAGAGATGGAAAACTGAATAAAACCCATTTTCCATTACAATACCGCAAAAATAACGTTATTTTAGCGGTATTCTAGTACTTGGACTATATCTTTACTTTTTGCTTCTTTCAAGTATAAACATGCGCAATAAAGTTGCGTAGTTTCGCTAAATTCAACGTGTCACGACAGCAACAGAATCTTAATTTCAGGTTTTCAGTTACAATCCTCGGTAGTATAGTGGTTAGTATGCCCGCCTGTCACGCGGGGGACCAGGGTTCAATTCCCTGCCGGGGAGGTTACTCTTTTTGGTTTTTTTTTTGGTATCAATTGTATTATTACTATTTTGGGCCTGCTACACACTCTATTGGTTACGGGAGTGATAGCGTGTGCAGTCATCGTCGTTATGTTGGAAACGTATCCGAGTGGTTGTTAACTGACAAGTTACCTAATTAATTTAAGTAGCAAAGCAGATAGGACGTTGTATTTCACGAAAAATGTTGTTTCTGTAAATTAAATTGAATTTTATTTAGCTGTGCCCCGCTGTTTCACCAGAGATAAGTCTTATAGTCCTTTTCTATTGATTCCCTTTATAAATTTCCATCCTCCTTTTTACACCCTTAAGGGATAATTTCGGGAATAAAATCTATTCTATATAAGGATATAGAATTGATTTTATTCTTGAAATTTGAATTCCCGAAGTTTGAGTTGTGGGGAAGGCCCCACAACTCAAACTATCTCCGTACTTACCAAATCCCATCTAAATCGGTTCAGCGGTTATTGATTCCCCCATACAAACTTCCACCCCCTTTTCACCCCCTTAAACGATGATTACTTGGATAAAAACTAACCTATAACCATCCCCGGGACTCAAACTATCTCTGTACTAAATTTCATCTAAAATGGTTCAGCGGTTTAAGCGTGAAGAGGTAACAGACAGACAGACACACTTTCGCATTTATAATATATATATTATAGTATGGATCTGAAGTTTCTCCCAAATTGGAGCTTATCACTTGATCTTTCAACTTTTATCTAACTCGAAATGATGCCCTTCTATTTTAATTCCAAAAGAGCTGTAACGATGTGAAATCGTCTAAAAGTACTAACGTTTAATTTAATAATTATAGTGCTTGTGAGCTGAAAATGATCTCTTATACCTAAGTAGGTAAAAGAGATCATTTTCAGTTCACAAGCAAGTGAATAATCTTAGGTAATAAGTATTACCTAAGATTATTCACTAAGTATACTTAAAAGTGACAAGTTAAAAAAGGACAGAATTATGCGTTTTCGGTACACTGTAATATGGCATCTAATAGTCACTCTAAGTTTTTTACATTTCTATGGTCTAAAGTAAGGATGTTGAGCGTGGTCAAAAGTAAAAAAAGATAGCAGATGGCTAAGACTGCTAATATCTGTCAGGTGTGGGGTTCGAACCCACGCTCCCTTTCGAGAACCAGAGCTTAAATCTGGCGCCTTAGACCACTCGGCCAACCTGACTTGTTGATTCCAGCTGAAATATGTCTTGGTATTCATTCACAGTTGTAAAATAGTTCGAGGAACTTACGATAAGCTTTTTACCTCCACATGGGACTTAATGGGGAAATGAGGTAGGTATGCAATTTGACAGAAAACAAAAAAAAAACGGTATATGGGGTTCACATGAACTGTTTTATTTTTTGTTTTGTTAAGATTTAATGATAAAGTTAACGTTTAATCGACGTATGGAAACAAAAACATAAGTCAAGAAGTACTTACCTATCATTAAACTGTAAACACCAAGTTTTTCATTTGTAGCGATTATAGTTTTATCTATAAAAAGGAGTTGACGGGTTGATAAGTAAAGAAATACAAATCTACAACATTTATTGTTACAATCGTGCAAGTAGGGCTGAAGCCTAACTTTGCGGTACATTTTTTCATCATAAATTGAAAAAACACTTTTTATGTTCACATTTTTGATAAAGTTGATAATCAAATAACTACTTTTTGAGAAATGCTGCTTTTAACTTATGGATTAAAGTTACACTGTTTGTATGTATCGTGTTCGATAAATGGTATCTGATCTAATGACAGAAAAAATAGTACATTACGGTTAAATTCACGCCGTACAATAATAAACCACTTAAGTTCAACCAGGTTTCAGACTAGCTAAAGTAGACTCATCTTTTATGGGGTACTGTTTAAAATGTTATAATAAAATACCTCCCCACATTCTTCAACTGAATGAGACAAAATTCAAGTCTTGTATTAAACGCACACTATGCAGGCAGGCATATTATAAGTTAGGGGATTACATCGCGGATAAAAATGCCTGGCTCAATGCTGGTCCTGCTCCACAACCACAACTAATTGATTAACTCTTGAAAATACTGTTGGAGCTGCTGAAGATTGTAAGTCTATCTTTGCATTGTATAAATTCAATCTCCTAGTATTGTATAATTGCATAACACATGTGTGAGTACTATGTACACACTATAAAGCTACCATTTACTGGGTACGTCTTTCATTGACTTGAATGTGCTCTGGCGGCTGAGAGTATGTCATGCTCACTCAAATGTCTCGCTGATGGTGGCGCATGTGTTGGATCATTTAGCTCCCTTCAAAATGGTTGAGCTGAATGGTGCTGATGCATGCGTCATGTTCGTGAACGGGCGCCGTCAGTAGGGACTGGTCATCTCTTTGCTGCCATGGCTTATTTTAATTTATTATTTGAATTGTTGTTTTTTCTCATCTTTTCATTATGGACGCTTTTAACGTTCTGCATCGTTCTCACATGTATAATTTTTAACATGAATGATGTAACCAAGACTTTGTAACCACATTATTTTGATTTAAAAGAGTGTCCATGGAGTTTCTTGCCCGTTCTTCTCCATAGGTACCTACGCTTTGGAATGGGCAACTAGCTTCATTTTTTCTGACTGACTGACTTCTTGACAATTCAAAAGTGCCTGTAAATGGTTTAATTGAAATAAATGCTTTGAGTTTGAGTTTGAGTCTTAGAAAAGTCTGAAAGCTTTAAGATAGATTAACTCTAAAAAAAACTTAAATAAAGGAATGTTTTCCTTAAGTAAAATAATCTATCTTAAGGATTTAATCAGTTTCCCTTCGGGGACCCTTGATTTTCTCCACCCTGTATAATAATGTAAAATACAGGGTGGCCTATTAACCGGTCAAGCGCCGCGGTTCGCCGATCGGCGACGAAACAATAGAAAATCAATTGTGTCTCATTAGCGGATGTCTCGTTAAAACAATTTTTTGGGCTTCGTACTAACTTCTGTTGATTCATCTAAACGCAATATTATGTTCCGCGAAAATCAGTAGTTTAGAAGTATTGTGTTTTTTTTTTAAATACATTATTTTTAGAAAATATTTTATTAAATCTAACTGATTTTCGCGGAACATAATTATTATGTTACGTTTAGATGAATCCACGGGATGACCTAGACACAGAAAACAATTTAACCACTAAAAATGGGCCAACCTGTACATTATTATGCAATAAAATATATAATATGAACTTCACCAACCATTATTAACAATATAATACTTACAAAGTTTTATAAAAGTAAATGATACAACGACAAGCAAAATAAAAAAGTCTTATCATGAAATATTTCCAAAATCACGCAAGCTAGCTTCGTCAATTGAGAAGCGACCACAGATTATACCTATAATAATACTCTGAAGTGACATTCAAATGTACGCATTAAAAATTTTGATTCCTCAGCATAATTATGCTCAGCATTTATTATGCTGAGAAATATTCTCCCATTCTTCAATAAGTACATTTTTCAGAGCATGAAGTGTGACTGGAGGTGGATTTCGATTTCTAACACGTCTGCCAAGTCTGCGAAGCTTGTCCCAGGCATGTTCGATAGGGTTTAAGTTAGGGCTTATCGCTGGCCACTCGATTTGATGGAGAACGTTTTGAAAGTGGGTACTCGTTTACCACATGACCTGTGTTGGGCCGGACATTATCATGCATAAACAATGCACCGTCGACCAAATTGACCAAATACGAACTTGATATTCATTGAGAATCTCTTTTATTATGTATCTCACAGCGGCCTGATTGCCATTTTCTATTGGCACTAGCGCCGTGCAACCATTTGATGAAATGCGGTACACGGGTACAGAACCTCCCCCGCACGGGACGTTTTCGTTGAAAAATGCTTGTGTAAAACGTTTTTCTGGCCCTCTGTACACTCGACGTCTCCCGTCATGATTATACAATACGAATCTCTATTCAGCAGAGAATATTACGCTGCCCCATTTGTCTTCATCCCATTCGATGTGCTCATGTCCTTATTTTGCAACTTTATGATGAAGTTCGATTATTGGGCCATTTGCTGGACGATAAGGCTTTGAATTGTCTTCTGCAAGGCGTCTTCTGACTGTCCACTCACTGATTGGGTCCCTTCGGGTCTGTAAAATTTGTTGCTGGATCACAATTCCCATCTGATATCAATTTTTAATATCGTTAACACAATGAATCGATTTGCTCGGGCCGGTGTGCTCCTTGACTTGTGATTGCTTGATCTTCTTAGGTTAAGTCCAGTCTTTCTAAACCTCCGAATCAGTTGTTCAACAGTAGAATGTCTCTTCAACCATTCCGGAAGGTGTTTCAGTCCTCACCTGCTGCGTTTGCTGGTGGAATGTTCAAAAGAAAGGAGGTAAGATTTTAATAGATCTTTCTCGCTACCATTAACCTTCAGTGTCTTATTGTTAGGTACGAGTAAAAGGACACTGTGCGTTATTTTCAAACAGTTTCTGCTCCATTTCATATTGCTCTATGCACCTCGTACCAAGGCATCCGGTACCAACGTTCGATAGCATTTGTTGCTTGGGTACTAGGCTAGCATTAATGACAGAGCCACGGTTTATCAGCCTTATTAGATACCGTTATATTTTGCAGGTTCTACAAAGTATAAGGAACGTACTTAAGCATATTAATTATTATTGAATGTCAAATTAAATACAAACAACCTTTTAGTAGGTTCTACTAACTGCAGGTAAACGGTAAGAACGAAATGAAATTTATAATCCCAATATTCGTGTATTGCTAGAAGAACATTGAGAGTCTCCAAGAAATAAAACGTTTCATGAAACGAAAAATTGCGACTATAAAATGTTCAGAAAAATCTCGCGGCAAAAGCTTTGAACCCAAACGACTCCGCCATACATACGTATCTACTGGTACTGTGTACTATTTATAAGCTTCGTTTCGATACTGATTAAAAAATATAAAACAAAATACTTTACAGAAAGCGAGTGTGTTGTAAGCCAAACAAGAAAAAATTATCAATAGCGAAAATTAATTTTCTTCTGAAAATTCTCTTAAATAACTAGATGAGATTACCTATAAAAACCAAATACATACTATTTTTGAAGAAGGACAATGGTGTAACGTGCATTTTAATCAGGTGGTGCCATCTAACTGCATGTGACTGCACTGACTAGCGAACAGTGAGTGTCGGAACTTGTTCGTAATGTAGCACTAGTCGATGCAGTTCGCTTTGCATCCGAGAGATGGAAAACTGAATAAAACCCATTTTCCGTTACAATACCGCAAAAATAACGTTATTTTAGCGGTATTCTAGTACTTGGACTATCTCTTTACTTTTCGCTTCTTTCAAGTATAAACATGCGCAATAAAGTTGCGTAGTTTCGCTAAATTCAACGTGTCACGACAGCAACAGAACCTTAATTTCAGGTTTTCAGTCACAATCCTCGGTAGTATAGTGGTTAGTATACCCGCCTGTCACGCGGGGGACCAGGGTTCAATTCCCTGCCGGGGAGATTACACTTTTTGGGTTTTTTTTTAAATATAAATTGTATTGTTCCTATTTTGGGACTGCTACACACTACTGGTTACGGGAGTGATAGCGTGTACAGTCATCGTCGTTATGTTGGAAACGTATCCGAGTGGTTGTTAACTGACAAGTTACTCGTACCTAATTAATTAAAGTAGCAAAGTAAATAGGACGGTCTATTTCACGAAAAATGTTGTTTCTGTACATTAAATTGAATTTAAAATAGTTAACACTAGCTGTGCCCCGCTGTATCACCAGAGATAAGTCTTATGGTCCTTTTCTATTGATCCCCTTTATAAATTTCCACCCTCCTTTTTACACCCTTAAGGGATAATTTCGGGAATAAAATCTATTCTATATCCTTCCCCACAACTCAAAGTATCTCCGTACCAAATTTCATTTAAATTGTTACAGCGGTTATTGATTCCCCATACAAACTTCCACCCCCTTTTCACCCCCTTAAATGATGATTTCTGGGATAAAAACTAACCTATATCCTTTCCCGGGACTCAAACTATCTCTATACAAAATGTCATCTAAAACGGTTCAGTCGGCGGTTTAAGCGTGAAGAGGTAACAGACAGACAGACAAACTTTCGCATTTATAATGTTAGTATGGAACTGAAGTTTGTCCCAAATTAGAGCTTATCACCCGTACTAATAAACGTTGTATAGCGTCTGTACCTATAGTTACACAACGGTTTGTCTTTTTCTTTCAAAAGTCAAATTACTGACGACTTAAAGAGAGAAATCGGTGTGTAACTATTCATCTGATGTAATACGTTTATTAGTAAGGGGGTAAGTATATTTAAAAGGGACAAGTTAAAAATGGACCGAATTATGCGTTTTCGGTACACTGTTGGCATCTAATGTCAGTCTAAAGTAAGGATGTTGAGCGTGGTCAAAAGTAAAAAAATAGCAGATGGCTAAGACTGCTAGTATCTGTCAGGTGTGGGGTTCGAACCCACGCTCCCTTTCGAGAACCAGAGCTTAAATCTGGCGCCTTAGACCACTCGGCCAACCTGACTTGTTGAATCCAGCTGAAATATCTCTTGGTATTCATTCACCGTTGATAAGTAGTTCGAGGAAATTACGATAAGCTTTTTACCGCCACATGGGACTTAATCATGTCCCCACATGAGGTAGGTATGCAATTTGACAGAAAATAAAAAAAAAACAGTTTATGTCCCTTTCATAAACTGTTTCTTTTTTGTTTTGTTAACATTTATTGATAAAGTTAACGTTTAATCGGCGTGTGGAAACAAAAACATAAGTCAAGATGTACTTATCTTTCAATATACTGCACTAAATACCACATTTTTCATTCCTAGTGATTATAGTTTTGTCTATAAAAAGGAGTTGACGGGTTGATAAGCAAAGAAATACAAATCTACAACATTTATTGTTGTATTTCTTTACTTATCAACCCGTCAACTCCTTTTTATAGACAAAACTATAATCACAATCTTGACCGTCACAAACACTTCGGTAATCAATTTCGGTTTCTTTTTCGTCAGTATCGAAGGTTCTATGAAAACTGCGATGCTTAGATATATAAAATTCAGTCGTTCCAGTGACACGAAGAAGAAGAAGAAAGTTTAAATATTTTGCTCTTTGCTCATTCTGAAGAAATAAGAAACACCTACGCAGTTTCCATAGCACTACAAACTTCTGTCAATGTCACTACGGGGTTAACGATCTGATCCGCATTTTATGTTTCCCGAGAGTTAGGGTTGGCCCGCGTGTACATGACTCAGTAGACCCCACCTATTAAATTCGTTACATAATAGCTTCACTTCGCTGCTATTCATTATGGTACAGTATAAATGTATCAATATCGGGCTGTTTTATACTATGGCGAATCACACGAATTAGTTGTCTCAAAGATCTAACATCGTAAAATAAACTAGAACAAAGCAGCCATGAGTCAAGCTTGCTGTGGTGACTCCCCTAGTACAAGACTGAATAAGCAATATCTGGGTAACTAGTGCGAGAGCGGGAAAGAAAATACACGAGTCGTCACAAACCGTTTCGTAGCATTCTGCAGCATTCAGTAATATCGACTTGTAGTATTCGCACGTCACGTATTTTGAAGTTGAAATACGTTTGTAAAATGGTTTTTAACTTCGAAATAAATTATTTGTGACAACTAAAGTAGAAGAAAAGAGGCATTAGCTTTTAGTACATAAGAAAGTAACGTATTTTGTGAAATCGATCGAATTTTTACATTGTGCCAGAATATTCGCGTGTATAGTTATTCTGTGTTAAAATGTTACGTGTTTGTTTGTTAATTCCTTAAACTTGACGTGAAGGTAAACTGAATAATAAGCGAATCTTGTAAATGATAAACTAACCTTAATTAGCACAACTGTACCATTAACCTTACATATTTTAGTAAAATCAAGGAAATTTATTGTTAATAAAATTGACTACCGATGTAAATTGCCCGTATATTCAAATCACAACTGTGATTCTTTGACAGTTTTATGCATAGCAAATTGATGCAGGGTGTCAATTTCCTTAACAATTAATTTCCGAGACTGTATATACGCTCACGAATGATTACTATGTAAATATTTTAAGTCGTATTTAAGCTTTGTTTTATAGCTTTAGTCATCGGTCAGACTGCCGGGAAACCAGTGCAGGGTAGTATGGTAGTATTGTATGGTTCAAGGCGCTCTTAAATGGGTAACACTTTCTGGCAATGTGTACCTAACTGCAAAAAAATACTGGCAAAGTTCTATGTTTGGTCCGGCAATATCTAAAATATTGCTGCAATACTCAGCAATATTTTCAGTGTAGCCACTCCGGCAAGTATTGCAGTAACACTTTTTGAACTATTTCGTCAGCCATTGAAATGAAATGATATATTCTCCCCCTTACTAATAAACGTTTTATTATATTAAATGAATACTTACATACATCGGTATGTAAGTATTCATTTATTTTTAGAGAGGAGAGATTATTAATTTATTTTCCAAGTTTT
The DNA here is from genome assembly GCA_947508005.1 of Amphipoea lucens. Classification (NCBI taxonomy): domain Eukaryota; kingdom Metazoa; phylum Arthropoda; class Insecta; order Lepidoptera; family Noctuidae; genus Amphipoea; species Amphipoea lucens. The sequence continues at coordinate 26,620,601 of OX382355.1, forward strand.
CTTCGTTTTAGAACAATTAAAACTTCCGTAGTATTAACATATCTACCAACTATTAAATTATTGCTCTCTCTCTTTATTGTCTTAGTTATGTCTCTTTCTTTCACGTTCTATTCGTTCTTCGACTTGAAAAGTAGTACAATAGAAATGTAATTAATTAGATTTCTGTGAGTAGTGTCGCGGCGCGCGGCGCCCCATAGTTGCATACGTTCGGGCAGCGCCGCCGCCTACGCACTACTGCCAGCCAGCCCTACTAGATTTCACGCACACATTTACACGTATACAAACGTCATTTTTCAATGTAGTGGTAGTAGGTAATTATTTTGCGAGCGTTGTATGGAGTGTCCGGGGTGTGGTATAGGCCAGCAGTTTTGTAACGTAAATTACGCGACTCATGTTGCGTGACCAAAATTACGCTCGTTTAGCCTCACTCTGACTGCCGGAATATTGCGGGGGACAAAATAGGGCACTATGTAAAAATCACTGACGTCATATAGCTATGCCGTTATTGTCATAGCAGTCGTCGTCTGGAAATGCTGTCATTTATGTGGCGGCATAGCTTTCTTAAGTCAAGCTTAGGGCGGTTTCGCACTACGTTCGATCCGAATCCGAGAAATTAGTCCATACTTAGTATTATTTGTTCGGATCTAGTGCGCAAATCCTCATACAAATAGGACAATGGTATGTAATTGCATCTGTCAGGCAGGATGACACATCAAAATTTTCTGTTTTTATATAATTTTAATGTATTTATTTTGAAAAACTTATTGAGTCTCAAAGAATGTGCGCAATTTGGATGGAGTAGTGGAACTGTGGAGCTGACGCTGCCTGTGTGAGCGTGCGCGTTCCATCGCCGCCCGTTCGATGTCCACCGCGCACAGGATGGATGAAAACAGCACATGATGTAATTTCTTGCTCCGTTGGTGTAATTGCTGTATGGCGTTCCAGTAGGAGGATAAATAAATAAATAAATTGCAGTAATGGCATTTCTCGAATTCGGATCGGATGTAGTGCGAAACCGCTCTTAGGTTAGCAGTATTTTTCAAAATCATGCGAAACATCAAGATATTTTTAATTTATATTAACTTCATGTTTTGACGCTCGCAACGTTTGCACACCCACTAACAACGCGGGGTAACAATGTTTAAGTTGTTAAACAGTAGCGTACGTCAATTAATGTACTTAACTGAAACCTTATGTCAGTTAACACTGACATAAGGTTTAAAAGTCACATGACGCGCGCTTTCAATTTTCAACGGCCAAAGTAGAAAAAAATGTTTGCAAAGAACCTGTAATTATTAAGAGTGGTTGTTTGTAAGAAATAACAGCCGCTTGGTTCGATCGATCAGGTTAAGCTACGCTTGCCGCGGTTGGTCCGTGGATGGGTGACCATCTTTACGTACCAAGACCCCTCCACGCCTCGGAAAACACGTTAAGCCGTTGGTCCCGGCTGTCATTCATGGTTCTTTGACAGTCGTTACAGGTCGTCAGAAGCCCGAAAGTCTGACTACCAGTCTTACTAAGAGGTATCGTACGAGTATTACCCAATAACTAGGTTGTGGAGGTCAGATAGGCAGTTGCTCCATGTAAAATACTGGTATTCAGCTGCATCTGGTTAGACTGGAAGTCGACCCCAATATAGTTGGGAAAAGGCTAGGCAGATGATGAGTGGTTGTTTCTACAGACGACCGCACATCACTCGCAAGTAACAAAATGAGCTTGCATTCTTTTGAACCGTACGTACGAACGTGAGTACTACGCTAGGCCAGCTCGAGGTCAAAATGTTACCACTGAAGTGCAGTCGTCTGTAAAAACGACAAAAATAGCTAGCGCTACCCTTTTTTTATAATTGCTAATTTATGTAATAACTGTACCCATTTACTAACAACTGTAATATTTAAAAATAAACGCCTAAAATGCATTGCCATGGTTTTCTTTTATGTATCATAATTTGCTTCCTGAAGCTGTGCCGCATTATTTTCAGTTTCATCTATTACATTGAAAAAATAATTATTGTAGGAAGTTAGATATTGTACAATTGTTTGTTTTCCCAAATAAATAAAATAACATAAAAGTTACTCACTCTCACAAACTCTGGTATTTCCACAATTTTTTAGTATTTTTGAATTGTGAACCGTATAAGTTAGAAGTGGCTCCATCTGTAGATTTCAGCAGACAGTAGCCAGTTGGCAGCTAGCAAAATAACAAGTTGTGAGTTGTACTTACTGGCTGACTAAGCAGTGCATCATGCTGTCATATACATAGGTGTCGCTACTAGTTTTGGAGGTTATCATTTTACTTGCTGACTACGTGTCTGGCGCGCCTCAGTTTACACTATACCTCCTGCTTGCGTATGATATCCTGGTAATCGAAAAATGATGAACGTCGCAAACCCTGCGGTGGCCTAGCTGTACAAACCACCAAGTGATTAAAGGATGCACTAAGGTAGCCGGCAAAATACAAATTTTCTTACGTTTTATTTAATTGCAGATCAGGTTGTATGTTGATAAAAATATGATTTTCGACAATAACAGATGTGTATTTCACTAATTATATTCATTAGCTGTGAAGCTACTACAAATTATATAAATAAATTAGAATATTCATACAACTCTTATGAGTAAATAAAAAAAAAGAAAAATACAAAGAAGAAACAAAATATAGGTGACACAAATACTAATAGCAGCCATTAGTGATAAGTGATAATCTGTACCTTAGAAAGCTCAATTTTTTTTATTGATTTGTAGAATTATTCAAAAAGTAAAGGATAATATGCGAATATCTTGCAGTAGTAAAGCGAAAGCATTTCAAGCTTTTTGCGCAGTAATGATTTTATGTAAACATGATACCAACACGGCATCAAAGTTTTTTTTTTTTGTCTTCAGGTAAGTGCAAATCAGCAATAAACGCCGTGCAGTGTTCTTCGAATGACAGTACAAGAATTGCCGCTTCTACCCAGTCAGGCTGGTGGACTGTCAAGGAGTGCACGCCGGTTATATACGGGTTTATCGTCTTCTTCGATAAGGCATAACACATTTTGGCCGCGTAGTAGATATTGCACTTTTCTATGTAACAGTAGATTTTCAGAATCATGTGCCCAAACGATGGTAACAGAATTGATTAATTCTATTATCTCATATTTTTGTATTTATCTAAAATCAGTGGTGGCCCAGTGGTATCGGCCGCGACTTACGAGTTGTAGGTCGTAGGTTCGAACCCAGACAGGCGCATTACTTTGCGTAAATTATTTCATCACCACTGCTCTCAAAACGGTGAAGGAAAACATCGTGAGGAAACCGGCATGTCCTAGAACCAAAAATTCAAAGACATGTGACATCTACCAACCCGCACTGGGCCCGCGTGGTAGATTACGTCCCACTCCCTCTCACAGAGAGGGGGCCTGTGTCCCAGCAGTGGGAACATTATAGGCTGATGATGAAAATCAATATGTTCATGGAATTATCGTCTTCTCTGAAAAGGTATAATATTGCCACTCCTAACAAAATTACTAAATAGTGTTCCTGTATAAATATTAGTTGTTCTTTACTACGAATTGCAGGACCATTACTATGTGGGTTATCAAAATAAAGGGCTTGAAGAGACGATTCCAAAAAATATGACACACTAAAAGGATTAAAATTAAAAATAAAATGACAACATCAAAACCCGACTGCACTGCAACTAAGATTCAAAACTAGCTCATTTTTCAAGCTGACTGAATAGTCTGATGCAGTTGGTGGCATCAAATCTGAGATTGAACTAAAATAACATAGGTACTTACTGCCTGTCAGGTTTTTTTTTATTTTTTTAATCTAATCTCATGCATTTTCATCAAAAACACAATAAATAATATTGAAATCGTCAATGGAACGTCAGCCCAAATCCAACATTCTAACGCGGGGGTATACGCGGCACAGCAACCGATCATTTTGTTCGTCAGCGGTGACTAAAAACCTATGATGTGAGAACTCTTTGGTCCACCTACAGGTCGACCAAAGAGTATAATTTACACATTAATATTTTTTTTTTTGTTAATATTTTCATACGATTTTCTCAGTTGACGTTCCAAATTCAAATCTTATTAATGACCAACGGCTAGAACCTAGAGCTATGACTTAGGTTTGCATGACATATAATTCGATGTTAGCAAGCAGGTGGTGTGAAAAGTTATTTTAAACTTAGTGTCTTTTTTGGAATGCGGTTGTTTCTATTTTTTTTTTTTTTTAATAGCATAAGGTTTTAGGAGGTCGATCTGAGAAAGTGAGTTTTAATTGGTGCCATCTATCTACGCAATGACACAACACGTCCGTTTCTGAGTCAAACAATCTCTGTGATGGGTTAATAGGTGACGCTACCTGAATGATTTTATTTAATAATAATAAATTTGGGTTTATTTTTGGAGCCGTTGGGAATAAAATTTTGGAACCGTTGGGAATAAGCCCTCTGGTCATGCTGGAATGATAGAAATTTCAGATCAATTTTCGTATCTATTTATGAATCTCTTATGCAGGTTTTAAAATATAACAAAATAAATAAATATACTTTCATAAAAATTTGGCTTTCATAAACATTATATAACATTTAATAGTGCCTAGTGTAAATAGTTAAGAGATTATGAAAATAGAGACTAATAACTATCTATTTAACTTTTCTATAACTAAAAACGTTCAGAGTTCCTTAAAATAAGTACATACTTTTAATCTTCATTTCAAGTATTTATTCGTGTTTAACAGGGACCGATAAAACGGCTAGGTTGGCTCCCCGCCAAACACTGGCGCAAGCTGCATACTGCGTTTCCTTTAATACTAGTGAAACAGGGATGATACGTACCAATATTCCCTGAAACCCCGATAGGGAGCATGTTTATAAGATATTATATTTGATTTAACAATTTAGTGTTAAGCTAGAAAACAGCTTATATCAGCATTCACTAAAGACAAACGCCGGTGCCCTCTTCCCATAAAGACTGTCTTTTGTTGTTTTAATGCGTAAAATACTAAATACATGTGTATAAGATTCAGTTTTAAGTAATAACCACGTACAACAACCGGCACCAACTGCATAAATTGCTTTCCACGGCACGCAGCTTAGGGGTCTGGGTATATAATTGAAGGTCACTTCAGCAAGCGTTGCTTAACCGTGATTCTGTTATTATTTAGCCACGAGCCCTTGGATGGTTTATGTGTATAGTACACTAATATTCAATTTAGTTAAGGCACGGTGTTTTTCCAACTTGTCGCCACTTCTGTAACAGATAGCACCCGTGCGAAGCGAGGGCGACCCACTAGTCTATATACCTAAATAAAAAGGAAAAGCTGCTATTACATCTATATGACGACGCGAGCGTGTGTACGTAGCGATAACAGAGCCATCATCATCATTTCTTGTTCCGGGTTCCATGAGGAAGGTGGGTAATCGGGTAAACCAGTAAAACGTAGATTGAAGCACAAATCACATTCACGTTTATTCGGCTATTTACAGTGAGTTTATGAGTAGTAAGAAACAAAGGCTTGCACGGTGAACGTGACAGCTACGATCATATGCTCTGAACTTTATGCGGTAGCTGAACCGCAAATCGATTGCCTCATTTTTCAAATCGAAGCCTTTAAGGGGGTGAAACGGGGGGTTTAGTTTGTATAAAACATCTTATTCCTTGTGCTAATTATCTAAGTAAATTATGAAGTTTTTCATTTTTTGTTTTTGGAAACTACCTATCAAAGGGGGACTGGGGGATTTCAAAGTTTGTATGGAAAAATTTCAGCGCCCAGTCTAATTTACTCGAAACTCAGTATTTAGACAAACTGAAAGTTAAAAATAATGTGTCATCATCATCTGGCTTGCCTTTTCCCAATCATGTTGGGGTCAGCTTCCAGTCTTACCGGATGCAGCTGAATGCCAGTATATACGAATAATATAATTTAAGAATAATATGTATCAGAGTTTTACGAAAATCTACCCCTGACGGGGTGAAAACGGGTAGTCAAATTTTACATAGGTGGCTTTTACTGCGTGACCTGACTTACTTGAATACTTGAAAAATGGTATAATAAATAACATATCGATACCTTAATCCGCAAACCAGCCAACTCCATTTTGCTATAGTTTACAGGAGACACTTAAAACTTTCTAGTTTTTATTTTGACTAAAAAACGACATCATAATATTTTTTTTTACAAAAATGGAGTTGGCTGGTTTGCGGATTAAGGTATCGATATGAGATAAATAATGGAAAGGTCACAAAAGACTTTTAAAAAATTATCGCTTTTGGAAGTGAAAAGGCACAGTAATTTAAAAAAAAAAGACGGGTTGCACTCCGGGAGTGCCGGCAGAAGTGAAAACTTGAATATTAACGTTGAAATAAATCAACTATTAATTGAATTAATATAACTCATTTCTTTCGCTATTTCTTCGTCACTTTTTTCATTAATAGATCCACTTTGTTCAATTTACATATTTTAAACACATTTATATACACGAATTTTACGAATACACAGCAGTGTGGCTACTACACAGACGGTCGAGCCATCGGATCAGCTGTCCATCCATCCATCCACTTCCACTTTCACTTCAACTTCGACTTCCACTTCGACTTCCATTTCGACTTCCACTTCGACTTCGACTTCCACTTCCACTTCGACATCGACTTCGACTTCGACTTCCACTTCGACTTTGACTTTGACTTCGACTTCCACTTCCAGTTCCTCTTCCACTTCCACTTCACCTTCCACTTCCACTTTCACTTCCATCACCATCCATCCATCCATCCATCCATTGTGTCCGTGTGTCACTTCACTTCGGTTGGCGCCGCCGTAGAAAGAGAGGGGGGGAAATCTCTCCTGACGGTCACGTGTCCTGACGCGAGTTTAACATTTTTTACCCATTACAAAAAGTGTGCAACGCCGCTAAAGAAGTTTACACTTCAAAAACACGTTTCTTTGATCTAAAAAACCGGCCAAGAGCGTGTCGGGCCACGCTCAGTGTAGGGTTCCGTAGTTTCCCGTCCGTCACAATAAGTGTTCCCACGTACAATTCGATAATACCCGACCCAATGTAATAAGTACCTACAGCGCCATCTCTCGGGGAATTGGGTTACTAATTAGTACATAGACGTGCCAGAAGTTTTCGGTGGTAATTTTGGATTGCGAGAACCGTTTTTAATAATTATATTTTTGTTTGAAAAAAGATACGTTCAGGATAATAAAATATGTAAACGAAGTTAAAAAAAAATGCTTGCATATACGATTATACTACAAACTTAGTCCAGAAATGATTTTGTACAACTTTTGTCTTTTTTGTACAAAAACTGTTGTTTCTATCAAGTTCAAAATAATTTTCCTAGAAAGTCCTTATAAAGTTCTACTTTTCAGATTTTTTTCATATTTTCTAAACTTATGGTTCAAAAGTTAGAGGGGGGGGGACCCATTGTTTTTTACTTTTGGAGCGTTTATTTCCGAAATCATTGACATTATCAAAAAATGATTTTAGTAAATCCATATTCATTTTTAAATACCTTTCCAACAATATATCACACGCTAGGGTTAAAATAAAAAAAAAATCACTTCCCACTTTACATAAAGTAATAATAAAACATTTTTTTCCAAATTTTATTTTACCACTGTCGGCGTGATTGATATACATATTGGTACCAAATTTCAGCTTTCTAGTGCTAACGGTCACAGAGATTAAGCGAGGACGGACAGACGGACGGAGGGACGGACGGACGGACAGGTAGACATGGCGAAACTATAAGGGTTCCTAGTTGACTACGGAACCCTAAAAACTAGAAACTTGGCCCAAATGCCTATCTAAATTAATCATAAAGGTCAAAATCACAAATTTTCGAAAACTACCCTTTATCCTGAAAAATCGTAGCGGACGAAGTCACGAGCGAAGCGCTAGTTATAAATAAAAAATATTTAAATATTACATGTTATGTAACTGTCTCAACCCACTTAATTTTAACCGAAAAAAGACTCAGTGCATACGGGACCACGCACAGTGAAGGATCCATCTCATATAATTTTTTTCATAATTTCTGTTAATACATATTTGTTGCAAAAAAATGCTGAAAACAATGCAAATTGCAGAAAGTTAATAAGTTTGAATTTTTCGCGCTACCTTTACTTATCGCATCACCCTAACGGTCAAACAGCCTGCCTCTACGATTTATGCTAGCCTAGTACCGAGTGGTTGAAACCACAGTATGACTTCCGCATTCGATTTCGAAATACAACCAGTTTGATGGTACAGGGTACAGTAAATCTTTGTCTGACGAAAAGGAGTAAGTTCACATTTTAATCTCAGTCCCAATCTTTCAAAAATACAATCAATTTATATATATTTTTGACATGTTTTTGACATTGATTGTCGCTGAGATGAGATTGTGACATAGATTTGAACGTTTATTAAGTACGGGAATTGGCCTTCTGATATCCTACTACAAAACACCCACTAATGTCAATAAATATCTAGGGTGGATTTTTCTATAGTCAAATGACTTTTATTTGAATAATAAATATGATAGTTTGACACACAAATTGTGCTTTCGATTTATCATTGCTTCCTTTAAGTATAGGTACTTTCAGCTACATAAGATATTTTCACACCTACATTTTAACGCTTTCTTGAGCATTTGTTTCCTAATGTACAACTTTTTTTGTTATTTCAAAATTGCAGGGATTAAATAAATTAACTTTGTCTTATTAACTGCTTTAAAAAGCAGTTTTTTTTTTAATCTTTGTTCATTATTTTAGATACACAACTTACTCTTATTTGGAGTCAGTACCGCATATATTGTTCCTCCATATCCGTTAACAAGAGTAAGTTTTCACCTCCTTTGTCATCTTTCTCAATGCGTGGAACATTAAAAAAAAACTAATTAAAACCTTTGCAATTATTTTGTTCACGTTACTTGCATTTTAAATTTTAGCAAAACAAATCCGTGCTAATAACCTGATAAACTGTAGCATTGAGCTTTTGGTGGATGATAACTCTTTCCAAGTCATGTTGTGCCGGTATTGTTCACACGTTTCGTATCCATGGCAACGGATGCTCTAGCTAAGACCACCGAGCACAAGAGAACACCAAGAGTAACAGTTGGTACTTTAAATAATGCTTCTCGTTCTATCTAATGTTAGTAGTAATAGTCTAGACAAAGATAGGGAGATAGTAACAAGTGTATTTCTGTCGGTTGCACCCTAAGTCCGCCCTCGTACCACCTGCATCATCAAATCTATTGCGCGCCACCCGGTACCACGTACTCGTCTCACAATCTACTGGGGTTGTATAAAATCTCACATACTAAATCTATTTGGCAACATCACCGTTCGTTTTAGAGAAAACGACACGAGAAATTATAGGAATAATGTTTTACTGAGCATCAATCATCATTATTGTTTTCCTTAAGGATATACTGAAAACATTCACAAAGAAATACCCCTGTCTGAAATAAAGCACACCACACCATTTGATATTTATTTGATATTTATTTAAAACACATCATTTGATATTTATTACCTATGGAACGCTTTAAAACAGGTCAGTACATTAATTGATTGTATTACCAGCGATCCGGCCCTGCTTCACAAGGTTTTTACGACTCGACAAAACATCATAATTAAATAAACATCATAAACCATCTAGAATAAATTCTCTAAATTATAGTGTAAATGTAACGTGACCATTTTTTTTGTGTCAGAGCCGGACCCTTGCGGAATTAAACAATAATAAGCTATTTTTGTGTTAAATTAATGTTATTGCTGATTTCTGGACTATTTGCACGAACTACCTGAATTATTTTTGGATTATCACATGCATAAAATTATGCAATATTTTGTTTCATATATACTTAATTTTAAAAGTTTGAAGTTATAAAAATGGGCACATGTGGGACTCGAACCCACGACCTTCGCGTTTCAAACGCGATGCTCTATTCCATCCAGCTGAGCTAATGTGCCACTAAGAATGACTTCCAAATTTGCGTCCTGTATCGGCCCTCTGAGTACATTCAGCGACAACAGCGCTCGACACCCTTTAAAGTAAACAGTTGCACCTGCGGACAGACGTGGAACTACTTCCACACGCATAAACCCTTTTGAAGGTCAGGGACGCATGTCATTTAATGCATGCAAGACAGATGGCATTGATTTTAATCGAACTTTCGCATTTTTGTTTTTAGTTAATTATGACTTTTCGTCTGCTTTTACCTACTTTGTAGCTTTTTCAGAAAATAGTTGTAGTGCTTATAGTTTTTACTGAAGATGTCTTGCCTACCTTAGATGCAGTATTTTCAAACTACAGCCCAAACTGGTCTATAGATTTAATTGAGACAACTATCGTATTTTTGGTGAAACTTACTTTAAGTATAAACACAAAAAAGTCCTTAACTAAGTCGGCATGCTCCAATCTTCGAACTCGCTTTTAGTTAAAATTCAAGGAAGTAAACTACCGTCACACTACAACATATTGCGCCTCTCGAAAAATGAAATTAACTGTTGTGCAAGACTCAAAACGTTGATAAGTAGGAAAACTTTTACTTATTGTCTTTAATTTAATATTGTTTGTTCCCCTCATCAGTTTTTTACATAATAAGCTATCCACAATCATAATAGATGTTTATCGTTACTTGAAAAATATCAATCGAAACATAAAGAAATGGTAGACATTCAAAAAGCACTTTGGAACCAAGTTTTCCTCTACATTGCTGTCACTTGGTAACGTGCTCTATGTAAGAAATTGCCTTTGGACCGGCAATTAGTGTTAACCATCAGTTTAACGCAATGCAGAAGTCTTTGATCAGAAGATCAGCTCTCAAACCTAGGAACCGCCTAATTAAAACCTCCAACCGATTTTGTTTTGGAAAGAGAACCTCTTTTTTATGACACAAACAAAACATGTGGTATCAGCCTACTAAAATGGAATAGGTATTTTCTCACACCTTTGCTACTAAGGTAACAGCCACTACGAAGAGGTAGATTATTAGGTGTGATAGCTCCGCGCGTTATCTACTGCTCTAGTAGTCATTAGCTGTTTAGTAGCTGTCTTATAGAAAATATTGTATAGTAAAATAAAAAAAATTACGCGAAGTCCAATATTACAGATGTTTTAAACCCATGAACTATCTGTTTTGCGTTCATTTTCTTCCAGAACAGAATATTCCACTAATTTATCCAAATTAGCGAATAAATAAATTTGCAGTTTGATTAAAAAAAAACAGTTATATAGGTACTAACTAGCATTAATGCTGGTTAGTTTAGTTTACTTTTAACGTCCACACCTAGCAACGCTGCTGTATGATCTCCAGAGCTCTAATAAAATTCTTAAATACATTCATTAATTCACTTACAGATTACCTACAGCCTAAGCCGGTGGGTCTAGAAACATGTTGAAAATAATTATATTCAAGTTATGCTGGTAACCAACATTGTGTAAAGATGAAAAGTAATAAATGATAACAACTACAGCATTAGCGCTAATAACACTGGTGTAAGTCCAATGTCCTGACACACTGTTTATATTTATGTATATCCTGCGTATCGCTGCAAGGGAACGCGTTTTTCGATTCAATCAGTGTCGGCACATTAGCTCAGTGGTAGAGCACCTTGCACCAGATCAGATTGGGCGAGGAGGTCGTTGGTTCAAGTCCTTCATGTGTCCAATTATTTTGGTTAATCGGTTTTATTTTTTAAACTTAACATTTCAATGTGAACATTTTAAAAAACACAATCATGTACTCATTTTATTGGCACCCAGCGTGGGACTTTAACCTATGAGTAACCTGTAAGTAGGGAAATCTGTAAGTTATGCATGGTTAAGCGTTTGGCTGCTGAAGTCGATAATCTAATGTAAAGAAATCTGTCAATGCTTCTTATGGTTTTTGTTAAGTACACTTTGGATTGTCAGTCAGTCAGACATCTAGAACTCAAAACTTATAGACTCTTGTTGTATTTATTGCATGCTTTATTTTATTTTAATTACCTATAGCCGATTTTCTGAGGCAGAAAACCTCCGAAAAGTCTCTTTATTGTAAAGGAAACGGACGAGACTACGTGAAAATGGTAGTACAAGGGTAGCAGTTTTTTTTCCGCACCGGAATGTACTAGCAGAGCATAAATGTAGAGACATCATGGTGTTTTAGCTGACACAAAACGAAACAGCAACTGTTAGCTGTTGGATCTCGTTCAAAATAGATAAGATTCAACGTTAACAATCTTAAAAGTTTACGGCATTTATGAATAATAGCTAAATGCATAGTTTTTGTTGAACAGTCATCAACAGATGTAGGATGTAACACTACCTTTAAAAGTTTCAGAAGAGATAAATAAATGCAAATTCTTTGATAGATATTGTTATAAATACACCGCAGGAGTAGTATTTTGAGATTCTACACTACACGCAGCTATCTATGGAAAAATAAATTGTATGTATTGTTTTAAATTAAATTGTTGAGAAAGATTTTGATGAAGACCCATTATAATTATGATATACAATATCTTAATCAAATAATTAGGTTCTGTGATTTGGTCAGACATCCCCGCTAGAGTTGGTGGTTAGATAATACATACAAAAGCATTTTATATTAACTAGAAATCTCATTAAACATTATCTCATAAAAAAATAGATGCTGTTTACGCAATGTTTACGTCAACAGAGTTTGTATGAATGCGGTGGCGAGCGGTGGCAGCAATACGGTCGTTTCATTCTTGATTTAGTGTTGGCATTGGTGTAAGCTGGACCCTGTATTGCATAAGCAACAAATCTAATGGTTTTCTCTCTCTTTACTCAACACGATATATGTAGGTGAGCTTCGTCGGTTACCATGGTAACGCAACGCCTCTCTTTAGTAAAATTGTAAATAGAAACGAATTAAATAGAGTGATCGACCTGAAAAATACATCAAGTAATTCAGTGTTCCATTGTGCTTTATTTTGTAATAAATACTAAACACATTCATGAGAAATCAGCAGATAAACAACCATAAGATCGTTTCGTTGAAGGAAAACTAAATTCAGACTTAGAATTACTGCATTAACTGCAAACGTTTTGGATGCAATAATGTGCCGTAAGCTGGGATGTAGCGTATCTGGATTTTTTATTTACGTATATTTATGGTGTGAATTTTATAGAGCTAAAAAATTACTGACATCCCGTTGCGGACTACGTACGGTACTTGCGGTAACATCGTGGAACACGCAGCTTTGGTACTAGGGTAGAATACATTGCGAGAGCTCACCACACTGATAACGTCTTTGCAGTAATAATAAAAAATAATAACAACGTCTACTTTTCTAAACCGCCACTAGTTCTTCATTAATATTATATTTACTATTAAACAAATACCTTCAGAATATTTTTCTTCTCCTTTTTTATTATTTCGAGGAGTTGAATAAGATTTTTGAAGTGAAAACTTCTTTAGCGGCGTTGAACACTTTTTGTAATGGGTAAAAAATGATAAACTCGCGTCAGAGCATCGCGTCAGGACACGTGACCGTCAGGAGAGAATCCCCCCCCCCCATCTCTTTCTACGGCGGCGCCAACCGAAGTGAACCAAGTGAGACACGATAATGGATGGATGGATGGATGGCGATGGTGATGGCGATGGTGATGGCGATGGTGATGGTAATGGTGATTGCGATGGTGATGGCGATGGTGAAAGCGATGGCGATTGTGATGGCGATGGTGATGGCGATGGTGATGGTGATGTGATGTGATGGTGATGGTGGACGCGGACGCGGACGCGGACGCGGACGCGGACGTGGATGGACAGCTAATGGCTCGACCGTCTGTGTAGTAGCCACACTGCTGTGTATTCGTAAAATTCGTGTATAATAAAGTGTTTAAAAAAATGGAAATTGAACAAAGTGCATCGATTAATGAAAAAAGTGACGCAGAAATAGTGAAAAAAACTTAGTTAATTCAATTAATAATTGATTTATTTCAACGTTAATATTCAAGTTTTCTCTTCTGCCGGCACTCCCAGAGTGCAACCCGTCTTTTTTTTATTTTTTTAAATTAAATCAGCAAATCTAAGTGCCCGCTATTAAATTAAACTCTACACACCAAAATATAATTGTATTTACTGACATAAATATATCTCTGGTACTTTTAGTTAAAGCTGATTGTCCACGCCATCTGGCGAGGATAAACGGCGCCTGTCCGCGCCACCTGCTGGCGAGGAGGAACACTGCGCGGTGCCGGCGCTACACTGATGACATCTGTCGGCGAGTGGGAGAAACCAATCTCCAACCGACTCCTTCATTCAGTCACTCTCCCACCGACTACATCATTCATTCAGGACAGCTATAAAAGCTTTTGCATTGTATAAAATCATTCCTTTTCTGCGTCTCTTCATCAGCGACACATTGCCTGCATCAGCTCCTATCGCCATGACCATGGCGGAAGCACAAATGTAAAATTAAAATAACCAACTTTAAACAATATACGTATGAAACCATCAAGTCGCTTCATTTAAACCACGGGAACATCCGATCCTGCACATAATTTGGTCCTTCGAGCCGGATGGACAACTGTGAAGACGTATTCATCGCCGACAAGCAGCGGCGCCACAGTTGGACCAGCAGCTATTTTATACGCCAGAAGAAAGGCGAAAACGCAGCGGTCAGGTCTCTGTTCCCGTCACATCCGTTCCACATTAATCAATTTGTGTTAAAGTTGTGTTTTATACGTTACAGACGCGAGTGCCAGCCACGTGGTCCCGGTGATTCTTGCATGCGGTGAGTTAACCCTACACCACACCACACAACACTCATTCATAGCCTGCCAAATGTCGGTCAAAGCGGTAGACGACGTTCTTTCCGAATTAAAAAAACGTAGGGGTAACATTAAAGGTCGGTTAACCCAATTTAAAAATCATGTAGATGCATTCGCCGGAGCTAACTTAACCCAATTACAAGTAGCTGAATTAACTTTACGCGTACAAGCCGCGAGTGAAATCTACGATAAATTCGACAACGTAGAAAACGAAATAGAATTACTCCTGCCCGAATCGGAAACTGATGCGAATTTAAAATATGTAGAAGCATTAGAGGCAATATATTTTACGGCCATAGCAAGTGCGAACTGCTTGATAAAAAACGCGGAAAATGGCGGACTTCCTATTGCATCAGCCGGACGAACAGAATGTGTTCAACCACGTGTCAACATAAAATTACCAGACATTAAGTTACCTGCCTTTGATGGAGCGTATGATCACTGGCTGGAATTCAAGCATTCATACATTACTATGATCCATAACCGTTCCGATTTAGACGAAATACAAAAATTCCACTATTTACGGTCAGCCCTGGGGGGAAGCGCGTTACAAGTGATAGGTGCATTGGAATTCAGTCCTGCCAACTACATTCACGCATGGGAGTTATTAGAAAGCCGTTATCACAACGAAAGATTATTAATACATAATCACGTAAAAGCGTTACATAACATTCCGTCGTTAAAACAGGAGTCACCATCACACATTAGAAAACTAATTGATACAATATTACGTAATCTGCGCGCCCTAAGCTCATTAAACGAACCCACAGTCAATTGGGATACTTTAATAATTTTCTTGGTCGTGAGTAAGCTGGACCCGTCAACGGAGCGCGAATGGGAAAATCACATAGCAACCACGTGCTTGGGGTCACGCGAAAAGGTCAAACTTAGTGATTTAATAACATTTCTTCGAAGCCGTGCGGACACGTTGGAAATGATAGGCGCGAACCACGTTAAACAAAAGGACCTACCTCACTTTGATAAAAATGAAAGCAGCGATAAGCGTAGTTCACACCGCGTACATAGCTATGCATCATCTAGCAAAGCTACGCGCTCTCAGAATAACCGCGGTTATACAAATTATAAAAGGGATTTACCCAAGTGTATTTTATGCGATCAAGAACATTCATTGTACACATGTATAACCTTCCTCAACATGTCCGTGAGAGATAGAATCAGAGTAGTTAACGAAAACAAAGCGTGCGCGAACTGCCTACGAACGGGTCACGTAATAAGCGAGTGTAAATTCGGGCCATGTAAGCAATGCCAAAATAAACACAACAGCTTGCTACACTTGGATGAAGGAAGTAACATTGCATGTGTGCATGATCGATCACACGGAGGGGCCGGTCACGCACACAGCCGAACAACCACGTTGCATTCCAGCGATTCGAGTAAAACAGTTGTGTGCGACGCGGGCACATCCGAATTTAAACTAATAAACACAGTATTACTCTCTACGGCATTAATAGAGGTAGCGGATGACAAAAACGTATACCATACGGCTCGTGCGTTGTTGGACAACGGAAGTCAAAACTGTTTTATAACAGAAAAATTATCAAAGATAATAAATGCGTCTTATATACAGTCCACTGTTCAAATCTCGGGTGTGGGACAATCGGTCTCACAGTCGCGTCATTCATGTGACGTCACGATACGTTCTAAAACAAGCGATTTTTACACCAAACTTCATTGTATTGTCTTGCCATGCATAACATCCAGTTTGCCTACGATAAACATAGAATTTGGCCGTATACGTATTCCTGAGTTTTTACAGTTAGCAGATCCGACATTTAACGTTAGTTCGGATATTGATCTGCTGATTGGCGCGGATAGATTTTGGGATCTTTTGGAATCAGATAAAATACGTTTAGCTAGTGGTCCATTCCTACAAAATTCGAAATTAGGATGGTTATTGTCTGGTCCTGTGTTTGTAGGGAACCCAAAACCTACTCACGTTCATTGCCACTTCAGTCAGGAGATAGACAAGCAACTCCGGCTGTTTTGGGAACTCGAAAATATTCCTTCATCATCATGCGTACCCTTAACAGATGATGAACGTATTTGCGAAGAATTATTTAATAATACGACTAAACGCGAAGAAAATGGTAGATTTTCGGTTCGTATACCGTTGAGAGAAGCACCAGACACGTTAGGTGATTCTTATACGTCAGCGACGAAGCGATTTTTAACCTTAGAACGTAAACTTAATCGTTTACCGGAATTTAAACGTTTATATTCTAACTTTATGCGTGAATACAATGATTTAGGTCATATGTCCAAGTTAGAAACTTGTAGTCAACCAAAATATTACCTTCCACATCACGGTGTTGTTAGGGAATCTAGTTCAACTACAAAACTACGCGTTGTCTTTGACGGTAGTGCCGTCACTAGTTCAAATAAATCGTTAAATGATATTCAGTACCCGGGACCCGCCTTACAAAACGATATTTTTTCGATTTTGATGCGTTTCAGACAATATAAATACGTAGCTTGTGCAGACGTGGAGAAAATGTTTCGTCAAGTTCTTCTCCAGCCTGACCAAAGGTCACTACAATTAATATTGTGGCGGGATAACCCTTCAGATCCGTTAGACATATATCAACTGAATACAGTTACTTATGGAACTGCGTCAGCTCCATATTTAAGTATGCGTTGTATCAGACAGTTAGCGTTAGAGTGCGATGATGACGTCATCGCTCGCGTCATCACGCAGGACATATTCGTGGACGATCTCATCACAGGTGATGATGATCTAGACAACTTACTTCGAATTTGTCAAAAAACAAATGACGTGCTACAGTCGGGGTGTTTTCCTTTGCGAAAGTGGACTTTCAATTCGGATGTACTTCAAAACAAATCCACAGAACATTTTATAGGCGAGCATGCGCAAACTAAAACACTCGGATTGGGTTGGCACAATACGAGTGATGAGCTACATTTCGTTACAAACATTGATAACCATGACAACAAGTCAAACTTAACTAAACGAGTCATGTTATCAATCATATCACAAATATACGATCCATTAGGCCTTCTTTCTCCTGCAGTCATAATTTCAAAAATCATTCTACAAAAATTATGGCTAAGTAAAATTGACTGGGACACTTCCGTTTCTAAGGAAATTGCTGACACTTGGAAACATTTCATTTTCACGTTAAGATTTTTGAAAGATATTCGTATTCCTCGTCACATAAAGGGCGATCACACTCAATACACAGAGCTTCATATATTTACTGACGCTTCTCAAGATGCATACGGCGCGTGTGCCTATCTGCGTACATATAGTGATAGTTCTGACGTAACCGTGCGTTTGATGTGTGCTAAAAGTAAAGTTGCACCTTTGAAGGCTATCAGTGTTCCTCGTTTGGAACTTTGTGGCGCGTTAATAGGAGCTAAATTATATAAGAAAATAGTTGAATCTCTTAGGTTGCAGTTTAGTAAAGTATATTTCTGGACGGACTCCACAATAGTCATGGGTTGGATTAAAATGTCAGCACACCAACTAAAAACATTTGTGCAAAACCGAGTGACCGAAATCAATGAACTCACAGGTGATTCAGTGTGGTTACATGTACGCAGTAAAGACAACCCAGCTGATCTGTTGTCAAGAGGTTGTAGCTTAGATTTGCTAAAAGATAGCGAACTATGGTGGCACGGTCCGTCTTATTTGCATAACCGTTTACACTATTTCGATCAAATTACACGCGATAACTTCGATATACGTAGCTTACCAGATTTAAAATGCAAACAAACCTGCTTACCCTCTATCGAATGCGAAGACTTAATAAATTTTGAGAGATACCCTTCATTCACTAAACTTAAACGAATAGGTGCATACATACTTAGATTCATAGATAACTCACGCGTCAAAACGCCTGACCGAGGCAACCGCCAAACAGGTTTCTTATCAGTAAACGAGCTGAACGCTTCGCAAAGAATGCTAATTAGGTTGGTGCAAATAAAATCTTTTCCAGACGTTTATAATAATTTAGTTAGCAATGTTCCTTTAAGACGAACTTGTAAACAATATAATAAAGTTTCTAGTCTTAATATTTTTGTCGATGAACATAAAATAATTCGTGTTGGTGGAAGATTATGTAACGCGTCTAGTTTCACCTACGACAAAAAACATCCGGTTTTGTTGTGTAGTAAACATCCTTTTACAATTAGTTTATTTAGATACGAACATATACGACTATTACACGCCGGTCCTCAACTTCTATTAGCTACGGTGCGTGAGTGTTGGTGGCCATTGAATGCTAGAAACTTAGCAAGAAAAATAGTGCATGAGTGTGTGAAGTGTACACGGGTTCGAGGTAAGACGTTGTCACCCATCATGGGTAACTTACCGCCTGAGCGCTTGGAGCCTGGCTATCCATTTATGCGAACCGGTGTAGACTATGCGGGGCCAGTGTTCATATTATCTAGAAAGGGCAGAGGTTCTAGATTGACTAAAGCCTATATATGTTTATTTATTTGCTTCACGACACGAGCTATGCATTTGGAACTCGTTACAAGTCTTTCCACAAATGATTATATCTTAGCTTTGAAACGTTTTATTAGTAGGCGAGGTAAACCTCGCACCATTTTCTCGGATAATGGTAGGAATTTCGTAGGCGCAGAGAAAGAATTTCCTTTATTTTTAAAAAAGGAATCAGAAGCCATTGTTAACTATGCGTTAGACAATAATATTGAATTTCGATTCATTCCTCCTTATTCTCCACACTTTGGCGGTCTATGGGAGAGTGGGGTACGCTCATGCAAGTATCACCTGAGACGCATAGTAGGTAACGCGAGACTAACTTACGAGGAATTTTCCACGACTTTAACACAAATTGAAGCCGTCTTAAATTCCCGTCCAATCTCACCTCTTTCCTCAGACCCTTCTGACCTTACCCCTCTCACCCCTTCCCATTTCCTCATTGGCCGACCGTTGACGTCGCCACCTTCGAGAAATGTTACAGACCAGCCTACTTCGAGGTTGACACGCTATGAGCGCCTCGAACAGCTGCGGCAGCACTTCTGGCGGCGCTGGTCCACAGAGTACGTGTCGGAGCTGCAACTGCGAACTAAGTGGAAGACCAGGCAGGATGACATCACACTGGGCAGCCTTGTCCTCATTAAGGACGACCAGCTACCACCGTTAAAGTGGCGGCTAGGTCGCATTCTGCGTATATTTCCAGGAAGGGACGGCGTGGCTCGAGTGGCTGATATCCACACAGCAGCTGGGACAATAAGACGAGCCTTCTCCAAGATCTGCCCGCTGCCACCGCAGCCTGTGGGCGACGACGCCTGACTCCTTTCGAAAGCTGTGCTTCCAAGGCCGGGGGTATGTCCACGCCATCTGGCGAGGATAAACGGCGCCTGTCCGCGCCACCTGCTGGCGAGGAGGAACACTGCGCGGTGCCGGCGCTACACTGATGACATCTGTCGGCGAGTGGGAGAAACCAATCTCCAACCGACTCCTTCATTCAGTCACTCTCCCACCGACTACATCATTCATTCAGGACAGCTATAAAAGCTTTTGCATTGTATAAAATCATTCCTTTTCTGCGTCTCTTCATCAGCGACACATTGCCTGCATCAGCTCCTATCGCCATGACCATGGCGGAAGCACAAATGTAAAATTAAAATAACCAACTTTAAACAATATACGTATGAAACCATCAAGTCGCTTCATTTAAACCACGGGAACATCCGATCCTGCACACTGATTCATAATGCTACATAAACAGTAACATGTTATATGTTCTGGTTGGTCGTCCAATTAAGACTTAAGAAAGTTGCCTATAAAAAATTCTTAAGTGTATTATCAAAAAAGAAAGTCCTCTGAAAATTGTTCTACTGCCCTTGTCCTTTATTTGAATCATACAAAATTTATAGTTAACTTACGGGAAGTTATTTATGAACATTGTACACTATAATAAAAAAGAAGAAATTGAATTGAATGCTTTTTTATTGTGTCGCGTAGCCAGATGGTAATCATGAATTGCAGCGTAGCTGTCGTAGCTGTGACGTCAGACACTTCGTAGCAGCTGCTACGAACATTGGTATGCTTGATTTGAATGCGGAAAAGAAGTTTGATTGCGCCTATATTTTTTTTTGGTACACCAAGAGATTAACAAACTTACTGTACTTAGTTATTATAAAATTTTTGTCCACCGTTTTATACTTCCGAAGACAGGCACTTACTTGAGGCACATTTCGTTCAAAAAACACTAAAGGATCACTTACTTCTTTTGATCACAAATCGATAAAGAAGGCGTTGTGTAAATGTATGACGTATTGTGACGTCACTTGCACTATAATCGTAATAATAATTTAATACAAAACTCACCACTCCAAATGATCAATTCGATCTCAGACAGAACAAAAGACAGTCGAAATCTACGACAAGTGTCAACTTGTAGACTAGAACCTTAATAATATTTTTATATTTGATTGGTTAAAAGACAAATAAAGAACATTGTGAGGTAAGAATGGTTTGACAACCATTCTTCCCTCATCTATCCATCTCCATTGTGAGGGAAGAATGGTTGTCAAACCATTCTTCCCTCACAATGTTATTTATTTGTCTTTCAAACAATCAAATAAAAACCTTGTAAAGCTGCCTGGTAGAACACAAGGAAGCAGGTTGATTTTTTATTATTAGCTTGTAAGTCTTCCTGATTTATGTTGTGCTAGTACTCCTGGCAGGCGTATCGATTCCGTGGTAACAGATGCGCTGCGCGTCTCCATGCTATTTGTCTCTCACAAACGCTATTTATGGAAGAGTCTCTTTTGGTAGTATGCAACAGAAAAAAAAAGTTTGTGAATTATTTTTGGAGTGTTGCAAACTAATTGTTTTTGTAGGACTAGCCTGTGGAGTTATGTAGGTAGGACGATGTTATTTATATAATTGAAAATGTGTTGTAGTGTTTGTGCACCACTACACTTCATTAATGAATAAAACTTCACCTATAAAGCCAGTTCTTTTCAGATATGCTACCCTGGTAGTTTAATACAACGGTAATAATAATAAAGCCATAATAAGTATTATTATCTCAGTTCTGTTATTATCTATAGCTTCTCCACATAGCATCGCTCGTGTGAAACAACTTTTTTTATATTGCTCTACTTTGCTTACTGTTTATGCTAGTTATCGTTGTTTTATGTGTTTTAGTCAGAATGATATTGTATAATATAAACATTTAATACCTTCAGGAAGAGATGTATAGTACGTAAGAGGTTTTTCTTTGGACTTTATTATTTTATTTTATAGCCAACACAAAAATATTTTTCACTTCTTATGCTCTAAAAGTCCGTCTTTATGTTGTGCTGAGGCGACATAAAATAGCTTTTTATGTTCTAGTGCATAAAGTAAAATTTTTTTCTGAGACTAAAGTAATCAGGCCCAACAGCCACACGCACAATAAAACTTCGCAGATTAAAGTCGTGATTTATTTCATTTTCTTTAATTTATACCACTTCCGTGTTTTCTATCGTTAATTTAATAAAATCAGGTAAAATAGTTGTCATTTATTATTTAAAAAAGGCAAAGAAACATTTTCATTTTTTGGCAGTATGAAGTACCCAAGTCGAATGACAAATGTTGAAAATTAAAAAAAAAACTTTTAAAAACTTTCGTGGCGGTATTATCTGTGGTGGCGGGAATTAGCTATGGATTGGATGCAACATTTTTGATTAATTATGTATTGTATACTTTATGCCTGTTTCATTTTCTCGCAATCGAAGTGAAAAGCAGAGTGTATAACTCAGGCATAAACGAGCCATTTTACCCCTCGACTTAACTATCCACTCTCGCCTGCGGCTCGGGTGGATATAAACGTCTCAGTGTAAAATAGCTTCTTTTATGCCTTAGTTGTACAATCTACTATTACTAAAGAAAAATTATTAAAAAAAACAAGAGGAAATATTGAAGTAAAAGTAAGAGAAGACCGATAACAATATGGCTCGATAATAAGCCAGTCTTAATGTTATCTACTTTTTATAACGATTAAGAACACGATGAATGCGAGCGGTGCTCAAAGTTACAATATAGGATCGTAGAAACAGTGAAAAGCACACCACAGAAAAGTATATTTATATATATATGATGAAATACTCCTAAATAATATCCTATGAAAGTCTACTAGGAGTTTCATTCCAGTAAAATAGTCACCCCCGTACAGTAAACGTTACAGTAATCGTACAAAATAATGACGCTGCGGAAATAATGGTTATGACAAAAAGACTACCGTATTTTGTAAAAAACGCGATATTTATCTATGTCTTACAACTAATCGTAACTGTTTTACTAATTTTCATGAAGACTGTTAAATAATTGTAGCTTTTATAAAACTTTGACACAAGAGTTGATCTCTAATGTTCCTACTCTTGAATTACTGTAAGTTTGCACATTTAAGTTTAGTATTGTTGAGAATATGTTTAGAAGAAAAGTTTAATGTGTATTGATTTTGAAGAATTTAATAAAAAAAAACCACCTGAAATCTATTATGTGATACCTAAATCTCCATTATGACATAAATCTAAGACAAAATCATGTTGTGTCCTTTATGAATAACATGTTACTTTAGATTCCTTGTATGTACTTTGTGTGATAATATTGGAAAACTAGTTTTTCCGATTCATGATTAATTTTTTATTTCTCTTTACTCAGTAATAATAGTGTAACAGTGCAATACGAAAGTTTTAAAAGGAAAAATGTATAGAATAATATAAGCCGTGTGTCCATAGCATTTCGCACTGGCAAAAATGATGTACGTTCATTCAAATTCTGCTCGAGTGCACACAGAAGTGCTACTACAAATTATGTTTAATACTGCAATCGTATGATGCATACATATGTATGCTTGGGAGTCTTGCATTTCCCCATTGATACTGCTGTCGCATACCCTCTCGCAAATTTTGCATATCGCTGTCGCACGAGTGCATACAGGTGATTTTCTCGCGTTCTGGTATGTGAAAACTACACGTATAGAGGGGACCCAGTATTCATCGGATCCTGGTTCACTGAATGTATTTATAGATTTGAGTTGAATGAGGCAGGAAACATTCAGAAAATAGACTGCAAAAAAAGGTTACTGTAGAAATAATAAAGAGAAGGAATAATGTCAGCTTCTAAAAAGTAAGTTTTCAAATATTATGTTAGAGAAAACGGGCATAAATCTTTTATGTACGAAAGTTAGACTTCAAAAAGATCATACCTATTCGTCAATAAATCCACTCAGCCTATTGCAGTCCACTGCTGGACATAGGCCTCTCCCAGACTGCGCCACAGCACCTTGTCCTCCGCCTTTCGCATAAAATCCGTTCCAGCAACTTTCTTTAGATCGTCCGTCCGTTTCTTTGGGTCTTGAGATAGATAGCTGGGGGGCCTCTCACACTCCAATTACCGATACGCGGCAATACCTACTCGTAATGTTAGAGTTAATACTCTCTCTCTCTCTTTTATCCTAAAAGTCAGTAGGTAAGTACTTTGCTTCGGAACAGCGTATGTTTAAACGAAATGAAATCTTAAATTGGTTTAAAGCTGGCAGATGATCCCCTCCCCAACTTGTTATTTTTGTGTTTGCTTGCCTTTTTTTTTTATTCTTTTCTTAGTTTACCGAATTAAATGACGTTTCTTATTCTACTTTGGTGTTTACCCATGGGATATTATAATAATTGTGCGATATACAAATCAATCACCTGCACAATAATGTTTTTATTACATTGTTGAACGCGTACGCTCAAACACGTATTTCCATCACAATATCAGTGATGAAAAAACGTAGTACCTTGCAATTTATATAGCAACTTTTGGCGCGAGATTGTTCTGAACAATAAAATTCACCCTTGCCACCTTCTCTGATATCATGATCTCCTAGTACACTACGTAGTAACTTGCAATCTATTTAGAAATTATTGGCGCGAGTTTGTTCTAAACAATAAAATTCATCCTTGCCACCTTCTCTGATACCATGATCTCCTAGTATTATGGGTGCGGAATATTAAGTTTTGTTTCCATGGCACCGGTAACACTGTACGTGTTTGAGATTATTTCGCCTGAGGTGGTTCTAAAAAGGGGTTGAATGCTTGTATTTTTTTCGAAGTAATAAATAGGATAATTGACATGGCTTGGTAAGCCAATCAATACATAAAGCTGCAAGAACTGTTAATTATTTTGGAAATAAAAATTAGGGTAAAAAAAATGGAAAATAAAAGTTAGGTAAAAAAAAAAAAATCTAGGTAATTTCTTTTACTCGGTCTTCTATTTTTGAAGTGAAACTTCTTTAGGCGCGCTTGACTTGGGGAGTAAACTGGCGAATGCGTTACGAAAACGTGTGATCGGGCGAGTAGGGAAGGTACGTATTTATGCGACCGGGTTTTTACGTATTTGCTTCCAAGTACGCACACCAGGTACCGACTCAAAATACTTGCAAGACTATAAAGTATCTTATACGGCTACTCGCGCTCAAATACGTAGGTAGGTACTCAACCGCGTTAGTTTTCGCAAATGCGATTGTGCTCATTATCAGTAAGTTTACGGAACAATTTCGTATGCATGTACTTTTGAAGTGAAACTTCTTTACGCGCGCTTGACTTGGGGAGTAAACTGGCGAACGCGTTACGAAAAATGTGATCGGGCGAGGCGAACGGGAGTTGAGTGGGGGATATAAGCAAGAGAAAGCAGTACGCGCGCACATTTTCTTTCTCTCTTCCTCTTATAGCCAAATACGTTTGAAGTTTCACTTCAGTCGTGTGGTCATAAGCACACTCGGTTTTTTTTTTCTTTGAAAGTGTTTAAATATTTCCAAAATAATGAACAGTACTCCGCCTTATTGAAGTAAGTAAACATTGATAAATTTTTTCCGACACCACTAGCTTGCTTAATGTCAAATAATATATCATGCAAACCTAACCAAAAGCAAGTCAATACAGATCTATGCTCTAGACGGCAATAATATTGAACTGACTGAATTTCATTATGTCCCGCTCGTGCATAATGTGATTGGATTTGGAAGCTCTACTAAAAAATTCGTTATCATCTGCTTATCCTTTTCCCAAGTATGTTGGGGTTAACTTCCAGTCTAACGGATGCAGTTAGAATACCAGTATTTTACATGGAGCGACTGCCTATCTGACCTCCACAACCCAGCTACTGGGTAATACGATACCCTTTGGTAAGACTGGTTGTCACAGTTTCGGGCTTCTGATAACCCGTAATGACTATAAAAGATCCAAGAATGACAACCGGGACTAACAGCTTAACGTGCTTTTCCTATTCTAATTCGTAAAAACCATGCGAAGCAGGGGCAGGTCGCTATTTTTAATAAATAATTAAATTTTATAAGTAGATCGAATGAAAAATCCCTAGAATATCGTGCACATACACTCGTGCCTAAATTACAGGCCTTGTTTGTAGGTCAAAACTAGGCCTATCAATGATAAAAAATGTTTTGCTTCGGGTGTTACTAGGATTCCATAAGCACGGAAGCGATGGTTTGGCTATCTAGGGCATGACGTAACGTGACTTCACAGATCGATTGAACCCCGTTCAGTGATTAGTATGTCCCCACTGACTTGTTTGCGGAGTGGCAGAATTTGGAACTAAATTCTTGTTAGCTTTTTTTATTAACGAGCAGCACAGACAAATTGATCGATGTATCAATACCAATGTAGATTTGGATTAATATATTTATAATATTATGTATATAATTATAGATTTCCTACTCGAGCGATGTAAATAAAATTATTATGAACAATTAAACCGGACGTCATAAAAGCAAAGAGAAATTATATAAAGTTTATTATTAGTAATCGTTAAGTGACGACTCACCCAACGGTTACTGCGTTCGATACGTCTATAATCTATCGTATTGAATATTTTCAAAATAATATTACAGCAAATCTAATAACCGTCGTGAGGTGACAGAATAAGAGAGCTGGATAAGCGTAGCCAAGGATCAAGTAAAATGGCGTTATATTGGAAAGGTCAATGTCCAATGGAGTTCTGCAGTGGCTGTTGCTGAAGATGACCGGTGGAAAGACAATGTTTATCTCTCTATTCAGCTACGAGTGCTACGACAGCGTAGCAATGACGTCTGTCACGTCGCAACATAACTTTAACTTTACCTACCAATCTCAATCTTTATTAACCTTCGCTAATAATGCTAAAGCAGAAAAAATAACTCGTGCTGCGGTATTTACGTAAAAGTTAAGCAGTTTGACATAAAACACGAGCGTTAAGTGGAATTTTAGATATCTAGTATAGTTAAAGAAACTTTCACTGGACAGTTAATGCCTCCAATAATCCCAGACTAATCCAATATCTCGCAAGATACTTGTAACAAGAGTTTGCAAAGTAAAGGGAATTTCAGTTTGTGTTCATTCTCACTCATTGTACGGGGGCGCTAACAGTATTCTGTTGCAGTTTGCATAAAATGTATTAATCGCAATTTTGATCCCTCAATCTTTGTAATAAGGACTTTTATGAATGTCATACCATGAAACCAAAGCATGAATTCAGCTTCCATTTGTTCTGTGTCCCTAGTATTTCAGGGGATGCGATATCGAACCTGATAGCGACAGTTTGACCATGGTACGCGCACCCGAGTTATCAATCAGCACGCAATAGAATTAATACAAAAACATTAAAATGGGTATTTCTGTAGAACAGTAATGTGTTGAAAATTAAGAAATAAATAAAATAAAAAAAACAATACAAAGGCACTAAATTAAAAAACAAAGTCATTAAGAGGAGGCTCCCTAAATTTTACGTTAATTTGCATTAATATTCTGAAACAGTCACACATACAATCAAAATGGAACTTTAGTATATGATTCAATGGATCTTTTTCTTTCCATGTACAAGACAGTTACGTAATTGTAACATTTTCGCTCGATTCATATTTTATTCAAAAATCATGTCTTTTTTAAAGATTATTACTTTTTTTTCAAGATTGCTTGGCCTTTATGTCTAAAATAATTGTTAACAGTAAGAAAATATAGTTTACTATCCAGCCACAAGATATTTTTTCTCTAGATCAATTATTACTTTAGTTTTAAACAAAATAAGAATTGAGACTTACGACATTTAGTTTCGAGCTCGAACGCGATCAAAGAGCGCACGCGGTATTCAACCTTATTACGGCTACGTTAGCGTCTTTCACCATAGCGGTCTAACCGGTCTCTCATCTCTCTCTCTCATGCGTAGAAATTATTTTAGAGTGCCTGGTCTTAAAAAGAAAAGGCAAATGTGTCAACTATGGTCTGCCTCAACAGACAAAATATTCAATAAATGTAAAGTTTATCACCATCAATCAGGCTTTCATAATAACAGCTGACCTCTGACCTATCGTAATATTTGTTCATACCATTTTTTTAAAGTATTTTACAAAGGAAACACTAATGAAAATACACATCAAAAGTGTCTAGGGATGAAGGTATTTTTAAAACATGTTTTATTACCGTATTGAAATTAAATAAAAATGTCTATTTAAATTGATAAAGTAAATATAACATTAAATTAATTACTAAATAAACATTAATTTTACCGCCTCTGCCATTTTTTATTTAATTATAATTTAGAATACAGAAGAGAAATGTGCCTGGGACAAATTGACGTTTAAATATTTATTATATTGGCAGTTTTAAAGTGTTTATAATACGTAACCTGAAATATTCTCTAGACAGTGTTGATGTGTAGTGTACGTGCTAATTTACACTGCTGAATTGTGTCATGTACCAAGCGTACGTCAAATCACGTCTAATTGTTCGTTTTACCGCATTCCAGACTAACCCACGTGGTGTTCAAAGCACGTGATCTCAATTCGTTTCCAGTCAGCACAAATACGTAGTACAATACTAGGAGCACATGAAAATCACAAGGGTGATTTGGAAATGTTGTGATCGTAATATCGTAACAAGTATTGCCGTAGTGATGTAGGAAATTTATTTCTAACGACATCGAGCTAAAGTCTACCTTTGCTTGCATTCTGTAGTCGCTTTAATACGTGAATCTTTAGTTCCAGTGTGCTTGGAAAAGATAGTTTTTCCGACTTTATTAGCAGTTTTCTTGTGAATTCTGACAGAAAACTAAAACAAAATAATAAACAAATGAATCGTTATAAAACACTGAACACATGTCAGTAAATTCTGTCCCTATAAACCGTATCGTTCAGTGTATATTTGTATTATTAATCGAGGGTAAACCTTAGAATAAGGCAATTCAGGGGTGGGTTGAAATTTTTTTGGCAAATATCTGACGAAAAATAACAGAATTGCAATGAGAAATTACTTACAATTGGAACAGAATTATAGAGTAAATAAAATGGAATAGTTTTTAATTGGGATACGCATTTATTTATGTTGAAATTTATGTTTTTCTCAAGGAGTGGGAGCAAACTGCATGTATACAGCGTACTTCACTCTAGTTGCATCGTTGTCATGGAAACCGCTTTAGCGTGCCATGTGCTCGGGAGACGGTATTGATCCATCCAGACCATACAATATTCGAAGCACTAGGCTTTCATGTAACTCTAAGAGGTTTTCTGGAATGTGATTTTGAAGGTTGTAGTGTTCGTGCCATAAAAATACTGAGTACCATGGTATTCAAGATTCATAATACTAACATAATGATATCAGTATTTGTTAGGACCACCTATTATTGTCTTTGCAACTTACAGCGCGTTTTTAAATAGTTATGTAGTAGCGTAATGACCCAGAGGTCAAGAGGATGCGGGTTCAAAACCGCGCAAGTTAACATATTGCGACTTATTCGAATACAGATATACATACTTCCTAAATTCATTCGTGAAGAAACTGGACGGAAATTATATTATTTATTTTATTATTATCCTACAACCCCCTTTTATCTCAAAGGACGTTTCAAGTTCAGGAACTTGAATCGTTCTTTAAAATAGGAGGGGGAGGGGGTTCTTTCAGATATTTATTATGTGTGTCATGCAGGCATGACACACATACTAGATATCTGAGACAATCGGAAAACCTGAAACTAGAGATTCCGATGCATTCCACCAGTTTTTATGAAAATTATTTTATTGTTCAAGCACTACGGTTACGGAATGACTTGCCCGTGTCGGTAAGGCGTGCTCAATCTTTGTTCACTTTTAAAATTCTGAGATGACGTTAATCTCGTATCAACTGTGTAGTTCTCATATTTTGTCAGTTAGCTCTTAAGGCTGATTTACATGTGCGTTAGTTATGTAGTCCCTGGACGACTATACGTAATACTTCACAATAAAAAACTGATACTTTTGGACCGACTTTTGCTACCTGAACTAAAATTGGTATTTAACTTAATATGGAAATTTAAATAAGCCAAGCAAAGTTAAGCTAATCGTATTAAAACGTGCGTCCGAAATGTTTTCCATAACGAGATTTACTAATTTATGTTCGTTATTTTATGAAGCTTTATTTACAAGTAAAATTTTATAAATTTCGTGTCATAAATCTTAAGAAATCTTCTTATAAAATCTGAAACCTCCACAACATCCATATAAATCATAACCCTTTGACAACAAACAAGTTGTTTTGTAGTCAAAATACAAGTAAAAGTAGACTTTAGAACGATGCAAAGAAAATAATACCAATAGCGGCACAGCAGAACTTTCGACGGTTTGACAGTCTCAATACTTAATTACCTATTTCGCTCTTTATTTATTGTGAGAAAATAAGAAACATCTTTGAGTAGTTTCTATATAGCACTATACAAACTTTTATCAATGTCACTACGGGGTTAACGACCTGACGGTCGTTGCGTCCCGGGAGCTAGTGTGTTGGTGTAGTTAAGGGTGGTCCAGATGTACGCGACTCAGTATGCTCGTTCGTGACATAATAGTATAGCTTCACATCGCTGTTATTCTTTCTGGTATAAATGGATCAATATAGTCAGTTTTATAATAATGAGATTTACACGACTTAGAGGTCTAAAGATCTAACACTGCAGAATAGTCTAGAGCAAAGCAAACATGAGTCAAACTGGCTGTGGTGACTCCCCTAGTACGCAAGACTGAATAAGCAATATCTGGCTAACCAGCGTAAGAGCGAGAAAAAAATACAAGAGTCGTTATGCATCGTCGTCATAAATCGTTTCGCAACATTTTGCAGCATTCAGTACTAGCAAAGTTGTTGTAGTAATCGCACGTCACGTATTTTGAGGTTTAAATACGTTCATAAAATTGTTTTTAACTTGGATTATAATTATATATAACAATAGAAGTGAAAGAAAAGAGGCATTAGCTTGTAGTACATAAGAAAGTGTCGTTGTGTGCTGTGAAATCTATCGGAATAAGACGTAGATGGTTATGTCTGTTCGCGTGGCGCATAAGTCCTTCTCTGTTAAAATTTTCAGTGTCTGATGTTTTTTAATTTTTTCTCAAACTTGACGTGAAGGTAAACTGCATAATAAGCGAATCTTGTAAATAATAAACTTACCCTACATAACAGCTGTAACATTGACCTTGCATATTTTGGAAAAATCTGGGAAATTCATTGTTAATTAAATTTACTACCGACTTAAATTGTACGAATATTCAAATCACAACTGTCATTCTTTGATAGTTGTATGAAATGGCTATAGATGACACAGTAAATTGACATAGGTTGTCAATTTCCTTAATAATTAATTTCCCTGACTGCACATATTGTGTATGTCTGTCACGATTGATTACTGTGTAAATAAAAAAAAAATACGACTTTTTTTACGTATAGCTTTAATCCATCAAGCTGCCGGGAAACAGGTGCAGGGTAGTACGGTGGTGGTATAGTAGTTCAAATACGTTGCTGGCAAAGTGTAACTGAAAATCTGTAACCTCTGACCTAGACTAGAGTCAAGAGCAAACTAATTTCAAATAAAAAAATAATAAAGTTTTTAGTTAGGTCCGGCAATACCTACCTAAAATATAACTGCAGTACTTAGCAATAATTTCAGTTTAGCCTCTCCGGCAAGTATAATATTGTAGCACAACTTTTTGAACTATTTCGTCAGCCATTGTTGCCAGTATAATGTAAACGGCCACCGGTTATCGGCCATACTATTGTAGATCTAGCAGATCTCACCCGGTTTACCATACTATCGCTGCCCGGCAGCCTGAACGTTTGAAAATGTATTTATGTATATTACAAATTACTTATAATTATCAGCTTTAAGCGAATGGTGTAACTAATTAATTCATTGTAAAGCTTTGGATTCCCAAGAAAGTCGTCTCGCCACGGGTGAGGCCAAACGATTGTAATTTTGTGAGTCGCTTTTTTTTTCTCAGTCACATAATTAACGGTGCATTTCATTTAATATACAAAACTCTGAACTAGTTATTGTACTTATCTTTATAAACAACTCTTACTATTGGACCAACCTTGAAATCGTGAAATCAAATCTGGTCTCCCGTACATTTTGTCCATTTATGTGAACACGAAATGTATGGGTCAGCTGTTTTTTAACGTAAATTACTCGACTCACGTTGCGTAACCGAAATTACGCTCGTTTAGCCTTACTCTAACTGCCGGAATATTGCGGCGGAAATAAAACAGCACATCATAGTTATAGCGATGCCGTCAATTTTATAGCAGTCTTCATCTAGATTTGCTGTCATTGCAATATTTATGTGGCGGCATCGCTTCCTAAGTGAAGCTTGTGTTGGTATTTTTTCAAATCATGCTAATAATAAGGATTTTTATTTATGTAAACGCAGTAACCTTATGTTTTAACGTTCGCGCTGTTTTAACACCAACTAACAACGCATATAATCTAATTTAAACCGTATGTCAGTGTAACTAAAAGTCACATGACGCACGTTTTTGATTTGCAACGGCTATAGCAGAAATAATGTTTGTAAAAGAACCTTTTATTATTCACAGTTGTCCATTTTTACAGTCGACAGCTTACACTAAATTCGTTACCACTAATGGCAGGGCAATAAGTGTAAGCTGACCTTGTATTCTCATAAAACTTAGTACTACTGTAGACCAGATTGACGTGTAGTCGACTGTAAAAACTGCTAAAAGAGCTGGCGCCATCTTTGTGTTGTTGTAAACATAATTAATGACGGTACCTAGTTTACTAACCACTGTAATTTAATAAAATAAACGCCTAAAATGCATTGCCATGGTTTTCTTGTATCATAATTTGTACCTTAAAGCTGTGCTCACGATTCATTAGCACCCTTATTGCATAAGACACTTTCAATCACAATCCAAAGGTGTTGTAGGAAATTCCTAATCCATTGCTTAATAGGTTTGAAAAATTTGTCTGCTCAACTACGTACAGACGCCAGCTCATCAAGCTACAAAAATCTGTCGAATTTCTTTATTAGATTTTCAACTTTATCGCTAAAGTATTAGGTTCAAAGTTGATTGGGAATAGGAGACGTTCAATAAATGTATGGGGCTTTGTACTAAAATAAATGAAAATTTAAACAGCCTTCTGAGCTTTATAGGCTGAAAGAGGGTAATTATTTTGATGTCTTAAGGCATTTATTTGTTTTTTACAGCCGCCCGTTTTTTTAAACAAGTGCTGAAAAATCAAATGCTTGTATCACTAACTACAAATATTATTTATACTAGCTTCTGCCCGCGACTTCGTCCGCGTGAAATTCGTACTTTCCTCTAAAAGTTTCGAAAATGTGTGTAGGTATGATCTTTATCATTTATTTAGATAAATAAGTATTCGGGCCAATTTTTAAGTTTATAGATCAAAGGAATCAGATTTTTGAAATAAACTGCATTCCCGCTTTTCACCCCCACAGGTGTGGAATTTTGAAAAATCGTTAGTGATGTGTTCATAACTTGACTTAAAGATTATTTATACCAATTTTCGAGTTAATCAAACCACGCAGTAAAATCCTCCCCTTTAAAATTACTACCCCTTTTCACCCCGTTAAGGGTAGATTTTCGAAAAACCCTGATGCACGTTATTCTTACAGAGTTTCGAGTTAATCGGACCGCGCGTTAAAATTCTTCCATAGAAATTCTGACGCCCCCAATCCCCTGTTAAGGGGTAGTTTAGAAAAACAAAAAATGCCAAACTTATAATTTACTTATATAAGTATTCATGCCAAGATTCAAGTTTATTAACCAAATGAATAAGATTTTTCATATACACAGTATTCCCGCTTTTCAACCCCATAGGGGTAGAATTTCGAAAAATTGTTTGGGGTGTGTTCATTACTTGACTTAAAGATTATTTATACGAATTGTTGAGTTAATCAAGCCACGCATTAAAATCTTCCTCCGTTTAATTAACCACCCCTCTTCACCCCATTAGGGGTAGATTTTTGGAAACCCTGATACACGTTATTCTTTATTTTTAGTCCTTAGTATAAATACTGAGTTTCGAGTTAATCGGACAGCGTGTTTAAATTCTTCCATAGAAATTTTGACACCCCCAATACCTCTTTAGGGGGTAGTTTAGAAAAACGAAAAATGCGTAGCTTAGAAAAACGAAAAATGCCAAATTCCATAATTTACTTAGATACGTATTCGTGCCAAGTTTCAAGGTCATTAACTCAAGGAAAAAGATTTTTCATACAAACACAATCTCCCCTGTTCACCCCCTAAGTTTGAATTTCTAAAAACCCCTTCTTATTGGATATCTACTCTTTACAAAGAACACACCCTCCAAAATTCAAGTCCCTAGGACCAGCGATTTAGGCTGTGCGTTGATATCTCAGTCAGGTCGTTCATCTCCCGTTAGGGGTGAAATTATCAAAAACGCTGAGACAGGTATAAATTAATTTTCAATCTTCAGCCTAAACACAAAATTTGAAGATCCTAACTTTAAAACTGACGGACTTTCATACAAACTTTCATCCCCTATTTAACTCCCTTATGGGTTGAATTTCAAAAAACCTTCCTTATTCCTGGTCTAGATCATAAAAGGAACCGAAAGGAAGGATGAGTCAGTCAGTCAGTCAGGCCTTTTGTTTTTATTTATATAGATTTTGGGGTTGGCAGCCCTGTGGCAAATGACCTGACAATGACAATGTTGGTCAGCACGGCTGACTGACATTGTCATTTCTCATCGTCAATTATCATAGAAATAAGTAGCTGTGTACATACTTGTACTTTATAATTAAGTACATTAATACATTTGTTGACGTATTTTTATACATATAAAAACCCTACGCCTCGCGGACTTGTAACAGTGGTTATGGTTTTTTTTTGTTTCAACGTCCTTCTGACATTAAGATTGATCTTTTTTCGACACGTTTTGATATTGCATTGTCATAATAATCAAATATTTTTTGTCTTAATTTCATGGAGCTGCAGCTAAAATTATAATAAAATCTCAAAGTATTTAATAGAAATGGAAACTTTAGCCACATTTAAAATAATTATATTGCATAGAAATGAATAATTAAAGACTATGTGCGTTTTGATTGCACTGAATAATTTTTCACTTTTTTACAAAAACAGGTGCCTGAAAAAATCGTATTTAACTATAATCGAGTAGCTTTTTTAATAAGCTTTCTAATAAGGTACATCACATTAGCGTTTAAAAATCTTTCAAATATTGTACCACTTTAGACCTCTCCTTTAACAGTTTCGTGTAGCTTGTTGTGCTGACGTCTGTACATTAAATAACGCCATGAACGTGACTGAACTGTCAAAATGAAAGGTGCAATCACCCAACTGAAGGCCAATTCCCGTAATTAAAAACGTTCAAAATCTAGTCTACAAACAAATATAAACTTGTCAAAAATATAAGAAAAAAAACTAGAGGTATTTTTGACCGATTGAGACTGAGATCAGACTGTGAACATTCTTAAAATTACGAGAATTACCCCTCCGTTCTTAGATCATAGCATCTTTATCCTACCAACGTATTAGACTAGTGTAGTAAAGAGCAAAATTGATAATACCTATCATGAATTAACCAGATCGTGGTACAACAAGGGAGTCGATTGATGCAGGCGTCAGGCGTCGATACTTGTACACAACTTTGCTTTTTACGTAACAACATTCAGTATAATGTGCATTATTCAACATACTTTGAAAATCCATTGCCCTGCGCTTGTACGTGTATGTAAGTATTTAATACATTAGAGAGAAGAATGCTGCGCATTTATTTCCCTTAGAACCTACTACACTTTGGACTTCTAGCTTCAGCATTCTGACTGACAGGCTCCTTGACTTACAAAAGGTTTTATTGAAATAAATGCTTGGAGTTTTTTTTAATCTTAACCTAGGCGTACTGAATTATATGGGAAAAATCTAACGTGACTCGTTGTGACGGCAGATCTCATTTCATAAGAGAGTGTTTTGCCTTGGACTCTAAAACATTGCATACAATATTGTTGAATTATGAACCGTGTGACGAGCTGGCTGTATACCTGAGTAGAAGTGGCTCCATCTGTGGATTTTAGGGAACAGTAACCAGATGGCAGCCAGCAAAATTAATAGTTGTGAGTTGCAGTTGCTGGCTGAATACGTAGTGCAACATGTTGTCGTCTAGGTGTCGCTACAAGTTTTGGAGTTTATCAACAGCATCATTGTAGACCACGTGAATGGCGCGCCTCACAAAACAATATACCTCCTGCTTGCATATGACATCCTGGTATTCGAAATATTGTGAACGTCGCGAACCCCGCTGTGGCCTGCCTGTACATGATACGAACCACCACCACCGGTTGATTTAAACTGATGCGCTAAGCGTATGACATCCTGGTATTCGAAATATTGTGAACGTTGCGAACCCCTCTGTGGCCTGTCTGTATATTATGATAAAAATAACCACCTCCACCGGTTGATTAAAACGGACGCGCTAAGGTAGCCCCCGCAAAACTCAACGTTTTATTAAATTGCAGATCAGTGTCAGGTTGTATGTTGATCAAAATAATTATTATGATTGTCGACAGCAACTTATGTATATTTAACTAATATAGTCATTAGCTGATAAGCTATCTCATATTAAATAAATAAATTAAAATCTTCATACTACTCTTGTGGGTCAATGGGTCTCAAACGTCATAATTTTATAAAACTGACATTTAATAGATTAATTATGATAATTAAGCATTATAATTATCATATACGTACCGGCAACTTTGGCAATGAATCTAATAATCTTGTGAAAAACAAGAATATAATTTATAATATCCGGACGATAACATATAATTGTTTAAATATATTTAATGGGTATACCTTAGTATTTATAATAACATTAATAACAATGCTATGGCATGGTAATTATGATTGTTGTTTAAAAGAAAGACATAAGCACCCAGTCGTAAACATATTTTATAGCCATTCAGAACATCATTTTTCAATTTAAGTGCGTATTATGACTAGTTTATCGTTAATCTTACAAATAATCAGATAATAATAGTATCAATGTTGGAATCTTTAAGCCTCATTTGGAGCAGTGGTGGAATTTATTTATTTTATTTATTTTATTTATTTATTAATAATAATCAATCTAGAATCTAGAATAAAAAATTCAAAGACATATGACATCCACCAAACGTGCACTGGATTATTTACTCGAGCCACCAATCTTTTTATAACGTTGATTTTTATTTTTGAGGTTGTCAGTGTACATAACAAAATAAAATGTATCATTTCGTAAAAGGGCGTGTCCTGAAATACATGCCTAGAGCTTAGTATAGGCAGTCTCCCTCAATATTAAAATGTTGTCTGACTATGATGCCATGTTATAATTATGTATTTTGTAATATTGTAGTGAGAAATAAGTCTTATTATTAAAATCTTATTATTATTGACTACTCCCTTTCACACAGAGGAGGCATGAGTCAAACAAAAATAAAATGTGGGTGTCACAAATACTAATAACAGGCATTAGTGATTAGTGATAACTCTGTATCTTAGAAAACTCATTCTTCTTTATTGATTTGTAGAATAATTCCTTAGTGAATGTCTTGCAGAAGTGAAGCGAAAGTATCACTAGCTTTTTGCGCAGTAAAGATTTCAAGATGATACAAACTCAGCATCAAAATCTTTTGTTGTCTTCAGGTAAGCGAATAACAGCAATAGTAAACGTCCAAGACTTGCCTTGCGAAGTGTTCTTCGAATGACGGCACGAGGATGAAGTGCCTGTGTTGCTCGGTCAGACTGGTGGACTGTCGAGGAGCGTGCAGGTAAGCTTAGGAACCATGATTTACGGGTAAGTAACATGAATTGGTTTTACTGTCTTTTTCTACTGAAGCGACTCAATTAAAGTTACACGGACAATGATTGCATACTATCTTTATTGACGTCTAAGGGTGTAAGGTTCCACAGGGTTGTAAGTTGGCAAACTTACCACCTCAGTGCCCCAAGTCAACCTCATCTGCCCGCGGTGCATCCTGCTGAATAACAAACGAGGCCCTGACACCCGACAAATGACAGTATAACCATTCCTAAATAATGTATTACTGATTCTAATGATTATAATTCTGTAAATACATATTTGTTTCGGTCGATCAATTTTTTAATCAACGTACAACTGAATACTGACCAGCAAATTGCAAAAAACGTAAGAAAACTTCAATTTCGCGGGCTACCTTAAAGCTTCCCCCTTACGGAATCCTAGTACATTTAACCAGTGGCGTGCATTGGTTTTCAGAATAAGTAGGCACTAAGCCGGATCTAGTCTAGCCAAACGCAGTCACTA
Organism: Amphipoea lucens; assembly: GCA_947508005.1. Lineage (NCBI taxonomy): Eukaryota > Metazoa > Arthropoda > Insecta > Lepidoptera > Noctuidae > Amphipoea > Amphipoea lucens. The sequence continues at coordinate 26,658,984 of OX382355.1, forward strand.
ATCAGAAAAAAATGTGAGGTCAAACGTGTGGTTATTTGAGTAGGCATGCCTACTTAAGGGTGATAAATTGCGAAGATCGAACGTCATGGTATTACGCGTGAGACGTACGTATTTTTAATTTTGTCGTATTAACTTGAACGACTAAAGACCAATGACAATGTGTGAATAGTACGTGAGCCAAGTAGGCCATCCGGCGACTGCCTACTGCCGCGCGTGTTTGTATGAAGATTTTGTTTTTTGTTAGGTATGATAATTTTGTGAGTTTATTAATTGTGGGGCACAACACTAAAATGTAATTGACAGGCTCATGTTGATATATCGAGGTAGGCACTGCTTATATGCCTATATGCAATGCACGCCACTGCATTTACCGCAAGCCTACCTACATACAAATTCAACTTCGCGCGCGTGAGCGCGGAGCGCGGGAGTTGAATTTGTATGTAAAAATCTGCTCACCGCGACGGAGCGCGGTGCAGTGTGTGGAGCGCCTTAGATTCAATGGCGTGACGTTGCTCTGCAGTCAGCTTGCCACCTAAACGATACCAATAAGACAGTTCGGCTAGTAATGATTTCTATTATTTTTTTATTGTATCGTACCACTGTTGTACTAACATAGCTTACAGCTACGTTTGTGCATCTTTAGTTTTTCTGCCACTCTGATGCAGTGATCACCGAACTCTAAAAATGCCCGCCCCCATTGAGAATTACAATAATTTTCGACATTTTTAGAGTTATGAACTTTTATAGAAAATCAAGTGTCCCTCACTTGATTTTCTGAGGGAAAATGGAAAACCAAAAATGATTCTGTATCCACCCGGGATCGAACTGTGGACCTCTAGCGTGTTAGGTACACTCTAAAGATCCCAACATAATGCATCTACATCATTGTTATTGTTTGTTTCCATGAACACTTTATTTATGACTATACTTTTAGGGGATTAACAAAAATACACTATGACTGCATTAATCGTGAGTGATCTGATAAAGAATAATGGTATCTATTGAAGAGCCAACAAAATCAAATAAACAGTCATGCCATCGAAATGAAGAAGATGATTAAAAAGAGAATTGTCTGTCCCCAATGGTCTTCCTCTTCCATGACATTGTCCATGTTCCTTTTTTTATTTAATTTCTTCCTTTTTTATGGTAAACTAGCTGCGCCTCGCGGTTTCACCCGCGTAAATGTCGATCCCGTGGGAATATCGGGATAAAAACTATCCTATGTCCTTTCCCGGGACTCAAACTATCTCTATACCAAATTTCATCGAAATCGGTTTAGCCGTTTTCATGTTATGTCGTGACAACGGAAAACGGGTTTCATTTTTAGGGTTCCGTAGCCAAATGGCAAAAAACGGAACCCTTATGGATTCGTCATGTCTGTCTGTCTGTCTGTCTGTCTGTCTGTCTGTCTGTCCGTCCGTCCGTATGTCACAGCCACTTTTTTCCGAAACTATAAGAACTATACTGTTGAAACTTGGTAAGTAGATGTATTCTGTGAACCGCAGTAAGATTTTCACACAAAAATAGAAAAAAAACAATAAATTTTGGGGTTCCCCATACTTACAACTGAAACTCCAAAAATTTTTTTTCATCAAACCTGTACGTGTGGGGTATCTATGGATAGGTCTTCAAAAATGATATTGAGGTTACTAATATCATTTTTTTCTGAACTGAATAGTTTGCGCGAGAGACACTTCCAAAGTGGTAAAATGTGTGTCCCCCCCCCTCTAACTTCTAAAATAAGAGAATGATAAAATTAAAAAAATATATATAATGTACATTACCATGTAAACTACCAGCGAAAATTGGTTTGAACGAGATCTAGTAAGTAGTTTTTTTTTTTAATACGTCATAAATCGAAAACCGCAATTTACCTTTCACAAAGTTACAACGAACTACAAGAACTTTTATATTATGTTACTTGCTGCTACGGAACCCTTCATGGGCGAGTCCGACTCGCGCTTGGCCGGTTTTTATATATATAGATTATTAATTACCTGACACAATTACGGTAGCTTCCTTTTTAGTCGTTTTTGTAATTTTTTGCTTAAAGTCAGGAGCGCGCAAGCCCAACCACGACGTCAACGTAGATACTGCGGTGGGGTTATTGTAACTTTTATTATCGCTTCGAGCTTATATTATCCTGGTGATACCTCATAAAAGGAAATTTTGAAATTTATAAAAATTGATGAATAAAAATCAATCTTGCATTTTACTGCGTTTCTCCTGCGTTCCATGTTGTCCTAGTATCTACAGCCCCACTTCTACTACGCGCTACGTCGGGTCGGGGATACCAAAACTACCATAAATTAATGTAATCGGAAAGCTGATGAAAATGATGAAACGAATTTTAATAAAATTCTTTGAAATGAGAGTTTGTAATCTAAACGATGGGTTTTGTGGATTTTGAGGATTCTATTAACTGACTTTTTTTTATGTTGTAATGCTGCGACTTTGTTCTAATACACGAACATAAATAAGAAGTAGGTGCAGATTTGTTACCAACACATAGAGTGGGGGGCTTTACTCATTAGCGGGCCAATACATCCAAACCGTGATTAATATTGTAATGAGAAGAATCGTAAACTCATTCGAATATCAAAAAAATAAAATACGTAACACAATACATTTATTTGTGTAATACAGGGTCAGATTTGTGTTAATCATTATGAACAACTTTTATTATGGGACCAAACCTGAAATCGTGAAAAAAAATCAGCTGTTCCCTACATTTATGTTCGCATAACTCGTCAAAATGAAGGAAACAGCTGATTTTTTTTCGCGATTTCATGTTTGGTCCGATAGTAAATGTTGTTCATAATGATGAGTACAATGACCCTGTAAGAGGAAAACGGTAAAATTTTAACCTATATATATAATAGTCATTCATTATACTCCTACGACATTTTTTTTATGAATGTTTAATAAATATTCTTTGTACATATTGCGGATAATTCATTTACTTCGACGAGAAGGTTATCAACCGTTTTTTTTATGAATTAAGAAAAGCTTTTACAAATCGTGCCAGCTTTTTGCTTTTTTTATACATTTTTCATTATTAAAAAGTGACTACGTTAAAGAAAAAGGCTAGATAAATAAAATAAAAATTCTACCTCATAATAATTTCAGCATTACCTACAACTCATGAAAAATTTCTGATTCCCTCTTATGTTTTTCCTCCTGTCAACTGCACGATGCCCTGCAACTGTCCGGATATGTGTTTGCCTGCTAGCAACAGTACTTCTTGGATTTCGTCAAGAGTAGGAGTCACTGACACTTCAGATATCATTAGTGATGCTTGAAGCAGGAAGATTGGTTTTATTTTGAGTATCTGAATAATGTTATAGTATACCTCTACGGTAGGCGATACATAAATATTCGTTCATCGTACCCTTACTTGGCTGCCAACCCTGTACCTGTGATCTTGCTGTCCGACTGATATTTTTATTCATGTTTTATTCGCTTATGTTATAGATAGTTAGTTCAGGTAACATACCATTACCCGACCCGGAAATCAAACGCAGGACCTCATGCTCAGTAGTAGCGCTAGCGACCACGAGACCCACAAGGCAGGAGGAAAAAAAGACATAAAGCAGATTTTTTGCACAAAATATTTTATGAAAAATCTGATCTAAATCTAGTCTTTTTAAGTTTCGACCTTGCGTATTGTTTATAGCCAATAACATCACTGTACTTCAAGTGATTTTTTTATTTTATTTATTTATTTCTCTCATAAACGTACATTGTTACAGTAGTGCGTATATACAATTTTGCCTTAGTTATGCTAGAACCTTTGTGAGAGCTGGAGTCTGAACTAGGTTCGGGACCTGTATGACAGATCTCCAGGCTCACACCCCTTTAAACTTTTATCATATTTAACGGCATCTTGATTCTATTTATGCGTATTATTACTATTAGAACACAGTTTAGATAGAGAGGTACTTAAATCTGAATAAAGTGTACGTGATTCATCGATCACTAATAATGAAGGTGATTATTAATGTATGATTAAGCTTAACTAATATACAATATTACCTAATATATTTTATTAATATACAATGCTAAATTTGAGGGAGGCCTATGTCCAGCAGTGGACGTATTTCGGCTGAAATGATGATGATGAAGATAATGAATATATAATATTTCTAATAATTATTTTTAATAATTTTGTAAAAAACGTCCTTAGGTCCTCTGTAGTAGGTTGTACAGGAAACCACGGTACATTTAAAGTATGATACGGTCACATTAATTGAAGCTCTTTATAGATACTGCAGCCCTGGTAGCCCATTGACATTCGCGGCGGGCGTTGGGAGGAACCTCAGCACCTTGTGTTAGGGTTGCTTTAATTTGTGCTTCTGATTGGTTATGAAGGTCAGTGGGGGAGTTTCATCTAATTCAACTCGTAAAGTTTAAGAATAAAATACCCTATTATAAGAAGGTGAAGCCTCCTTTTGCATAAATGCAGTTTAACTTTACACTAAAATTGACTACAACAAAGAGATTTAAGATAGGTACAATTATTAAAAAAAAATATGATAACTATTTAATTCTAATTACTGAGTAAATATAAATAATTCATACGAAAATAAACAGAAGTTAGGTCTAGCCGTTTTACCATAACAAGATTTACAATATCGTAATGCGCAACTCAGCATACCTATTTTCTTAGAAAATATTTATCTTTTGGTGGATACGAATGCGACTTGACACGCAGGCGCATCTTGTTATGTAAATAATTGAATGTCTTCGGGCTAGAACGAGCTTTTCGCACGCAATTAATGACGATTGTTTATTTAGCGAAATATAAATAATCAGCCTTATCTCAATATCCTTCTTATTAGGCAGCAATGGTGCTTCCAAAATATTCTTCAAGTAAAAATTTTCCTTGTCCAACTCGAAGTTGTAATTGGTGACTTCCATTATCCGTTGCCAATGGCGTAGCTTCGTCCCTTTGTTGGCCATCAGATCTAAAAGACAACATGTCGCTTTTAAAATAAAAAGTTTTAAAGTTATTTAAGAAAATGTATGAAAATTGACCATTCCCCTTATCTCCGAAATACTGAGCCTAAATTAAAAAAAAATGTAGAAATTAGTTCCTAGCTTACAGATTACAGGAAAATCTATAAGAATTTTATGGTCTTAAAATAACATGGTAAATCATTAAACATTGCGCGTAAAAACTTACGATTGAAGTTGGAATGTATGGGAAACACGCTTTTCAAATACAATTTCAAGTTTGGTTCTTGGGATCCGTCTTGACAACCTACTTTACGTGAAATATTTTTGGGGGGTAAATTCATCGTGCGGTGCTCTCTCCACGCGAGTTCAACTCGCACTTGTCTGGTTTTTAATCTGGGCAAGTTTACCTCCACGACAGGCGATACATAAATATTCGTTCATCGTACCCTTACTTGGCTGCCAACCCTGTACCTGTGATCTTGTTGTCCGACTGATATTTTTATTCACGTTTTATTCGCTTATGTTATAGGTACTTAGTTCGTTCCGATACACGTGTAAATAAACTAAGATATTTCTATTTTGTCAATTTTGGTCTTTCTTGATCTAAGTAAGACTAACAATTTTTTTATAGTTTTTCAATCAAAATTATACGTTGCATTTGAATGATTCGTCGCGAAGGACCATGAGATAGTTTTGTATTAACGCTAAGATCGCTTCATGTTCGAGTAATCGCATGTAAAGCGTAGCCCCAACAAAGTGCGGGCCTTTTATCAGTTGATCTCAGACGCGTACCTCGAATCCCTCACTTCGCACTCACCTCACACGACACTGGCTGGCAGAAATTAAGGCGCAAAAATGACAGAGAAAGACTTGGACCATCTTTGCCTTAATTTACATCTTTAATCTTCATCATATATAAATAACCTACCACCCAGCCCCCTAGCCAATTTTCCCGATCTCTCTACTAAAAACATGCTGTATTCTTCATGCTCTATTTTATTCACCTCCTAAAAATATCCATGCTTTCATGATATTAAAACCAACTGTAATAGTATAATGAGTAAGAATGATCACAATGTTTCAGGATATACACACGAGACACGTGGTTAGGTATCAAGATGGAAATATCCACGTGGGCTGTGCCCTAAGCGCGCTTGCGTGAAGACATACGAGTAACTCAGTGGAAATGCCATGTTTGACACTAGGAACTTATAAAGTAAAGTTACAAATCTTCTGCACAAACCTACAATGAAAAGGGTTTTGTTTGAGTTTTTATTTTGTACGGTATAAAATTAATATTTTTTTAGTCTTATACATTCAACTTCCTAGTTTTACCATTTATCGCAGCTACAAATAAGTATGGTCATTGACCTTAGGCACGGGACAAATACAACCGGCGAGGGGCGCGGGCGCGGCGCCGGCGAGGTCCTTTACAGGCGAGTGGCGTCCGAACCCCGACCGCACCCCGCCCTCGCCTCACCGCTTGTTTATGTCCCGCGCCCCGCCGCTTTTATACATTTCATATCACTGACCTCTATTATTACCACTGGACAGGCTGTTCCAAGCGTTTGACAGCAATTTTTTTGTGTCTTTTTGAAGCGCCACTAGCGAGTGTCCAGAGAACTAATTTTGACATATATTACATTTTGGTTGGGCTGTTCCAAACAATGTAAACGAAACATCGAAGCAATGTGTGGGATACATGACATAGCAGGTTTTGTGATTAGATCTATCAAGAACAAAATTACATGTATTGATTGTTTGAGCGCTTGTGAATCAATACCGTCCGATGTGCCATATCTGATCGACGAAACGGTATCGCACTAATTATTCAAAAAAATAGAGGTGGACTAACAATTCCATCACAAAGCATCGTTTCTATATGTTTGTTAGTGGAATCACTTTTTCGACAAGCATGCAAAAAGACCAATGGGAAGCCGCCGGTGGAAAAAATATTTCCGGCAGTTCTCACAGCAAAAGTTATAAAAGAATTGCTACCAAAATCAAATACTTTGTTTCCAGAACTAGGTACGCGTTCATTTTTTAGAAACAATGATGTTTGAAACTTTAAAAATAGTTATTATGATGTATTAATTAAACAAATTATATTTAAGTACAATCGATGTTAGAATTTTTGCAACAACGAAAAATTACTCTTTGTCAATTACAGGTCAAAGTATACGAAATTTCTTAACCCGTCAAATAATTTGGGCACGTCAGTAATTAAAATCGCTTATGCTGTTAGGAAGATAAGGCAGTTAACAGATGTAGAAACCGCGCGTTTAGTCTATTTTAGCTACTTTCACAGCATTATGTCGTACTGCATTTTACTATGGGGTCGAGCTGCTGACATTGAATCCATCTTTATTTTGTAAAAGAGAGCTGTCAGAGCCATTTATAATCTACGTCGCCGCGAATCTCTCAGGGAACTATTTATAATAAATGCTTTGACTTTGAAAAATATAAATTAAATATATAAAACGTGTTTTATTTTACCTTTTCGACTGTTACTTAATACATTCATTATTCCATTATTATTATTCATTATTCCCTGCAAATTGTTAATATAAGTAGTAATTATGATGATACGTTTATTAATATAAAAATATTATCAAAAGTTATCGATATTTGCTCGCTGATATCGACATCACTAGTTTTAGTACCACAGACACTCGCTACGGCTAACAGCGCCAAAATGGCGATTATCAATTAGGCACAAAAGCACTTTGACAGCCGCCAGTCCAGTGGTAATAATAGAGGTCAGTGTTTCATATAAAACACGTAATGAGAGGCGCCTCGCCCGGACCTCGCCGGCGCCGCGCCCGCGCCTCTCGCCGGTTGTATTTGTCCCGTGCCTTATCATGCTGACCGAGGGTGAGAGGAATGGTATACCTACCCAGTCCTCTAACACTCGCACTCTCGATCTGTTATTTATTATGTAAATCTGACACGTGGTGTTCGGACCACTTGGAGTGCTACTACTTATTGCGCTTGCGTGGAAAATACTACGTTTGGTCACAAATACTACGTTCAATACTAGGAGTATATAAATCATGAGAGTACCTAGTGAATTCGACCATGATCTGTCCATGGTCAGAACACAACAGCCAACAGAGTAGAATTAAAACTAACTACTTTGCAAAGAAGTTCAAAGCCTTTCATTGGCACTTTGACTACAGTCGTTGACTTAAAATTTATGATTTGTTACAATATAATTTTTAGTTCTCTTGTCCAAATTGATTTGGCGTTGCGCCACCAGAATATCAGTGGCACTTTTTGTATAAATAAACTACAAAAAAGAAAGCTCTCTATAGTGAGAATGTGTGTTTTAAAGACTGGACTCATTTGTTTGCCCGTTCAAAGTGTAATTTTGCCAAATATAATGACTATCACTTCTTGTATTTGAAAACTCCTTTTTTTGCCTTCAATTTTTTTTTGGGGCTGTAATGAGCACTGTCTGTTTAATACCGTTCCTACTCCGTAATATAATTTAAGAGATGTATGTTATATTGGTTGAAGTGCGCTGCGAGACATGGAGCGGCTGCTGGTCCGTGTTTAGGTCAAGGCCATTAATTTTCAGTCAATAACCCGGCCCGAGACCCGAGTAGCCGTCAACACTGCGCATGTGCGACGGTAGGGATCCCCCTCCTAAGTAACAGACAGATTTTGACCAGGACTACATGACCGTGGAGGAAGTCTATTTATCTAACACACTGACCCGCATTCACTTTGGGGTTGGGGAGACGTGGTCGATATTATTTTTTTGGTTTGAAGGGTTAATTCATGGCGACTGGAATAAGAAAAAGCATATGAGGCATGTTCCTTATAATGCTTTAGTTTTTTCTATATTATGATTGTTCACAATTTTAACTCTGTATTGAACTTAACACGCGGAGTCCACTGGCTGCACACTTAGCTTTCTCCTGAACGGCGCTTGAGTCAAGTCAAACCGACTACAATGTCGGCCTAATAGTTACGTGGTACCTAATAGTTATTTATGCTTTTTAATACCTAATTATGTACAGTTGCATACAAGACTTTATCTACACCCATGATATGAATCGTCTATAAAAGGTTCGGAAACAGTTTTTTGCAATACTAATATGGAACAAAAATGGCGGCCGGCGGGATACGACGTGAGTTCGAATAAGTTCTTTTTTTAAATTACTGCGCTGTGGTAGTGAAACGCGCGTTCATGACAAAGTTCTTTTTTTGAAAACGAGTTGCATAATGAAATTTAGTACGACATTATAACACTCGTTTGGCTGATATTATGATTACTATGACACTGGTTGTTTTAATGTTGTCAATAAGCTAACTGTTTCAGAAACATTTCTAGAGGATTTATAGCACGGGTGTAAATAATAGTAGATTGTACAACTAAGACATGAAACAAGCTATTTTACCCCGTGACGTTTATATCCACGCGAGCCGCAGGCGAGGGTGGATAGTTAAGTCGAGGGGTAAAATGGCTCGTTTATGCCTGAGTTATACACTCTGCTTTTCACTTCGATTGCGAGAAAATGAAACAGGCATAAAGTATACAGTACATAATTAATCAAAAATGTTGCATCCATAGCTAACTCCCGCCACCACAGATAATACCGCCACGATACTATTTAATGGTTTTTTTTTAATTTTAACATTTGTCATTCGACTTGGGTACTTCCAAACAATGCCAAAAAATGAAAACGTTTCTTTGCCTTTTTAAATAATAAATGTCAACTATTTTACCTGATTTTATTAAATTAACGATAGAAAACACGGAAGTGGTATAAATTAAAGAAAATGAAATAAATCACGACTTTAATCTGCGAAGTTTTATTGTGCGTGTGGCTGTTGGGCCTGATTACTTTAGTCTTAGAAAAAAATTTTACTTTATGCACTAGAGCATAAAAAGCGATTTTATGTCACCTAAGCACAACATAAAGACGGACTTTAAGAGCATGAGAAGTGAAAAAACTATTAATATAGAAAAATAAGTGAAGTCGTTACGTTTCCTGTTCTCTATTTTGCCACGTTAATAATTTCGAGTCATGTGAACAAAATAAATCGGCCCATGAACGGCGAATACGTAGCCGTGTACTAGGAGCCCATGAAGGTCAGAAGGGTAAGAAAAAAATTTCACATTTTCAATGGGACACGTTACTATGTGACTGAATGGGACAATAAAGCGAGGGTAACCCGCAAAAATCAAATTTCCGTTCGGGCTCCGTACAAACAAGACATTGACGAACGGCGAACAACACAATATTTTTATAGCATTGATAGCGCGCCGCAGTCGGTCAAAATCGATATTCGTTAGCCCCGAATACCAGTGTAGCAGAGATGAGAAGATTGATTCGAGTGGTAGAGCACTGTGCCTATTTAGGTGTAGGTCTATCATCTAGTTGAGCTCAAAATCTACGAGAGGCAGTGACTAGTATAACACGAACATAAGTGTCTAGAATACTTTCACTGTCCATTCTCAATGTATCTGACTAGCCTTCTTGCAACTATGTTGGGGTTGGCTTCCAGTCTAACCGGATGGAGCTGAATAATATCAGTATTTTATATGGAGCGACTGACTTTCTGACCTCCACAACACAGTTCTATTCTTATTTCCTAGTTAGCGTCTACCAAAGTACCGAAGCCGCATGAATGACTTTGGTATTCAACCGGAACTCATGTTTTACAGTTGCAGTACTTGCAGCCTAACGAAATAACAATAATTTACAAATAATAAGTAAGTGATTTTGTAATAGGTTTATTAGTTTAAAAACTTTTTGGAAAATCCTAACATCAAAAATAAAAGTCCATATACTCCTTGACGAATGATTAGTGACCTACCTACCTCTGAAATTTTTCGACTGCCATTTTCTTATTCGAATCATAAAAAGTAACAGTTTGCCCGTAAGTTATTTAATTAACATTGAACACTATAATTAATAAGATATTTTTATTTATGTATTTATTAGGAACAATTTATATTATTTGATACATTACATACATCACAATTAATAATATCTATTGAATGAAGTGCTTTTTATTGCGTCGCGTAGCCAGACAGTTATCTGCTACGGCCGCGTAGCTGTCGTAACTGTGACGTCAGACACTTCGTAGAAGTTGCTACGAAGTGTGGCCCTTGCTAGTTTGCTCACTTTGGACTCGGAAAAGAAGTTTGATTGAGCCTATATTTTTTTTAAGTACACTATAAAAAGTAAAAGTAATAACTCCAAGAGATATATAAACTTACTTAGTTATTATAAAATTGTTGAAAGTCCAACGTTTTATACTTTCCAAGAGAGACACTTACACGAGGCACATTTCTTTTAACAGACACTAAAGGATCACTTTCGTTTTTCATCACTTCGATATGGAAGTCGTTCACACTACTTCACTGTCTTGAACTGTAGTAAAAAATAAGCAGTTCGTTAGTACAGTCATATTCTTGTTGCTAACTTGAGTCTTTAGTCCGGTCTCGAACGAAGTCTTTTAGTGGCATCGAATCTGATCAGCGGTGTTCGGCCCGGCTGTAAAAGGATACAATAAAGTTTTTGCGAGGAAATCACAATAATTAGGGAACTAAAACCTCAGAAATGGTGATAATAGTTTAATACAAAAATCACAACTCAAATGATCGATTCTATTTCAGACTGGACAAAAGTCATTAGAAATTTAAGTTGACAATCCTTCTTTTTTTATTTTGTTCCTTGCGGTACAGGCTAGGGCCAGGGACCATGCTGCCTAGTCATCAGTTAGTTTGTATTATTTTTTTTGTAAATTCAGTTAAAGTCATTAGTTTGATATTTAACCATAAGTAAGTAAATCGAGGTTAAGTCATCGGTTTCTTAAGTAAATCCGTGTTAAGTTGACAACCATTCTTTTTCCACAATATTTTCTTCCTTAGTGTCACAAGCCTTTGTGTCACAAATATTATAATTGAGGTTCTAGACGGTTAAAATGTAAGTGTAAGTAGAAGTTTCATAGTTTTCAATACGCGATTATTTTCCTTAATTTATTATATAACTAAGTGTTTGTTTATTCATCTTCAGTACTTATTATTTTCATGAATTCTATTGTAATCTTGGATAGCACCCGGTTCAAAAAAAATAGTAACGTGAAATAACCAATAATAGGGTAGTCTCATTAATTGAGCTAGAGGAAATCTCCAATTTCAATGTTACACAGTTTATTTGGCTTCTCTCATAGACTGAAGCCACCGTGTGAAGGGCACCACCTGGCAGGACACAAGGAAGCAGGTTGGTTATTTATTATATAGTAACTCTTCCTGATTCATGTTGTGCTAGTACTCCTGGCAGGCGTACCGTTTCCGTGGCAACAGCTGCGCGTCTCCATGCCATGTGTTCTTATTTGTTTCACACAAACGCTATTGAAGTCTCAGTATGCAGCAGAAAAAACATTTGTGTAATATTTTTTGGAGCGTTGCAAACTATGTAACTGTATTTCTAGGAATAGACGATGGATTTTTTTATTAGGACGATGTTATTTATATTATTGAAAATGTGTGGTAGTATTTGTGCACCACTACACTACATTAATCAATGGAACTTCATCTATAATACAAAGCCACTTCCTTTTCAGTTCTTCTATCCTGGTAGTTAAATATAACGTACTTCTAGGGCTTGTTATCGTTGTTTTATGTGTGCTCACGTACAGACTACCATGATCAGAAAAGCTCAATGATCGATGCCGACGACAGCTGTTCTCGACTGCACACACGCGCGTGCTACTACAGATTATGTGTAATACAGCAATCGTATGATGCACACATGCTTGTGAGCGTTGCAAATGTTGCGTATACCTGTCGCACGAGTCCATACAGGTGAATATCCCGCGTTCTCGTGTGTGAATACTACACGTCCAGAGGGGACAGGAGGACTACATCCTAGTATTCATTGGATCCTGGTTCACTGAATCTATTTATAGATTTGACTTGCATGGAGAGAAAAAAAATCTTAAAGGTAGAAATAATAAATATTACATACATAATCAGCCTATAATGTTCCCACTGCTGGGACACAGGCCTCCTCTCTGTGAGAGGGAGTGGGCCATGATCTACCACGCGGGCCCAGTGCGGGTTGGTAGATGTCACATGTCTTCGAATTTTTGGTTCTAGGACATGCCGGTTTCCTCACGATGTTTTCCTTCACCGTTTTTGAGAGCAGTGGTGATGAAATAATTTACACAAAGTAAAGCACCTGTCTGGGTTCGAACTTACGACCTACAACTCGTAAGTCGCGACTTTACCACTGAGCCACCACTGTCCTAAATATTACATGAATATTACATACTAGCGGCCCGCCCCAGCTTCGCACGGGTACTATTTTTTTTCGAATTTCCGAAATTTTCTTTCATATAGATCTTGCCTTGGCAATACCAAACACAACAAACTAAAAATTATACAATTTGGTGCAGTCGTTCGGAAGTTATGCGCGTACATAGATTTCGACGATTCATTTTTATATACATACATGTGTATGTTACCGGTAATCTGTATAATTCCGGTATTCTACACAATACCTAGGCAAGGACGTTATTCTGAACGCGTGACGTCACCAAGATCGTATGCTAGCCATCACTGTGTGCAGTTGTGCACTCATACAAAGACTTTATTAGCATTGCTTCAGAATGTAAATACCAAATTTAAGTCGATGTGCATATTCTGAATGTTGTATCTAGATCTTTTAAAGTACTGGGATTTGTTTTACGAAATAGCAAAGAGTTTAAAGAGCATCTAGTTTAGAGTCTAGTCCGTCCGATCTTAGAAAATGGTTCAGTGGTAATTTCGCATTACGAGGTTTACACCAAGCGATTACAGAGTGTGCAAAAGAGGTTCCTTTACCATCTATGCTGCGGAGATCACTTGGCTAAACACGCCTTCAGTGTAACTAACTAACCGCACTGAAAGGTTGAGACACTATAATATGGAAACACTAGCTGGTCGTAGGACGAAACTGGACTTTATTATCCTTCACAAGATACTGAGCGGATCGATAGTCTGCAGTGAACTTTTGGGCTCATAAGGTATTAAAATTTTAACTCGAATTCCCAGATTTAATTAATACTTATAATCTATTTTACATCCCAGGCTCCAAAACCGACCTTGGTCATTACGCCGCTGTACCATGCAAGACTTTGTAGGTAATACAACATGCTGGCTAAAACTAAAGATTAACCCCCTTATTCATAATCCTATTTTATCTCTATTTTAGCTAAAATAGGTTTATAGAACGTTTGTCTTTATCTGTCACGTTGTCATTTCTGTGTGTAAGAAAGAGACAAACCCCATTTTAACTAAAATAGGTTTGATAAGTTTTATGAATAAGGGGGTTAGATATCAGCCAATCTCTCGATAAATATAAGAAATGTCTTAAAAATTTATTTTAATGTAAGTGTTTTTTTTTGTTTTTTTTTTTGTTCTAATATTTTATAGAATTTGTTGTGTTTTTATGTTCCACTGTCAAAATTTTTCTTTTATTATGTATTAGGTATTTTTTGTTGTTTATTTTATTGTGCATGATGTGGTCTCCTGTAATTGAAATGGTACACCTACCAAATACTTTGTCGTCCATGAGCTATATGTAATGTTTAGTATATAAGGTGTAAAAAAATTAACCTTAAAAACTTTAAGAGGTGCTTTAGACCATCGAACTGAACAACTTTCACTATGGGACCAACTCTGAAATCACGAAAAAAAAAATTAACTGTTTCATACATTTTGGCCGAGTAGGTATTGAACTTTTGTATGAAACAGCTGATTTTTTTTCGTGATTTCGGAGTTGGTCCCATAGTGAATGTTGTTCAGTTCGATGGTCTAAAGCACCTCTTAAACATTTTAAGGTTAATTTTTTTACACTTTGTATAATCTTTACTTGGAGATCCTTAAATAAATAAATTAATTGAAGCCTTAGGCTTGAGTTTGAGGTTTGAGTTTGGTTGATACTTATTGTGAAGTATGCCAGCCATGACATCATTTCGGTAAGAACAATTACTTACATAACGGGTATCTTTAGCTTAAAGTTTCTGCAAACATTTAATAAAGTTCACATTTTGCACGTGGCATAGGTAAAATTAAAGTTGAGAAAGCTTTGCATGGTCCTTGTTAGGGCGTCACTGCGATGAATGGAAGCCAAATCGATGCCGTTGCCATGCAACACCAGGATAACAGAAGGATACGAGGGTGCATTCAAATTGACGTATTTGATATTACATATAATATACGAGTAGTATGCATCTGGAGTGATCCCGGTCGCTATTTATAGAGTGTGTCACTAGGAGATCACTCAACATGGAGGTTTGTATTGTATATTACAACTGCCTTCCGCTGCAGGGTGGACTTTCACTTTTTATGAATTACTCATTGAAATAGACAGAATCCAATACTACAACAACATTAGAACAATATTTACAAAGGATTTGTAACTGTATTGTCAAAAAATGCATAAAATTAAAATGTACACGAAAAAGAAAAAGCAAACCACGAAAGTATGGACATGCAAAAATAGCATGAACAATAAAATTAATTACATGCGTACGTTCTTAACGTAAGTATATTATGAAGAACAGCATTATTGTTTGTAGATAGGTAGGGGTATGGGTCCTGATGATGGCTACGTCCAATCATCATACGAACAGCTGATCAACTACTGTTTTCTGGATACTAAAGAGCTATTTATTGTACTATTAGGTATAACTGCAATATTGCAAAATTTTTGTTATTTATTATTTTACGTTGTAAGCCCGCTCCTCGCACTGTACCTGCACCTCGAGCTCTTTAAGGCCATTACAGTTGGTCCTTCGAGCCGGATCTGAACCAGCGACCTATTCGTATTTTTCTGTAAACAAAATACTATCGTTAGGTAAGAGGTAAATTGAGAAAAAGCCTTCTGTCACACGCTTCGACTGCGCGTAGCACGTTGGCCGATTTTTAAGTAAGCTGGGTGAATTGTGGTCGGTATGTGAGAAAGTTTTTGTATAGAGCCATGCACTTTACCACAGGGTACCAGTCTTCTGATATCAGGCTAGGATTTATGCGTGTAAACTTGAATAACAATCCGAGAGATGGCATTCGCATCTGGTATCTTAAAAAGGTACAATATCTTGCACCATTTGGCAAAGCGTAACATTTTCTTGCTCAGTTCAACGTGCGAGCAGTTTATTCTGTGTATGAGCGAGCAGGCTGTATAATAAATACTTTAAGGTGTACTGAAAAGTTTTGTTTGGATTTCGATGTTATTAATAAACTACGTACAATAAAGAAATATTCTAGTTTTTCAAGTTGTAAATACCATGCGGAGCAGGGGCGGGTGCTAGTTTCAATTAATAATTTATAAGTAGTGCGTACACACCTGTCAATGTTTGTAGGTCAAAACTAGGCGTGTCATTGATAAAAACGTTCCACTTCCGGTGTCACTGGGATTCCATAAGCACGGAAGCAATGGTTCAACTATCTAGGGCATGACGTATCGTGACGTCACAGATCGATCGAATCCAGTGACTGGTATGAGTGCAGCTGCACACATGTAAGGCTTACTTGCATGTACACCCAGTAATACGCACATTCAAAATAAGAATCCCCACTGCCTTGTTTGCGGAGTGGCAGAATTTGGAACTATCATGTTGCTAGATTTTGTTTTTATTAACAAGCAGAGTAATGACTCATTTCACACAAATTGGTCAATGTATTAATCAATCAATCAATGCACTCAATGGCGTTATATTGGAGAGGTCAATGCCCAGCTGAGGTCTGCAGTGGCTGTTGATGATGATTACGTAGATGTCTGACTCTGAGTTACTCATAAGACACGGGTAAGAAAAGTTTAGCTCTCTACTCTGCTATGTGTGCTACGACCGCCTAGCTGTTGTAGTAATGACGTCAGTCACGTCGTAGCAACATAACATTGGCGCCGATTCTCTTGTTCACAAACTAAACTAAATTTAATTTCAGTGCATGTTTTTTCTTTCTATTTCATAAAGAAAAGGACAGAAGACAAATATTACTTTAGTTCTGTCAAATTAGTCAGTGCCTGACGTAAATTGACGTATTTTTAATAGCCAATTTTTAATCATGTCTAAATTGTCTATGGAATATCTTAATTTGACAGGACTAAACTACTATTTATCTCCCGTCCTTTTCTTAATGAAATAGATAGAAAAAGATGCACTGAACTTAAATTTTGTTTAGTTTGTGAACAAGAGAATCGGCGCTATTATCATTATAATTAAATTTTGTGGAAAATGCTAAGAGCAGACAAAATTGAGGCCTACAATAATCCAATATTATCCAAAACACTTGTTTCAAGATTGTCGTTTCACTATCATTCGTTGTACGGGGGCGCTAACAGAGTTCTGTTGCAGTTTGCATGAATGTATTAATTGCAATTTTGATCCCTCAAGCTTTGTAATAAGGACTTTAATGAACGTCATTCCGAGAAACCAAAAACAAGCATCCAGCTTCCGTTCGTTCTGTGTCCCTAGTATTTCAGGGGATGCGATATCGAACCCGAGGTACGTGGTGCCGTAGAATTCAATCAGCACGCAATGGGATGAATACGAAAACAATAACGCGGTAGGTTTGTAGAACAGTAAATGCCTTGAAATGAAGAACTAAATAAAAAAAAGTAATTAAAAAAAAGACGGGTTGCACTCCTGGAGTGCTGGCAGAAGTGAAAACTTGAATATAAACGTTGAAATAAATCAATTATGAATTGAATTAATATAACTAATTTTTTTTCACTATTTCTGCGTCACTTTTTTCATTAATCGATGCACTTTGTTCAATTTCCATATTTTAAACACTTTATATACACGAATTTTACGAATACACAGCAGTGTGGCTACTACACAGACGGTCGAGCCATCAGCTGTCCATCCATCCATCCACGTCCACCATCACCGTCACCGTCACCGTCACCGTCACCGTCACCGTCCCCGTCCCCGTCACCGTCACCGTCACCGTGACCGTCACCGTCACCGTCACCGTCACCGTCACCGTGACCGTCACCGTCACCGTCACCGTCACCGTCACCGTCACCGTCACCGTCACCGTCACCGTCACCGTCACCGTCACCGTCACCATCCATCCATCCCATGGAGCACAACAACATCCATTATCGTGTCTCACTTGGTTCACTTCGGTTGGCGCCGCCGCCGTAGAAAGAGGGGGGGGGGGGGGAAATCTCTCCTGACGGTCACGTGTCCTGACGCGATGTCCTGACGCGAGTTTAACATTTTTTCCCCATTACAAAAAGTTTGCAACGCCGCTAAAGAAGTTTTCACTTCAAAAATTAAAAAACCCGACTGCAACCTTATACTAAAACTAACTGAAAAGCTAAAAACAAGCCCATTTTAAATTTAATAAAAGTTGGAAGCAGGCGGGGCCCATACCATTATTATAGTTTCAAACTCAAATGGGTCCCATACAAAGGTTCTACTAATAAAACTATTTGGATTTTCTATAGGAGTGAAATAGTCACCGAGATACATTTCTAAAAGGATTATAGGAGACAGAATTTAGTTCATCTTCCGAAATCATAAACAACACCAGCTGCTTAATTTTCACTTTGTAGTGTTTTTTTTTTGGAAATCGGTTGTTTTTATTTTGTATATAAGTTTATTTTATTTTTCACTTTTTAGTTGTGGTACGTAGCCCCACACAAGTTCGGACTTAACCACTACTTGCTATGTAAATAACAGTGACAGGAACTTATGATAACATCGTAACCATACAGAAAATGGATTAAAAAAACTTTTTAACAAAAAATTAAACCTCCGAAAAAACTGAAAAGCAAAAAATAATAAACTTTTTTTATTTAACCTTAATAAATAAGTTCTTAAACTAATGCAAGTATACCTAAGTAATTTAGAGTCGGCGCCAAACAAGCAAATTAATTCGTTGCGAGTGGTCGTGCGGAGAGCGCATTTTTTGTTTGAAATGTTAATGTTTATCGCTATAGATTTCACGTTGCTTATTTCTTTAAATTTAAGGTAATTTAGTAATCTTTGTTCATTGATTGTTTGGCGCCGACTCAAAATTACTTAGGTATACTTGCATTAGTTTAAGAACTTATTTATTAAGGTTAAATAAAAAAGTTTATTATTTTTTGCTTTTCAGTTTTTTCGGAGGTTTAATTTTTTGTTAAAAAGTTTTTATTTTATAATTTTTTGAGGCTATAATTTACTAATTACTACATGCTTAATGTTTGATTACTTTTAAAATACCTACCTTACTTTAGACATTAACTGTTATATAATCCTACTTTAACTATTATTTTTTGTGTAATATAATACTAAATAATATAATGTAATACTTAAAAAAAACAGGCTTTATATACCAACATAGATAGGCCTTTTATTTTAATTGTAATACACAGCTCAGCATTAAAATCTGTGAATGAACAATAAGTCACCCCTATTTTCCCACCCTTAGGGTAGGTTTTTTTTTCCAAATTTACATGGGACCAACTTCGAAGTATGTCCTATCCAACAAAAGAAGAACTATCAAAATCGGACTACTCTGTAAAAAGTTAAGCGTGGTCATACATTACAATCAGTGAGTGAACAATCAATCATCCCCTGTTTTCTAACCCTTAGGGTTGGAATTTTTTTTCCAAATTTTTAATAAAAAAAGAATTATCAAAATCGGACTGCTCTGTAAAAAGTTATGCGTGATCATACACAAAAAAAAAAAAAATATATACGTGTCGAATTGAGAACCTCCTCCGTTTTTTTTCGTCGGTTAATAAGAAATAAGATAGCTAACTCAAAAACTACCCTGGCAAAGTAAATATTTTTTTATGGAACCGGTACTTTATTGGAGTTGGTAAAAACGGCGAGCAAAGTTTTAAGCGTAATATGTATTACTGAATTGTGTCGTATATATTTCATGTATCTTTTAGTTTTTAACGCAATCTTGAAGGCCAATTAAACGTTCATTCTCATCTTAGCGACAATCAATCTCAAAAACTTAAAAAAATTTATATGCAAATAGATTGTATTTTTGGCAGATTGACACTGAGATTAGAATGCAAACGTTCATTATAATATACGGGAATTGCCCCTCTGCGGGGTAATTAAGTAACACACTATCAGTAGCAATGGCTTTCATTTTGGCAGTTCATTAACATTCATTGCGTTATTTACGTTGTTGAGTAAAGAAATTGATCGACCATGGATTAGAAATATCCTTCAAAATGATTCAGATTGAGATTGATACAGACAGCGCCATCCACGAAGACGCGCCCCACTCTTCTTCCTAATCACTTACAGTACAAGTGTGCAACATTCCGCTAGGGTTTTAGTTTTGTCGATACACAGTTATTACTTACTAGTGGGTAATTAGAGTGTATCAAAAAAAATAAAACACTAGCGGAATTAACTAGCGATAACCACTAGCGATTAGTAAGAAGAGTGGGGCGCGTCTTCGTGGATGGCACTATTCTATAGTGTGTTACGCAACGTGCTATCCAAAGCACGTGGTCTCAGTTCATTTGTAAAAGCTTAAAGTCAGCTCAAATACGTGGCACAATACTAGGAGCACATGAACATCACAAGGGTGATTCGGACATTTTGAAATCGTAATAACGTAACAAATATTGCCGTAGCGATGTAGGAAATTCATTTTTAACAACATCGAGTTAAAGTCTACCTTTGCTTGCATTCTGTAGTCACTTTGACACGTGACTCTTTAGTTCCAATCACGGTGTGCTAGGAAAAGGTACGTTTCCCGATTTTATTAGCAGTTTTCTTGAGAATTCTGACAGAAAACCTAAACAACATGATATGAAAATGAAGCGTTATAAAATACTGAACAAATATCAGTAAATTCTGTCTCTGTAAACCGTGTTGTTCAGTCTCTATTTGTATTATTAATCGAGGGTAGCACCCCAGAATAGGGCAGTTCGGGTTGGGTTGGCATTTTCTTGGCAAATATCTTACGAAAAATAACAGGATTGCAATGAGAAATTACTTATAATTGAAGAAGAAATAAAGAATGAATACAATGAAAGAGTTTTCAATTGGGATACGCATTTGTTTACGTTGTAAATTATATTTTTCTCCGGGAGTGGGAGTAAACCGCATGTTTACAGCGTACTTCACTCTAGTTGCATCGTTGTCATGGAAACCTCTTTGGCGTGCCATGTGCTCGGGAGACTGTATTGATCCATCCAGACCGTACCATATTCGAAGCACTAGGCTTTCATGTAACACTAAGAGGCTTTCAGGAATGTGATTTTAAAGGTAGTAGTGTTCGCGCCATAAATACTGGGTACGATGGTTTTCAAAATTCCTAATAAGTACTAACATTACTAACATAATGTGCGTTTTCAAATAGTTATGTAGTATCGTGATGGCCCAGAGGTTGAGGTGTCAGATCTTCAAGCAAAAGGATGCGGGTTCAAAACCGGGCAAACTACCACAAACAGATATAGTATTCTAAGTTCATTCGTAAAGAAACTGGACGGTAAATATAAATCTGAAACAGTCAATCCGTACTGAACACCCGTTTGGTGATCATTGCTCATGCCTTCTGTTCAATGCTACCTTTGACCATTGATTCAGCACTTCGTCGGTGGACGCGCGGCCTACTTCAAATATTGTCATAGTTGCATATTACACGCATAGAATACTAAGATATTTGTACATTTGTGTGTGTTAAATGGGCCTTATTAGAAGGCTGAAAGTCACCCAAAGGGCAATGGAGAGGGCTATGCTTGGAGTTTCCCTGCGGGATTGAATCAGAAATGAAGAGATCCGCAGGAGAACCAAGGTAACCGACATAGCCCGAAGAATTGCCAAACTTAAGTGGCAGTGGGCAGGGCACATTGCTCGCAGAACAGATGGCCGATGGGGCCGAAAGGTTCTGGAGTGGCGACCGCGTACCGGAAGGCGTAGCGTTGGAAGGCCTCCCACAAGGTGGACCGACGACCTTGTGAAGGCCGCAGGAACTCGTTGGATGCGAGAAGCACAAAACCGGTCGAAGTGGAGGTGCTTGGGGGAGGCCTATGTCCAGCAGTGGACGTCTTTCGGCTGAAATGATGATGATGATGATGATGTGTGTTAAGAAAAAGTAGTATATAAGCTGTAATATTTGTAAAATAAATCAGATTAGAATTTATTCTTGTCTCATTACCCCTCGCTGTGGCCAAGACAACTTTAGCCATCTCTGATCAGTCCTGTGAGTCTGCTGGACTGGCAGTGAGTTTACCCTTCACCCTCACCTGTAATTCCTAATCACTATCCGTCTGTTACCTTAGGTCTCTTGGTGCAGACATCCTGTACTTATTTATATATTTATTTATTACAAATTATATGGTAGGTTAGGGCTGTAGGGCTTATAGGACTTAGGGCCGTAGGGACTGTAGGGCTTATAGGTCTTAGTTTAGGTTCTTTCAATTTACCATATATTCATGTACAGCCGCAACCTTTATTAAGGGGTGGTTGTACACCTTCTGTGTTGAGACAAGGCCTGGGTCCGCAATAGGGCAATATATATAACTTGTACTTGGTTACTATTATTAACTAATATTTATATCACGTTTATTTGTATAAACTGAAGTAAATATGTTATGCCTGAACTTAGCCGGCTAACTTTCATCATTGTTTTTGGAAGCGCTTGGTACATAGAAACAGCTTTCATAAGCTGATCAGATTATATTCATCTTTTCGACATAAAACTTATCCTAACTCTAAAAGGGTGGTAAAAAGGGTCTTCATTAATGAAAATCTAAAATACGAAAGTTAATCGAAAATCAATGCCATCTGTACTAATACCAGACACTGGGCTGCAGCTGACAAATCCCATTTCAAAAAAATCCAAAATCATTGTTACCGTCCCGTGGATCGAACCCAGGACCTCATGCTCACTAACAACCCTTAACGATCAAAACCATTGCGCAATTTTTTATATCGCGCAATACTTTTAATCGTTTAGGACACGTCCTAACCTAAATTACCAGTCACTCTATGTAACACCTATCAGCCCCATAAAATATAACAAGAATAATATACCATCAGCTGTAATTTAATTTAGTTACTACTCTCTTTTCACAAACAAAACTATTTAATTTTTAACATGCATTATTTTAACAACCGCAGAGACGTCATTGGGGTCATGCGCTTGGTAAATTAAAAAAAAAATCGTCTCTATGGGAAAGTTGTTCCTTATGATGAGTACAATCATGTGTTTAAGTACCGGTCAGTAATTACCAGTCACCCTATGTAATATGTAAACATACCTATTATACTACAAGACCAGCTGTTTCACACTTTACTGTTTTACGACTTTCTTTACAAAACCCGCGTTAGCTCAGACGATACACCGACCATATGTACACCTAAATTTTTCCCGAAAAACACTATATCTAACAGTGAAAATTTTATCATAATCCCTTCAGAACTTTCGGAGATTAGTACTTCTAAAGAAACAGGTGCGTTGGGCTGAAATCCGGGGAAGCAAATGTACCTATTTTCGCGCAAAGTGGATTCCCGCTAGTATTTTTCGCGGAAATGTCTTTCGCGCAAGTGTAGGTGTATCTCCGCAAAAATATACATCTATATACATATAACACCAGCGTAAAAAAAAACTCGTGGATTTTTGTCAAAAGTTAAACAGACCGTTTTAAAATACGTTAGTGTTTAGTCAAGTTATAGTTAATTATCTACTATAATGAACTGCCGCTCCTGGTCCGTTAATTTTAAATCTTGATGGTTAGTGTGAGAAAAGCATATAAAATAATTAAGTACAGGTACAACTAAATATGCAAATAGATTCCAATGGTGGGTCCAATAGACAGGGCTTTTTTTCCAAATCCTGACTTTTTAGTTCGTATTATTACGAAAAGATTCTTGGTTTTAAGTGAACCGTTACCCAAAAAAAAAGGATTTTTCTAATAAACCTTGCGACATGTATAATATGCACATAATACGTTTTATTTGATTGAGTGAGTTAGATATTTGATTTAGTAAGTTATTTCTTTTCAATAGTTGTAAATGTGAATAGAATGGAAGATTTTTATGTATTACTTGAGACTAATTAATGATTAGAAAAAAGCGTTTTCATAAAAATAAAAAAAAGCGAAATAAAAAACGAAAATTCACCACAAATTAATGATTAGAAAAAAGAGTATTCATAAAAAAAATTAACAATGTATTTATCTGACTTACTTTGAAAATCGTAGGAGGATTTTTTGTAGTCCAGGAGCTCATCTTTAGTTGGAATCTGATCGCCTTTTAACTTTCTCACGCTACTAGGAGCACATCAATCACAGGAGATGCATGTTCTGCTTGAATAGCACAACGCTTGCAATTGTAGTAGGCAGTTATGTATGGATACACTTTCACTGAACCGGACTTACAGATGGCGCTGTAGGTAAATCAAAATAAAGGACCAGTTATAATGTAGAAGCAGTAACGGCAATGAAGGCGCTGTTTATTAGTTTTTAGGTTAAACAATAGACATGTCCATATTGGCCTCATAAGTAGGTATGTACGTCAATACAGTACGTTGTCTGCTATATTGCCCTATAGCTATTGCG
This sequence comes from Amphipoea lucens, assembly GCA_947508005.1. Classification (NCBI taxonomy): domain Eukaryota; kingdom Metazoa; phylum Arthropoda; class Insecta; order Lepidoptera; family Noctuidae; genus Amphipoea; species Amphipoea lucens. The sequence continues at coordinate 26,683,481 of OX382355.1, forward strand.
ACCAAAGTTCCACGTACATACTAGCTAGCTGCAGTCTGTTTGCACAAAATGGTATCCCACAAAATTCACGGGGGAGTTAGCCCTCGAGATATTAATTAAACTTTAAAAATTATGTACAAAACAGAAATAACATGTAGACATCATCATCGTTCTCCTGCCCTTATCCCCAAATCCCCATTTATTTGATATCGGCGCAACATTTCTTTTTCTTCCATATTTCTCTATTAGTCGTCATCTTGGTAGTCACCCCCTTTCTAACCACATCATCATTCAAACAGTCCATCCATCGTTTCTTTGGTCTTCCCCTACTCTTATAGCCACATTCATACCTAAAACTCACCTCACGACATTTTCCTCATTCCTCCGTAATGTATCACATGCCCATACCATGACAACCGATTTCCACACAACTTTTCAGCTGCTGGTGCCACTTTCAAACATCCTCTTATGTACAAATTTCTTATTCTAAACATTCGTGTAATACCACACATCCCTCTTAGCATTCTCATCTCAGCTGCATGCAATTTTCTTTCATTCATCCCTTTTGTGGCCCAACATTCTGATCCATAAAAAAATTCCGATATCGAGCTTTTGGTTCTTTTGACCACTTCATCCTACTCTCTTGAACAAGATTCTGATTCTGTATAATATAAACTGTAATTTACTTATCTCAGTTGCGGGCTAATTTTAATCTTTTATCGCAAGTAAAGAATACAGGTAATAGAACATCGACTTATTTTGTAAAGAATAAATTTCAAAAATGGCCGCGAAGAAAATTGTAGATTTGCATTTAGCATGTCTTATTTTCCTAGATCATCTAATTTACCAGCAGCTTTTAAAATAAAAAAGAACCGCGAAATACTTGTTATTCAAATACCAGTTTCGGTTCCATGGAAACGGAACGCAATGTTCCGCACCTACACTAGGAGGTCATGATATAAGAGAAAGTTGCTACGGCAATATGTTCAAGAAATCCCTCCCGCCAAATGTACATAGCAACATACATGGGTTATTAGGCGCAGGTACTAGGTATATTAGCAATAATATGATAATGTATTAGGCTGATCATGGATTGATTTGCATTTGAAATGTATTATTGACATAGGCTACTTTTTATCTCAGAATGCTCGGTTCTTGTGGGGTAGACGGGAGCGTAGTCGCAGTTAAAGACGCTAGTTACTTATGTTTCTACGAACACTTTTAAAGAAATAAGATAAAATAAAAAATCTTTACTTTACATAGTCACAATAAACAACATTACAATATCAACCTCCAAGCGCGTATTTTGCGGTAGGGTTATGATAAGGTCCTTATTTCTATCTTCTGTTACCTACCATATAAACGTACATATGCATCTATGAAATTTTGTATATTTGTTTGGAAGCCCTAATAGATATGTGAATATTATACTTATTGCAGTTCCAATAATATTACAAACATACGTGTCAAATTGTTAAACTCCTTTTTTTTGAAGTCAGTAAAAAGAGGTTTTAATATTCGTTTCCATCGGGGTGCCATTTATATTAATATCCACTCATGAGAGCAGTGGTGGCCCAGTGGTAACGGCCGCGCAACTTTTGAATTCTGTTGGTCGTAAGTTTGAATCCAGACAGGCGCTTTACTTTGTGTAAATTATTTTATCACCATTGCTCCCAAAACGGTGAAGGAAAACATCGTGAGGAAACCGGCAGGTCCTAGAACCAAAAACTCTCAAGACATGTGACATCTACCAACCCGCACTGGGCCCTAGTGGTGTATTACGGGCCCACTCCCCTCACCGAGAGGAGGCCTGGGTCCCAGCAGTGGGAATATTATAAGCTGATTATGTTATCTACCCACGATTTAACAAGTAGCGCCATATAAATGATGTAGTGAAATAACCCAAACGGGAATGAGGGTGGCACTCGTAATTGAGAGATAAAGAAAAAAAATCAGCGCGCAGCGTGTATCGTTGATACGTTGGCCTGGTCTTGAAATGAAAAAAAATATATATAAGCATCCGAATTGAGAACCTCCTCCTTCTTTGAAGTCGGTTATAAAATAGGTTTCGAATTACTTTGTTTATGTAATTCCAGAGTTGAGAGAGCTAGATATGCGCCTACGAAATCATAAAAAAATGTATGGAACCGTGACCTAGGCTACTCTTTGACGAGCAAATTGCCAAGTCAAGTTTTCTTAAAATCGTGACATGTTCCGTCGAATGTAAGTTAAAGAAATGAATGTCTTGATGCTTACTATGATTATTTAATTATTTCTTAGGTAGGTACAATGGTTATTTCGCCACGGGGGGAACTATTTTACTTGAATGAAACTCCTAATGGCTTTCATAGGATATTATTTTAGGAGTGGTTCATCGAATATATCAAATTAGCCCGTCATAATTATTACACGTCAAAACCTACGACTCTCTATGACACATGCTTAAACGTTCGAATGGAATATGCCTTCAAATATTATCGGCCAGTATTTCAAACGATATATACATATATTCTACAGTACCTACATTATATCTAAAAAAATACCCATTGGATATCTCAAGTTACTTCGGGCATTATGCACCACCACCAAACAAAGTAGAAAAAGTTGATAATGCATCAAAAAACTCAATCCCACTGTCAACGGGAAAAAGTGCCCAAGTGACTGGCAACAATTCAAAACACGTGGGAAAATTCGAACTTCGCGGGCTTCCTTAGAGCTCCCCCTTCAAATAATAGATGTCACTACTGTATTTCCTCAGATTCGAGCCGAAACAGGCGAAAAATGTTACTAGGACTGCAGTAACGCAAGGAGAAAACCGAAGGATAACAGTATTGCCAGGTGTGGTTTTATCGTAGTCCCATTATGGATGACTTTAAATAATTTATTTTCGATATTTACAAAGTCATAAATCAATAGGTATTCTTGTAAAAACAGTTTTGCCAAAAATATTTGTACACTTGCAAAAAAAAAAAACCATGTGCAACAACAACAGCCAGGTAAAATAATTATTATTAAGATTATTATTTTATTATAACGTTATGTTTTATAAAAATATTATTATTCGCGCGTTTTCTAATAAAGGCGCGAAATGCCTAGATGTTGTTGGATGCACTGTACAGCACACATACAGAATGCACACATACAAGTGCGTAGCGTTGTAGGTACCAAAGTGACGAAAATATACCGAGTCCATCACACAACCAAGTTAAAACTAGGTTAAAATGAAACAGCACCATATTTATCAGTTCCTCTTACCTGTGTGAACCTACGTTATATCTAGACGTACAGTACTAGCCTCATCCCCTAGCTAGTCAGTTGGCGCATGCGTAAATGCAGTCTTGCAGCAACCATGGCTCGGTATGAACGCTACATGTTCTGTTAGTTTCAATAATAATAAATGAAACAATACTGACGAGGAACAGCTCCCACAACTTTCTTGCGTATATTGGCCGGCTTGAATGGAGATTCGCAAGAGCAAACCAGGGGTGCACTTGCACAGTACATTCAGGGATAATCCGGTTGGTGCTTCAACTCTTAAAATCGCCTAAGGGGCATAGATATCCGTGCTAAGGGGCCTTTGCGAGTTGGCTTTGGCCCTTCGTACGTCTTCCCAAGGGCCGGAACCCAAGGATCCCGAGATATGACAAATATGATTTAATTCAATTTGTCAAAAGAATTGGTCAAGAGCAAATTAGGCTCGCAGAAATAGGGTTTCGAACCAAACTACAAACAAATTGCTGGCCTACCCTAAGTACTTACTGTATAGTGCATTTAATAAACCTGCGGGGTAATTGCGTAACACGCTAACAGTCAGTAGCAATGGCTTTCATTTTGATAGTTCAACAATATTCATTGCGTTATTTACATTACTAAGCAGACAAATTTTTCGAACATATGAAGTAATGGATTAGCGATATCCTTCAAAATGATTCAGATTGTGATTGAAAATGTGCTACACAATAAGGGTGCTGGACGCGTACCGCGAGGGCTGGTTCGAATGGACGCGGGTAAAGCGTTCCTGGAAGGATTTGGGGGAGGCCTTACCCTTGGCCGGGTTAGGGGGCACCAGTTAAGTAGTGGTAAAGTATTAAAAAAATCTCTTCAAAGCAACGAGGCGGCGAGCGATTTACTCCCAAGAAACCATCGCTGTGCGAGTTATCCCTTTGATAGCTGCGACAATCTACTAGAAAGATAGTTCGAGAGCGCTTAAGTGACTGTTACCTTATCCTACTACGCAGATTGGTTGCTATCCAACTGTCTATTGTGTGTCAATCTTAGATACTGATCTAAGAAGTAATAATGATGCCATGGAGCAGCCATGCAAAGCTTGCCGGACCTTTCTGATGCTGTCGAGGACGACGCATGATCAGGATGGCCGTGTTGGATACTACTACCCGGCCCAGGATACATCAATGATCAATTGACACATCTGGATGCATGTTGAGCACGTCACGCAGCATCATCGACTCTATCTTTTTCATAAACCTACATTCTCTTGTTCTTTCTTTAATTCATTATGTTAAATTGCACGCTTTTTGGTTAATATTATAATGTGTCCATCCAAGTTACTAAATTATCCTCAATCACGTTTACCGAAGAACTACGGCACCTTCCAACGATTGCCGCCCCGACAAGCGTGAACTAGTCTGATCATATCCTAGATCTACTCCTTATGTCTCGTGTTGTTTTGGTATTCCTGGCACGCGTGTCCTATCTATGGCAACAAAAGCTCTTCATCCTGTAAGGTTATTTATTTTCATAACAAAGCGTGCCTCTCCTCCGAATAGTGGAATCTAACTTTTGATAATACAAAAAAAAGTAATAGGTAAGCTTAAGGAGAGTAAGAATGGTTTTTGACTAACAAGGCAGGTTCATAAAACTTGTATAATTTTTAAACGAAATGATTTGAAGAGTATGAAATATTATATGAACTTAAAGGAAATGAGCACATAGTGTGAATCAGTTTAAGATTTATGATGATGCATACGATTTTTGATTCGTTTTATGTTTTTAAAGTTTTTCTCATTTTGGCTGTTATGTTTAACTCCCATGTAACAGAGGCTAGCTCTTGGTATCAACCAACCCCAGGAATCCAAGGATACGATCTCAAGTGTCCAGACGACGATACAAGTATATTCTTCGAACTACGTCGAAGTTCAATGCTACAAGTTCAAAAGCCTATTAATTTTCCGGTCGATCGACATGCAAGCCTTCGATCTGCCGCCCTAGTAAGACTACGAATATAGTGACGTCAGATAAACTCAACCCCTAGTATTCGAATGACATCATGAGAAACGATAGCAGACATATAAAGGATGTTGCTTATAGCATCATTCGACCTCATTCTATACTTCTGGCGGGAAAGCAAATACATGCGCTTTCCATCCCTCTCTGGCCTGCTGTCTCTTTTCAGACGCTGTATCTCTTACGACTTATTGTTTCCTGGTATAAAAACGTTACATTATCAGTACTCGTTGCGTACTTCAACGGTACTACGAATACCGGAATTTAACTTATGAAACTTTACCAAAAACTTTACTAAATATTAACGAAGAACTAGAGGTGGTTCAGAAAAGTGGACGTTATTATTACTGTAAAAACGTTATCAGTGGGGCAAACTCTCGGAATGTATTGTACCCTAATATCGAATTCATGTGCTCCACAATGTCACCACGCGTAGGTACCGTACGTAGTCCGCAACGTAATTATTTTAGCTCAAAAAAATAACATCAAAAAGTTATAAAGAAAAAAAATAGTAAGACTGCTCCACTTCCTACAAGTTATCGTTTTCTGGGAAGCTGCGTGTGGCTCTGCCATTTTTCTTTGAGCTGTGACATGCGCTTGCTCTAGTACACTACACCTTCTTTATTACTTCCCCTTAAAAATCTTTTCCATTGGTGAATCTTATGACTTAGGCACCAAGAAAATTGGTTGAAAATATTAAACCCTGTTTTAACCAGTGCAAACAGTGTCTGTGTTGGCTTAATAGATGACGCTACTCTGGTAATGCTAGAATATTAACGATTTAACGACAATTTTCTCGAATGGTTCTAACATCATACAAATTAAAAACATACCTCCTTACGAAACTCTACTATCCTCCTCAGTACATTATTTACTGCTAAAATAGAATCCGTATTTTTTCCGGTAACTATAAGACGATGATTATCCAAAAACAAAAAGCAGGGCACTACCTACCTTTTCTCGAAGCTTTTCGTCGTATTTTTAAACTCTCTTTGCTTCAGCTTGGATAATGCTAGAGGGCTCAAATTCTCAGGGTAAGATGTAGCAGACTTATAAAACACACTAAGTTTCATTTGTCTAGCTTTTATACTTTGAACTTTTACTAATACCTGTTTTCGATTTCGTCACCGAACAAAACCTCTAGTGCACTTCCCGAAGTCCTAGAAAGCTGAAATTTGGTGTGCAGGCTGGGATTTGCACGGGGTGCACGTTGAAGAGCCTCCTCGTGGCGCACCCTGGGCAACGTCGGCTCCAACTGCCCACCAGGTTTTGGTGGACACTTGGGGCGGGCGGCTAATCTTCAACAGGCGGGAAGGGTCATGGTTCCAATCACCGATCATCCTTGATTGTCGGTGAAGGGAACCGGGCTACAGACACACGCCTACTCCTCCTCTGCTTACAGAGGGATGTGAGTGGGCGTGGACTGTGACGGGGCGTTGAGCGCCGCTGCACCCACGAGAGTGTGGGTGATGGAGGGTGTCCAATGCCCGCGCTGCGTCTGTCCGGCATCCGGCGGCAGCGTGTGGATGCCGGGGCGGCGGTTGGTTCTGCCCAGCCGTCGGCCACCCCGTAATCTTGAGTTCAAGACCGGGAGTCCGGGCCACTGAGGCCCGGGCTGCGAGGAAGACAACCTCTATAAAAAATTACCCTAATCCCAAGGTCTAGCGTGCCGAGGGGATGAATGGCCGGAGGGGATCCGGTCGTTAGCGCGGTGAAAAGGGACCTCACCCTTAAAAAGAAACAAAAATGGATAAGACAGACGGCAAAAAACTATCCCAGGGAGGTACCGGCTGCTCAGCAGCCGGAGAATCCGCCACGTTTCCGTCGGGAACGTCAAGCCCCCAATCGTATTCTGGGGGGGGCAACGAATGTCTTCCGCTTGCCGATGGCAACAAGAGCCGAGGAGGCTCCTGTCCCTTAGGGGACCAAAACACGTCCGACCAGGACTTGCGCGAACGCTCCAAATACTGGAGAAAACGTCCGCGCGAGGAAGACTCGGACCAATCGGGATCGATGGGTCGCTCCTTAAGTGAGGAGAACCTGTCGGCGGCCAAAGTGCCGACGGCGAGGAGGGGCCGAGGTCGCGCGGTGCAGCACGACGCTAGGGGTCGCTTCAAGCGGCCTGGCACTCCTAGAGAGAGCGGGAGGCCTGCCACGGTGGGGCACCCTGGAGAGACAGGCTGCAGGGCGGCCCTCTCAGAGTCGTCAGGCGGTGAGTCGGACGTCGCTGGCGGCTCCACTTCGGAGCGAGCGACCAAGTTTGCGGAGGTCGTGGCAGCCGCGGTCAAGTGTGTGGCCTTGAAGAGGACTCAATCCTCTAAAGACAAGGCCATATCGGCAGCCACGGCCTCCATCATAGCGGCAGCGGAGGCCACCCACTTCGGGCCTCCGTCGGACGGGATGTCCGAGATGCGGGCGGAGGTCGCCCGCTTGACAGCCGCCATGGAGCTTCTCCGAAAGGAGAATGAGGAGCTCCGAGCAGACCTGGCCAGGCTCCGAGGAGTCGGCCCCCGGGAGGTACCGCAGGAAGAGGCGCGGAATGGGCAGGGCGAGACTGTGCCTGCTGGGGACGGGGTTCTGGCTCTGGTTCGGCTGGAGTTGGCTGCCTTCCAGAGTCGGTTCTCCGCTCTGGAGGGTATAGTCCTGCGCCCCCCCCTGGCGGGCAGGACGGCCCCGGGGCCGAAGGCGGCCTCGTACGCGGCCGCTGCGGCAGCTGCCGCCCCTGAACCCGGGCCGTCAGGCCGGGCCCAGGCGCCGGCCAAATCGGCGTCGGGTCGCGGTGCCCCAGCGCCGGCGAAACCGGCGTCCGCTGGCGGAGCCCCGGCGCCGGCAAAACCGGCGCCTGCCGGCAAAACCCCGGCGCCGGCAAAACCGGCGCCTGCCGGCGGGACCCCGGCGCCGACCCAGAAGGGCGGGACGACTCGGGAGGGAAAGGCCCCAGAGCCTACGCCCCGCCCCCAAAAATCTCCCACGACCGACGCCGAGTGGCAGGTGGTCGGGGAGAAGAAGAAGGCGGCCAAGGCGGCCAGAAAAAAGGCGCAAAGGAGGCGTCGCAAGGAGCGAGCCGTCGCGGCCAGGCTTCGCTCCCCAAAGACCGCGGCTGTAGTCATAACGCTACAGCCGGAAGCGGCTAAGAGGGGAGTGACGTATTGCGACGTGCTCACCAAGGCACGAGAGACGGTGGACCTCCAGGAGCTGGGGATCACCGGGGGCCTTCGGCATAGGGTGACCGCTACTGGCGCCCGCATGCTAGAGATCCCCGGTGCGACGAGTGGCCCGACCGCTGACGCCCTGGCTGAGAAGCTAAGGGCGTCCCTCAACGCGGACGAGGCTCGAGTCACCAGGCCCGTCAAGTGCGCAGACATGCGTATCCTGGGCCTGGACGACTCCGTAACGGAGGGAGAGGTGGTGACCGCCGTCGCCAGGACGGGCGGGTGTCTGGCCGATCAGGTGAAGGCGGGCACCATTCGTCCTGGTTTCGCGGGCATGCGAACCGTGACGGTAAGCTGCCCCGTGACGGCGGCCAGAATAATCGTCGAGGGCCGAAGACTCCTGGTGGGCTGGGTGTCAGCGCAGGTTAAACTGCTGGAACCCAGGCCTCTGAGGTGCTTCCGATGCCATGTGGGGCACCACGTTGGCGTCCGGTGCACCTCGGAGGACCGCAGCACTCTGTGCTTCCGCTGCGGTCAGCCCGGACATACGGCTGGCTCGTGCAGCGCCGCGCCGCACTGCGTCGCATGTGCGGCTGCTGGCAAGCCGGCCGATCACCGGGCGGGGAGCAAGTCCTGCGCTCCACCCACCGGGACCAGGAGAAAAGGCAGGCCCTCCGCCGCCGTCGCCACCCCCACCGTCGCCGCCGCTGCTGCTGTCGCCGCCGCCGCCGCCACCGCCGGGGGGCCCTCACAAAGGGCCCGGGAGGGGGCTGAAATGGAGGAGTAATGGCTCCATTGCGCCTCCTCCAGGCGAACATCAACCACTGTGCCTGCGCTCAGGACCTGCTGCTCCAGAGCGTGGCGCAGTGGTCGATTAACATCGCCGTGGTCGCTGAGCCGTACTTTGTCCCGCCCAGGGATAACTGGGTGGAGGACCTGAGCGGCTCAGTGACCATAGTTTCGTCGGCTGCCGCCGGTACCCCGTCCCTCGAATGTGTCACGAAGGGACAGGGGTGCGTAGCGGCACGGTTCGGAGAGATCGTAGTAGTGGGAGTGTACTTCTCTCCGAACCGAACTCTCGCCGAGTTCCAGAACTCTTTAACAGAGTTGAGTGTCGTCGTCGCCGGAAACCATTCCTTCTCCGTGCTAGTGGTCGGGGACTTCAACGCCAAGAATTTGGCCTGGGGTTCCCGTTACACGGATGTGCGGGGCAGGATGGTGGAGGACTGGGCCCTGGAAACAGGCCTGGTCGTCCTAAATCGGGGTTCTGTCCCTACGTGTGTGCGGATGCGGGGTGAGTCCGTAGTGGACATCTCGTTCGCCAGCCCCGCTCTGTCACAGCGTGTCAGTGACTGGCGCGTCATGGAGGAGGTGGAGACCTACTCCGACCACCGGTATATCCGGTTCGACGTCTCCACCCAGACCTCTAGCGCGCTAGTCCAGCAGGCCCCGAGTGGTCCGCGGTGGGCGCTTAAGCAGCTGGACCGGGAGCTCCTCCTGGAAGCCTCGATCGTGCAGGCCTGGGTGTCATCACCGGACAGGCCTGCCGATATTGACAATGAGGCGGAATGGCTCCAGGAGGCCATGTCCGATATATGTGACGTGGCAATGCCCCGAGTCCGGCCAGGATGCGCCCGACGTCAGGTGTACTGGTGGTCGCAGGAGGTGGAGTCGCTACGCAAGGCGTGCGTCGACGCGCGACACCGGTACACCAGGCACCGCAGGCTCCGCATCCGCCCTCCGGATGCGGAAGCCACGGAGGCGGAGCTGTACGAGGGGTACAGAGCGGCGAAGACCGCCCTCCAAGGGGCTGTCCAGCGGGCCAAGGATACGGCCCGCGAAGAGATGGTGGAGACTCTGAACAGAGATCCATGGGGGCGCCCTTACAAAATGGTGCGGAATAAACTCCGCGCCTGGGCCCCCCCGCTGACGCAGAGTCTCCGCCCACAGCTGGTGGAGGAGGTGGTGAGCACTCTGTTCCCTTCACGGGGGGAGCATACTCCCCCGCCCATGGCTCCGCCACTTGCGGTGCCCGAAGCGGACCATGAAGACGACGACGACGACATCCCTGAAGTGACCGGGGTAGATCTGAGAGCGGCGGTAGGCAGGCTGAAGGCCAAAAATACCGCCCCAGGACCCGACGGCTTGCCGGGTAAAGTCTGGGTCCTGGCCTCGAGGGCTCTCGGGCCTCGACTAGAGGCGCTCTTAAGCGCATGCATGGAGAGGGGCCAGTTTCCACTCCGTTGGAAGACGGGGAAGCTGGTCCTCATTCAGAAGCCAGGGCGCCCTGCGGACTCTCCGTCCGCATACCGGCCTATAGTGCTGCTCGACGAGGTCGGCAAGCTCTTTGAGAGAGTGATTGCAGGCCGCCTCGTCGGGCACCTAGTGAGGACGGGGCCGGATCTTGCGGAAAGCCAGTTTGGCTTCCGCAAGGGGCGCTCGACGGTGGACGCCATCATGCGCGTGAGAGCCCTCACGACGGGGGACGCGGTGACCCGGGGTGGGGTAGTCGTGGCGGTGTCACTCGACATCGCCAACGCGTTTAACACCCTGCCCTGGAGCTGTATTGGGGAGGCACTCCGGTATCACCGGGTGCCGACCTACCTCCGTCGAGTAGTTGGGGCGTATCTGACGGACAGAGCCGTCATCTACCCCGGTCGCAACGGGGAGTGGAACCGGCGAGAGATGTCGTGCGGTGTCCCACAGGGATCGGTTCTGGGGCCGCTCCTGTGGGACATCGGTTACGACTGGGTGCTGCGGGCCGACCTCCCTGATGGCGTCAGCGTGGTTTGCTACGCTGACGACACGCTGGTCCTGGCGCAAGGGAGGTCGCATCAGGCGGCGGCCGACGCGATGACACGCGGGGTTGCGATAGTCGTGGAAAGAATCCGGCGGTTGGGTCTCGAGGTAGCATTGCACAAGTCCGAGGCCATGTCTTTCCATGGGCCTCGGAACGGGCCACCATCGGGATCCCAACTAACGGTGGGAGGGGTTCACATCGGCGTCGAGGCAACGATGAGATACCTGGGTCTCGTCCTCGACAGCCGGTGGAACTTCGTCGAACACTTCCGACGCTTGGCCCCCAAACTGGAAAGGACCGGGGCCGCCTTCAAGCGGCTCCTGCCCAACCTGGGGGGGCCAAACACCTCCTGCCGGAGGCTTTACGCGGGGGTCGTGCGGTCCATGGCCCTATACGGGGCCCCGGTGTGGGCGCGTTCTCTGCGGCGGCGAGCCGCCCACTATCTGAACGCGCCCCAAAAGGTGGTAGCCGTAAGGCTGATCCGGGGGTACCGCACGATCTCGGGCGAGGCGGCAAGCCTCCTTGCCGGACTGCCGCCATGGGATCTGGAGGCGATAGTCCTAGCGCGCCTGTATGAGTGGCGCGCGGAGGCACTGAGCCGGGGGGAAACTCCGCTTCCGCGGCAAATCGTGGCGGAGCGGACAGACCTCCGGCGCGATCTCATGGTGGCATGGAAGGAGCGACTTTCGCAACCCAGCGCAGGGCACGCCACGATAGTGGCGATAAGACCCCTCTTTGAGGAGTGGCTAGAGAGGCGTCACGGCGTCCTCACCTATCGCCTGACGCAGGTCCTCACCGGACACGGATGTTTTGGGAGGTTCCTGCACATCATCAGGCGGGAGGAGACGCCCGGGTGTCACCACTGCGAGGATCGCCCAGAGGACACGGTGGAGCATACGGTGGAGGTCTGCCCCGCATGGGCAGAGCACCGCCGTGCCCTCGTAGAGGCGATAGACAGCGGCGGCGACCTCTCGCGTCCGGCCCTGGTTCAAGCCATGGTCCGGGGCGAGAGGGAGTGGGAGGCGGTCACCTCCTTCTGCGAAGCAGTCATGCTAGCGAAGGAGGTGGCTGAACGGCTGAGGGAGAGAGCCTCACACCCCAGCCGCCGCGGGAGACGCTCCGGGCGTCGGGAGCCGCGTGACGACTCCCGGCCGCCGTAGGCGCGGGCCTGCGGACGGAGAGTAATGGGTAGCTCACCGTCCGATCAGGACCAGGCCCGTGCCGGACGGCGCGTACGTGTTCCACGCGCGCCTCAAAGAGATGTCAGCAGAAAGGAAGGGGCCTGCCAGGGCCGAAGCCTGCCGGGGGTGCGGGATTGTCCGAAAGGGTTACCGCTACCCCGGAACATAAAGGGCTAAGGAAGGAACACGGATGGGTTTTAGTCAGTAAGAGTCTGACACTCCCTTCGCTCCACCCAGAGCGGGAGGGGTCATTTGATGACTTCCGATCCATAAAAAAAAAAAAAAAAAAAAAAAAAAAAAAAAAAAAAAAAAAAAAAAAAAAAAAAAAAAAAAAAAAAAAAAGGCTGGGATTTGCACACAAATAATAAAAAAGTTAAGAAATTTGTAACTTTCATTCTCCAACCCCCTTAAAACGAGGCGCAAGTCTGTACTTCTTATGAATAAAGTAATAATAGGTCAGAACAATGTCACAGCTAAAATACAAAGAAAACATTTAATGTGAAGTAGGTTGCCAAGCCGTACCTACATTTTGACCACGATGCCTACTACATACTTGGCCCGCCCACTACTACACTTCTCGGAACGATGCGAATGAACACATAAATAAAAAATTACATTGGTATAGTACTCAAAACTTACCATTCATTATTTCGTTCAATAGCTGTATTGAACGAAAGAAAGAAAGGAAAGTTTTGAGTAGGAATGTAGTGGAAGACTAAAGCAACGATGAATGTGTTAAAGTTGTTATGACTAGAACGGAGTTAACTACTAAGATGACGGATAAAGAGAAATATGAAAAAAGAAGACATGCTGCGCCGACTACAAATAAATTGGGATAAGCACAAGAGAATGATGAGTCTTTCAGTCATACCCAATGTGTTATCAATCTTAACAACAAGTCACTGGTAATTTCTGACGGATTATTTAAATGTCATGATGGCTTTTGTTGCGTTTTAAATACTGAGAGAAATAGTACAAGATATCATAATAGCAATGTAAAAAGTAAAACCAAAACGTGTTTTGGCACATGAGGGATTCGAACCCCCGACCCTCGCGTTATTAGCACGATGCTTTAACCGCTAAGCTAATGTGCCTGTGTTTGATATGACGAAACATGGGATATATTTCGTCAATTGTGCTTCCCGCACCCTAGCACCCTTTGTAAGAGAGATAGATAGATTGCATTACACCAAAGTGCGAGGGTAATCAATGTATGCAACAGAACTGGCTGCAAACCAATGCGCTACACACCCATAACATCACCCTTTGACAGACAGGTGACACCCAGTTGAGCAATGTTAAAAAAACGCCGAACTCTTTCGAAACAATAATATAACTAGTTAGTTTTAGATACTCCTTCAGACATACTTTGGGTCAAATCAAAGTGTAAATATAGGCGATATAAGTAATTACTTATTATTACCCCAGCTTACCACTGACCACATTTACTTCTCTTTCTTAGCACCTCTACTTGCGAATATTCAGCTTCCCCTAGTTTAGCAAGGTGAAGGAGCTCAATTAATTCAAACATAAAACACTTTAAACTGCATCAACTTCTGAATATTATCATTTTTGTTCAAATTACTTTGACGTTTCTGTTTAATTGTATCAAATAACATGAACGTAACAATGTCTATGAACTCAATTATTCGGTGCGTAGACAGATGTTCTCGTTTGACGATTCAATGTTGGCCAATTTGTTGGATGACTTCAGTATAACGGCAACATTTAGATTTAAAAGGACATTTTAGTTATAGAACGTTTATGAATACAAAATTTTATCGAACGTTCTATAGGCTTATTGAGCATTTTAACTGATGAATGGTTTAAACCTTCTATAAGCTTTTTTTATGAATAAGACCGTAAAACTGCAACAACTTCTGAAGATTATCATTTTTGTTCAAATTACTTTGGCAGTTCTCAGTTTAAGTGTTTCAAATGACATGAACTCCTAGACAATTTATATACAATTAATACAATAGATTGTAACCACCTCATTGAATTTGGTCCAGGGCTAAATTAATGTTATTATTATTTCTGAACTATTTGCACGAACTACCTCAATTATTTTTGGATAATCACATGCATTTATGCAAATTCAAAAGTTTCAAGTTCAAAAAATGGGCACATGTGGGACTCGAACCCACGACCTTCGCGTTTCAAACGCGATGCTCTATTCCATCCAGCTGAGCTAATGTGCCACTATGAGTGGCTTCCAAATTTGCGTCCTGTATCGGCCCTCGGAGTACATTCAGCGACAACAGCGCTCGACACCCTTTAAAGTAAACAGTTGCACCTGCGGAGAGACGCGGAACTACTTCCACACGCATAAGCCCTTTTGAAGGTCAGGGACGCATGTCATTTAATGCATGCAAGACAGATGGCATTGATTTTAATCCAACTTTCGCATTTTTGTTTTTAATTAATTTGTGAGAGTTTTGTCTGCCTAATTGGTTACTTTATTAGAAAAATGGTGTACTACGTATAGTCTTTACTGAAGATAAGGTACCTACCTAATGTTCAAATTAATTATGATTGCAGTACTTACTTCTATACCGACCGAGTGCTTGCAAAAGCCATACAGAAGTCAAGGTATCTATAGCGTAGGTATACGCCGGTCAAACTCCTAGGTCACCCTCCTTACAGCCCTGACCTAGCACCGTGTGATACAATTTTCGTCGCCGGAAGATGCGCTGTCAGCATTCGAGTAGGCTGTAAACGAGGTGTCTGCGGAGGGTTGGAAAAAAGTGTTTCGAAAACTGGTTCAGACGCATGAAACTTTGTATAGAGGCTAGTGGAGAGTACTTTGAAAGACGGGTTGCACTCCGGGAGTGCCGGCAGAAGTGAAAACTTGAATATTAACGTTGAAATAAATCAATTATTAATTGAATTAATATAACTAAGTTTTATTCACTATTTCTGCGTCACTTTTTTCATTAATCGATGCACTTTGTTCAATTTCCATTTTTTGAAACACTATATACACGTATTTTGCGAATACACAGCAGTGTGGCTACTACACAGACGGTCGAGCCATCAGCTGTCCTTCCACGTCCGCGTCCGCGTCCGTGTCCATTATCACCATCACATCACATCACCATCGCCATCACCATCACCATCCATCCATCCATTATCGTGTCTCACTTGGTTCACTTCGGTTGGCGCCGCCGTAGAAAGAGATGGGGGGGGGGGGAATCTCTCCTGACGGTCACGTGTCCTGACGCGATGCCCTGACGCAAGTTTAACATTTTTTACCCATTACAAAAAGTGTTCAACGCCGCTAAAGAAGTTTTCACTTCAAAAATTATTTTTTTAATTTCGCGAAACTTTCTGAGTGTCCCACGTGTAAACTACGAAAACCGCCCTTGTTACAAATTTATTTTAAAAGGTCAAAATCATGATTATATTTTGATGTTAAAGCTCTAATTGTTGTGAAGTGGATTCACAACAATTAGAGCTTTAACATTAACAGCTGGATCTAAAGATTTACTCCTCGATTTCCCTCGTGTGCAAACGAGTTTCTTTTTCTTATCAGTAATTTTGCATTATGAAATATACTCGTATATAAAATATTCGGACGATTAAACTCGACTTAAATGTTTGTTTTTGTTTGTGAGTTTTTGGAGCGGGGAAAATGTGGCGACACTTGAACTTGAACAAAAATGCAGTGACATATCTCTTGGATGATATATCTATGATTAAACTCTTCTTGAGTTATGTAGTGCTAGTGAACTAGCGGCGATGGCGTTACCATGGCAACGGACGCTTGAAACCTTGTTGTAGAGAGAGTAAACAGAATATTGTTTATTCCTACTCTTTCTGACGTAAGCAAACTGCATTAGTTAGACAAGGATAGAATGTAGAGCATCCCGCAATATTCACGGTGTTCACCCTGTACTCGCTTCAGGTATTCGAAACTCAACCACGATACGATAGGTAGGTATTATAGGTTGCTTGGCTACCAGGGCAATATTAAACATAGGAGCTAACTTGCAAACTACTAACAAATATTTTACGTACCTACCTATAAATACAAACTGTCAAGTAGACAAAAGTTAAATGATAAATTATTTATTTTCTGTAAGTAGGTTTGTACAAACCCTTTTACACGTCAATCATATTTTTTTAAGCTAGATGAGGTCGGCGTTACCTATCTGACTACTCTGAGAAGAAAGGCCGAAACAAACTCAGAGGTCACAGTCTCTTTAAGTCCAGACAAAATCTTGGTCAGATCATGTGAAGACCATTTAGATTGGTGTCTGAAATGGTCTTTTGAGGAAAGAACCACACAAATTGAGCGCACTGTTTATAATTTTACATATACTAATCAAATTACACTGACATTAAGAATTACGGATTTGTTACTAAAATGATGAAATACGGCTACGTACGTTTGGCTCAAATGATAATGATGATAATATTCAAATAAATATTTTTAAAAATTCACAAAACATGCATTTTAGGGATGTTTTTCAATCTATTTTGCCCAGTCAATTCACACAACTATGCAAACCCCTTTAAAAAAATTAAAATAAACTATTCTGTTAAGTACCTGGTACTTGTTAACAGACCTACACTGACCTCCCATAGCTATTAACACCGTAATATGAAATTATTGGTAAAACCAATTATTTTTAAAAGAGGAGGACTAACTGGAGGAGTAACCGTGTAGTTTTTTGCTGGCTATTCTCCATAGGAAACGATCAATTAGATCCGCGCATTTAGCTCCTGACATCTCATAAGTGTCCTTGTTGTAGGTTTATGTGAAATAAAATATTTTGAATTAAGGTCAGCAAGCCAGTCTCGAGTCAAGGTTTTCCCGCCAATAGCGACTAGCGTAAGCGGTCTTACGTAGTTAGTTCTGATATACTACTTGCATTATTTTGATCTCTTAGTACCTTGTAAAGATTTTATGTGCCTACAATTTGAGCCCTGACTACGTTAAAAGTAAATTAAACCACTGCACACTACCAACATAGCACTGAGAACATGAAGACTATCACACTATTTTACTATGCTCTTGTTCAATCTGTCATCGGATACTGCATTGGAGTATGGGGAGGTGCATGCAAAACGTATATCATACAACTGGAGAGAGCCCAGCGATCCTTACTAAAAACGATGACATTTAAACCCTACAGATTCCCCACTAGAACGCTTTATGAGCTGTGTCATGTTCTCACGGTGAGGCAGCTTTATGTTTATCAGGTTATTATCAAACTGCATGTGTCTACCCATTATGATCCTGATAAATTAAGTAACAAACGTACTATTAGTAATGTATTTGACTCTGTAAGAACACGTACTGCATTAGCCAGACGTCAAAGGCGTTTTCTTTCTGTGCATATTTATAATAAAGTTAATAAAAATTTAAACATTTACCCGCTCTCTTTACATGAATGCAAGTCTAAGGTTAAGAACTGGCTTCTATCTCTTAACTACGAAGAAACGGAAAAATATTTTACTGGGTAAAGTGAACTCATCCTCACACCCACACATACACCACACTCCACACCCACACTCACACTCCACATCCACACACTACTTTCACACTACATCTTCAATACCCTCTAGTACTATCTCTATTGTAATTTCTGCATGCTCAAAGTTATACTTAGTGTTCTTTAAAAATCTTAGTTGGTATAAATAAATAAAAATATCATGTAATTTTTTGGGAGAAGGCGCTGAAATCCGACATACAGGTTTTTACCTAGTTTGGGTTTTCAGAGGCTTCATATGTTTTTGTAACACTATTTTATTCCAATAAAAATTTATTTATTATTATTTATTATTATTTATTACTATAATATTATAAAGGCGAAAGTTTGTGTGTTTATGTTTGTTACTTCTTCACGCTCTAACGGCTTGACCAATTTTGATAACATTTTGTATGGAGGTAGTTGACACCCCGGATTAACATAAAGGCTACTTTTAATACGGAAATTCCCTCGGATCAAAACTTATGCGGGTGAAACCGCGGGGTGCAGCTAGTAAACTATAAATTATTTCCTTGACACTACGTCGTAGCAGATCGTCACCTACTAGTACGTAGTTGTTTTTTTAATACGTCATAAATCGTAAACCTAATTTTTTTATGTGTGTAGTGTTAAATATTGTACGGTGGTACGGAACCCTTCGTGAGCGAGTCCGACTCGCACTTGGCCGGTTTTTTTATGGTAATGATGTAACTAGGAGCCGTCAAAAGCTAGCTGAACTTTTATATAAACAGTTCGATTTGTGTAGTTATAACCTAACTTTCAGCTTATATTTTCTATCATAATATATTTGTAGCAGGTAAAAATATTTTGATATTATAATTAGATACATTTTTTAAATATTAATAAGATATACCACTTTAGGTTTTACAGAGTACCTAAGTTACTACGTGAGCGAGATTCCCGGGTCAGTATAACTACCCTTTACCTCTACTAAGGGCTGATTTAACAATCAACGGATAATTTTTATTCGTGGAATAAAATTGACGTCTGACAGATTTTTCATGGAAGAACTGTCAAAAATTCAAAATTATTCCTCTGATAAAATTATCTGGCGTTATAGAAATCAGCCCTTAATAAAACTATGTCATAGTTTTTTAACACTGAGAAATTATTTATTACTTATTGATTTATCCTTTATTTTTTTTAAGTTTAGCGTTTAGCGAATTACAAACATCGTTCTCTTTCCTTCCATCGTTTAAATATGATAGATACAGAACGATGCTTTAAATAAATGTTTAGCACTACACGCTTTTAGTGATTTGAGATGAAAGCGGGCCTTTCGAACCGTACCATTATTTTAATCCATTTATTTTCTAAAGATTTCCCCTCTCAGGGAAGCCCAATCTATAAACAGATTCATAGTAACAGGATGCAATGAATTCCAGGATCACCAGAATGTAATCCACCTGTTTCCTATATACTCTCTTGGAACTCTCCTGGTACACTTGTGTGCACTCGAGCGACAGCGATAGTCGTATTTCCCAAGAGCGAGGCGATAGCAGTGTCATGGTGGAAACGCAACAGTTATAGTCATTCATCTACGTGCGCATCATTAATTATTGCTACAGCTATACGGTTAAAAGAATTATGGTTTTATTGTCAGCTTTAAACTCCATTCAAAACTGAACTTAGTAAAATTTATTCCAAACGGGTAATAACTCTAACATATTTGTTATGAAAGTTCCTCCTAAGTTGTCTCCAGTAAAATTAAATAGTAGCCTCAAAGTAACTTACTTAGGACTTCCGTGTTATTATTGATTGTCTTTTGTCTTAATCAAATAAAAAATGGTTGATTCAAATTAAGTAGGTTGAGAATCTGAACTTAAACGTCAGATGTTATCGATCCGTGATTTCCCTCAAAATCTCACTCTCCACAATATTATGTACCACGTAAATAATTTTTAATTATAATGTAAAAGCAACGTCTCGTTTTTATTTATATAGACTAGTTGGCCGCCCTCGCTTCGCACGGGTGCTATCCATTACTGAAGTGGCGACAAGTTTGAAAAACATCGAGCTTTACGTGCTTTAACTAAATTGAATATTAGTGTACTATACACATAAACCATCCAAGGGCTCGTGGCTAAATAATAACAGCATCGTGGTTAAGCAACGCTTGCCGAAGTTGGTTCGTGGATGGGTGACCTTCAGTTACATACCCAGACCCCTCCGTGCCTTTGGAAAGCATGTTATGCAGTTGCCCCGGCTTTTGTTCGTAGATCTTACTTAAAACTGAATAAAATGCACATGTATTTTACGAATTAAAACAACAAAAGACAGTTGTTATGGGCAGAGGGGAATGGCGTTTGTCCTTAGTAGATGCTGATATGTTCTTTTCTAGCTGAACACTAATTATTAAATCAAATATAATAATTATCTTATAAAAGTGCCCCCTACCGAGATTTTAGGGAATATTCAGGTGTTAAACAAAGAGGAAAGTATGTATCATCCTTGTCTCACTAGTATAAAAGCACTCGCAGTATGCAGCTTGCGCCAGTGTTTGGCTGGGAGCCAACCTAGCTCAATGGTTGGTCCCTGTTAAACATTCAATAAAATCCAGTATTTGCATCTGGGTAAAACCAGAATATATACTTATTTTAAGTAACTCTGAATGTTTCAAAATATTAAAACAAAATTTGCAATTAACAAAGCAACAGCTAAAATAGCTTAATTAAACTAAACTATTTGTGTCGGTATAAAAATACTTTTCAGTTCACTTATTATCCTTATTCTCGGTGGTCCTGGCTATGTGCGTTCTTTTATTTACAATAAATGGGTCAAGACAATATGTCAGTTCGTGTCACAATGATCAAACCTGCATGAAAGACGTATTTTTCTTTGCAGTTATATTAAACAGGATTCACGAAGCTAATTTTTAAAAGCTAGTATATCAAATAAATATCATTCGGCTCGCTAAGTCCTCAGCTAGTAATATTACGTACAATATATAGACTGACCACCTTTACGCATGCGCCAACCGAAGGATTAGCGAGAGGAAGGGGCTCATTGATTGCGTCTGATTTTATGTTTAGATGTGTTAAAATAAAATATAATAATTAGTATATTATGTACAAAGATTATAAATATTATGATCATTACAGAAAACTGTTCCATCTGAATAGTACCTATTTAATTTTTCTTCATATAACTCATCATTCATCCATCTTTCAACGCGATGTGGCGCGCGGATCCGAATACTTTCTCGCTCACACAGCAACTATCTGTTTCGTTCACACTTCGTGGCTTCGTCTTCACATGCAATTCTATTCTGGAAGTGTAGCCCATAAAAATAAGATTTCTCACTGGGATTTTCTGTAATTAGCCATTAGAAATACGGTGTGGAGAAGCCACACCTACAGATAAAATATGCGAAAAACAAATTACTGACCGTCGAAGGTCCCATAAGTCAGTTTTTTGCTTATATTTTGTAAAGCATTGCATTACATAAGTTACATTTATGTTGCAATAAGTTTAGTCCTTAGTTAATTTTGCACAAAATATTTACTGACAAGATTTACGTAGGACCAATATTACTCGAGATATAATTATTGCTGCAAAAAGTTGCGGGTAACGATGATTTTGTTTCCGCACAACCTTTAATCGGTCAATCACCGCGCGTCGCCTATTGGCGACGAAACAATAGAAAATCAATTGTGTCTCATTAGCGGAGCTCGACAGATTAAGATAGAGTAAGAAGACAATAAACCATTTGATATTACTACGACCGCGTTGCTCACTTTACCGCGGTGTCTGCTACGGCGTAGTCACTGCTACGCCGTAGCAGTGACTACGCCGTAGCACGGTAGCAGGCAGCACGGTCTGCGGATTCAAGTTTTAACAACGAATAATAATAGTATTTTTTTATAGTTATTTTTTATATGTTAAGAAATATTTAAAAATGTAATAAAATAAGTAAATAGACAAATAAACGAAAAATAATTTAAAAAAAATATTTATTTCAAATAAGTTACAGACAAGAAAATATATTATGTAGTTGTTTGGATTACAACTGGTTGGCATAAGAAATATACTAGGTACATAATTATGCTGTAACCACAAGGTCTGTACATGAATTGGGTGAGCCCTACCTCTTAAACTAGGGTGACCTGTATCTTAAGAGACAGTGATCAGCTATAAGGTATCATAAAAATAAACAAAACTTGTGAAATGTGTCAGTTTGCCATGTTTGTTTA
Organism: Amphipoea lucens; assembly: GCA_947508005.1. Taxonomy (NCBI): domain Eukaryota; kingdom Metazoa; phylum Arthropoda; class Insecta; order Lepidoptera; family Noctuidae; genus Amphipoea; species Amphipoea lucens. The sequence goes on from OX382355.1 coordinate 26,705,528, forward strand.
TACTTCTGTAAGTATCTTGCTTATATAAAAGTATAATGTATTTTTTGAAGTGAAAACTTCTTTAGCGGCGTTGCACACTTTTTTGTAATGGGTAAAAAATGTTAAACTCGCGTCAGGACACGTGACCGTCAGGAGAGACTACACAGGGGAGAACTACTACTCCTAACTACTAAGTATCCCCCTCTCTTTCTACGGCGGCGCCAACCGAAGTGAACAAGTGACACACGACAGTGGATGGATGGATGGATGGATGGAAGTGGATGTGGATGTGGTTGTGGATGTGGATGTGGATGGATGGATGGATGGATGGACAGCTGATGGCTCGACCGTCTGTGTAGTAGCCACACTGCTGTGTATTCGTAAAATTCGTGTATATAAAGTGTTTAAAATATGGAAATTGAACAAAGTGCATCTATTAATGAAAAAAGTGACGCAGAAATAGTAAAAAAAATGAGTTATATTAATTCAATTAATAATTGATTTATTTCCACGTTAATATTCAAGTTTTCACTTCTGCCGGCACTCCCGGAGTGCAACCCGTCTTTTTTTGTTTTTTTTTTTCGCACTATTATAAGCACCGTCTATTTAATACCGTTCTTACTCCGTAATATAATTTAAGAGATGTACTTTATATTGGTTTAAGTGCGCTGCGAGACATGGAGCGGCTGCTGGTCCGTGTTTAGGTCAAGGCCATTAATTGTCAGTCAATAACCCTGCCCGAGACCCGAGTAGTCGTCAATACTGCGCATGTGCGACGGTAGGGATCCCCCTCCTAAGTAACAGACAGATTATTACCAGGACTACATGACCATGGAGGAAGTCTATTTAACTGACACACTGACCCGCATTCACTTTAGGGTTGGGGTGACGTGGTCGATATTTTTTTGGTTTGAGGGGTTAATTCATGGCGGTTGGATTAAGAAAAAGCATATGAGGCAGGTTCCTTATAATGCTTTTGTTTTCTCTAAATTATGATTGTTCACAATTTTAACTCTGTAATGAACTCAGAAAATCACCAAATAAAAAGCCACGTGACTTAGTTAACCGACTAAACATAACGTAACTAACGTCTAAAACTATAAAAATTAAAATTGACGATACTTTCAGTTCCAAAAATCCCCAAGTCCTATAAATCCCTTAGTCGGTAAGTTTTTACCGAAAAAGGACTAAATAAAAAGCAAAATTGTTTCAGTCAAAATAAAAACGAAAGACTTGTTTGATACAATTTCTGTACATTATCCAATTCCTGGGCATTCAATGATGCCTATTGATAGAGATTTTGCTCTCATAGAAAGACAAAAATTAAAACATGAAAAAATATATGAACCTGAAAGTTATGTCAATTTTGTAGTAAACAGTAGAAATGCCAAGAAATTTGAAGTTGTATTTTTAGAAAAGAACGAGGGCAAATAGATAGGAGAGGAGGAGGGCGAGAAGAACAACGAGGTAACGAAAGAGTATTAAAAGTTAAAGATTATAAAACTTACTATAATGATATTTAAGATTAAACAAACAATACCGGGAATTTCAGGTTGTCGACGAGTTTTATTTAAAAGACATGCAAAGCCAAAATTAAAGAGTGTGAGTGAGTGTAAGTTATGAGTGTGCAATGAGAAATAATTCTTATTATTAAGCAATGTATGTAAGTAGGGACTCTGTTTGTAGATAGTCTTGTTGAAGTAGCCATTCTGTCACCTTAGACTTTACTTGATATCTGTTGAGGTCGCGGATGTAGAGGTCTTTGTGAGCTTTTTTGTAAATATATGCACTAAGTGTGTGGTATTGGTGTTGGGCGAACGATGTTTTATGCTGTGTGCCTAGGGGAGTGTTGGTGCATTTTTTAGGATCAGAGGGAGGGACGCAAGCGTGTCTTTTAAGTACCGATCGGAGCACAAAGAGCTGACGGACAGTAAGCACCTTACAATCAGAGTATAATTGTGTTGTGGGATAGCGGTACGACTTCCATAGCATTACTTTTAATATAGCTCTCTGTGCTCTTTCAACTTTGATGAAACTAGTTTTAGTTGCGCCACCCCATACTGTGATACAACACCCTATTACTGATTGACACAGAGCATAGAAGACCACGAACGAAGTTTGAGAGAAAGATATTTTTCCCCGGCACTGCATCACTGGGTCAATATAATACAAATTACTGATGGAAAAAGACTTAATTTAACTCAGACTTGACAACAGAACTCGGTTTTTGAAAAGTTATTGCTGTACAACTTTGTAGACCATGCAGGAGAACGACCATAAAAATTATAAAAGACAATCAAATTATTAATGAAAAGTAAGGCCCTATTACAATTTGTAGCTCTAATAACTTTGGGGCCAATCCTCAGGAAATGAGCACGTATCGCATCGTTCAATATCCCGAATACGATTTGACTAGGCAAACAGAAATCACTGGGATGCCCCCTTAAATCTAAATATGTTTTAATAAATGAAAGTCAAGGTTTTTCTTTTTAAGAAAGAGTCGCTTTTTATAAATAAACACTGGTGTTAGTAGTTGAACTATTTTAATAGCTGTTTGGATATAATTTCAAATAAATGCTTTACTGCTGCATATTCCAGTAGATAACGATAGAACACACGGAAGTGGTATAAATTAAAGAAAATGAAATAAATCACGACTTTAATCTGCGAAGTTTTATTGTGCGTGTGGCTGTTGGGCCTGATTACTTTAGTCTTAGAAAAAAAAATTACTTTATGCACTAGAACATAAAAAGCGATTTTACGTCGCCTAAGCACAACATAAAGACGGACTTTTAGAGCATGAGAAGTGAAAAACAAGTTATACTGCTGTGCTTTCAATTCCGTTCAGGTCACCAATACTAACTACGTCCAGGCTCAGGGTAATTTAATAAATTGGACTTTTTTCCTTTTGGATACGCAGTAGGTGTTGCTTAAACTTTTAAGAACTATTAAAAGTCATCCTCATCATCTGCTCCGGCATCGGCTTCCTGTCTAACCAGATGCATCTGAATACCAGTATTTTACGTGGAACGACTGCCTAACTGATCTCCATTACCCAGTTACTAGGTATCACTTGGTAAGACTAAAAGAATTTTTGAGCTAAAAGTGTCAACTGTTATTTCAGCTTGTTTCGATTAAGTTTAGCGTTGTCTAGAGATTTATATTGCAAACAGGCCTTACAATTTGTTGATCTCAATGAAAGCAAACTTTTTATTTTTGACTATTTGTGCAATAATAAACCTTATAGCTAAAATGAAAATAAAAAAACATAACACAGTTATTCTAATAATAAAACGTTTTTGGTATCCGATATATTCGTTGAGAGTACTCAACGAATATATCGGTTTGTACCAGGGTGCAATAAGTCGCAGGAGATGTTAATGACGGAAAAACTTCACCGGGCCAGAGGGGGATAGAAAGACTTGCGTTCCCATTGAGGGACCACATTTGCATTTTTAGCTTTTGAATGCGTCAGCCTTTAGTAAAAGTTCTCAAACAATTGTAAATTCAGCCTTTAATTTGTAAAAGTAGCCACTCAAAAGTTACAATCGATTAAAGGTGGTCCCTCAGTCGTGACTGACAGGCATCCCTATCTCAAAACCTAGTGAAAATTTGCAACTGCTATAAATTGCTACTCTTAGTAAAAGATTTGTAAAACTAATTTATTTGAATATCAACCCTTCCTGTTCAAGGAATAAAAAGAACTAGCAAGCGGAAGGTGGTCCCTCAATCGATCACCATATGTTCACCTTGAGTGGAGACCACAATTGAATTTGAAATTTACATATGGGTCTAGCGTTAGTAAAAGTACTTGAATGATTGTATATTCAACCTTTAGTTTGTAAAAGAAGCCATTCAAAAGTTACAATCGAATTAAGGTGGTCCCTCAATTGAAACGTTTATCATAAGAAAAATCTATTTACGTAGCATTCGGAAGTTAAATAGACGAATGATACAGTCTATACTTTAGTAGTATTTTTTTACTAAGGATTACTTTTCTAAACAGTATCAAAAAATGTACCGTTTTATTTCAAATAATAATCAAATTCCTGGGAAGAAATACCAAGATAGAGGTGACCACACAGCAGGATTGTTTATTAAGTAAAAACTAGTGAGTGTTTGTTGATATTAATTTTTATTAATATTTGACATCACTTAGCTAAATAAAAACACAAAGAAAATAATGTTTATGATAAAAAAAAAGAAACAAAATTTTACCCTGCACTGAAAGTGTAACTCTGAACTTTTTAACCGACTTCAAAAAAGGAGGTTCTGTATTCGACCCGTATGTATGTTTGTATGTCCGAGATTTTCTCAAAAACTAAAACCGATTTGGATAATTCTTTCACTAAAGTGATCTATGTACATACTTTAAGGAAGGTTTTAGTATATAATACATTAGGTAATTATTCTTATGTACGAAGTTATATGCGTAAATGCAGCATTTCTATGCGAATTTTGATTATTCTTCTAGTCGGTGTCTTCAATTCTTCAGTGCACTAGTGCTTATTGAATTTGTGTGGGGTAGGTACAACTAAAAAGTGAAAAATAAAAACTTTTTTACGAAAAAAAAAACAACCGACTTCAGAAAAAAACACTACAAAGTGATAATTAATTTTAATTTCGGAAGTCGGTGTCGTTGGTTCTGCATTTACATTTTTTTGGTGTTTTTTTTTTTTTGAAGTCGCGGTTGTTTTTTTGTAAAAAGGTTTTTACATCAAACATTACTACTAATGAGACAGTAGCAAAGTGTATGTATAAAAATTTGTTCGTTTAGAGGACTGTCATCAAAAAAGCTTAAGTCGTCGTAAGAACGTATGCTCTCATTAAAGAAGTAGACATCTGTAATGGCCGAGCTCACTGGCGCTAGTTCCGGGAATAAATTCAATAGCCCCAACTAATTTGTAGAAATTTTGTTTGACTTTGATCGTTCGAGGTATTTCGCTAATCGGTCCTTTAGGTGTGTCGTTTAAATTGAAAGATATATAAAATCTGTAAGCATTCGTACGTCACTTGATTATTACACAATGTACATTCTTTAATTTCGTCATGAATTAAAATGGCTTCTTCCAAAATACTAATGCCAAATATTTTAATAAGCTGAATGTTCAAACTGATAAATGTATATCTTTTTAAAATGTTTTCTGTTTGACACCATGCATTGCTACACAGTTTGGAGAATTTGACACTAAAAAAAATCTTATTAATAACTTCTTCGAAAACGGTAGACACATTACATTCGCAACTGTAAGTAACGACGTCTCTGATTTTATTCTTTTTATTACAAGCTTGGGAAATTATTTGTGCTCTCAGGATGTAAATATCATCTATCTTGTAATTATTGTCATTCAAGCCTTTAATATACATTAAAATTATGTCATCATCAACATTAGCCTCATTAAAGCAGTCATGTAGCACAAATAAAGGAAAAAATCCGAAAATCGTATATTTGTAGTTATATTAAAAAAAAACTGTGATAAACTATTTACATACCTTACGGAATACTCGTTGCACGAGTCCGACTTATCCGGATTTTTTAATTATTTGCGGCTTGAGTTACTAGTCATTGAACCAATTTTTTTTTAAGTATGTTCACGTAGGTACGCGACGCGCAGATTTTATTTTTATTAAAAATTATTATCAACAGTCACTAGAAAAACCCTGCTGTGTGGTCACCTCTATCTTAGTATTTCTTCCCAGCTATTTGATTATTATTTAAAATAAAACGGTACATTTTTTGATACTGTTTAGTAAAGTAATCGTTAGTAAAAAAAAATTACTAAAGGATAGACTGTAGCATTCGTCTATGTAACCTCCGAATGCTACGTAAATTGATTTTTCTTATGATAAACGTTTCAATTGAGGGACCACCTTAATTCGATTGTAACTTTTGAATGGCTTCTTTTACAAACTAAAGGTTGAATATACAATCATTCAAGTACTTTTACTAACGCTAGACCCATATGTAAATTTCAAATTCAATTGTGGTCTCCACTCAAGGTGAACATATGGTGATCGATTGAGGGACCACCTTCCGCTTGCTAGTTCTTTTTATTCCTTGAACAGGAAGGGTTGATATTCAAATAAATTAGTTTTACAAATCTTTTACTAAGAGTAGCAATTTATAGCAGTTGCAAATTTTCACTAGGTTTTGAGATAGGGATGCCTGTCAGTCACGACTGAGGGACCACCTTTAATCGATTGTAACTTTTGAGTGGCTACTTTTACAAATTAAAGGCTGAATTTACAATTGTTTGAGAACTTTTACTAAAGGTTGACGCATTCAAAAGCTAAAAATTCAAATGTGGTCCCTCAATGGGAACGCAAGTGATAGAAAGTACATGTATACGCTTTCCCGCCACAATCACCCCGTCCCCCAACGAAAGTAACACCATCTAGTGGGTGGATGCAGCTACGAAGCTATCAATTTGTCTAGATAGATGGAGCTACTAAGTTGTATTGTATCAAACAAATGTAGTAGTCGAAGCAAACGGTAGAGTGCATTAAAGTTAAAAAGTAGTATTTTGTACGCTTGAAAGCAGTACTACCGGTGGAATCTACTTAGAGCCAGCCTTAACGCTGCCAACACTTCTTAGGTACCAGAGTGGGCTGCTAAGTAAAAGAGTATAGGCTTCCTCCTTTCTGCGCCATGCTTCCCTGGTCTGTGCGAGTCTCGTCCAGGTCTTTCCCGCGATCTTCGGTAGGTCGTCGGATTATGTGCAAATTATTTAGGGCTGATTTTTCAACCGACCAATATTTTTATTCGTGAAATAAAATGGATTTCGACAGTTTTTGTATGGAAGAACTGTCAAAATTTCAAAATTATTCCTCCGTTAAAGTTATCTGATGTTGGATAAATCAGCCCTTAGAGATATAAGAAAAACGGTCAATTCTGTGTGTGTAAAAATAATTGCCATTTTTCAGCATTATTCAATTGCTATTTGACGAAAAAATAAAAAATTCATTATACCATTTCAAAAGCAGCTGTTATACAGGAACGACGCGCGCCGGTCGGTATAAAAGGAAATCTAAACGATCTGTCATAATTTTTAAAACTTAAGAATTTATTAATTCTATTATCACATATTATTTCCACTAGTTATTACCTAAGTTTTTATTTAATAATAATAATAATAGTCATTTATTTCGGACAGAATCCATAAAAGTGTTAGTAACAATTTTCTTAAGATCTATGTTAGTAGGTACCTAATAAGAAAGTAAAAAAACAATTTTAATTTAAATTATTATTATTTAAATACAAACGAAATCCTTAATTTAAAATATACGAGCTAATACTAATATATATGTATACAGGTTGAAATTGAACACATGCGACAAATCGAAATGGGAGATTGTACTCATCATTATGTACAACTTTTACTAGGGGACCATACCTGAAATCGAGAAAAAAAAATCAGCTGTTACCTACATTTTGACGAGTTACTCGAACATAAATGTAGGGAACAGCTGATTTTTTTTTCGCGATTTCAGTTTTGTTCCCATGGTAAAAGTTGTTCATAATGATGAGTACAATCTCCCATTTCGATTTGTCGCATGTTTTCAATTTCACCCTGAATAGTATGAGTACCTATATGCGGCTCTTCGCTTGTTTTTCATTTTGGATGCTATCACGCTCCGCAGCGGTTGAACGAATAGGGAATTTATTGATGGAGTAAAAACTAGACATGACGTCCTTTTGCCGACTGAAGCAAATAAGTCGATAAAGATATTAGCAATATAGATATTGTTGTTGACATACATGTGGCTTTATTGTCATCATAACGCAAGTTAACATGTTTAGTTTGGCACTTGGTATGTTGTCTTGTTTTACATCTTTTATTTAAAGTATTTGGATATTTCACTATCAGGACATGTAACATTATTATACAGAACAACTTTTACTCGCCCAAAATATACTTTAAAAAATTGTCCAAATCTGAGTTTTAGGGGTCGTCAGAAATAGGGAAAGCACACAATTTCTTCATCAGATTTGTCTATTTAAGTCATTTTGGGTTAGGCCGCATATTACATACCAAAATCAACGATTTCGAAGATCACTAAATTTTGGTCCATTTTCGAAATCTGAAAGTAGACTCCTGACCACCGGGCTCCAATCGGAAACTTTTCAAATAATATATTTTTGGTTTTCATCATGCCGCTCCTACTCAGCTATCAACTTTTCACCCTGCGTAATCGCATATGTTTGTTCAAAAACCCTCTGGGCGTTCTGGTATACCATAATTTTAACTAACCTAAAAATATAAATAAAACCTATCCGGATCTCGGACCGGATATTATGATTGGAATGTAAGTTTAATCCAGCAGTAAGTTATTTTTTAAAATCCGTGCATCGCGGTAAGATCAGCTGACAGTTTATAAAGAGAAGTTACAGCGAGAGCCGTACCTATATATATTTTCATTCACATTTTTTTACGCCGGATTTTCCAGATTTTCTCCAAAAACACTAATATTTTCTTACGCTACGAGATTTCTTGGAGGCGCCATTGATAAATAAACCTAAAATTTTGCATGAGTTATAATTTATTAATTATTTTATTAGGTTCACCAACAGTTGATTCCCTATAAAACATTTTTTAAAGTAAAATAAATGTGCAACAGCTACTCACACAAACACCACATGCATATAACTTAATTAATCAAAGAAACAAGAAAACATACTTAAATTAGTAACACAACGACGAAATTCTGATTAACAATGTTCTTTATTATTATTATAAGCCTGTGTGGTCCCACTGCAGGGCAAAGGCCTTCCTTCCCTCTTTCCACTTTTCTCGGTCTGCTGCAATTGTGGGCCAATCCTTTAAGAAGGAGTCCCGCTCATCCCGCCAACTCTTTCTGGGCCTGCCGCACAGTCGTTTCCTGCCATTGGGGATCCACTGAGTGGTGGCTTTTGCATATTGCTGCTCGCGGCCCGCGGTTTCACCTGCATAAGTTTCGATCCAAAAAAAGTAGCGTATATGTTAATCCAGGGTGTCAGCTACCTCCATACAAAATTTATGAAAATTGGACTAGCCGTTTGAGCGTGAAGAAGTGACAAACATATAAACACACACTCACAAAGTTTCGCCTTTATAATATTAGTGTGGTAGTGTGATAATAATATGTAGATAAATTATGAATGACGATAACATGCAAGTGGAGCAGACGATATGTAATCCCGAAAGTCGCTATTCCTCTAAATCACTGTAGAAACATTTTAGCTAGGGGAGTACTTCTGCTAAGCTGTGAGGGAAATCTTTGCAGCGGGGACGAGAATTCAAGAGCATTGACCTCATCTGAGGCAACTTAACTCCCAAAAATATTTAGCAGAACAGTACGTTAACGTACAAACGGTTTAAAGTTCTAAAGGCTACACTTAGATTTATAACTTACTTTAGTGATCTTTAAAGGGTTATAATAATAAACCATTTATTTTCAGGTAACAAAGACCCATAGATACATACCTTAACCTAAGTATACATAATAATATAGTAACAACTTGTTAGTAAATAAAACTTAATAACTATGTTAGTATCACTTACTTGCACTAGGTCTTTGTGCATTCCGGTGGCACTTGTCCGCGAAAGCGGCGAAATACCATATCCTGCGGCCAAAAGCTTTCTTCCATCACCAGGTGCAGGTAGCATGTTGGTATGCGCACCACAAACGCCTTAAAGTTGACGTTGCGATACGACTCCAGCAGCTGTGCTCTCGGCGGGTATTTCTTCCTGGATTGATAGATACACTTGGGAGCAAATAAATCGAGCCACTTCCTTTTTTCACGTATAATGGTTATTATTTTTGGTATTATGGAACGTATCAAATCGAAACATATATCGCCTAAGAGCTTATTTAATAATCTTTACAATGAGGGTAAATTATTGAATGATAACCTTATTTAATGATAAATTATTGGCTCTGAAAGAAAAACGGTAATTTTGATAGAAAATTGTCAGTCCAGAAAAAAACAATTAAAAACAAAATTATGGTATAAACTTATTCTTAATATCTTGTATTACCCCCCCTTGCCCTGATTTCGATAGATTTTCTGGACTGTTTTAACCCTACAATTTTCTATCAAAATTACCGTTTTTCTTTCAGAGCCAATAATTTATCACTAAATAAGGTTATCATTCAAAAATTTACCCTCATTGTAAAGATTATTAAATAAGCTCTTAGGCGATATATGTTTCGATTTGATACGTTCCATAATACCAAAAATAATAACCATTATACGTGCAAAAAAAAGCAAGTGGCTCGATTTATTTGCTCCCAAGTGTAGTTATAGATTATTGACTACAACCGGCACCGGGAACCACTTGACCTAGGGTGTACTGCTAAAAACGAACGCTTATGGCAATGAACCCACTCAATAAGTGGTGGTTTTCAGAAAAGTTAGAGAAAGCGTTGTGACTACACGTGTTTTCAGTTGGAATAAGATGGGACAGTTACTTATTACACCAAGTTACAGTTGCGGTGTTGTGAAACAGTGTATTGTATATTTTTTTCGTGATTTTTACGGAATTATAATGTATTATTACTATACAAAACCTACTTCAATTCACTTTAATATGATATGTGCATTTATTTATTATTTTTGGTTTTAATTTAACAATGGTGCCTTTTTGGTGGATCAGAGTGAGAATCAAATAAAAAATATGGGCGGTATGTCTAAAAAATATTCATCAATATTATAATTTTGCACTTTAAAACATTAGTAGCACTTTTTTAGTTCGGGATGCGACTAGGTCAAAACCTGTGACCGATATTAGAATTCTAGACGAAGGAATTTGTTATTAGAGCTCTTTAATAAAATGATAATTTATCTTTATTATCGCTTGTGAAATGATTAGCACCATTTTTTAAGGTTACTGTACCTTGATTGAATCCACTTACTGTAAACTCCATCAGTCAATTTTGTTTTTGGTATTTCTCCATTCGTTGCCCATATTAGCACCTAAAGCGTGAGTTCTTGGAAAATAATGTATACTCCTAGATATATGCTATCCTAGTAGAGATGCGGGATTAGACGTTGCGGACGATTACACCGTTTTGCACATTTCACAAAATAATTTATTTTCATTTCATGAGTGATATTTTTATGCTTTCATAAGCGATATGGCTGCTTAATTTACAAGCAATTAAGTATGCTTTATCAAACTCCGTTACGTATTTTAATTAAAAAGTGATTTAAAACACTGTTCGAGTGATTTTAAAAAGAAAAGTTACAAAATAATATAACCTCTCTTGGTTACATTGTTACCGTTGTAAGTTAGTAAAAATCGATACACAGGCCAGAGGGTGAAACACACGATGTAAGTAGGGTTGCCAACCATTCTGTTAATAACAATAATAATTAAAACTTTATGCACAAGTAAAAACTGTACAAAGGAGGACTTAATAATGCCTTGGGCATTTTCTACCAGTCTACCTTAGGGTAATGCAGAGACAATACACAGTAGGTGCTTATATTAATTAATATCACTTACTAGCTGACCTGGCAAACTTCGTACCGCCTCAGAATTAAATAATGTGACAAAGTTCAATAGTTCCGTAAAGGAATTGACACCAAGTAGCCAGTCAAATTGAAAAAGCTCGCCATCAAAATCTTCCCCCGCTTCTAGATCGATTCACTTTGGTAGGCGTTGATTCGTTTTGAAACACCCAAACCGTCGACTGGCGCTTCGTTTCTGGGTCGTATTGATAAATGCAAGACTCATCACCTGTTTTCGGTGAGGTTGTGCGGCACCCAGCGTGAAACTATCCTCCTCACGCGAAGATACACGTGTAGAATTTCGTGAAGGCTTCCCGATCCAACATGCAGTATGTGCTGAATCTCTTGATACGTGACTTGCCTATTGTCTTGGATTAAATTTTTCACTGCTAGCACGTTTCCTTCTCTAACAGCCGTCAAAGGGCGACCACTTCTTTCTTCATCTTCTTCGTTATACCAACGATACACGGTTGCCTTAGAAGGGCCTTCATCCATAAATGCCATTTGAAGTCTATCGTACGATTTGTCTGGTTTCAGGTGACACTCGTAAAAAATCATAGCGCGTACAATGTTCCCGGCACAGATCCATTTTTTAATGAGACACGATAATTTAAATTAGTTTGCAAATAATGTGGAGGGCAATTTTGAAATTGGAACGTACCTATTTTTACTAACAAATAATCTTGTTTTCAAAATAGATTATAATTGGCCAGTCTCTCATATATAAAAACTGTTTTTCGCAATACTTCCTGAGTGGCCTGGTATATGTAAAAGAATAAAAAAAATACTTAAGATACCTACTGTTTATTTTCCGAAATACTGTTTATTTGCCACGTTTACCCTAATATACTTTATTTCTTGTGTAAACAGTTGGCAACCCTAGCTGCAAGGCCTTTTGTACTCACACGTTTTTCTTTCCTTAAAAAACTATGGTTTATTCGCCTTGTGTAGGTATGGTCGTCAGTGTTGTATGGATCACGATGGAAGTTTGGTCACACGATTGTTCTACGGCGCTAATAACACGCTGAGGGCGCATTCCACCAAACTTTTATACCTACTAACAAGTCTTATCCTAAAAATAAATTTTGAATTTTTGACAGTTTTACCATAGTAGAACTGTCAGACGTCAATTTTATTCCACGAATAAAATATATCTAACTCTGGTAAAATCAGCCCTGAACTGTAAAGAAACCGTGCCTTGTACAAAGGGCTTTAGGCCCTGAAATTCACCGAGTATAATATCCACTTCTGTTGTATCCATGATATCCTGGTGCTGACGCCGAAGAAGACATTGCGGTTCTACGTTAATATGTAGGCGCGTTATTAATCACCGACACGCAGATATCGCGTTCTATTTCCAGGCAAGTCCAATGTTATTGGTTTAGGTTCCTGGGCACCACCTCTTGTATAGACGGGTGTTCATTATAATGTACACATAGTGTCGTTCGTCCGTCAAGTGTTTTATACGAATAGGTTTTCTGTACCCTGTGCGTTTGAGCGCACTGTGAGACCTCATAGATTCTTGAATACTTATGTAATTACGGTTGTTAGGTACGGCACTACGGCTGAATATTACCAGTAACTGTGTTTGCCATGGTAACATACTCGTAGTTGTTACCATCATCATCCCCTACGCTTTCCCCTCTTTCATACATTTTAAACGTGTCTAGCTTATTATTTTGAAAGCATAATATCCAATTAATGTGGATCATTAGTACTCAAAATACTGCGTACTGAAATCGTTCATCACCACATCGGCCGATGACGCTTGGGGAGGCCTATATCCAGCAGTGAACATATTGTCATCATCATCATTTCCGCCGAAATAATAATGGTGATATAATTATAAAATATGTCGATATAATATTGAATTCCAAAATGGAATCTTCAGACATAAATTCTTATTGCGCACTAACTAAAGGTTTTCATAATTATTATTTTTATTTCCCTTCCATAGAAAAATCTTAATAAACCGATGTTTTTTTAGGTAGTGAAGTCAGCAACCGTGCCATCTCATCTTCAATGACTCTCCACTAAGTGACCGCTGGTGGACTGCCACATATGAAGAAGGTAAGGTTTATTAATTTATGAATTAACGATCTTTTTCATCAATATAGCGAATACACATAACGTGTTCTTCAGATACAAAAATATATTATTTTTACATAGACCTCTTTTTTAAAAATACGAATAAGAATTTATGACGTCTGATGACCAGTATGATAGTATTCCCTGTATATACTATGGCCTGTGGTGTATTGAAATAGGTTCACTGCAGTTTAAAAAGAAGAAACAAGAAAATAAAATATTGAATTTCTTTGGTTTATTCCTCAAAATATCCATCTGCAAACTTTCTCGAGCTACTAGGAGAACATATACGTCAAAGAGGTACTTTATTCGAATATTAAATTACATATAAGTGTGTATAATTATTTTAGTAAACCATATTCTGCATTGAATGTGTGCAGGCAGTCCCTTTTATTCATAAACGTTGCTTAAAGTTAAGTAGTGATGAGCAACTGTTTAACCATAAATTTTTGACGTTTGAACGTCACTTAACTTTAATCATAGTTTTACAATGGTAGACGTGGGTTCGATCAATAATAGCATGCTAATATTACCACTATGATACTAGAGTAATAGTACATATTAGGAGATTTAAATATGTCGAGAATTTTATTGGAAACGCTCCATCTAGGCAGACAAAGGGGTAGTGAGCTTCGCTTTTCTACCCCAGACACTCCACATATTACTGAAAACTTCGAAAAGATGGCGTCATTACTTATGTAAAGGTTAACTTTAAAATGCGTGATAAAATAAATATATAAACTGCCTTATCTTATTGAATTATCTTATTTATGACTTCTTACAGACATTATAATACCGTACGTGTATCAGTTTTGACACAGAATAACTAGTAGTACTAACGTAGTTTGCAACAAAAAATATATAATTGTTATGCGTATTAAATTACATTCTATGTTAAGTGATGGGATCGAATGTATTCGCTTGAAATTAATGAATCTAAGATAATCGTTTTATACTATAGGTAAATCAGAATAGGAAAACCTTGCGTACACTCGAATATTAATAAAATATATAAATTATTTGCCAGGATACGGATTTACCACCATAAATGAGATGTTAATGTTTTATTTCGATTTTAAAAGTTTCATAAAATATTAGGTATGTATGAAAAACGTTGTTTTAATATGTAGTAAACTCCATATTTATGTGTATAAATTTTGATAATCACATCAAAATGCGTTGCGAATTTTAAAAGATCAACACAGACAGGCACATAAAGAGACTTCAATCATAAACTTCAGACATATGTACATAAATTATTGAGATATAAGTAACGGTCTCATATCTACATTTTAATGTCTTAAAATAAACATTTAAGGAGTGGATTTAGCTTCAGCCAGTCACTCGGAGCTGCAGATAAACCTACTCTGCCGCATGCGACGCGTCGTCCTCACCGCGTAGTATGATGAACGAGCGGTGTGCGGCATCGTACGGCATCCTCGTGACATTATGGTGTTTAAAGAATAGTTGTAATAGGGTAAAAGTAATACATATTATTTGTCTAAAAAATGCTTTGGACGAAGACACCATCCAATTTTTTTCTGTGATTGATTGAAATAAGGAAAAAGAGGAAACTCTTCTTTATTTATGTCGTGCTAGTGAAATGAACACGCATTGCGTTACCATGGCAACGAACGCTTTTAAAATCGGAAGGAGAGAGTAAACTATTGTAGATTTATTTCCACTTCTAATTTAAATTCTCTTTCTCGCGTATGCTTACGGCAGTGGTCAGACAAGGATAGAATGAGTGTAACAGATAGAATATTGGCGATTGCTATTCTAGAACATCCCGCCATATTCACGGCTCACCCCGTACCAGATTCAGGTATTTGAAACTCGACTGGTACCACGTTTACGGTATAAGTCGTTCGGATACCAGGGTTATATTAATCACAGAAACTACTCGTAGATCGTGTAAAGCTAAATAGGGGATAAAAATTTGTAAGTTCGAAATTTTTTTCCGATAGGAAATCTCATCGGGCGTACGGCTTGTCTCGTGATAAATTACAAGTATCCAAATTGTGTGATAAATTGCGAGTACGACAATGTAACGTGTTCAGGGCCGTAATTCTCTCAGGTGAACGAAACCGCGCGAAATCAACGCGAGATTGGCGGGATAAGCTGAAGAATTGACGTGGTTTCGAAGTCAGGAATCGCTAAGTGGTTATAATGAATTAGGGCCCTGGTCGTGCCATCTAACAGGCCAGATGAGGAATCTGTAGAGTAACTGCACTAACTACGTGTTCAGAACTTGCTCGCAGTTCGCTTCTCATCCGACAGGTGGAAAACTTAATAAAATATAATCTCTATCAAAATACTACTAAAACTAACGTAAGCAGCTTATTATTTTAAAACACTTGACTTTTTTTTCAAGTGCAATAAAAGCTTGTAAAATTGTTCAATATAATTCCGTAGTTTCGCTGAAATTCAACGTTTTGTATTGTGATAAGGAGCAAGTGAACCTTAATCTCAGGTTTTTAGTCATAATTCTCGGTAGTATAGTGTTAGTTAGTATTCCCGTCTGTCATGCACGATCGATCCCCTGCCTACCGGGGAGTTTTTTTTTTTTTTTGGTGAAAACATTTGGTTTTGTACGTATTTTTGGCTAAAATGCGAACAGAATTTTCTTTTGAACCAGAACAAAGTGCTATCATTACGTTTCTCATTATTTTAAAGGGGAGCTCAAAGACCAGGCGTTTCTGGAAACAAAACGAGCATTCTAAAACGCAACAATATCTTTCATTCATATTTCCCTAGTCGAGCAATATGTCAATATATCGAGGAAGATACTTTTTACGAATTTTTTACGTCAATTAAGTTGAATTCCAATATAAAGAAATAAGTTGGTGATTATACTTGAGGTGGCAAACGCTGACAATACGTTTATAGAACTCTTGCTATCTTTGTCTAGACAAATAGTGCTAGCATTGGTATGAGCAGGAAGCTGTATTGAAAAGGTAACAACTTTCATGGTTTTCTCACACTTTAATCAACACATTGCAGAGCGTTGGTCACCATGCTAACGTAACACGTACAAATAACAAGGACCACATAACAAGATAGGAGCTTGCCTAGTCGAAAAATGAAAAGGAATACTCTTTTTAATTTTTTGATTAGGCAAGCTCCTATTTTACTTTTACTAATTTTAGCAATGAGAAAGTTATAAAAGACAGCTTATTGTGGTGGTAACTGTGAGACTATTTCTAGTAGGAGTTGCTATAGGTAAAGTTAAACTAACACACTCAACTAACGGAGAATTATTCAAGGAAAAATACAAAATTATTCATTTTATACGTACCTACTCCTTTAATTTTCTTTTGTGACGTTATAGTTTTGTTAAAGATGAAGTAATGAAACCAATAATACGTAAAAACACACAAATATAATTATATTATGTTCAAATTAGTAAAGAAATATTATAATAAATTATATTTAAATTCAATTTGTTTAACTTTTTCTAAGAATACTGTCGCTCTTAACAAGAATAATACCGCAACATAACCCCAATATGAATACTTGCTTCGACTCTCTTCAGTAAAGTTGTAAAAAACTACGGATTGAATAGAATAATTGACATGAAAAATACATATAGTTGTTCAGTGTTTCATTGTGCTTCATTTTCAAATAAAGTTTTAACACATTTTTGTCATTATTTATTAGATATCAGCAGATACAAAACTATAACATCATTTCTTTGAAGGAAAAGCCAATTCAGGCTTAGAATTATTGTATTAACTGCAAACGTTTTGGATGCAATAATATACGATAAGCCCTATGCGCAGAAAACAGTATAGGGAGCAAAATGGTTCAATATTTCAACGGTACTTGCTACCTTTTGACTATTGGAAATGAAACGTTTCGAACTACTGAATACGTCATAGGCTCCTAGTATTTTAGTATCGTACTTGCGCCGACTTCATGACGTTGTGTTAGGGAACAGTTTCCGCTGAAACTTCACTACGCTGTTGTTTTTATTAGTACTCAGATTGCTGTAGTATTTTGTGGACACTAGGCAGACGATCGTCCATAAAAATCTAATTCGGACTATTACGAACATTTTAAAATAAAAATAGCCAAATCCGTCTAGCCGTTCTCAAGTGATGCGCTTACCAAAGCGCATCACTTGAGAACGGCTAAAATTAACTGCTGTTCGTTTTATTTATAGAAGACTAGCTGAGTCAACAGACGACTATCTTTTCCTAATTTTAGTAGTACAAAAATTTCACAGGAAACACCAATTTCCCAGGCAACTTTTCCAATTTTTCTTTTCCCAAAAATCCTTATTCAGACTATAACACATGCATTTTTATTTATATTATAGATAGACAAACTAACCCATTAATTAAAAACAAACTAAAATGTTCAAGTAAATAATAATAATATCAAGTAAAGAATGAGTTAAACCTCCCTTCAAATCAAAGAATAAACCTTTTTTTTTCAGTTTTCACCACTATATTCTTTATTATTTACTGAAACTTGGAAGGGCTTGTGGCTAAGTAATAACAGCCGCACGGGTTGATCGATCAGGTTAAGCTACGCTTGCCGCTGTTAGTCCGTGGATGGATGACCATCTTCACATACCAAGACCCCTTCGTGCCTCGGAAAGCACGTTAAGCCGTTGGTCCCGACTGTCATTCGTGGATCTTTGACATTATTATTATTAGTCATTACGGGTAGTCAGAAGCCTGAAAGTATGTCAACTAGTCTTATCAAGAGGTATCGTATCACCCAGTAACCGGGTTGTGGAGGTCAGATAGGCAGTCGCTCCATGTAAAATACTGGTATACAACTGCATCCGGTTGTACTGGAAGCCGACCCTAACATAGTAGGGAAAAGTCTAGGCAGATGATGATGAATTTATTGAAACTGGTGGATGTTGATATTGGTACAGCCATACACGTAGCCGCGGCATCTGCTACGGCGTAGCCGCGGCATCAGAAGGCTAATTCTCGTAACGTAAAACGTTCAAAATCTAGTCGCAATCTCATCTCGGCGACAAACAAACGTCAAAAACTAGTCAAAATATAGGGAAATTAGAGGTATTTTTGACAGATTGAGACTGAGATCAGACTGTGAATTTTCTTAAAATTACGAGAATTGCCCCTCTGCTCTGTCTTAGCCGAGATGTTTGCTACGCCGTAACCATTACGTCGGTCGTTTAATAATTCCTGTATTAGTTAGAAAGTACAGGGAGCCTTTTGCATAGTATTTTTATACTTATTCATATATTTAATATTTATTTGAAGATACTTTTCAGGTATTTTCCTTGAGAACTACTTAGAATTTACAATCCCATGTGTAACTAGTAGACTTAAATAAATAGTCTGAAGACGCATGAGGTTCTGGTATTATTTTCTGCAATAAAAACGTTTTATTTTCCTTCGTACTCCGACTTCGTCCTGCTTCAATCACCGTAGAATATGTTATTTTCCGTAGAATAAATACTTGGTAAATAATTAGTTGTAATCTTCTAAATTTTAAAACAATATGTATCTATAAATATTAAGTAACCCCCATAGTGATTGTGTGCGTTTTTAATCACGAAACCTGTTATCTAAAATGCTACAGCCCGAAAACTGAGGACTGCTCAACTTTCTCAGTGTATACCTTCATTATATAAGGAACTCTTGTGCAAAATTTTATGCCTCTAGATCTAAGAGTAAGGTTTAGGTCGTGCGTTGTCTGTCAGAAAATTTTATATTTTTATTAAGTACGTAATAAAATGTATTATGCACTTAATAAAAATATTTGGATGGACATTAAGCTATCCTATCTGCTGCAATATAATAATAATTAATTAATTGTATTCCATAGCTCTGGCTGAATAGTCAATACTTACGCGTTGCCATAGTAAACTTCAGCACCGATTCAACCACTCCTGAGTACTTCTGTGAGTTGTATACAATCTATTTCTGTTAATATAATAATAATTATGAGTATTTTCGGTTTTGCATTATTATTATTCCTCCAACAACGCGTGTGCGTTCAATAAGATGTGGATTTGAATTCATTTTTATAATAACATATTGAAATGTTCGTTCATTGAAATCAGTTTTCAATCACGAAATTCAATCAAATAGCTGTGTAATAATTAGCATTTCGTTAAGTTTCGATTCCAAAAAAAATGTGGAGATAAAATCAATGTGATTCTCAGACCAAACAAATATACAAAAATGCATGCGCCTACTAACAGTTACAATAAATAAATCAAAACAATCCTATAATTCATTTAGATATGGATTTATTAAATTAAAAGCCAACACGGACCAATTATATAATAAACTAATACAAACACAATTTCAACACAAAAATAAAAATACAATACCATACAATTACACGTCACAACAATTAAAACAACATTTCCACATTATACCATGTCACAGTGGTACATGTACTGGCAGTCGAATCGCTGGGCGAAAGCGCTCAGGATACTGTTTGGGCTGACCCGCACCCTGCGCACCAGGGATGTGCACGTCTTGCGCATGGTTGTATAAAAACAATCCAAGCGCGCTTCGGCGAACATCTCCGAAGCGCTACAGAAGCGAAGCAGCCCCAACAGCACCTTGAATGCATTATTGTATTGGACGCGTAGAGCGCTGTACTGCTTTTGCGTATAATTCACCCACAGACTGCTCAGTATCAGTCAAGATAGTACCAGTGGACCTCATTCTTCAACAACTCCGGAAGGTGTTTCTGACCTCACATGCTGCGTTTTCTGGTGGAATGTTCAAAAGGAAGGAGGTAACATTTCAATAGATCTTTCTCGCTACTACCAACATTCAGTATTCTTAGTAAAGCCGACCCTTGTCTCGAGTAGGTAAACTAATTTTGTTAAGGAAAAGGGTACTGAGCGTTATTTTAAACAGTTCCTGCTCCATTTCATATTGCTCTATGCACCTCGTACCAACTGACATTGCGGAAGCCATCCGGTACCACTATTCGATCGTATTTGTCGCTTGGGTACTAGGCTAGCATTGATCACAGGAGTACGGTTTATCAGCCTTATTAGACACCGTTATATTTTGCAGGTTCTACAAAATATTACGAACGTACTTAAGCATATTAATTATTATTGAATGTCAAATTAAATACAAACAACCTTTATGTAGGTTCTACTAACTGCAGGTAAACGGTAACAACGAAACCACATTTATATCCCAATATTCGTGTATTGCTAGAAGAACATTGAGAGTCTCCAAGAAACGAAACGTTCCATGAAACGAAAAGTTGCGGCTGCAAAATGTTCAGAAAAATCTCGCGGCAAGAGCTTGGAACCCGAATGATTCGGCCATACATACGTATATCTATATACTGGTACTGTGTACTATTTAGAAGCTTCGTTTTGATACTGATTAAAAAATATAAAACAAAATACTTCACAGAAAGCAAGTGTGTTGTAAGCGAAACAGAAAAAAAAATGTCAGTAACGAATTTTACTGAATTTTCTTCTGAAAATACTTTTAAATAACCGAATGATATCAGGTGGTGCCATCTAACTGCATGTGACTGCGCTGACTAGCGAACAGTGAGTGTCGGAACTTGCTCGTAATGTAGCTCTAGTCGATGCAGTTCGCTTCGCATCCGAGAGATGGAAAACTGAATAAAACCCTATTTCAATAACAATACCGCAAAAATAGCGTCATTTTAGCGGTATTCTAGTACTTGGACTATCTCTTTACTTTTTACTTCCTTCAAGTATAAACATGCACAATAAAGTTGCGTAGTTTCGCTGAATTCAACGTGTCACGACAGCAACAGAACCTTAATTTCAGGTTTTCAGTCACAATCCTCGGTAGTATAGTGGTTAGTATACCCGCCTGTCACGCGGGGGACCAGGGTTCAATTCCCTGCCGGGGAGATTACACTTTTTGGGTTTTTAAAAAAATATAAATTGTATTGTTACTATTTTGGGCCTGCTACACACTCTACTGGTTACGGGAGTGATAGCGTGTACAGTCATCGTCGTTATGTTGGAAACGTATCCGAGTGGTTGTTAACTGACAAGTTACCTAATTAATTTAAGTAGCAAAGCAGATAGGACGGTGTATTTCACGAAAAATGTTGTTACTGTAAATTAAATTGAATTAAAAAAAAATAGGATAGAAAAAAAAAACAATTAACAAAACTATTGCTGGAGAAATGCTATTACACAATTAAGGACTCTTTAAATGACAAAACTATATAGGAAAATGTTATCGATAATTAATGTACGCTGTCCCTGCAATTTCGAATGTTTTAGGTTATAATAATGACACTGTTATTTATTTATTATTTTTTATGGTTGTTGCTATATTGTAATTTGACAAACAGATTTTGACATTACCAGATTATGTAAAGATTATAACTAGTAATAATTGTGATTGTCGTTAATGTTTTGGATTATTTTGACATTAAGTTTTTTAACATTACACATTACGACATACATTCTTCATCATATGATTTTCGAGAGATTTATATTTAATATATTGATATTTTTGAAGTGAAAACTTCTTTAGCGGCGTTGAACACTTTTTGTAATGGGTAAAAAATGTTAAACTCGCGTCAGGGCATCGCGTCAGGACACGTGACCGTCAGGAGAGATTTCCCCCCCCCCATCTCTTTCTACGGCGGCGCCAACCGAAGTGAACCAAGTGAGACACGACAAAAATGGCCGAAGAAAATGATATTTGACGTACAAATGTTTGAAAAGTCAGTTTCGTAAACAATAGTACTTCGAGGAGCCGCAGTTGTATTTAATTTATTTTGAACTTCTGTTTAACCAATTTAGTTTATTATTATATACCTACCTACAATACAAAATAGAAGCGACGAAAAATATAACGAAGCACATTATAGCAACAAGAAATACTGTGGGTCATTGCTGCTTTTGTGTGAAAACAATGCTTCCGTGTCGACCACGGAAGTTTACACCCTGCAGGGAGATGCTCCAGTAGGGTGTGGCTGTGAAGCTATGTTGCAAAACATGCTCCACGTCCTATCCTGCCTTATTTGTCCTACCCAAAACATGCAGTCAAAGTGACCTCTGCGCTGCCACCGACGACAACGTGGAAGTGGCATTATTTTGAGCCAACAAGATCTAAAGTAAAAGAGAAGTTTAGGGAGTAGTTCATTAATAAAAAGCTTGTATACAAATATCAGTTTATTTTTATAAGACTTGTACGCACCGGGACTTACAGCTTAGTACGGCTGTTATTCCAAATGCATACAGTGTGGCTAAGTTTGTAACAATTGAGCCTGGTATCTATGGTTACCTCACCCTACTGATTATAAACCTACAGCAACTACTTAACAGCCTAGTTATCCTAATACCCTAACCTATCATACAAGCCTACGGGAGACCTACGGGAACAGACAGAATTTGGGTACGAATAGGGGTTTGTGTACGTCGTGCAATGTGTTTTGTCATTGCCGGTCCCACAGACTCATAGAACTGGTGATGGCTAAAGGTGTCTTGGCCATAGTGAGAGGAATTATGAAAGATGAATCAAACTCTACTCCAGCTTGATGACTAATTTATTCATTTACTAATTACTAATTTATGTGGAACGAATGTATGTCGCTCTTGATGCTGACGCTGGCGTATGTAACTCTTGCCTGTTCACGGCTGAACAATACTCTAAACTCTAATTTGGCTTCTAAAACTTGTGCAAGCAGAACAACATTTTTAAAATGTTTGCTTTTCATTTGCCATCTGTGCCATCTCTTCTGTAGGCCGTTTCATTTTCTGCTATTCGTAGTGAAGCACCATCTTTACTAGTCCTATTGACCTGAAATACAAAACTAATGTTATAAATTCTTTCTCTTCATTATCTTATTTATACTGATTTAATTAATCAGTAGCGGCATCAAAATAACAGTCATTATTATTCTTATGGCGGGTTTTTTTTGTTACAATGAGTTTTGTACAGGCAAACGAAGTTCTTCGTAAAATTGTAAATTGGATAGGCACCTAATTCGTAAATCATGCCAGGCTGCCCCTGTTTAGCGTTAGTGCTTGTGTCAGTGTTTTTATTTTCTATTATGGAGACCTCTCCCTGACCAATTCTTCCAAAAAATCTAAGGATTAGAAGCAAAAGCAAGCATAAGTATAAGAAATTGAGAATGTTTACAAAACATAACTTACTTTGAACACATTTTAGCTGTAACAGTAGGTACACACCTTATCCTCCTCCCACCAATATTCAATTCTTTGCCCTTTATTGCGACTAGTCTCCGGTCTTAATTTCATTTATTTTAAATACAAAAAAAATATTCAAAAGTTTTTTAGTTTGACACATACAATATCAAATTCATTCATTGACATATTCATATTGTTTCCATGACGACCATGACGTTGTCGCGTCAAAACTGTTGCAACTGTAGACAATAAATTAGTTTTTCATACGTAATAATGTCTATGGACACAAATATTCGGTTCGTAGACAGATATTCTCGTAAGCCGATTTGTTGGCCAATTTGTTGGATGACTTCATTATAATGGAAACATTTAGAAGTTGTAGGACATTCTAGTTATATAACGTTTATGAAGCGTTTATGAATACAAAATGGGTATCATTTAAGCTATCACCAATTTAATTAGTTTTGTTTCTTAAATAATAGGGTTTGTCCTCCAAATAGTAGATCTGTCACCAAAATGTAGTCACCAAACAATGCAAGTGACCTAACCAAACCGAACCTCGGGGTGCCCTTCGCTCGCTCTTGCATCCTATGTCGACGGAGCCCCGCTTCGCGGGGCCCCTATTTCTGTGTAAAGGGTTTAAAGTAACCTAACCAAACCGAACCTCGGGGTGCCCTTCGCTCGTTCTTGCATCCTATGTCGACGGAGCCCCGCTATCTGAGAACGAAAATATTTCGTGGCGATAGATCTATTTATTAGGTGATACAACTTGATGACAAATATAAATTTTGGTGATAGAAAATATAGTTCCCATACAAAATTTTATCGAATGTTTTAAAGGCCTATTGAGCATTGTAACTAATTAATGGTTTAAACCTTCAATAGGCTTTTTTTATGAATAAGACCGAAAGTGTTTAAAATATGGAAATTGAACAAAGTGCATCTATTAATGAAAAAAGTGACGCAGAAATATTGAAAAAAAAATGAGTAATATTTATTAAATTAATAATTGATTTATTTCAACGTTAATATTCAAGTTTTCACTTCTGCCGGCACTCCCGGAGTGCAACCCGTCTTTTTTTTTTTTGTTTTAATCTGATCTGTAACTACATATTAAATTTGACTATGGCTAATAATAATCGTGTCGATAGCTGTATCTATAGTACTACTCGTATTTAATTCAAACCTAATATATTGCATGCCGTAAGGTAAAATGTATCGGGACACTTAACAAATATTCCAACTTATATGTATACCTACATTATCAGTAAATAAATGATTTTTATATATCTTTCTTTCTTTAATATAGTTAACACTAGCTGTGCCCCTCTGTTTCACCAGAGATAAGTCTTATAGTCCTTTTTTATTTAACAAATTTTTAAAAACTGCTCATGAATTGGTAGTACCCATAATTTCGCATCTCGCTAACTTGTGCTTTAGCCAAGGGAAATTTCCACCAGCTCTGAAGCAAGCCATAATTACTCCTGTGCACAAGGGTGGAGACAGAGATGATGTTAACAACTACAGACCTATCTCTGTCTTGCCTGCAATATCTAAAATAATTGAAAAGCTAATTAACATAAGACTAACCAGCTACACTAATAAATATAACATTATTTCTCAAGCTCAATATGGTTTTAGGCAAAAATTATCTACGGAAGATGCAGTGATAGCATTAACCACTCATATTGTTAAACTAGTAGATTCAGGGAAAAGATGTCTAACTGTATTTCTTGATTTAAAAAAAGCTTTCGATACCGTTTCTGTCCCCTTTCTTGTGCGTAGTCTAGAGGGTATAGGAGTAAGAGGAGACCCGTTGGCATTACTAATAGATTATCTACGGGATCGCAGGCAAAAGGTTAAGATAGGAGAGTATATTAGTAAGGAGTCTTACGTGTCCTACGGCGTTCCGCAGGGCAGCGTACTGGGCCCGACTCTATTTTTAATTTACATAAACCATCTCTGCAAAATGATGCCAGATAATGGTCGCGTATTCTCATATGCGGAATACACAGCTATTGTTTTCTCTGGCGATACATGGGAATCCGTATATCATTCTGCTGAAAAGGGTCTTTTTGAAATAGCTAACTGGTTGAACTCACATTTTCTAACACTAAATATTTCTAAAACAAAATATATTGCATTTACAAACTATAACAACACTCAACCCGGATCCAACGTAACTCTCAAAATCCACACTTGTCACAATATATCTAGCACAAATTGTCCTTGTAAAAATAGAGAAAAAGTGACACACATAAAATACCTAGGTATAATTGTTGATCAGCGGTTGTGTTGGCATACTCATACAGATATGGTCATGGCCCGTACGAGAAAACTTATCTGGATATTTAAGAACCTAAGACATGTGACAACTAAAAAAATATTAACGGAAATCTATGTCGCTCTGGCTCAATCAATTCTTGTTTACTGCATACCCGTATGGGGTGGTGCGACAAAAATGAAGTTTCTTGAGCTAGAGCGAGCACAGAGATCTCTTATCAAGGTCATGTATACCAAACCGTACAGATTCCCAACCAATGAGTTATATTCTCTTAGCGGCATTCTCACAGTCAGAAAATTATACATACTCCATGCTGTCTTAAAATTACACAAAGTCCTGCCCTATGACCCTCACTCTCAGGAAAGAAGACGAAAATACCGTGCTGCACCAGTAGAATTCGTTAAAACTAAATACACTAAAAGACAATTCAATAGAAATTCCGCTGCCCTGTATAATAAAATTAATAAAATAATCAATATCTATCCCATGACTACTAAAGACTGCAAAAAGGCAATAGTTCAATGGCTAAACCTGCAGACCTATGATGATATTGAATTGTTGCTGCAAGCATCGTCAATATGAGTTGAAAAGATACACGCACGCATGCACCCTCACTCACACACACACCCTCACACACCCACATACACACCCCCACCTACACACACACACACACATATTTTAGTTTATTATTATTTATTTTTTTTCCTTAAATTTTTTATTTTCTTTGGTATGTTTTGGTACACCACTTTTACCATTTATAATTTGGCATTGAAGAGCGGGGCCTCCTAGCACAGGTATATCTTTACTTAAAAGGAGGTTCCTATGTAAGATCACTGTAAAAGTTGTACATGGTACTGAAATAAACTTTTGTTTTTTTTAGTTTGTTTTGTTTTTTTTTATTGATTCCCTTTACAAGTTTCCACCCTCCTTTTTACACCCTTAAGGTATAATTTCGAGGATAAAAACTATTCTATATCCTTCCCCACGTCTCAAACTATCTCCATACCTTTCATCTAAATCGGTTCAGCGGTTATTGATTCCCCATTCAAACTTTCACCCCTTAAATGATGAGTTCTGGGATAAAAACTAATCTATATCCTTCCCCACGACTCAAACTATCTCCATACCTTTCATCTAAATCGGTTCAGCGGTTATTGATTCCCCATTCAAACTTTCACCCCTTAAATGATGAGCTCTGGGATAAAAACTATTCTATATCCTTTCCCCTCTATGCCAAATTTCATCTAAAACGGTTCAGCGGTTTACGCGTGAAGAGGTAACAGACAGACAGACACACTTTTGCATTTATAATATTAGTATGGATCTGAAGATTCTCCCTTTTGGAGCTTATCACTTGATCTTTCAACATTTATCTAACTCGAAATGATGCCTACCGATTTTAATTCCAAAAGAGCTCTAACGATGTAAAATCGTCTAAAGGTACTAGTGTTTGTCAACTGAAAATGATCTCTTATATCTACTTATTACCTAAGATTACTCACTAATTATACTTAAAAGTGACAAGTTAAAAAGGGCAGAATTATGCGTTTTCGGTACACCTGTTGGCATCTAACAGCAGTCAGTCTAAAGTAAGGATGTTGAGCGTGGTCAAAAGTAAAATATAATAGCAAAACTGATAATATCTGTCAGGTGTGGGGTTCGAACCCACGCTCCCTTTCGAGAACCAGAGCTTAAATCTGGCACCTTAGACCACTCGGCCAACCTGATTTGTTGAATCTAGCTGAAATAACTCTTGGTATTCATTCATCGTTGTTAAATAGTTAGAGGAACTTACGATGAGTTTTTTACCGCCACATGGGACTAAATGAAATGTGCAATTTGACAGAAAAAAAAAAAACAGTTTATGTCCCTTTCATATACTGATTTTTTTTGTTTTGTTAACATTTAATTATTAAGTTAACGTTTAATCGGCGTAAGGAAACAAAAACATAAGTCAAGAAGTACATACTTACCTATCATTAAACTATAAACACCAAGTTTTTCATTTGTAGCGATTATAGTTTTATCTATAAAAAGGAGTTGAGGGGTTGATAAGTAAAGAAATACAAATCTACAACATTTATTGTTAGAATCGTGCAAGTAGGGCTGAAACCTAACTTTGCGGTACATTTTTTCATCATAAATTGAAATAACACGTTTTACTTTCACATTTTGGATAAAGATGATAATCAAATAACTACTTTTTGAGAAATGCTGCTTTTAACTTATGGTTTAAAGTTACATTGTTTGTATGTATCGTGTTCGGTAAATGGTATCTGATCTAATGACAGAAAAAATAGTACATTACGGTTAATTTCACGCCGTGCAATAATGAACTACTTAAGCCCCAGAAAAGCGTGAAATCTTTAAGATAGATTAACTCTTAAAAAAACTTAAATAAAGGAATGTTTTCTTTAATTAAAATAAATATCTTAAGGATTTAATCTAGTTTCCCTTCGGGATCCATTGGTTTGCTCCACTCTGTATAATAATGTAAAATACAGGGTGATCCATTAATAGTGGTAAAAAAAATTACTTGGGCCTCGTACTTCTAACTTCTGCTGATTCATCTAAACGCAACATTATGTTCCGCGAAAATCAGTAGTTTAGAAGTATTGTGCTTTTTTAAATATATTATTTTTACAAGATATTTTTTTTTAAATCTAACAGATTTTCCCGGAACATAATTATTATGTTACGTTTAGATGAATCCATGGGATGTCCTAGACACAAAAAACAATTGAACCACTAAAAATGGGCCAACCTATATATTATTATGCATAAGTACTGTAGAGATTCACAATTTTTTTTTGTACTAGATTTCCAATTTTATAAAATATATAATATAAACTTCACCAACCATTAACAATATAATACTTACAAAGTTTTATAAAAGTAAGTAATACAATGACAAGCAACATAAAAAGGTCTTATCATGAAATATTTCCAAAACCACGCAAGATAGCTTCGTAAATTGAGAAGCGACCACAGATAATATAATAATCTGACGCGACATTCAAATGTACGCATCAAATTTTTTGATTCCTCGGCATAATTGTGCTGAGAAATATTCTCCCATTAGTGCATTTTTCAGAGCATGAAGTGTGACTGGAGGTAGATTTCGGCTTCCAACACGTCTGCCAAGTCTGCCAAGCTTGTCCCAGGCATGGTCGATAGGGTTTAAGTTAGGGCTTCTCACTTGCCACTCGATTTGATGGAGAACGTTATAAAAGTAGGTACTCGTTTACCATATGACCTGTGTTGGGCCGGGCATCATTATGCATAAACAATGCACTGTCGACCAAATTTACCAAATACGGACCTGATGTTCATTGAGAATCTCTTTTATTATGTATCTCACAGCGGCCTGGTTGCCATTTTCTATTGGCACTAGCGCCGTGCAACCATTTGATTAAATACGGTACACGGGTACAGAACCCCCGTGTAGGACTTTTTCGTTGAAAAATGCTTTTGTAAAACGTTCTTCTGGCCCTCTGTACACTCGACGTCTCCCGTCATGATTATACAATACGAATCTCTATTCAGCAGAGAATATTACGCTGCCCCATTCGTCATGCATTCATTCGTTCATGCATTCGGCATTCGTCGTTCTTCATCCCATTCGATGTGCTCATGGGCATGTTCTTATCATGCAACATTATGATGAAGTTCGATTATTGGGCCATTTGCTGGACGATAAGACTATAAATTGTCTTCTGCAAGGCGTCTTCTGACTGTCCACTCTCTGATTGGGTCCCTTCGGGTCTGCAAAATTTGTTGCTGGATCGCAACTCCCGTCTGATGTCAATTTCTTAATATCGTTAACACAATGAATCCATCTGCTCGGGCCGGTGTGCACCTTGACTTGTGATTGCTTGATCTTCTTAGGTTAACTCCAGTCTTCCTAAACCTCCGAATCAGTCGTTGGACAGTAGAAATGTCCCACACCTATTGTTCTGGCCGTTTGTATTGGAATATCCCCAATTCCACCATAGTGATGATCCTGGTACATTTCTCGGGTGTAAGAGGCATAATGGTACCTTTATGACTTCGAAAAGGCCAGTATGTAATAAGGTTTTAATGTGCAATATAAAACTGTTATCATGTTGTTTTTTACTTCATGAAACTAACTTGTGTGGTTCAGGAGATATTTAGATATCTTACACTTTTGAAGTGGCTTTTTCATAATGCTCGTCAGTGTATTTGGGCGAATATTAATTAACTTATTCGTACGGGACGTTGGTAAGCTTGGCTCGCATGTATAACTCATGCATATCTACGTCGCATATTTGCGACACATTATCGAGGAGTTGAAGCATTTCTTCAACATTAAGATTAGATTCAGCTTCTTTCAACAAACGCATGACCTTTTTCATTGTTATAATTAATATATTTGTATATAAATCTCGATTCACGTGGAGAGTCATATCGTTCAATGATCGTTGGTTCCGTGGTGGAGTATCCATTTCTGAAAAACAAAAGATTTTTATTTAATGAGTGTGAACAAAGTCAACTGGACACAATGATTGACTCTCAGCGTCTCCTACTTCCTACTGCATATTTGTTTCGTTGATGGGCCGATAACATGTTTTTGTATACTAATGTTGTTCTAAGCAATGGTATAAAAATATCAAATACTAGCACTATGCCCGCGACTACGTCCGCGTAGGTTTCCTACTTTCCTCAAAAAATTTGAACACCCTCTCCACCTCCCCTTGAAAGATAGTTTTCGTAAATTAATGTTTACGATCTTTTTCATTTATTTAGAGAAATAAGTATGCGAGCCAATTTATGATATTTCAAATAAACTGTCCTCCCTTTCCACCGCGACAGGGCTTGTTTTTAAAAATGCGTTTGGTACATTTTAAGATTATTTTTTCGAGTTAATGGAAGCACTGCAGTAAAATCTACCCCTTATTTTTTACCTTTATTACCTGTTACATTTTATTATTTATTTTGGTTTTAAGTATACATACTGAGGTTCCAGTTTATTGGACCGTGCGTTTTCCATATACTTTGATATTCCCAATCTCCCTTTAGAGTAGTTTAGAAAAAAATAAAATGACAAACTTTATAACTTACTTAGACAAGTATTCGTGCCAAGTTTATCAAATTTAACAGTTTTCATACAAACAAAATCCCTCCTTTTCACCCCCATAAAGGTAGAATTTCCAAAAACCTCTTGTTGGTGCTCCCGTACATTATAAAAGGAAGCCGTGAGCAAAACTTCACATTCCTAGTCCTAGTTGCTACGGCTGTAATACGTTGATATGTCAGTCAGGCAGTAATTTTCTCCTTTTGTTATTGGGCATACAAAACAAAAAAAAAAAACAAGTATAAATTAAAGTAAAAATATGATTTACATTAATTGCAATCGAAGAAAGTTTAATTCTAACTGTAATGCAGATCTGCCTGATCTAGGCTTATGAAAAACCTTTGTTTCAGGCCAGAACAGTGAACAGTGAGGCGATCACGTGAATATAAGTTTATTTATTAGTTTCAATCGCATAAATACACGTCACGTCACGACGGTGTAAATAACATTACTTGAGATGCAACAAAAATATGTTTCTATCATGCAAGTAGCTGAAGTTTCACTTACTATAGCACAAAAAATAGCATAATTATAAAGTGTTATTCCTATTATTGTTCTCTCTATCATTTTACTTACAAAAAAGTCATTTTCACTCCTCGTCTACAAACAAAGACAATGACAAACTGCAAATAAAAATGTAATGAAATAACTATTTACCTACTTATATTCGGGCTACTAGTACTTTAGGACCTCTTGCAGGTCCAATCCAACAGCAATATTAATTACTCTAATAAATTTCTTTGGATTTCTGACCGGACTTCTTTCGTGCTGCCTGTAAGTGCGTATATTGATAGGAAAACGGCGTTACTGCGCAAGTGCACATTCGTCACCCTGCTGTACGATGCTGATGACTTTGGTTAGCGAAAGTGTTGGAACGCAACCAGAAGGCCAATTCTCGTAAAATAACGTTCGAAATCTAGTCGCAATATCATCTCGGCGACAAACAAATGTCAAAAACTTGTCAAAATGTAGGGAAATTAGAGGTACTTCTGACAGATTGAGACTGAGATCAGACTGTGAACGTTCTTAAAATTACTAGAATTGCCCCTCAGATTAGTTCGTAATAATTCCGAGCGGTGTCTTATAAAAAAATCCGTGTACTATACACTGGACTGCAGTAAAGAAAATATTCAGATATCTACAGGGTACCAAGGATTTGAAGTTAGTCTATACCAAAGATGGTCCTGAGAAGATTACAGGATACTTTGTTGTAGACTAGGCAAGCGACGCGGGCGATCGTAAGTTGTGCACTGGTTATATTTTTATAATGCAGGGCCGTTTCGTGGCGGTTGCACAAACAACAAACTGACGTGCTATCAAAAGCGTAAGCAGAATACACGTCAATGTTTTCAGCGGCGCAAGAGGCGTTGTGGCTGCAACAGCTGCATGGAGAGCTTGGTCAACAGCAGAGCAACCCACTCTTCATCTTTAGTGATAAACAGTGTGCAATAAAAGTACCCATTAGTGATGGTCTTACCTACGTCCAAGGATCTAGACATCCGCTATCATTTTCTAAAGGATCGTGTAAATAAGTTAATGATAGAGTTACCTATACAGGGTGTTACGGAAAGGGTATATCAATACAAACGGGTTGAAGAGTGTATCTGGTCTAGAATCTCTGTACAAAATTTTAGCTCAAAAGCATGAACTTAGAAAATGCTTAATATTTTTTTTATTTCGACATCACGGCGCTGCACTGGCGCGCGGCGGCGTGATGTGCGTGTACTAGGCGCACAGACACACTACAGATAATGGATAATGAGCCTCGTAGTGCGGTGACACGTTTTTTATGATTTCAATTTAATAAACTAACGAAATAAAAAAATATTAAGCATTTTCAAAGTTACTGCTTTTGAGCTGAAATTTTGTACAGGGATTCTAGACCAGATACACTCTTCAACCCATTCGTATTGTTATACCCTTTCCGTAACACCCTGTATTAAAGTTGAAAAAATTATTGTTGATAATCTAAGGTTGTAACTGCTGAGAACCATTTATATTCTGTAACTGGTATGGGGTTGCGCTAATTTGTATCTTAAAATAGGGTTGCGCTCCAAATACCAACACTCTCCGCATTGGTATTTGGAACGCAATCAGATTAGTTCGTAATAATTCCGTGTGGTGTCTCTGCTAATCTCATCTCATGTGCCATGAACAACAAGTTATTCAGTGTACTAAAATACTTTAATTTTATTTACCACGATCATGAAATATATGTATATGTATTCTATTTTATTATATTCTATGAAAAATAGAATGGAATAAGGACAGGCGAAAGATGATGATGATCTTGCAACTTTTTCTTTAGTAAGACTCTTCTGAATGTTTAAATACGTCACTGTAATTTTTTGGTTTTTGTTCATTGAAATTGAATATCACTTAACACTGGACTATACCATTTTTTTCATTAATTAATATCTTGAAGCTTACTTCCACAAATGCACCAACTTCCGGTTATGTCTCTGATTTATGAAAGAAAATATTTTAAAAGCTATCGAATTATGAAAAGTCAGCCCTTAAACAAATTCTTAAGTCACCTAAAAAGAAAGGAAGAAAAGAAATAGTAAGAAAAATCTTAGAAACACGCCGGCAGATGATGGTCACGGCGTCACAGCGGCAGGAATGGCTTTAGGACTACTGACTAGTATGAGCAGAGTGGTCACTATGGGAACTAAACCCCATCGCCCCACACTTCCGAGTTCTGAAAGTAGCACAATATGTA
Organism: Amphipoea lucens; assembly: GCA_947508005.1. Lineage (NCBI taxonomy): Eukaryota > Metazoa > Arthropoda > Insecta > Lepidoptera > Noctuidae > Amphipoea > Amphipoea lucens. The sequence continues at coordinate 26,739,307 of OX382355.1, forward strand.
TCATAGCCATATTTTGTCTGTATATTGGCTCTACTAGATTAGTGAACGAGTCAATTAAATTATGAAATGTTTGGCTGAATCTTACTTAAAACAATGAGTAAATTGTACACTTTCTTTTCTTCACTAACGTACTACACAATCAATTATAAACCTTAAATCATCACACACAGCGTGCATTTTACCATGCACCGTACAACTCACTCACACAAAAACATCTATCGCTATCGTTGTGCTGTGCAAAAGCCATTTATTTTACATATACGCTAGTGATTGACTAAATCTGAAAGTTATCGATTCTTTAATTCATTATTGTACTAAGAAAAATAAAGGGTCATGAAAATAAAATAAATAAAAAACGATATGTTCAGAACATATTATTATATTATAAATCAATAAAATGTGTTTAAAAAAGTAATTGCAGTTAATAAAAAATATTTACATTATTTTACATTTTCTCAAGGGCCTTCCAACCATTTACGTCATATTTTCAGGTCTTCTATAAACCGGGTTAAAACGGTTGACAAATTGAAAAATTTACTATAATAGCAATATATTCGTTGAGCATTCAACGTTGTTGTCGATAGCCTACGTTAGTGGACATTCATAACCACATCACTATCTCGCCGCAAGACACAGCGGCTGTACTATGCGACGCTCGGCGAAAATAAAGTATCGTTTTGTTATTTTTACATTGCTTGCTTTTCACTTACGACATACTGAGTGGCTAGTGGTTAAGAAGCAATGTATTTGCTGCAAAAATAGTATAGCCGCTGCGATATTTGAAAACAAAAATAACGTAGTAAAAGCAAGAAATATTTTACGCTTTGTTGTTTTTCATGATTTTGAAGACAAATACAGTAAAATACTTTTACTTATATATGGTAAGTGATTCCACGAGATACGAGGTTTTTATTTTGACTTCGTTTTTTACAGGAAACCACTGAACAACTCGGCATTTTTATATTTTATCACGATCACAGTCAAAAGCGCACTAGTTCGCGGAGACGGCCATTCGCCTAGTACAAGCGCATGTTGCTCATGACGCGTGGACACAGACACGCCCCCTTGCCACTTCTCCTGTTTTTTACATTTCTATGGTTCTGCCCGTCATGATATATTATATTTTGCCGAAACGTGGCCACTGACGGTCGGGCTGGTCCACAAATTCAAGGTCGCTCAGCGCGCTATGGACCGAGCTATGCTCGGAGTCTCTTTCTCTTTGAAAGATAAAATCAGGATTGAAATTTTCCGGAAAAGACACAGCTTGCAGAGCAACCAGTTGCCACTCCAACAGCCACACACACACAGTGGGTTGGGGCCAGCCCACTGCCACTTCAGTTGAAGTGACAGTGAGCTGGCCATGTATGTTTATCGAAGGACCGATGGCCGGTGGAGCAGACGAGTCCTGAGTGGAGACCGCGTATCGGCAAGCGTAGTGTGGGACGCCCCCAGCTAGATGGACGGACGACCTAAAAAAGGTGGCTGGGACGGACTGGATGCCGAAGGTGGAGGACAGGGTGTTATGACGCAGCCTGGGAGAGGTCTATGTTCAGCAGTGGACTGCAATAGGCTGAGTTGATTGATTGAGATAGAATAATTCGAATCCTAATAAAAACATACCTTCCATTAGGTAAAATATTGGTAAGTATGATATATAATTGTATGTAGTAAGTAGGTCATGTAAAAATTACAACTTATTAAGCAGTTAACGCAGGATGAATAGACGGCATGCACATTATCATTCAAAGGGAGATTAAAAAACTGATGGTTTGGGGACCTTTCATTTACGGAATCAGCCAGAATAAGTCCTCTTGCTTATAGAGCAATTATGTTGTACTTAGCATAATTTATGCGAGTTATTTGCGTTTTGAAAAAGAGGATTAGTGAGTACAAATAAAAGTTTTATTCTATTTTATTCGTTTATTTTTTATCCTTTTATGTCAGCAAGTAAGTTTAAACTATATTGATAGGCGCAGTAGGTCATGAATGTATTAAATTCTATTTTTTAAATTTATTAACAGCATAAGCAATATAGGGCACACCATAAGAGACCTTTACTTTGAAAAACACTAACCCCCTTATTCATAATCCTATTTTATCTCTATTTTAGCTAAAATAGGTTTATAGAACGTTTGTCTTTATCTGTCACGTTGTCATTTCTGTGTGTAAGAAAGAGACAAACCCCATTTTAACTAAAATAGGTTTGATAAGTTTTATGAATAAGGGGGTTAATGTTTATTTCCTATAATATCCCTTACATCATAAAACATTATTTGTTTATTTCCTATAACGTCCCTTACATCAATGCTGTTCATTTACATCTCAAATTTTGTTAACGTATGCCATCCGTATTCATTATTATTTAACGTAAGAGACATGCTATCTTTAAAACTGTAGGTTTTAATCAATGTTTGCTATTTTAGCTTAAAAGAATGAAGAAATCTAAGAAACTTTGTCCTAGACACTTTTTACATAAAACATATAGTTAAAAAGTTATAGTCAGTTTTTGTAAAAAAAATATCTTATTTTTGCTCTCCAGTAAACCTTAGTTTTATCCCTTATTTCATATTTCCAGTATCGATATCATATCTGCACCCATATAAAGATCTATAATTTATTTCGAGCAACAAGACTCATAGTGTTAGTAACAATATACTTATAAACTAAATAAACGTTATATGTAAAGAAATTTATTATAACATATCTTGTGAACGTTATTGAAATGGAAATATAAATAACTTTATACAGGGTGAAATTGAATACATGCGACAAATCGAAATGGGAGATTGTATTCATCATTATGAACAACTTTTACTACGGGACCAAACCTGAAATCGCGAAAAAAAAATCAGCTGTTCCCTACATTTTGACGAGTTATGCGAACATAAATGTAGGGAACAGCTGATTTTTTTTTCTCGATTTCAGGTTTGCTCCCATAGTAAAAGTTGTTCATAATGATGAGTAGAATCTCCCATTTCGATTTGTCGCATGTGTTCAATTTCACCCTGTATAACATGAGACGCATCCCATTAAATTAATCATGTTACCTATATCATATCTGCACCCATATAAATATTGCCCGATTTGCTTTTTGATATTCCTTCACATTATAATAGGAATAATTTTAGCTTAGTACCGATAAATACGAAGTTCAGATTAACAATAATAAGTACATCAAAACTTAATTACCTACATTACTTATTAGTTAGTACTTTTTGCAAGCTGATAGAAATCAGTAATCTTATGTCTACACGTTGTTCGAATGTCCTTTTTGACATTCTATACTATGTATATTTCTATACAGTTCCCCCGAAAACTGAAATCTTCACAGACTAAATATGTATTTCCTAAATGTGTCTACCTACGAACCCCCTTTGATTGTCCTAACCCTCCGCCTGACACCCTGTATACTTATAAGTATTATAATTATCCTTATTGTAACTTATAAACTGAGCCTAAACCTAGCCGATGTTGTTAGTATATTCCAATATCCTGCTTTGGTTTTGAGTACTCTTAAAACAATAACTGATATTTCATCATTTTTATAAATTTGTACCTCATATTTTATTCTATTTTTAGATCCCAGGGGAAGTATCCAACCCATCCACCGAAATTAAATATCCCGTATTCATTATTGCCTAAGCTTTCCATTTCTTCGGTCATGTTTTGCAGCTGTGTTCGAACGGGTGCGTTGTTTTGTGGTTTTTCGGGTGAGTAATGGGAAACTGGTGTTTGCGGAAGTGTTGCAGTTCTGTCTGTTATAATTTGTGGGGGTGAGTAATGTGTTTGTTCTTTAAATACTGTAGTATATTCCTGGTCCGAAGTAGTTTTTATCGCTTCGCTTTTGTGAAGTTTTGACGACGAAGCTGGTGTGTGTGGAAGTGTTGCAGTTCTGTCTGTTATAATTTGTGGGGGTGAGTAATGTGTTTGTTCTTTAAATACTGTAGTATATTCCTGGTCCGAAGTAGTTTTTATCGCTTCGCTTTTGTGAAGTTTTGACGACGAAGCTGGTGTGTGTGGAAGTGTTGCAGTTCTGTCTGTTATAATTTGTGGGGGTGAGTAATGTGTTTGTTCTTTAAATACTGTAGTATATTCCTGGTCCGAAGTAGTTTTTATCGCTTCGCTTTTGTGAAGTTTTGACGACGAAGCTGGTGTGTGTGGAAGTGTTGCAGTTCTGTCTGTTATAATTTGTGGGGGTGAGTAATGTGTTTGTTCTTTAAATACTGTAGTATATTCCTGGTCCGAAGTAGTTTTTATCGCTTCGCTTTTGTGAAGTTTTGACGACGAAGCTGGTGTGTGTGGAAGTGTTGCAGTTCTGTCTGTTATAATTTGTGGGGGTGAGTAATGTGTTTGTTCTTTAAATACTGTAGTATATTCCTGGTCCGAATTAGTTTTTATCGCTTCGCTTTTGTGAAGTTTTGACGACGAAGCTGGTGTGTGTGGAAGTGTTGCAGTTCTGTCTGTTATAATTTGTGGGGGTGAGTAATGTGTTTGTTCTTTAAATACTGTAGTATATTCCTGGTCCGAAGTAGTTTTTATCGCTTCGCTTTTGTGAAGTTTTGACGACGAAGCTGGTGTGTGTGGAAGTGTTGCAGTTCTGTCTGTTATAATGTGTGGGGGTGAGTAATGTGTTTGTTCTTTAAATACTGTAGTATATTCCTGGTCCGAAGTAGTTTTTATCGCTTCGCTTTTGTGAAGTTTTGACGACGAAGCTGGTGTGTGTGGAAGTGTTGCAGTTCTGTCTGTTATAATTTGTGGGGGTGAGTAATGTGTTTGTTCTTTAAATACTGTAGTATATTCCTGGTCCGAATTAGTTTTTATCGCTTCGCTTTTGTGAAGTTTTGACGACGAAGCTGGTGTGTGTGGAAGTGTTGCAGTTCTGTCTGTTATAATTTGTGGGGGTGAGTAATGTGTTTGTTCTTTAAATACTGTAGTATATTCCTGGTCCGAAGTAGTTTTTATCGCTTCGCTTTTGTGAAGTTTTGACGACGAAGCTGGTGTGTGTGGAAGTGTTGCAGTTCTGTCTGTTATAATTTGTGGGGGTGAGTAATGTGTTTGTTCTTTAAATACTGTAGTATATTCCTGGTCCGAAGTAGTTTTTATCGCTTCGCTTTTGTGAAGTTTTGACGACGAAGCTGGTGTGTGTGGAAGTGTTGCAGTTCTGTCTGTTATAATTTGTGGGGGTGAGTAATGTGTTTGTTCTTTAAATACTGTAGTATATTCCTGGTCCGAAGTAGTTTTTATCGCTTCGCTTTTGTGAAGTTTTGACGACGAAGCTGGTGTGTGTGGAAGTGTTGCAGTTCTGTCTGTTATAATTTGTGGGGGTGAGTAATGTGTTTGTTCTTTAAATACTGTAGTATATTCCTGGTCCGAAGTAGTTTTTATCGCTTCGCTTTTGTGAAGTTTTGACGACGAAGCTGGTGTGTGTGGAAGTGTTGCAGTTCTGTCTGTTATAATGTGTGGGGGTGAGTAATGTGTTTGTTCTTTAAATACTGTAGTATATTCCTGGTCCGAAGTAGTTTTTATCGCTTCGCTTTTGTGAAGTTTTGACGACGAAGCTGGTGTGTGTGGAAGTGTTGCAGTTCTGTCTGTTATAATTTGTGGGGGTGAGTAATGTGTTTGTTCTTTAAATACTGTAGTATATTCCTGGTCCGAAGTAGTTTTTATCGCTTCGCTTTTGTGAAGTTTTGACGACGAAGCTGGTGTGTGTGGAAGTGTTGCAGTTCTGTCTGTTATAATTTGTGGGGGTGAGTAATGTGTTTGTTCTTTAAATACTGTAGTATATTCCTGGTCCGAAGTAGTTTTTATCGCTTCGCTTTTGTGAAGTTTTGACGACGAAGCTGGTGTGTGTGGAAGTGTTGCAGTTCTGTCTGTTATAATTTGTGGGGGTGAGTAATGTGTTTGTTCTTTAAATACTGTAGTATATTCCTGGTCCGAAGTAGTTTTTATCGCTTCGCTTTTGTGAAGTTTTGACGACGAAGCTGGTGTGTGTGGAAGTGTTGCAGTTCTGTCTGTTATAATTTGTGGGGGTGAGTAATGTGTTTGTTCTTTAAATACTGTAGTATATTCCTGGTCCGAAGTAGTTTTTATCGCTTCGCTTTTGTGAAGTTTTGACGACGAAGCTGGTGTGTGTGGAAGTGTTGCAGTTCTGTCTGTTATAATTTGTGGGGGTGAGTAATGTGTTTGTTCTTTAAATACTGTAGTATATTCCTGGTCCGAAGTAGTTTTTATCGCTTCGCTTTTGTGAAGTTTTGACGACGAAGCTGGTGTGTGTGGAAGTGTTGCAGTTCTGTCTGTTATAATGTGTGGGGGTGAGTAATGTGTTTGTTCTTTAAATACTGTAGTATATTCCTGGTCCGAAGTAGTTTTTATCGCTTCGCTTTTGTGAAGTTTTGACGACGAAGCTGGTGTGTGTGGAAGTGTTGCAGTTCTGTCTGTTATAATTTGTGGGGGTGAGTAATGTGTTTGTTCTTTAAATACTGTAGTATATTCCTGGTCCGAATTAGTTTTTATCGCTTCGCTTTTGTGAAGTTTTGACGACGAAGCTGGTGTGTGTGGAAGTGTTGCAGTTCTGTCTGTTATAATTTGTGGGGGTGAGTAATGTGTTTGTTCTTTAAATACTGTAGTATATTCCTGGTCCGAAGTAGTTTTTATCGCTTCGCTTTTGTGAAGTTTTGACGACGAAGCTGGTGTGTGTGGAAGTGTTGCAGTTCTGTCTGTTATAATTTGTGGGGGTGAGTAATGTGTTTGTTCTTTAAATACTGTAGTATATTCCTGGTCCGAAGTAGTTTTTATCGCTTCGCTTTTGTGAAGTTTTGACGACGAAGCTGGTGTGTGTGGAAGTGTTGCAGTTCTGTCTGTTATAATTTGTGGGGGTGAGTAATGTGTTTGTTCTTTAAATACTGTAGTATATTCCTGGTCCGAAGTAGTTTTTATCGCTTCGCTTTTGTGAAGTTTTGACGACGAAGCTGGTGTGTGTGGAAGTGTTGCAGTTCTGTCTGTTATAATGTGTGGGAGTGAGTAATGTGTTTGTTCTTTAAATACTGTAGTATATTCCTGGTCCGAAGTAGTTTTTATCGCTTCGCTTTTGTGAAGTTTTGACGACGAAGCTGGTGTGTGTGGAAGTGTTGCAGTTCTGTCTGTTATAATTTGTGGGGGTGAGTAATGTGTTTGTTCTTTAAATACTGTAGTATATTCCTGGTCCGAATTAGTTTTTATCGCTTCGCTTTTGTGAAGTTTTGACGACGAAGCTGGTGTGTGTGGAAGTGTTGCAGTTCTGTCTGTTATAATTTGTGGGGGTGAGTAATGTGTTTGTTCTTTAAATACTGTAGTATATTCCTGATCCGAAGTAGTTTTTATCGCTTCGCTTTTGTGAAGTTTTGACGACGAAGCTGGTGTGTGTGGAAGTGTTGCAGTTCTGTCTGTTATAATTTGTGGGGGTGAGTAATGTGTTTGTTCTTTAAATACTGTAGTATATTCCTGGTCCGAAGTAGTTTTTATCGCTTCGCTTTTGTGAAGTTTTGACGACGAAGCTGGTGTGTGTGGAAGTGTTGCAGTTCTGTCTGTTATAATGTGTGGGGGTGAGTAATGTGTTTGTTCTTTAAATACTGTAGTATATTCCTGGTCCGAAGTAGTTTTTATCGCTTCGCTTTTGTGAAGTTTTGACGACGAAGCTGGTGTGTGTGGAAGTGTTGCAGTTCTGTCTGTTATAATTTGTGGGGGTGAGTAATGTGTTTGTTCTTTAAATACTGTAGTATATTCCTGGTCCGAATTAGTTTTTATCGCTTCGCTTTTGTGAAGTTTTGACGACGAAGCTGGTGTGTGTGGAAGTGTTGCAGTTCTGTCTGTTATAATTTGTGGGGGTGAGTAATGTGTTTGTTCTTTAAATACTGTAGTATATTCCTGATCCGAAGTAGTTTTTATCGCTTCGCTTTTGTGAAGTTTTGACGACGAAGCTGGTGTGTGTGGAAGTGTTGCAGTTCTGTCTGTTATAATTTGTGGGGGTGAGTAATGTGTTTGTTCTTTAAATACTGTAGTATATTCCTGGTCCGAATTAGTTTTTATCGCTTCGCTTTTGTGAAGTTTTGACGACGAAGCTGGTGTGTGTGGAAGTGTTGCTGTTCTTTCTGTTATTTGTGCGCGTGAGTTAATAGTTTGTTTATCATATGGTGTACGATATTTCCGGACCGGTATTTTTCGTAATGTGATAAGTTCCGGCAAGGAAATTGGTTTTTGCGGAAGTTTTGCAGTTATTTCTGTTATTTGTGCAGGTGAGTTAATAGTTTGTTTATCATATGGTGTACGAAATTTCCGGACCGATATTTTTCGTAATTCGTAAAATTGCGGCAAGGAAATTGGTTTTTGCGGAAGTTTTGCAGTTCTTTCTGTTATTTGTGCGGGTGAGTAATGTGTTGGTTCTTTAAATACTGCAGTATATTCCTGATCCGAAGTAGTTTTTATCGCTGCGCCCTTGTGAAGTTTTGACGACGTAGCTGGTGTGTGTGGAAGTGTTGCAGTTATTTTTGTTATTTGTGCGAGTGAGTTATGTGTTTGTTCATTAAATACTGCAGTATATTTCTGATTCGATGTTGTTCCTATCGCTGCGCCTTTGTGCAGATTTGACGATAAAGCTGGTGTGTGTAGAAGTGTTGCAATTCGATTTGCAGCTAGTTCTGTTGTTGAACTATGGGGATCCAGGTTACACAGATGGCTTGGTACTAAAACCATTGTCTTAGGACCTATAGTCGGTGATTCAGGCACAATGTTTAACAAAAGGGCTGTCTCTTGTTGTTCTATTGTACTTCTACCACATGGCGGTAGCGGCTCGGCTAATCGGGCACGTTTTAATGGTCTCGAAGACAGCGGATCTTTATTGGCGTCAGACATATGTTTTTATTTACATTCCCATCTTAAAATAAAATAACCTAATCTAATCTTATCTAACCTAACCTGACATAAAAATATGTAATGTCGCAACATAGATCCCTTCTTTTTCTGTCGTGATCGATTTGGTTCAGCAGGATGACTCCTTGTGTCACCTGAAACTAAAACATCAAATTGAACGAATAATGCTCATGATCCCTATAATGTAAATAGTGAAACCGATGGGGATGGATATACAATTTAGAAAACTGAAAACAACAACACAACTTAGAAAATTGAAAGTTATGACATAAATGATTATTTAAATTCTAATTTCAAAACATACTGTATCCACGTTTTCTTGTCATGATTAATACTTACTAAATTGCGGTCACTGCCCGTTTGATGACCGTCGTTTACTTCTAACGCTAATTTACTGCAAATGGCTTGAACAAATGATTTATTACTGCTGGGCGCCATAACGTCTCGAAAGGTAGCTGAAATCAATAAACGAAAAGATTTTTATTTCTCTTTTTAAAATGTGATGTAAATGACGAAAATTAAAGAGTAAGTAGTAATGATAGCGTTAATGTTGACACTTAAAAAATTAAAAGTTTAAACTGACATTTTTGTTAGATCGAATAAACTTTGTGCCAAATTGATATGTGCTACTTTTACCGTCAAAAATAGCGTGATATCAAACCATAAGAGCGCATAATCATTTATTAAAGGAATCATTTAATTCCAATGTTTCTAAAGAGGGAGCGATGAGTACACGACGCGCGCCCGTCAAAAAATCGCGCTCGTGTGAACGCGCCCTCAGGCAAAATATTGTTTTACAATCTGGTAAACTTTAAAGCTCGAAAGCTTTAAAATAAAATAAATAAGAACTGGTGGGGTTGGGTGATCCCCGGCAGGAACGCAGTTCAAAATGAAAATCCAAGATATCTGCTGCGAAATCGACTTAATCGGCTTCATAGCGCTCAAAACCATAAAAACGACAAACATGATGAAAATTTTGAAAAAATTTGCAGCCGCGGGCTCTTTGATTTTTATTTTGACCTCACTATCGGCTTCAGCACCCTCGAAAACCATGAAAACGATACCCATGACGAAAAATTTGAAAATTTTTGCAGCTGCTACCTTGGATTTTTATTTTGACCTCAATATCGGCTTTTAGCACCCTCAAAACCATGAAACCGCCACTAATGAAAAAAATTTGGAATTTTTTTCAGCCGCCGTATTTTATTTTCGTTTTGACCTCACTATCGGATTCAATTTCCTCAAAAAGCTTGAAAACGATACCCATGGCGAAAATATTGAAAATTTTTGCAGTCGCCATCTTGGATTTTTATTTTGACCTCTCTATCGGCTTCAACACCCTCGAAACCCATGAAAACTATATCTCTCTCTTTCTGACTTTCTCTAATAAAAAGTCGCATGGAGGAGGCATAACGCTATATCGTTGCGTGACGATTTCTACAAGTTTACTCTTACCACAAGCTCCGTTAAAGAACTTCGTTCCAAAAATCTGTACAGAACATGTGGATTTTTGAGATGTGTCAGTAAGGGCAGGTACCTTATCTGCTGTAGCTACAGGAAAACAGTCTTAGGAGACTGTCCTTCACTTTCTGAGAAAAAAATAATCAAACCTCAGTCCGCTAGAGTTTTTTGATCTTAATAAGACACCCTAATTGCGTAACACACCATCAATCTCAATCTGAATCATTTTGAAGGATATTGCTAATCCACTGCTTCTTATGTTCGTAAAAATTGTCAGCTCAACAACGTAAATAACGCAATGAATATTGTTGAACTCTCAAAATGAAACCCATTGCCACTGATAAAGTGTTACGCAATTACCTCGCAGGATTAATTGGTATCAAAAAAGTTATAGCGATAACTGCCCATTTTCTTGCTGACTGTACATTTTTTTTTCAGAATCTATTGATTACCAATAACCAGACCAGAATTTATGAAATAGTCTCCTAATACCGTTTTCCAGTATCTACAGCAATAGAGGTGCCTGCCCTTACAGCCCCATCTCAAAAATCTATCTTGTAAGTTAAATGATAAATGATTTATTTTCTGTAAGTACACGTCACTCATATTTTTTTAAGCGAGATGAGGTCAGCGTTTCCTATCTGACTATTCTGATAAGAAAGGCCGAAACAAGGTCACAGTCTTTTTTAAAGTCCAGACAAAATCTTGGTCAGATCATGTGAAGACCATGTAGATTGGTGTCTGAAATGGTCTTTTACGGAAAGAACCACACAGATTGAGCGGACCTGTCCAGTCAGTACACGCATTTGTCAAAAATGGTGCAGCTCAACTCAGAATTTGAGGAGCTCAACGATTCGACGAACAATACCAAAGAAAGGACATTTGGGGAGGCCGCGTAAATTACTCAAACTGCCAGATCATGATTAAATGTATCTAAGAAGGAAAACAGAAAAAATAAATGACCCTCACAATCACAATAATTTAACAAAATAAAAAAATTCTTTACAAAGTAAATTCATGTCATTGTATATATAAAATTCAACAATGTCAATGTGTATATAAAAATTCGGACATAATCTTTGAGGACCATGTAGATTGGTGTCTGAAATGGTCTTTTGAGGAAAATATTACACAGATTGAGTGGACCTGTCCAGTCAGTGCATGCATTTGTCAGTAACCGTGCAGCTCAACTCAGAAAACGATTTGACAAACAATACCAACGACAGAAAATTACGCTACTGCTTATGTGGCCTACCCAAATTTTCTGTCGTTGGTATTGTTTGTTAAATCGTTGAGCTCCTTAATTTAATCATGGTCTGGCAGAGTACAGCCAGACCATGATTAAAACGGAAACAATGACCCACATAGTCCTCACACTCACAAAAATTAAAATAATATAATACTTTATACAGTAAATGTACATGTCATTGGTTAAGTAAATAAAAACTTAGAAAAAAAAGTGTAAAATAGCATAATAAAAAATAAAAAAACAACATGCACTATCGAAACCTATTGGAGCAGCTCAAGCCTTTTTGTCCTCAATATAGTCTTTTACAGTATAATGGGCTTTCTGGCATAGTTTTCGCTTTATAAAAGATTTGAATTTATTAAGGCTTAGTTATTGAATGTGGCTAGGAAGTTTATTTTAAAAACGTATACATTGGTATCTAAACGAGCCACCTATTTTCTTGAGCCTTGTTGTAGGAACAACATATTTGTGTTTGTTCCTAGTATTTATGTTATGGATATCACTGTATTTTTTAAACAGATTAATATTTTTATGTACAAAAGATTATCATAAATATACTGAGAAGGCAAAGTCATTATATTATTCTATTCGAATTTGTCTCTAAGAGAGATTCTTTAAAATTGTCTCTGAGAAAGTCTCTTTAAGCTTGTCTCTGTCTGGGACTAAATTTATAAATGGAACGAATTGCCCTTTTTTTGTTAAATAAAAATTGTCTGAATATCGGCGGCATTTCCCTACAACAAAATACCGTACAACATCACACCATGAAAATAAGCAAAGAAAACTAAACGGGCTGTCTCTAAATCAGTTACTCGTAAATCACGAATTTTCCTACCGGCGTATGCTGCAGAGCTAAGCTTTTTTGACCATTTATCTATATGGGGACCCTATTAAAGAAGGGGGCCTCGACATGAACCCAACGTACAGACGCTAGCACATCAAGCTAGCTGACTTCGCCTAGGAAGACATACTCCTTCGCAACTTCGAGAAGGGACCTTTCAATCTAGTTTGGTCTCGGCTAGACGTGTGAATTGTACATGACTTTCGTCTCGCTCAAATTCATGTCGAGGCCCCCTTCTTCAATAGGGCCCTCATATAGATAAATGGTCAAAAAAGCGTAGCTCTGCAGCATGGGTAAGTAACATATGATATAATTACAAAACCTCTAATATTTACAAGATATTACAACTGAACCTATAATTTTATTTGATATAATGATCAGTTAATATAATAAACGATTGATATAATTTTAATGTAACTAATTTCTATAAGAATAACAGACAATTAATATAAAATCGTTTGATATACCACTCAATAGACATAAAACCTATTTAGTCTAATATCATAAAAACTTTTTTTTTTCATTCTATGTCGACGGAGCCCCGTTTCGCGGGGTATTTCTGTGTAAAGGGTTTAAAGTAACCTAACCAAACCGAACCTCGGGGTGCCCTTCGCTCGCTCTTGCATCCTATGTCGACGGAGCCCCGCTTCGCGGGGCCCCTATTTCTGTGTAAAGGGTTTAAAGTAACCTAACCAAACTGAACCTCGGGGTGCCCTTCGCTCGCTCTTGCATCCTAAGTCGTCTATTGCGTTCGTACCGTTCGGGTGCGGTAACGGTAACGGAAATAATGCGGAAGCCACGAAGGCTTTCTAACCTAAGCTGTCCGAGTCGGATTGCTCTGAATCGGGGGTGTTAACCATAATGACGGTATCAATATATATTTTAAACGATAGACCTAATGATTTTCGATTAAATAAACGTTATATCCAATAACGTTATACGAAGTAAGTTTTAGAGTATATAAATGTTATATGTAAAGAAATTATATCAACAGTTGGCATATCTCACGTTTATTATATCTTGTGAACGTTATTCAAATGAAAATATACCAAAAAACTTTATACGATATGAGACGCAACCCTGTACGTTTCTTGAGCGAAAAACCGTTGATAGCTAGTCACTTCATCGTCAGCGGTAGGACTTGTGTCTCAAAGGCCTGTGCCATGTTTAGACTCCCCGATAGCACAACAAGACGATTTGTCTATAATGTGCAAGCTGGATACTAAAACACTTACCGTGACGTGTTCATCTGAACTGAAGGATCTGCAGGAAAGGGCGAATTGTCCAGCGATGTATTCTGGGACCGGACTCTGGAAAAAAAGCATGAAGTAATCTATATACAACGTGTTTTTTTTGATATTCCATAACTCTAGGGGGTCATCTAGCTCGGTAGACATAACTTTGAAAAAAAGAACCTGACAGAAGGATCCAGTTGTTTGGAAAAGTTTGTCAAGTCTCCTCGTCGCCTATCATGTACTGTTTTAAGGTCTTGACAAAACGTGGACGCAGACAGTCGGGCTAGTCCTCAAATTCAAGGTTGCTCAGCGGGCTATGCATGGAGTTTCTTTTAAGGACATAAGTTTTTTCCTTGACGAACCTTGGAACATCTGTCTGTGAATCTTTGTAGAATTAGGATTCAAACGAGTCGATAGACACCTCATTTAATAAAATCCATCCGGCCGTTAGGATGCTTCGAGAGTATAAGGAATTCTACATACAAAGATAAATAGTTAAGTACGCATAAAAACATAACCCTGTCCGGTTACGTAGTCGGGTAAATAGTGTATGACACTGCACATAACTAGGTATTCCTCGGTTTTTAACAGTTTCATAATCTACTAATTCGATAATCACATTGGTTTTTATTACCTCGCAGTAGATACGAAAAGTATAGTATTCTCAGCGGGGATAAAGGTGTCTTCGCGAGCTTGAATCCCTCAATGCACTCAGGATTCTATTTATTAACTCCCTCGCTGCGCTCGGGTGGCTACAAGGTTTTTCTGTACTGATTTACCTATAATATAAAATGATTATTTTAGATATTATATTCATTTGAAGCGAATACATTCGATCCCATCATTTAGTATGACAAAATGTAATTTAATACGCATAATCATTTTTTTTTTGTCAAAACTGATACACGTACGGTATCATTTTTTTTTTTTTTTATTAATAACCAACTTATATTGTCAGTTTGCACCACACATACAAGTTATTGGTCAATACTTGTAATTACACATGTCATACAATCATAAAATTAATTTAAATCACATAATAAAAAGATGAAATGAAATAAAGTGAAACAAAATTGGTCAAAACTAGATAAAAATTAGATAGAAATTGGGATAAATTGGAATAGAATTATGAATAACATATAACTATTTTATATAAATTTAATTAATATAAATAAATTAATATAAAATTAATTAATTTCTTTACTCCAAGGAGGTTGTACTTGGAGTGGCAATGGACTCCAGGTAACGAGTGGCAGTGTTCAGGAAACTCAGTTCAGTACTGGCGAAGACATCTGAGGACTCGTCATATAACAGAATGTTGTTGATATGGGTGAGGGCTAGGTATAATGGATTGGTCTTAAGGGTTATGGTATTGGTTTGAGGTATTTTGAATAGGGACGTCGGCGAGGGCGAAGTGTGTGTCTAATGGCTAGTGGGATGTTAAAGGAGATGTACTGAAGTAAAGAGGAATTGAAGCCACGAATTAGGCAGATGAAATATTTTACCAGACTAAGATTTCTCCTTAATTCTAAACTTTGGTACCCCATCATATCTAGCACAAATGGTGTTGGGTACATGTACGGGTAATAACCATAAATTTTTAATTACAAGTATAAAATGTCTGTAAGAAGTCATAAATAAGATAATTCAATAAGATAAGGCAGTTTATATATTTATTTTATCACCCATTTTAAAGTTAACTTGTAACGTAATCTGGAATAGTTATGTTCTAAGGCAGCTGACAAAAAACGAATAATGGACAGAGTGTAAGGCCCTTTACACATTATGCCGCAGTGGCAGCGGCACCGCCGCCGCAGCCACGGCATAATGTGTAAAGGGCCGAATAGAGTATGTAATTTATACGAGGCGGAGTGCCA